>JALIRH010000005.1:36494284-37109284 GCA_023055505.1 Callipepla californica brunnescens | reverse complement strand
GTGTGTATATACTTGTCTGCAGCAGCCAAATGATTATGTCCTCCAAGGGCATGCTCAGCATATGCTATCCACAGCTATGGCCTTCCTCCCTGCCATCTGGTTCCTCCCTCTTAACTATGGATTTCTTTTTTAGATGCTTCCGATGCTCTGGGGTCTCCAATGCCTTGAAGAAATCTTTGCTTGTGGCAGAGCAATACTCTTCTGGACAAACCACTAATTTGGAGGAATACAAGTCATTTACGTATTGAGTGGAGGCTTCAGTGGAGTCTTTGTGAGTGGAAGGACTCAATGTATCTCACTACTTATGTGATTTCCACTTATATCACTCCTTTGTCAGACAACAGATACTGGTGCTGTCATGCTTCTAGGGATCAGTTTATGAATGGGGAAATGGATTGGTCCAGGAACATGGATGCAGCCCCAGCTACTGATTAATCGGGTACATTGGGCAAGAACAGTGGACGATCACCAGTACCTGTCCAGGATACTTTCAGGAGGGTCCTCTAATTGCAAATGACAGGCACAGCCAGCATGGAAGCACTCAACTGGCATGTTCTGTGCTGCATCTGTCAGTCATGTGCATAGTGGTTCCCTATAACTGTGGGACAGTGTGGTGTGAGCAATAACCGAGGCAGTGTGAATTATGAAGAACATTTCTAGCTACTGGGAGCATCAGGGAATTGTGGCAGGCCTATCTGCCCCTGGGGAACATTTTCACTTCTATGTGTATATATACACATGCACATGAGAAATCTGTGTTCATCTGATTATTCCAGTTCAGGCTAAACTATGAGGTGGGCAGGATAATGGCTGCTCACTTGACTTTCAGGGCCTTGTGAGAAGGAGTGAGTCAGTGGAAGAGCACCAAGAGTAAAGACCTCCCACACCCAGTAGATGCAAAAAACAGGCCTTTTCTAGCTGGGTTCTTAACAGTGAATTTAATAATAATTCTCCATTTACAGTTTGGAGGGGAAAAATAACATTTAAGAGAGGTAGAAAATAATGTTTCTTGAAATGCTGTGGTTTTATTAACACAAGTCAGGTTTTGCCCAGGAAAATCAACTGCATGGGCAGTTGTTCTGCACCTGGAGCAGTACCAGGAGGTTATGTTGGTTTGCAAGGGAATAAATGTGATGACAGAAGTCACAGCCACAGCACCTGTGGTTCTTTCTCTGCTGGATCTACCACATCCTTAACCAATCCAAATGGACTCAGTTTATATGTATTTAGAAAAGAAGAGCTTTTTCATTCTTTCGTTTTTCTGTTTTCTGATCTTTTTGGAGCACAGCTGTGAGCACAGTATTTGATTTTGGTTGGATTTTACTTTCCTTCCTGCTCACTGTTGTGGGAAGGCTTTGTGACAATCCTCAGTGCTTCTGTCATCAGAGTCCTAATTAAGAGAAGCACTACCACAGGCAGTCATCAACCTGAGACTCATTCAATGGGCTTTGGCCATTTGGTCAGAAATTTGTGACTCCCCAGGCAGCACTCTGTCCTCTGATCCCACAGACCTTTCTCCATGCTATAGGTAGTTCTTCCTACAGGCAATTTCCAGCAAATTGCTTTAAATTCTTTGCTGTGTTCATTATATGGTGTCAGTTCATTAAAGAGGGCACACTCCAGCAGCACAGCTCTTTGCTCAGTGCACTGGGGACTGGTTACCTGCTCTTGCTTTACCAGCAGCATTTAAACTGGAGCTTGGAATGATGCTAAAAGGCCAACTTTGTCAGCCACCTTTTAATAAATTATGTGAAAAAGTCTAGACCACAGGGGACTGCCACTTGGGTGTTATTTGTATTTACTTACACAGTGTTAATTTTGGTTTGCTGCAATCTTGACACTATTGTTATTTTCACACAGTGTGACTTCATTCAGTGTAATCGGGGATAACATCAGGTACAGATGCGGAAGAAATACAACACTGTTAAACCTCTAAAGCAATTGTAAAAATGGCTTTAACCCAGTAAATCAATAATTTGATAATTACTGTGAGCCAGCTGACCTCTGTTTAAAATACAGGGATAGCAGGGAACATGCCCCTTATAGCAATGAATTGAAGTTTTCTGTAGTTCATTTTTACCTGACTGGAGACATGAACACCTCCAAATGGGGGACAGAAATCCCATTGTGGAGCAGTAGACAAAACCATGGAGAAAATTTCAAAAAAATTCAATTTTCTTGAGGTTGATGGATTGCTTGTCAAATAAAAATACAAATCTCCAAGCTTTTGTAAGTATACAGCATTACGGTATCTGCTGGTTGCTCTAGCCAGAGCATCACATCCAAATGGTGGTTCTTGTAAAGCCTCTGGTGCAAATACAGATTGATTCCTGGACCCTTTTGTACACAGAAGACACAGGAGAGCTGACGAGGTGTTTTGAAATAAAATGTTGATGAAGCAGTAAGGGATTCATTATTTTTGATGCAACAAAATATTAGCAGAAGAGGTGGGGGCCAAGCAGGTCAAGAGGCTTGATGCTCTGAATAACATTTTTCAAAGGTTCTTGCAGAAATCTTTTCAGTGCTCTTTGTTGTTGATTTAATCTGAGTCTGTAACACCATGTAATTTACTAAAACATTATGGATGATCTGCAGAAAACTGTGGGCATACTGTGGTCATGCACCATCTCACACATGAGACATCACTCTGGCTCTGTGTGCTCCTCGCTCTGACTCAGTGTTCACAGCACTGTGTAGGCAGCAGTTTGCAGGAGTAATGTGTAATAGAACCATAAAGTCATTGAGGTAGGAAAAGATAACTAAAATCACCTAGGCCAACTATCATCCCATCCCCACCATGCCCACTGAGCCACATCCCCCAGTGCCACTTCTTCACATTTCCTGAACACCTCTAGGGATGGTGAATCCACCACCTACCTGGGCAGCCTGTTCCAATGCTTCGCCACTCTTTCTGAGAAAAAATACCCAGTCTGATTGAGGAGAGTGGCTGTTACCATCCAAGAATAAATCCAGGATCATAATTTTCTCTTTCCTTCCAAGGGGCTGGAGCACTCGAGGTACAAAGGCACAATTGAAGACACTTTCATTTCAAGTTTTCTTGTACCCAGCTTTCCAACTGTGAAGGACAGTTTCTTGAAGCCTGCTTCTCCCCTAGCTTTTGTCCCTTATGTTCCTGCACAGAGGCACTGTAGAGTTTGGAAGCATGTATTTGTATTTGATAACCTTGGCAGTGACTGAATAGAGTCAGATTGCAGTACAATTTGGGATGAGATGCAGACAAAACCCTCTTTGTTTTTTTTATGACACTATCATGCATTGTCACGAGTAATCTTTCTTGTAGAGGTAGTTCATGGAAATATGATTTTTCCATTTTTCTGTGATTTGGATGGTCTCTTAGAGTGAGATTGAGATGCCTGAATTGCATGCATGCAATGCTGTTTCAGATGCTCCAGGATATCCAAAACACTGCTAACATACGGGGCTGATAGATAGGAGCTCTGGGAGCTCTGGGAACTGGAGCTTGAGACACTGCACAATTGAGGCTGGATGAGGCCATGAGCACCTGATGGAGATGTAGGTGCCCCTGCTCACTGTAGGGAAGTTGGACTAGATGACTTTTAAATATCCTTTCCATCTCAAACAATTCTGATTCTGTAATTCTATGGTGCCCCGAGGTGTCTATAATAGCACTGAACACCCATATAGCTTCATCCCAGTCTTGAGTAACTACTACGTATTTATAAAATATTTCCCTTCTGAAATGCCTTCTTTTTCCTCTGAGTTCATTTTGCAGTTGTAAATGGCAATATGTAAAGCAATACAGAATCAGGTGGATGCCTCTTTAATAACATCTTTGTGATCTTTCAGTTATGAGTGCTAAAAGATCAAAATACTCACTAATTAATGAATATACTGATAAATGAAAACAGTGCAGTTGCAGTGAAATCTTCCTTAAGAAATATTCCTACATAAGTTCTCTCTTCCTTTTCACACACACAGAACTATTTAAAATGCTCTATGATCCTCTAGAATGCTTGTTTGTGAGGCCACATGCCAGATTTGTATTAAATATTAAAATATCTAATATTAAAAGACACACAAAATGTGTCAAACTTTTGAGAAACTAGGCTTGGAAACATTCATTTTCCTTTTGTAACATTCCATAAATCCTGCATGATTTTCGTTTATACCCGATCAATCAGAAGATCAAGTATAGAATAAGAAAAAAAAAAATGAAAGAAACTCAGCTTCTTTGCCCTTACAGCCTATTTTTAAGTATGAAAAATGGCAGCAGCTAGACTTTTCTGGAATCTACTATGTCTCTTGTATTTGATGCCTTTTCTCTGCATAGTAATGTGTCTTTAAAAAAGAAAAAAAAAAACACTGATATATGTTACAAGGAGTGTATCTCTTTCACTGAGACAGAACATTTTAATTTCCCGACACCTTTTAGTGATTGCTTCAATTTCCGAAGATTTTGATAAAATCATGTGGTTTTAGAGTATCAGGATTGAATACCCTGCTCCGGCAGCAATTTAATGAAATGCCGTAGTTTCACAGCATTTCATTTGACATAACCTAGCTCTGAGGTCTAATAAATGCACTGTGATAAATGTTGAAGCTACGATTGTAAAAATATACTTGTAATTGGGTTAATATGCCTTAAAATACTACCCATCAGTTATCTTTCTTTTTGCTGTTATATGACTTGCACTGTAAAAGATGAAGCAATGCAGTTTACCCTTTTCCCCTGCTATCTCCTTTTCTCTCCTGCTTTTGTAAGAGTTCTTTTTTTAAGCATTCTATTAAAGTAAGCTGTATATATTCCCCTGCACTACAAATCCTTCTTCATACCTGGGAACCTTTTACTAAGCTCCTCGTGTGCTTTCCACAGCCATCGGGAAGGTTTTTAAAAACATAAGACAGACTCTTCAAAATGATGAGCAAATATAAATAAACATGCAGAATGCAGTGCAAGCTGGAAAGGTAGAAGGTGGCTTTTGACAACAGTTATTTGCCTGTAGTATTATCAGATGTGTTTCAGTAATAAATAATAGAGATGTCACAGGTAGGAGATTAGAGCCAACAATGCATTGTGACCTTCTAATTACCAGTAGTGTGTGTGGCTGTGTGTTTTTGTGCGCACGCACATGCATATGCTGTAGTACAACAGTTATTCTTCTGCTGTATATGTATATTGTGCCATAGGAGAGAGAGTCAGAACTTCTCACTAGTGAAGTCTGATTGGAAATGTTCTTGTTAATTTTCAACACACATGCTAAATGAGAATTTCAAGGACAACTAATTAATCTACAATCATTATTTCAAGAAGCAGGCTGGAATATGTACCTCCCACTGGAGTCTGGAATCTTGTTAGCCTTTGAAAATAGCTCTCTCAAAGATATATAGCTGTAGCTGAAATAGCACTGTGTGAAACTCCTGTCTTTGTGTGTGTGTGCATGCACCACTGCTTATTAGTCACCCCAAACAGATATGAATAATGCACCGATAAATCTGCTGCACATGTTCATGTGTGCAACGTGTTGCACAATGTGCAAGTCAGAGTTGATATGGATGGGCATATTGTACTTCCCACATCACTCACACTGGAAGGAAGAGTCAAGATGAGGGAGCAAGGTCAGAACTGAGATGCTACCTGCCATAGAATCATTAAGGTTGGAAAAAACCTTTAAGATCACCTAGTCCAACCGTCAGCCCATCCCCACCATGCTCACTAACCATGTTCCTCAGTGCCACATCTCCATGTTTCTTTTTCATGAACGCTCCCAGGCTTAATGACTCTACCACCCCTGGGCAGCCTGTTCTAATGTCTCATTACACTTTCTGAGAATAAATGTTATTTAATACTCAATCTGAATCTCTCCTGGGGCAATTTATGGGCATTCTCTCTTGTTCTGTTGCTGTTACCCAGGAAAAAAGGTCAACTCCATCTTCCTACAGCCTCCTTTCAGGGAGATGTAGACAGTTGTCATGGGCTAACAGAGGTAGAAGAACAGAGGGTAGCCATTTGACAAGATCATCATGGGCTCTAGTGAGGGGAGAGACAAATCACCCTCTGCTCTATAAATTCTACAGGTAGTCACATCATCTCTCCCACCTGCTGGACAAAGCCCAAAGGGCCATGCAGAAGCTGCAAGTACTGGGCCAAGTCCCTCTATTCATGCAGAGCAAGTTTACAGATTTATTTTCTCTGCAGGTTTAGGTGATTCTGATTGGTCCCAAGGCCAAACATTTCTGCGGAGAAAGGACAACCCACTGTAGGGCTTGCAGCTGCAATTCTTTGTAGCAATACAAGAGTAGCTACAAAAATCCATCTTTCCCAGGATTTACCTGGGAAGGATTTTCCCCAGGCAGCAAACGGCTTTTAAACTCCCTCAAAATAAATGTTTCATTCTGTTCTTTCCAACACATGATGAAATCTATTATCAGTTGTATGAAAATGCACAAGATTCAGTCCTGGATATAGGGAGACTGTTCATTGTGTGCCGAACACAAGATTACAACTTCAAATGCCGGTGCAGGAGAGATTTGTCATTGAGAATTTCTTCCCCAGCAGCTTCTCTTCATCAGTGCAAAATTTTTTCCTCCTTTGAAGCAGTCTTTAAAAGTAGGATGTACCAACTCTCATGTTCTTTCCATTAATAGCTTGCATAATGAGGTCAGGACTGATATAACTAAAACAGTGCCAAGTCTAGATCCAAAAAAAGTTGTTCTTTAACTCCAAGGACAGTCCCAGATGTGCTAGGAGCTGAAGGCAATCTATGTGAGAGAGATCATCCGTGGCCATGGAGTTATGCCTGTTACTTGTCTAATAAGAGTGATAGAAATGACACACCTGAGTGCTTAAAATTAGTCTTCTAATTTACACTGTGTCACATCTGTCTTCGAGGAGTGATTTTTCCTCACTAATCTCCGGCTATTTGATTGAGCCTCTACTCTTTTCCAGGCAGTCAAACCTCCTCTGTAGTCCCAGGATAGATCAGCGTCACCAAAAAGCAATACTAGGTACCTACAACAGTTTGGTTATGGTGACTGAGTTAAAGATCCCTTTTAATGGTGTTCCTACTTTTCCTGGGCAACCTGATCTAGTGATTGGCAACCCTGGCCGTGCAAGAGGGTTGGAACAAGACAACCTTCAAGGACCCTTCCAATCCAAGTCATTCTGTGATTCTGTGATACTCACTGTCCCAATGTTGCTCCCAGACACACTGGATAAATCATACCAAGAAGGCCCAGAGATATAAAGTACAGAAAGCCAAAATCAGCTAAGTCTAATCGTGGCTTATTTTCAACCAAAGGCATTTTATAGAGTCAATACGGAATTTCCTTGAGCAAAGGAGGCTCTGAGAGCATGGCCATGTTAGCCAGTTGTAACAAGAGTTTTTTAAAGCGTTGATTCATGGAACTATGTGTGCCATCATTTCTGCAAGGATCTGTGGCTGTATTACAGCTCACATGAAGCCTGTGCTTTAGGGTAAGTGAGCTCTGGATGATGGAGGTATGAAATGAAAAGGTGCTTCCAGACCCTCAGAGTTCTTCCCTTGGGGAAAGATCACACTTCCATCTCCTGTAGCTTTGGTGGCAGACCAAGGCAAGTAGAAGTTCCCTCTAGCAGCCAGGCTGGAGAAGACCTAGGAGGCCTATTCCTGCTGTCATTTCCATGACTTCTCGGAGCTTTGTAGCCAATACTCTCTTTTCTACTGCTATCACATAGCACTGGAGCACATTTACATTTTCTGAATAGGGCAATTAGTGTTCCCTCCTTCCCCCATGCTCGCATCTGGTCTCTAACACTCGTGCCTCATCAGTACTAATGGCCCGACCATTAGTAGTGATTACTGGTCATTGTTTCTATTCCACTGACCCTCCTGAATGGCAAAGGCATCCCTCTGTCTTCCCCCCAGCACTGAGCCTGGTGTTTAATAGCCCAGTTTAATACCAGAACCTCCAAGTACATAAATAAAATCAGACAGGCCCAACTTATATTTTGAACGGCTAGAGAGAAGCGAATACATGTTTTTTTCTATTGTGATTAATGCTGCTGTTTATTATTTTTATTGCAGTCATTCTAGTCCGTTCAAATGTCACATCCTATCAAAGTGCAGTAAAAAATTTATTGGAACTAAGATGATTTCTGCATGAGGCAGATGGTATTCCAGACCAGTGAAGACCTAGAGTAGCTTTCCTCTTAGGGACATATCAAGAGAACTCAAGGACTTTTAAGGAGTTCAGAAAGTTTATCAGATTACATACTAGGTACATTCAGGGTTTGGTTATGGTTATGAGTGAAAGATCTCTTTTAGCGTTATGTCCCTACGTTCCTCTGGGCATGGACCACCTGACATTCTGCACATCATAAAACAGTCCTGGTAGCTGCTGTATTAAAAGAAGAAAGTGCTGTTTTAAATAGTATAATTAGCTTTAATATTATATTCCTTACTCTGCTGGCCAAGGTGTTCTTCAACCAGATGGTGTAATTCGTGACAGGATAAGATCCAGGAACATATGAGAAAGAACAGCAGGAATTCTTCCCTTTTGTCATATATATAAGGACAAAGACTCATGGGTATATTTATTTTCAATAAATTTCCTTTCAGCCTCAGCCCAATTGTGAGGCAAATTTTTAGCCAAATTCAGTTGGAAACAACTTTAATCTTCCCAGCTGTATTTGGGTTGCATTATTCCAGCCATTTGTCAGATGGCCATGGGAATTCTCTCCTGGTTAGCCTGCAGCCTTGAGCAGCCTAATTGAACCATAAGAGTATTCCAGTACTCTAAAACAATTAAAACATGCATGATTTTGCTTAACTAGCTGTTCTTTTTCTGTGCCTTTTTAGAGGAAACCTGTCTTTTCTGGATTTATGCCAGTGTTAACATGTATTACCTAAAGGTGATCAGCTGAAGCTGGGGTCCAGCTTGCTGCTCTACTTACTGCTTCAGAAATAATTAAGTCCCGCATTAAGGGCTTTTTTAAGACTTCTCTGTAAACTGTGAGTCAGGATTTGTGCATGGCCTTTATGTTGATTTGGATTTTACCTTGAATGAGTAATGTTATCTGTAGTATAGCTGTCACAGATGAAAAAACAACTTCTACAGATGAGTGAATCCATTTGTTGGTTTATGGATCCCAAATCCTCCGAGGCAACAAATCCATCTGTCATCACTGAATGCTTGCGTTTTATTTGGTGCTGTGAGTCAGCTGATGGGTATTAAAATGCACATAGAGGTGGACAGATCTTTGCTGACCTCCCAGCAGAGAAGACCCATGGGTGTTTTTATTCTAGCACATGCAGTGAAATAACATAAAGTCAGGAAACTCATTCCTAGGGGATAATGCAAATTGTCAGATCTAGTAAGGATCGATATTTGGGCAAGAGGCCTTTGACCTACCCATCTGCCTACGTCACCCTGGCCCACTGTTTGCTTCTTTTTCCTTACTGCTCTTTCTTTCCAGAATTATGAACCTCAGAAGAGCCATGCTCCCTCAGCTAGTCTCTTCTATTACACTTAATCTCTTCCTTCTTGTTCTTATCTTTACTCCTCTGCTTGCAAGTACCTTGTTTATTCTAATGTGCCTTAGGAGAAAAAAAAAAAAAAAGTTAGTTATAAAAAGTTGAGTAAATACCCTGTTGTAGCAATGTGAGAATTGCTTTCTCTATAGAGTTTCCAATTAAGAGGAGCTCAATTCCTTCAACTATTCTTAAGTGAACACTACAGGACTGTGTTTAGTTAGGGATCAATTCAGCTGCCTCAGCATTAGTGAATAGAGCCATTCAGGATGTCCCTGAGCATCTAGGGCATACATCTGTGCCATT
Organism: Callipepla californica brunnescens; assembly: GCA_023055505.1. Lineage (NCBI taxonomy): Eukaryota > Metazoa > Chordata > Aves > Galliformes > Odontophoridae > Callipepla > Callipepla californica. The sequence continues at coordinate 37,099,487 of JALIRH010000005.1, read as the reverse complement.
AAACTTTGTCCCTTGGCTGAGGAAAGATATGTTCCAACCATGGTCCTTCCAGTATTCTTCCTAGGATCTCTCCAAGTGCTGAGTCAAAGCAGTTTAACTTGTTCCTTGCTCTGAATCATTCTCAGAGAAGCCTGTCTTTCTCCTCTGACTAAAAATAACCTAAGTGAAGTGTCAAAAGTTGTGAATAATACCTGATTTGTTCAGACCACATTTAAATAATGTAATCTCAGTTATGCTGTCTACAGTAAAAGCAAACTAGTGAACTATTAGTTCACTAATAGTTAAAAGCCCAGTGTGGACAAAGCTTGAGGGCAATATCTATAAGGCTACCACTTTTTACATAACCGCTGAAATGTACCTGCTCAGGTACTAGCTGGTGTCTTACAGAAGCAGGGGAAAGGAAGATGGTCTTCTAACAGAAAGAAGCTAACTCACATCAAGGCAGGGAGCATGTATGTCCCTAGTAAATCCATTTGCCATAAAAAAATTTGCCTGGACTTTTCACACTTCATACATGGGTTACTCTCCTTTAGTGGCCAAATTTAGAGTAGGAATAAAGCCCAAATGGCCCGTTCAGTGGTTCATCCTTCTTGGCTGACCTTTCAACTCAAACAAGATATCCCTACGTTAAGGACAACGGTTCTCACTCTTTTTGTAGAATCCATCTCATCCCATCAATTCCTGCATTTACAGCTTCTTTATTACTACTGGTTATTGTTTAAATAAAGCATGCATTCTGGTAAATAGCAATTGCTCAAACATAAGCAGCTTTAAAGCCAAGAAGTAGCCCTTCCAGTTTCTAGATGAAGTATGATTTGAAATGAATTGATGTGTTCTGACTGGTGAGTCAAAATAATTCATTTTTTTCCCCCCAGTGTTAAACCAAGTCAATTTTTTTCAAACCATATTTGATATCTTATTGTTTATTTTCGGTCAGCAGACAGCAATTTTCAAGAACTGCTCTTGATATACAGCTCAGATATCTTACAGGTCACATGTCATTCAAGGAAGGTCAATGATTCATTTAAAGTTTCATCATTCTTCACATAAACAGGCAAATACCATTTCATTCACAGTGCAGGCTTTTGCAGTAGTGATAGGCCTCTGTAGTAACAAAGTATATGTAATCTTATTCCCTGCCTAAGAAAGAGAGAATTGACATTATTATCATTATCTTATCATATGTCTTGAATGCACTACCAGTAGAAGTATGTGGACCTAAATAGAATTTCATTTAGAGACAATTCTGAGGACTTTTGTAGATCTCTGTTTCTTGCTCTGATTTTTTTCTCATCATTTGTAAAAACTGAAATAGTGGTACATAATTATACCTTTCTGGCTTGTTCAGTCACAATAACTGCTGGCAGATATTACAAAGGAGCAAGTGACACATACATCATTGGCAACTCGTTCATTATTTTTTGCTAGAATTAAATGAACATTTTTACTGTTGTTGATTTCCTAAGAAACAACAGCTTCAGTAGAAAACGCACATTTAAAAATGAAGTTTCACATATAAAAGCAATAATATCTGATTTAATTAAAAGAGAAAGACTTTTAAGAAATAAGGTGCGGTTTTCATATGTTAGACAATGTTTCCTATTTTCTTTCTGCATTGTCCTCAGTGTAACATTTCAAGCTATTAATTTCACTGAGCTGCACTAACTTAATAACAATGCCAGTTTCTCAGTCAGGATCCAAATGAATCTGCCTAACTATCATCTTAAACCATTTTCATTGAAATTTTAAATGCAAGTTTCCTATTAGAAGTGAGAAAGCAGGTAGAAAAAAATGTAATAACTTTTATTTTTTCCTCTATAAAGTTAAAATTGCTTAAAAAAAATTGACTACCAAGCTCCTTCTGCTCCTATTAAAGATTTCTAGATGCAGAAATGAAAGAAGAAATGCAAGTGCTTTCCCTGGGGCTTGGGTGGATTTAGCCATCAAATAGTAGTTCCATTGTTTCTGTGTGCCTAATTCATAAGTGTTTGGGTAGACACCCATGGCATCTTTAGAAGCCTAAGTACTTTTCATCTTCTATACCTTTTCCACCTCGCCCATGATCCTTTCCACTAATGCAATGATTTAAGGGAAACTGGCCACCCAGAACCATTTGAGAACGCTATCTTTTGCTCACTGGTTGTTAAATGTCTTTACAAATCTTGCTGTTGGTCTTGACAAGCCAATGATAGGACTGCCCTCAGCTGAAGAAGAGCTTTGTGTTGTGTTCTGCGCCAAACATTTATACATTCAAAAGAGTGAACTACAGAAGTTACACAGGTATCCACTCACAAACCTCATTCCTATATAAATCACATTGGTGATCAGGGTTGTACAGTCTGCCAGATGAACAGTATTAGTGGTCAGAATTTTCAGAGCTACTCAGCAAGTAAAGTTGTCCTGTGCAATTCAGGAGACCTGCTTGCTGACACATGATGAAATTTTCCAGCCTGTGTTGCACAACCTGGAGTTAATATTTTTATTCTTGCCTCTGTTTTCATTACAGAATTATAGATAATGTCTTGCTTGAAACTCTCCACATTTTATTTTTTCAAGCAATGAATGCAACTGGGTGATGGAACACTGAAACAGGCTACCCAGAGATGTTGTGGAGACTCCTCTGGAGACATTCAAGACCTGTGTGGAAATCTACATGTGGAACCTGGTCTGGGGAACCTGCTTTGGCATTGGGGTTGGACTCGATGATCTCTAGAGGTCCCTTCCAACCCCTACAATTCTGTGATTCTGTGAACTAAGTCATATAATACAATGAAACATCTGCTTTAAATTTTTACTGTCATGTATGTGTGTTCATGGAAAGGTAGCTGTAGAGACTTATGCTTAGAGGATAAAATACAATTTCAGTGGAATTCTTGCAACAAAGGGAAAGTTTGTCTTTCTGCATTCCCTACAAATTATTTAATTCAGAAATTCAGGACGGAGCTCACTGGTATGTTAGCAATTATCTGTTATTCAGCCTGTGCATGAACTTCATTTGTGGAGGAATGAATTTCTTGAATCTGGCTTCTTACAGAGCTTTCCCTCTATGTTCTTTGACTCTTCTTTTATATATACTACGATCAAAGTAGCATTAAGGAAGCCAGCAGGAATTTTTTGATAACTGCAGTTGTTGTCTGGGGTTTGGACTTGATGGACTCTAGGAGTTGAACTCAATTACCCTTACATGTCCCTTCCAACTTGGGTTATTATATGATTACATTATACATATTCTATGATTACAACTGTTAGAAACTGCCTTGCTTCTGAGGAAGCATCTTGCATTATAGAATCATGGAATGATTTTAGTTGGAAGGGACCTTAAAGATCACCCACTTCCAACCCTCTGCCATGGGCTGGTTGCCTCCCACCAGATCAGGTAGCCCAGTGCCCATCCAACCTGGCCTTGAGCACCTCCAGGGATAGGCCACATCAAAAACTTTAACAAAAGTGCTGCAGGAGCAGTTCTCTCTGCCCACTGAGGGGGTGGAGAATAAACTCATCTCCAGACATAGCTGCAACATCAGAGTAATCGTGGGTATGGCATAGCCCAGAAAAACCATCAGAGTGAGCACAGGAGAAAGTCAAACAGGGCATCAGCATCTGACCCTCTGTGTTCAGATGGTAGATTTATAACTCCCACAAAATTTTAATAAAGCAATAAATTATAGCCCTTGTAGATGAGCACTTAGAGCCCGGGTTTGAAATGACAATACAGGATTGAAGAGCTTCCTGGGTCTTATTATTGATCCTTGTGCTGGCCAGTCAGTAAAGAATCATTTTCAGGACCTGGTTCGTTAAGCATTGAATTTGCATCTGCACACTGAATATGTGTGTGTAGTTTTGCCTGTGTATAAATTGGGTGACAATGCAAATGACCACATACTGCACTTAAAAATCTGCTTTAATAGGCTTTTAAAGTAATTATAGTGTTTACTTGAATTTCACATTAGGTAGCACTTTGCACAGAACACGACTGTCATACACCTTCATTAGAAGGATGCACTTGATTAGTGAGAAATTTCAATTAGAGTGGTGTTTCACACAGCAGATGACAATTAATGAAGCCTACAAACACCACAAGAAAGGCTGTGTGCGTGTTACCCAGCTCTTCTTGAGTTTTGCTTGCAGTATTTTTAGCGTACCTATAATGCAGTTTCATTAATTGTTTATTGCCAACTTAGCTTCTTTTTGCTGTTCAGATCCAATGTAAAGCAAAAGAAGTGATCTTGAGTATCTGTGAGATTTTTGTTTTGTTTTGTTTTTGTTTGTTTGTTTGTTTGTTTTTCTGCCATCAATGAGGTGGGAGAAAACAGAGAACTCCACGTTGGCCTATGAAAAAATTACATTAATTTTACTTTCTCTTGTTTTTACTGTAGGTTCCATTATTAGAAGATACATCAGTGAACATCTCCTTTGTCACACTTATGCTATTCCTTCAAGATGGGGATTTTTTTTGTGGCAGCCCATTGGGTGGCAGCAGATATACTTTTTGATTATTGATAAAAGAAATGTAACTCAGGCACAGCAACCTCTCCTATAATTAGTATAGCTTCTTAAAACTGATGTGGATGTAAATGAAAGCACCATTTGACCCATAATGAGTCAAATGTGTGCTCTCCCAGAACAGATCAGTGAGAGCAAGGTTTGACTTCCACGTCTGGTCCTTGTTTTAGGTCAGGAACAAGCAATAGCTCTCGGTCTCTACTGGTATATTTGTGGTCTGTGTAACTACAGACTGAATAGCACTGGTACTTCATTTTCCTTTCTGTAAGATTCCTTGAAATCTCTTACAACAAGACCGTACTTTATATTTCTTACTACATATATATACATATATATATATTAATGGGAACTGGTCCAATTGAAGATTTCCATGCTAGATATTTCTCCTGGCTGCATATTTTAGGAAAATTTCAGCTAGTCAAAGTGATAATGGGTATAAAATAATGGGAAAACACACTAGATTCATGAAAGAAAATTTCCCTTTTTAACAGTTTAGTGGGGAGATATATCTTCATAATGATTTAAAGTACGTTAAGAAATGGTGGATCTGCAGCACTGCATCTTCTGAAATATGGCTCCATTACAAACATTTCTGTAAGCCAGTAGAAACACCCTAGATAGGGACAGCCAGTGATAACTCTGTGTTAGGCATGGACCTCTCTGAAACTCCAAAAGGAGCACATCTTGATGTGCTAATGATCAGGGCATCTTGGCTGTGGCATTTACCAGCCTTCAAACTCTGAGCTTTTTCATGCTGAGGTTTGTACATGCGTATCTGTCTGTATGTACTCATGTGTGTCTGCCTGCAGAAGTATACATGCTAGAGGGATAATACTGATTGTACACTTATCTTAAAACTGGGACTTTGTTCATGCTACCAATACTAACCAGTCCAGTCCAGATCTACAAACAATTTCGGGATTTGCCTTTTGGTTTAAATGTTCAACATGTTCTGTTTATACTATTTGTATTTGTACTATTTATAGTAAAATGCTAATGTTGATAATAAGCACAAGTAGCAATGTACATTACTGTAACATATTACTTTCAAATATGATACAAATGAATACACATTCATATTGGAACAGTGCCCATCTCTCTTAGCTGAGATTTTGATCCTAACTTCACTTTTTGGATGCTTGCATAGATCCCGTTGCCTAGAGTTCATTATTCTGGGAGTGTGTCTTGAAGATAATTAGTCTAACATTGTTGTTTCCATCAAGGAGAAATGGGTAAACACATTTTGCTCCTGAGCCATATATTTTCGCATGATGGTTATGCAAAGCTGAATGCTCTTCAGCAGAAACAGGGAGACCAACCTGAAGGAATGAATTTATTGCACATATTAACAACTAAGAATGTTTCTAATTTATAAGAATATTATTCTTAAATTTTGCTTCTAAGTGTATAATGAATCCAGTTTAATGCCATTCTTGCTATTTCTACTTTTGTGCAGAATGAGCTTTTCACTAAATAAAAGTACAGAAGCCTATATATATGCACCCATATGCACTTACAGGGAAAGTTTTCAACAGTGCATTACACACAAGAGCAAGCAGCAGATTGCTTAAGATTACCCCGACATCCTGGACCAGTCTTGGAGCAGTAATATCTTCATGTTTGCTGTCAAGGCCCGTCACCCCTGCTGACCAGCGGGGACGCCAAGGCAACCCACATTACTCAATCAACTTTAAGTGTTATAAATACTAAGGCCCATAAAAAAGTACAATGTAATGATGACTTAAACAAACCCAATTCATCATCCCAGCTGCACACATATCATTTCCCCCAGGGTGACCAACCAACCAGCAGTGAACGTAACCCAGGACAGATTCCGATTCCATTTCTCTTCATCAATTTGACTTTTGGGTTTACCACCCTCCATAGGAAAAAAAAAATATCCCCTTAAAAATGAATAAAAAATCTCACAAATGAAATACAGCTCAGCTACCCAAGTCCCCTTTTTGTTGTTGTTGTACTCATGTCCATGCATTTTGCCTCTAGTGATATAAAGGGAAACCCTTCAATTTAAAGGTCAAATGGGGGCCGTTTGTTTTAACCCAGTGAACCATGGCAATGGTATTCACATATATTATCTTTTGTCCTTCAACAGTTGTTAGACTTGTAGCCAGAGGGGAGGCTTGGCAGATTTGCTTGTGCTGATTTTTTTAAGATATAAAAATACTAAATTTCTGCAGTTAAGTGTGCTTGATTGAGTAATATTCCAAAAATCAAATCGATACCAAATCTGATTTTCAGTCAATGATAAGGCACATTCACCAACACTATTAAAGTTTATGGTTTCATTCTTTTAAAGAGGAAAGGTAAAGATTCACAATTTGTTGAGGACTATTCCCTCTCCTGTCTTCATCCTCTTCAATTTCACCCTTGATTTTACTGTTCCCCTTTTGGTAATAACAGGAATGTCATATAAGAACACAGTTAAATGTTGTTCCACCTTCCAGTTCCTGTGACCTCACTGTGAATTTCATCTCCTGTTTGTTAGAGAATTGCAGTTAGAGGACAGGGAACTCACTAGATAAGAGAGCACTGGTATAACGTGCTGGTGAAAGTGTGGTTTCAACTGCTTTTCATATCCACATGGTACAAGGGGCAAGACAGTTTTCAGGGTTTTTTTAATTTTTTTTTTTTTTTTTTTTGTGTGCCATATTGATGTACACGCTTTTTTTCTGTTGTTGAATTACTGCTGCTTCCTTCCCCATTGGCAACTGAATTTTAAAAGACACATTTTCCAATGTGTATAGTTGCACAGTTTGCAGAGTTCCTAACTTTTTCCATACCACTGAAATTAATGGAAAGAATATGATCATCAGTGGAGCTGGAAATCCCTAACTGCCATCAAAATTTGTTTTTGGTCTAGACTCCCTATACTCATGTGTGTGATAATATTAGTCTGGTTGGATGCTTCTGTATGAAGCACAATGAAGTAGCTGCTTGCCCTGCAAGTTGCCACAGAATTCAACCTTGCAGCTGGGAAACAATCCCCAACACAACTTGAACTGAAGCTGAACCTTTCCTTTGAAAATTTTCAATAAATTGCTATTTTCTGGTGGAAAAAAAAATGTTTGCTCAAATATTAATTTGTATACAGGACCTGAAAGACTGCTGTTGACTTTCCAGAAATAATAAAGACACGTTACAGTAGAAGAAAACAAAAATAGAAATAAAATGATGGGAGAAACTAGAAAAATAATGAATTAAGTGAGAAATTTGAATCATTAACGTTCAGACCTTCATCTTAGGAGTTACAATGTTCTGAACCCTCTGTTTAAACTGTGAATGGTTCATAGTCAGGCTGTTCCTACTTGGTATTTAGCAAAATCACCAAATCACTGTATCACCAAAGTTGGAAGAGACCTCCAAGATCATCCAGTCCAACTGTCTGCCTACCACCAATATTTCCCTACTATATCATGTTCCTTGGTACAACATCTGAACATTTCTTGAACACCTCCAGGAATTCAACCACTTCCATGAGATGTCCTGTCAGAGTCTACAGGCTCTACCAAAGTGTTTAATTGGATTTTTCATCTCTTTTGAAACATATGGAGGTCCATCAAAGACCTGGCCAGGAGATTTCTGTCTACCACGTGTATTTCAAAAACCATTACTCTTTTTATCTTTAACTGATTAGGAAATAAGAACATAGTCCTTATGTATAGGAAGAAAATGTATCACTATGTTAGAATCATAAAAAAGATCATTAAAGTTGGAAAACACCACTATGACCATCTAGCCCAACCATTCCCTCCATGCTCACTATTCTTGTCCCTCAGTGCCTCGTTTACATGTACCTTGAACACCTCCAGGGATGAGATTAGAGTGGTGGTGGAGGCCTAAGGCTGCAGAAAGAATGGAAACAGCCATCTTCTATCATGGGAAAAAAAAAAATCCTCCAGATTCTCTACCACAGCAGAGTGGCAAGCCCCTGGAATAGCACCATTGTCCCTTTACCACCAGGATGATCAGTTTGTAAATCTGCCCACCAGTTTGTAGTTCTGTCTCACTTCTACAGCAGTAGGCTTACTAAGAAAGCAGAAGATAAGATTAGGCAACTGGTCTTTGACAGACGGAAAATATGGGTAAATACGAAGGATCTAAGGATAAGGATGTGCCATTGCCAGACTCTTGAGGACAGTGTGGTAACTGCCTCTTGGGGTTATGCAATTTGTAACACATAGTCTTAAATTATTGTTAGCACCTTATTAAAAATGTTGATACTTGTTCCATTTCATGTGGGAGAAGTTCAGTGTATTTATTGTCCTGGATAGTGATTACCATGATGTTGTGAGGCTGTAGCACAGGTTGCCCAGATAAGCTGGGATTCCTATCACTGGAAATGTTCAAGGCTACATTGGATGTGGCACTGGGCAGCCTGGTCTAGTGCCTGATTTAGTGGATGGCAACCCTGCCTGCAGTGGTAGTGGATCTAGATGATTTTCAGGCCCCTTCCAAACCAAGCCATTCTATGATACATAAGTTCTGACTGACACCATGGCCACATCTCCAAACAAAATCTGACCCAAAAATTTGGGGCTAAGGCTGAAAAAATATTCAGAAAAAAAAGTAAACATCATCTGGTGATTTTGTTGAAACCTTATAGGCCTAAGTGTTTTTCAGTTCATTCTTGGTTGAGTCTGAGGTCAAATTCAGGTCAAAATTTGAAACTATTGGGTAAGTCTTTAGTGCTGTTTGTTTGTTTATTTGTATGTGTGTTTTTTAATTGACTTCGTAGTAAAAAAAAATGAGAGAGATTAGTTTTCTTTAACTGAGTTTGTGTCATTCATGTGTATATTTATCTTTTGTGCTATTATTTTTCACTTTATACAAATGATTTAGTTCCCTGAAAACCAGGTATCTCTGTGATTCTGTGGGATCTGGGCACTTGCAGCTGACAGACTCTCCCTTGAGTTGTGCACACTGCAGCTCCTATCATTATAATACTTTGGAGTCTTCCAAAATCTAGAGTGCTGATCTGGCATGCTGCTCTCCATCTTATATTTCTAGTTCTACTATACAAACCCAGCACTCTTTATCGTTTGCACAATCCTCTAACTGATATCCTCTTCTGCAGTCTGGCCATCCATTCCCCTTGGTTATCAATGTCTGTTTCTGCAAGAAGACCGATACACTGGAAAAATACTTTAAAAAGTCAAATTTCCCGAGGCACTATCTCTAATGGGGACATTATTTGTTGTACTGCTATATCCTGTACTATTTCTTTTTCACTCTCTTTGTGAGTTTGCATGGGAATTTTTTGTCTTGAAGGCAGACTATCCCTTACTTACTTTGTTCCTCTGTGACTTCTTATTCCTCTGAATATTACCTTTTTTTTTTGTTGTTTGTTTTTTAATGCGCAGCTTCTAAGTTTATTCTCTAAGAGTGCTGATCTTCCACAGACACATACAGTACATATATTACCATTTCGTCCTTCATCAGTTCTTGGACTCGTAGCCAGAGGCAAAGATGTTAGGATTCGCTTGAGCTGAGCAATACAATATTTTTGTTCAGCTGTGAAGATGATTAATATTTTGGAAATTAAATCAATATATTCTTTCATTTCCATTACAGTAAGGTTTGCATGTAAACATTTTGTACTGGCATTCACAGCCTCAGTAGGTAAACAGGGGAAAACTAAATTAACAGGTTTGGTGTTGTCTTCCCTGAGACACAGCAAAACCAAAATGAAATTCCAAGGATTAGCAGCTTGATAATAAATTTTGCTGTTTAACTTTCTTGATTATTCTTGATCAGTGAAGCAGAAAAGATTTTGCATGTTTCCAGTGGCAGTGTAAACTACTCAATAATTTACTTATTAGGAAATTACTGAGCCCCTTTTTTGTCAGATAACTGGGATTCTTTCAATGGCCATGAAGCTGCAAAATCCTATGCCTGACGAAGGTTTGTTGTCTTTTGATGGATAATAGAAGCTGATATTCAGCGTCAGTGTGTACAATTTCAGCAACTCTGAAGAAAAATGCTAATCAAATAACTTTCCATGGGTAAGGAAATGTCATAAGACTAAAACTCCATTGAATGTGCTGGGAAGACTGCAAATTCCAGACAACTTGTGGTAAAGTACCTAATTCTAGTTAACACTGAGTGAAGGCTTAGGCTTGAAATTCTTGTTGGTGTGATTTACAGAGTAACTTTCCATAACATTGCAATGGAAAAGTCTTTATGAGTTTGGAAGCTTACTTTCTCGGAAGGATCTCTCAGACTTTGAATCAGACAAGAGTTCCCTGTCATTGGTCTAAGCAGGGACATTAAAAACAGAAAACTTATGCTTATAGTGTTTTCTTCAGCTGTGTTTTCAGAAATGTGTGGTACGTAGTTAACCTGGGCACATCACAGAAGACATAAAACAAGTTTTGTGATGTGCCTTACAGAGTTGACTAATCGTACTTACTGCAGTTACTAAATCTAACAGTCCCTGAAAGAGATGCAATGCTCCAGATGGGCCTCATAGGGGTAAAGCAGAAGGGGAGCAATCACCTCCCTTGCCCTGCTGGACACCCCTCTTTTGATGCAGCCCTGAGTACAGTTGCTCTTCTTGGCTACAGGTGCACAAGGCTGGCTCATATCCAGCTTTGCATTCACCAGGACCCCCATGTCCTTTTCTGCAGGGCTGATCTCAATGAGTTCCCTTCCCAGACTGCACTCTCACCCGAGATTGCCCTGACACAAGTGCAAAACCTTGCACTTGGCCTTGTTGAACCTCATTAGGTTTGCATGGGCCCACTTTCCAAGCCTGTCCAGGTCTCTCCGAATGGCATACCTTCCTCCTATTGTGTCAACTGTTCCACTTATCTTGGTGCTGTCTACAAACTTACTGAGGGTACACTCAACGCCACTATGTTATTGATAAAGATGTTGAAGAGTACTGGTCTCAAGATGGATCCCTGAGGAACATTACTCATGACCGTTCTCCACCCAGACTTAAAGCCTTTGACCACAGCCCTCTGGCTGCAACCATCCAACCAGCTATTTATGAACTGAATAGTCCAGCCTTCAAATCCATGTTTTTTCAGTTTAGAGATAAAGATGTGGTGGGGGACCATGTCCCCTGATGCTGTTACTCCATTTTATAAGGCCATCAGATTGGTCAGGCATAATCTGTCTGGTGAAGCCACACTGCCTGTCTCAGGTCACCCACTTGTCCTTCATGTGCCTTAACACCTCCTACAGGAGGATCCATGATCTTCCCAGGCTCAGAGGTGAGGCTCACTGGCCTGCAGTTTCCCAGGTATTCATTTCTCCTTTTCTCCTTTGCCTCTTCTGACCAACGCACTTATAGAATTCCTTCTTGTTGTTTTTCACATCCATCATCAAGTTTAGTTCCATCAGTGCCTTGACTTTCAGTTCTATGTCCAGATGGCATCCCTGTATTCTTCCCAGGCCACCTATCCCTGCTTCCATTACCTGTACATGTTCTTAGGCCTTGGTTCTGCAAAACAACCACAAAGACCCCTCAAAGGGAGACCCCTAACTACGCAAAGAACAAAGATACACCTTACTGAAGTCACTACTACATTAGAGTCTCCTTATTTTTGCCTTGTCCAGAGGAGATGTGAGGCTCACAAGTCTCACAGAAGTTCTCTGATTCATTCTATAGCAGCTCAGATTCTTGTAACTCACACATTTCTATGAGATGGTGGCACACACCCTGAGAAGTGAGGAGACTGAGGAGACCAGTCTCTAAGGGCAAGGGTGGTACTGTCACATGTTTTTCTGCACAACCTAGTGCTGCAGGGCTCTGGTCCTGAATGAGGTTTCCAAATAATGCTGCAGTACAAATAAACAATCATAATAGAGAATGGGTAAAGATAAGGGGGAGAAGTCATGGTTAATTTTGATCAGACTTCCTTCTGCTTTCCACAGAGCAGTTCAATGTGAAGTCAAAGTTCATTGACACGTTCTCTGTAGTCGGTGGGATGATTGTTTTATATTAGCCATTGACTTGGCCTGCATTGATCCTTGAGAATGTATCGCACAAATCATTTTGCACTAAACTGCTGAATCAATGAAGAAATCTCCTGGAAAATTTATATTAAAAGTCGCTGTTTGCCTAAATGAGTTTCCTGTGCCCCATATTGAATATTTTGTTGATGAATTGAATGAGTTTAAATTTGAACATTGCACACCCATTAAAGAATGAATTCTTAAATCAACTTCTGCCATTTATGATTGAAATGAGATTTCCCCTGCAATGGACTAGCTGTTATATAAATCAGTTGTGCATTTTATACTGTACCATAAACAAGATATAATTCTTCTAAATACACAACAGGTGCCTTAAATCTTTTGATGCATCTTGTATTTATCTGATGTTGATTTTTAGTATATTTACAGCAGGTAACTAACATGGCTTTATAATAGAATATAGTTTCTGAAGGTTAAAGAAGCTATAATATTTGTTTTTAAATGCAACGGAGTTTTCAGAGGTTATATTCTACATCACTGCTCCACAGTGGAGACTTTAATTTAATCAAAAATAAATAATTTTCTCTTGGACCATAAAAAAAGCAAACCACCTTGAGTAAGATTATGATAAGAACAAATCTGACTTCTAGCGTGACACAGAGGAACATTTTTTCTGCTATCAAGTTTTTAATATTGCAGTGAAAAGTTGAACTCCTTTCCTTCACGTGAGGACTCTCTGCATCTTAGGTGACCTCTGTATTTACTGGCACAGGTAAATACTTCAGGCTAGGACCAAGATTTGTTCATGTACTGGTGCACATACATGGTAAGCTTTGGAAAGAACTCAGACACACTGATAGTTTGCTGGAGTAATTGATATTAAGGACATGATTGTTCATTTTCTCCATAAAAAACAGCTTCTTACACCAATCATGTTCAGTGTGAGTGCTTTTTGTTTTCTTCTGAAACTCAATGAGGAGTTCACTGCTGTAGTCAAGGATTTTCTGGTCTGATCTCATGCGTTATTCCTTGTGTTTCAGAGTTTGAATCAAGCGGGTCTCAAAGAAGCAAAAAAGCTCCAAAACATTCTTCTGCAGGGAACAGATTGAGTGGGATGTAAACCAAGAATGTTAGGGTCAAATCAGCAGCTGGAGTAAATGAGTGCATTTTATTTAATATCCTGGAATGGTGCCAGTGTGGGTTTTATGTACTCAGCAGCTTTTGAATAGATGAAAACTGCCAAGAAATAACACAGGGAGCTTCAATGAGCTACAAGTGAGGAGTAGCAGCTGCTCTGTGGATTAGTGAACAGGCAGGTCCAGAGGTTAATTTGACATTGCTCTTTTTCTATCTAGATAATGTAGTGTTTAGAAGTGCACACAGTATAAATAGGGGAAATAATGCCAGACCTAGATGAGTAACCATAATGACTATAGGAATTCTGATAAAGTCTGGAAGCCAATTGAGATATTAATGTTTTGCCCACCTGTCACTCCAGAGTAGTGTGTTTCTTCTTTGGTGATGCCTCAGACACACCCTACAAGACAGGTCTGGGGTCCAGAGCATGGACAGAGATTAAGCCTCCAATCTATCCCTTCTCTAGTGCCTGTCCTCCCCTCCCTCAGCCCACACCTGAGCACTCAATAGATCTGCTAGCTTGGCTCACTCAGTAGCCATGTCCATGATGACAAAACAAAGCTACACTTCAAGGGGTGCTGCAGACACTCTTTCTCTACATACAGAGAAGTTTCCTTTTCTGGATGAGAGAAGGAGTGAATACAATGTACTGGGAATGTTCTTAAACAAAGAAAACCTTCCTTAATTTTGTCCTCTTCCTGCCAGTAACAGGGTTCAGATACAGCTTCCAAGGTAAAGATATCTTTAAATCACAAGTGCTGAGAAAGGTTGGAATCGCTCACTTTAACCAGGTTGTAAAATCCCACAATCGAGGTTGTAGGAACTAATGTTTCATCCCATGGCCGCTAATGTGTTCATGTCTCTGGGGGACTCTTTCAACCAAGGACAAACATCAAGGTTTTATAACTATCAGTTGATCATTTCTGCTAAAGTAGGGCAGGTGGATTCTCAGCAAGATAACAAAGGTGTTATCTTTATCCAGGGAGGATATAAAGGATATTGGGAAGATAACATCTAATTGAAGATTCAATTTTCCAAGTGTCAAATTGTTTTGATGACTAATTGATTTACATAGTCTCAATTCATCCTCGAAGAAAATATATTTTTAGATCTTCTTCTCTGTCTTCTTCTATGATATGAAATAGGAATTGCTATCCCTTTAAAAAAATACTGTAAGATTGGCATGGAAGATGTTAATGAGTTTTAGCTTTTTATCTTCTAGGCTATAGTAGGTTGCTAATGTCAACAAAGGTGTGATAGAGATCCAAGCCCAAGAGTAGAAGCCAGGGAAAGTCAAGATCTAATTACTCTGCCTTGGTGCTGGGAGACCAAGAAAAAGAAGAAAACATGATGGCCTCAGGCTGAGCTGTTTCACAAGACATCTTTGGCTTGGTTTAGAAGAGGGATAATGGTGCTTACTCACTTCCCTCAGAGGGATATTGTGAGAATTAATTAGTTAATGCTGCCAAAATGTTGTGAAGGTCAAAAATACTATGTAGTGAGAATGCAAGATGAAGTGGTGTGAAAGATTAATTGGTATACATTTAGGATCACTTTAAAAGTGAGATGTGATGAAAACATCACTGAATTCTGCTGGACAAATGTAGTGGAGCTAATACATAGTTCTGTCTTTAGAGTTAGCATTTTCAGAACAATATTAAAAAAGTCTTTTTAATAGGACTCCATTTTCAAATCCCTCTGCCAATGACACCAGGACACTTTCAGTCCAAGATCAGAGGCAGAGACATTTCTTTCTTCATTTCTCTCCTCCATTTCTTTTAATTCCTGAGGACTAATTGCTGATACAATCTCAGATGGGATTCCAGAGCCAGATTCCTTAAACTTATGTGCTGCAATACACACATGCTGCACCGTTCCTAGCACATTATCTTAGACCTGTGTAGACCCTTCTGTGCCATATGGCACACTGTACAATTAATAGTCTGCCTAGATGAAAATAAATAGGGTTCTGAATATGTTTATGCATATCAAGTTTTCAGTAAAAACAATTTATCCTGAAAAAAATACTGAAATACCTTAAATTTTGAAATACTGTGAGAAAACTAATGATTTAAAAAAAATTCATACAAAGAGATCTTTGAAATTTTTTGAGAATCAAGAAGTTTTGATGGAACTTCATTTCTGAAAATATGAAATACTACTGCTACAGTTTCAAAAATAGCTTGTCAAGAATTTTGACATCTATATATTTAGGTGACTCTGCTCAATTTTACCCACTTTTCCTAATGATTACTCATTCTCTATCTTTCAGTAAATTCTTCACTTACGGTACTAATGAGAATTCTTAGTGAAAAATAATTTTAAAATGTTGATTTTCTTTCAATGTACATGTTGTAATTTTGTTTAAGGACACACAGACAATTAATTTTCTATTTATTTGCTTTAGTAAACAGAACCTTTATAGTGCTTTCATTTTGCCCATTTTCATTTACATTATCTCGTTCTCACTAAAATATTGTCATGTTCAGGTAACACCTATCACTACCTTCAAAAGAATATTCCTATATTCATCATTGTAAAGAATTCCTTGAAATATTTGTGCTCTTTCACAGATCTTTAACATCTTTATCTCGTTCATATTTTTGTTATCATATACAAAAAGTTAACTTCATAGTGTTTCATTTTAGCTTTAAAATAGCACATTTCTCCAAAAATACTGAAATGATATCTTCATTTTTTTTCAGCAACTTCTAAACTTTTATTTCCTGATTTTGTCCAAAAACCTGAACTTCAAATTCACCATTTATGATAAACATTCTCGTGAGAGTTGTTATGCACAGAACATGCATTTATTTAGAACCAAACCTGATGAAACTGAACATTACAATGCCATTTTCACTAAGCTTTATTATTTCCTCTGAACTGTATGTTATATATAAAGTATTGGTTTACAAATAATAACTGTTCCAGCGGATGATCTGGATGGAGATCAGCTGTGACTGCTTAGAAGCCCTCACATTCCTTTTTTTGTAAGCAAAAAGCTAATTCGGCTGAAAGTTTTTTAGAAGAAAGAGTAACAAATCAGTATGTTCATCAAGCTTGTACATCAGCTTGTGTATTTTAGTTTAGGTTATGTACTTCTGGTTCACATTTTTCAGTGCCATTTTTACAGTAGAGAGTATGACAGAATCCAGTGAGAGTTATAGCATCTCATTGTGACACTATCCCAATCAAACAGATTTTTTTTGTGTTTTTTTTTTTTTTTTTTTTTGGTAAGTTTAAAGTAATTTTTCAATTACTTTTTCCTTTTCTGACTGCTAATGGAGAAAGAACAAGCTTTTTCAGAAGGCGTGGCTAACATAATTTCTTTTACAGAGTAGATCTAGTATTTTTCCTGTTGCCATTTAACATTTCAAATCATTTTACATATACAGAACATTTCTGTCTAATTGGATCTTAATTCTTGTTAAAAAAATACTGTTAAACTGATATTACTTCATTGATTTTAATAAAGCCTTTGAAGATCTGAGAACAAAAAGGCCTATTGGTTCTTTAATTAGTAAAGGATTTATTCAATAAGTTATCGGACAAGTTAATTTACAGGACTTAATTTTGTTATTGAAAGCTTTAGCCTCCTTCCCTCCAAAATTGGGACGATGGACCATTCCAATACTGTGAAGGTGATGACCTTGTGATAACCTGTGTGTTCATCAGTCAAATTACTGTCCCCAGTAATGATAATGCCAAAGCTCTGGAACACTGGGGCAGCTAATCTGTATTCAAATTACACTCAATGAAACAGCAAGCACAATTCGAGTAATAACTCACTAGCACTGAGAGGTGAAGGGAGATGCTCAGACCCCTTCATGCAGATTGGACATTATCATACATTTCTTAGGTGTTGGACAGGTCTGCATGAGAGGGTTGTTAATGAAAATATCAATCAAAAACTCTGCTGACTTAATGGTCAATTTAAATTAATTAATTGGAAAGGAAAAAGTTGAGAAGGACAGCATTGATTGTTTAGCTCAAAGCAGCTGGCAGTTGAGGAGAACAAGGTTGCCCAAATAAGACAATGTTTCCTAATGCCAGCTGATGCTGTGTGTAAAACCTTGAGCCTGAAAAGATGTGGAAAAATGGTAGAGATGCTGTAATTTGAACACTTTGATACTATGATCACTGGGTTGGGAGACAGGGTGCTGAATGTGATGGTACAATATCAGTCTCGGGAAGGAAATCTCCATTAAACATAGAAATGGGTGAGTATGCACAAGCTGGGGATTTAACCATCAGTTTGCAGTCACATGCAGGAATTCTTTCATTCATGGATTTTTTATCCTCACAGCTTGTAATTTTGAACTCAGAACATGTTCATTAGTTGTACCTTAAAGGCTGACTCTCTGGAGGTCACTGGAGGACTCCTATTAATTAAGGGGAATGAGAATTTCAGGCTGTATCTGCAATGGGTCTCAAGTCCATATCCACCCCCAGACAGGTATTTTGTTTTTTGCCTAGTTTCCCAGTTCTGCTGTTTCTAAATCACCCACTGTCATTTGCATCAGAACAGAATATAGACATCAGCTCTAAGTACAGTGCTGCAGGAAATAAATTTGAGATGAGAAATGAAATGTCGATGCAGAGTTCTATTGCAGAAGGAGTCTGATAGACAGCACTGATGATGTTTCTGATGTTATTATTGTCATTCTTTTTATTATTACCAAAAAGATGAGAACAGTAAATTGGCCTAATGAGACAGAATGAAGCTGAACTGAAATAAAGCAATTAGCCACTAACAGAGTAAGTTGATTATATATTCAAGTAAATAGCAAGAGGAATTGTACATGACACATTATAAGGGAAATAAAGACTGAACTGAATTTCTATTCTTTCTTGTCTCATCTTCTTTACCTATCCTTTTCCCAGAACAATATTGAAATAGTAATAATGGACTCAACTAAGTGTTTTGCAACTAAATGTAACTTGTGCCTCAGCCGACTTAGTGGGCATGTCTCCATCTGGATTTCATGCCTGACTTCTAGAAAATTGATAACACAACAGACATAAAGTGAGTCAGGTCTGCAGTGCTACCAGACGTGCTGCAAAGAAGGTATACTTAGTCTCAAAAAGCCCCATGAAAACCATGGTTATGTTAATACAATCACAGTCTCCAGGAATCTCCCCAGAGCCACATTGGAAATATATGTTTTTTTTTTTTTCATTTTTCAGAAGCACTGAGGCCCATTTTTAGATCTATCTTGCAGCTAGCACTCAATTTCTCAAAGCAATCTTGGAGATTTTTTCAGCCAGGTCCCAAGAAAAAACAGTCAGTGGAATCATCTCTGACACTGGAAGGGCAAGCAGTGTGCAAAGCAGAGCCCATTGAGGTACAGCTTTTTCAGCAGAGCAACCCAGCACAGCCCAGAGCTGATGATTCTGCAGTTTTCAGTTGTGCCTGGTTGAATGACTGCTTTCTTGCTGGAGTGTGTTAAGATAATGGCCATACAGCTAAAATGTAATCTCTATAAATGGTATTTGCTGTTTGCAAATGCCCTAGCTTTGCTTTTGAGTCTGATCTCCCACCAGAGACATTCAGTGTGGCTGTGACTGCTGAATCCCTGACAGCAGTTTAACCCTTCTGGGTATGATTCTTCTACCCCAACATTCAACACAGTTGTGGTTATATCCGTATGGTGTTACGCAGCATCATTACATGGTCTTCTTTATCTAGAGTACATCAAAAGCCTTTATACAGATGTTACTAAGTCTCTCCCTTCATATACTATTCTGTTATAGTGGTATATTTACTGGAGAAGTACGTTTATGAAGTAGAGGTATGTTTATAAGGACAAAATACGTTGAAGACTGAGAATGAAGAATAGGTCAGAAAACACGTGAAAAAATATGGCCTTCATCTAGCTCTGCCTCAGTTTTCTTATTTAGGAGGTGAAGATAATAATCAGACACCAGATAGTTTTCTCCTCTGCATTCGACACTGATTCTTTTTGTGATCCAGGTCAAGCCACTCAGACTGACAACATCATCGCACCATCTCCAAGAGAGAAATAGCAACAACCAGCACACCAAGTGTTCGTTGATGATCAGATCTCTTCTTCCTGGGAGCATCTTTCCTGTGTGCAGTGGAAGGATTGGACAAATCTGACTCTGAATTGCTGTGTGATACCTTGCCTGGAGGAGTGGATTCCCCAGCAGAGCTCAGGAGCCTTGCTGGAGCAATTAGGATTGTCTATGAGATCTAACAATAAGTGTCCATTTTCTCTTTGGATGGAGAGTAATGCAAAAATGTCACAAACTATTTTTAGCTGGGCTATAAAGAGAGAATTAAGCTATCAGAGGATATAATTAGAATACAGCTACTGTTCTAAATTTGGGGATTAGATACTACACCTGTGTAATTAATCAGGCTAAATGAAGTCATCCCAAAGCATAATTACATGGATGGTTTTATTATTCTTCTTGCTCAGGGTAACAGATTCTGTAAGTACTTATGAAGGACAAAATGGTGGAGTGGTGGAAGTGAGCTGGAAAATGGCCATCAGCCCTACTGGAAATGCCGAGAGGCCTCAGCCCAGTGTTGGCTTGGCTGTAAGGTCAGCCCTGGTTCCTTAGACTCCATGAAATCCACATAAAAAATCCAGTTTTGCATAACCTTACACAGCTGCCCACCATGGAAAGCAAAGCAGGCACAAGAGTTGTCAGAAAAAGATGGCCTTTGCTATGGAAGTATATCAGGACCCAGCCAGGAGCAGAAAGTATTATTATTATTTTGTTTTCTTATGAATAACAATAAAATACTGCACTGACTGCAAGCTCGACTTGAGAGCTAGTAATATTATTGCTCTTGTAGTATTTAGTTTGCATGTATTTTCTCCTGACTCCAGATGGATTTTAATTTTGTGTATGGAAGCTACACAGTGTGCACGTAAAAGGTTTAATAAATCTGCTTGTTCAAACTGAAATAGGCATTTTGCATTATGAGACTGCCTTGCTCCAAAACAAATCCACATGATTAGAGCAGTGGATTTAACTAATTGTCCTCCAAGCAGCTCCTATGGGAAAACAAAATGTTGTCTGTGTTAATAGGGCCTCAAACAGGGATCATTCAGGATCAGCAAAAGCATGGTATCGTGTACTTTCATATTGCATTGTTTACCAGCTGGTAGGAGGATAATTTACATAAAATCATTATTGCTTGCTTTAGAGTAAGTAGTATCATAAAAGCTGGTATCTGAACAGAGTCCAAAGTCCCAATATGTAACTACTGTTGAATTTCTAGAGATATGCATTTTGGTGTTTAGGTCCCAGAAATCATGCTTTGGATTTGGTTCTGAGCGATATCCTGAAGTGTGGGGGATCTGTTTCCCAGACTAAACTCCAATGCATTTGTTCATGTAAGACATCACACAGACAAATGCTTTTCACAGACCTCTTCTCCAGAGGCCAGCAATAACCACTGTTATGAGCAATATTAATTGAAATATTCCTAATGATAACACTGCCAGCTATGTGTTGTTGAAACATGCGAGAACAAATATCCAAAACTGCTCAGATGAGCTGTGCTTCAGAAATGCCTCAGAGACAGCAAGGAGAGTCCCATGTCCCGGACTCAGGTACAGATGCCTGTTGGATGCTAGGAAAAATTTATTCTCAGAAAGAGTGGTAATGCACTGAAACAGCTTGCCCAGGGAGGTGTGCTCCCTGGAGGTACTCAAAAAAAAACATGGAGATGTGACAATGAGGGCCATGGTTAGTGGGCATGGTGGAGATGGGTTGACAGTAGGACTTGATGGTCTTTCAGGTCTTTTCCAACCTTAACAACTCTGTGGTCCTACAAATATTGCTGCATGATCCTGATCCCAAGTTTATGGGGCTGAAGACAGGTAGGGATAATTTTGCCTGCTGTGCCTATTTTCTAGACAACTTCAGGTTATGAGTCTCCAGGGCTATTAAGTTGCCATCTCTCATGACTGCTTAGGTCTTCAAAAAAGTTTTTCTAAAGTAGCTAAATATTTAAACTTCACTGCTATATTTCTTTCCCAGACAGCTTGTTCTACCTTCACTTGCCTAACTTCAGAGTTATGTTCCTGTGTCATCATTTCTCTGATTGTCTCTTGCTACCTACATCATCCTCATACGTGGCTGCCAAGCTTCAGTCAACATGTATCTGGTGCCATGGGTATGTGAAGAGCAAAGAAAACAAGCTCCAGAGGGCAAAAATCTAACAAAAAAATCCATGTAAGGTATGGGAGAGCACCTAAGCACTGGGGAAAGCTGTGACAAAATTCCCTTGGCATCAAGGCTGAGATTCAGATGACCTAACTGTGACAACAGTGTGAATAGCAAGATCTGAACTGATTGTTCTGGAGTGCCTCCATAATCAACAGAGAGTTACAATGAGAGCTGACATTTGCACAGCACAAAATGGACTTTCTACTGACTATAAACCTGGGACCCTGGAAGACCCTGGATGGTTCAGCCACAGTACCCTACCTACAGACACGCCAGATGTTATGGTTGAATTCCTCCCAAAAGCCACCCCAATGTCCTATTTGGGAACCCTGTTAATAGAAAAACAGTTTATCCAGTCAGCTTTCATCAAAAGCACTTTCCAAGGTGGTCATTAATATGCTATGTAATTCCAGCCTAACTATTCTAATGTGCATTGATTTCATCTTATGTGGGAAAAAGAGCTCATTTCTTATTATTGGTTGTAATATATCTCCACGGAAAAGGTAAAAGGTAGCCGCTAGCCTCACACAAATGACTATTAGAAGAGCTAGTAGTGTTTGCTTGAAATGGAGCATCACAACTGAACACCTTCCAGCAGAGCACTGGGATGCCAAATTGCCCTGCATTGGGAAGGAGCAAGGCAGAAGTAAGCTGGAATAAGGGGAAAAGTGGAAAAAAAGCAACAGGCACATGGGTAGGTGCACAGCAGGTGGTAGCAGTTGGGTCATGATGTTTGTCTGCAGGTCCAACATTGCTGTGCATAGATGGTAGCTGCAGTTGGGTGGTGGTGTCAAACTGCTGGTCCACCACGACGCAGGGATGTGTTTCTGGGTGATGGCACCAGGAAGGCTTCGCTGTGGTTTCTGAAATGGCAAAAGCTTCCCACTACCTTGCTATAACTCCTCAACCAAATTGAACTGCAGCTGGAAAACACCTCTGGGGTGCAGACCAAGAGAGATATATATGCAAAGATAACAGTAGAATATCATTTCCTGGCTCCAGAGTATTGTCCTTTCTTTCCACTTTTTTCAAGGCCTTTTTTTTTTTGCTTTTTTTTCCCCCAATTTTTATCAATTTTTATTTCAGTATCAGTTGCTGCTGTTGAGATTTTTTTACTGAGCTCTTGTCTGTGGAGCTCAGTGCTGTCAGAACCCTAGGTTTTGAAGCAGTAAAGCAGTAATTTATATCCATATCTGACACCTTATATGAACTCTGGGTACAGCCTCAGGGCTTTGACCTCCATGTTGTACCACTCTTTAGAAATGTTAAAAGAGGCTCTGTGCAAAAAAGCCTTCACACAAAACAATGGAGAAATACAAATAGAGAAACACAAAAATCATGCTGCCAGGCAATATAACATAAGAAAACTTGCATGGCCTTGGCAGTGGTCAGGCTTTTGACCTTGCAGGTACTTCCATGAAGTGTGGCCCACAGTTTCCCACCCCATGTACAGAAGTAGCTAACAGGCCCACAAGGCTCTTTTCAGACTAATTCCTGCTAATGTCATGCATGGCTAGTTAACCTCCATTTGATCTGTCTTTTAGAGATTTATTCATCAATAAAGGCATTATTACTCCTTTGATGATAGTTAGTATCATTTATATGAATTGTCTATTGACGGACACATTTAACAAAGGGTGTTTATGTGCTGAACAATCACATAGTTTATTTATCCAATAATCACATAATCGATTTGAAAAAAAATTCAAGTTGAAGGACTTCTTTGAGATTTAAAGATTTCACAGTTTCCATCTGTGTCTAAGGTGTTTAATTTGTGTTAGTTTTGTATTACATTTCACTAGTATTGTTCCTGCAATGGGATCTTATAGATCAGCCTCTGACAGCTCTCAGGTAAAACTGAGCCTGGCTGGCTTGTTTGAGGTGATAGCTTGGGTATTTTTAATCATAAATGACACCATAAAAAATCAGAAATACTCTGTGGAGAGTACCTGAATGCGCTCTCAGGGAAGTTTACTAACGAGCACTCTTGCTTTCCAAACAAAGTACTGCTTCAGCACTGCCAACTTATAGTGGCAACAAATGTCCACTGATGACTGAAAGAAAAGTCTATTTCTCAAAGAGCTTACCCTGGATGGTGTTGTTATAACATTATAACAAGGCATAACATTGTTCACATACACTCAGATGAAAACCCAAACCAATGCAGAACACCTCTCTTGTCGAGCAATACCTGTAGGGCTCCTGTTGCTTCATAAGGTGAAGAATCATAGAATCACAGAATTGTAGAGGTTGGCGGGGACCCCTAGAATCATCGAGTCCAACCCCCTGCCAAGCAGCTCCCTAGACCAGGTTGCACAGGTAAGCATCCAGGTGGGTCTTGAACATCTCCAGAGGAGATTCCACAGCTCCTTCAGGCAGCCTGTGCCAGTGCTCTATCATCTGCGCTGTGAATAAGTTCCCACATATTTGTGTGGAACTTCCTATGCATCAGTTTGTGGCCATTTCCCCTTGTTCTATCACCACACACTGCTGAGAAGAGTCCAGCCTTGTCCCTTTGCCTCCCGCTCCTTAGATATTTATAGATGTGGATCAGATCCCCTCTGAGTCTTTTTTCAAGGCTGAACAGCCCCAGGTCTCTCAGCCTTTCCTCGTAAGGGAGGTGTTCCATGTCCTTTTATCATCTTTGCAGCCCTCTGCTGGACTCTTTCCAGGAGATCCCTGTCTTTTTTTGTACCAGGGAGCCCAGAACTGGACACAGTACTCCAGGTGAGGTCTTACCAGGGCAGAGTAGAGGGGGTGGATCGCCTCCCTTGACCTGCTGGCCATGCTCTCCTGCACAAAATCTTTGCTCTTGTGTAGGAGGGTTATGCTGGGTTTCCAGAAGGGCTCAAATTACCCTGAAAACACCAGAACTGGAATCACAATGCTTCTGGAAAGCCAAAGAAATGAGTTTGGTGTGAACACGGGATTTCAGTTTGTAGTGTCCCACACATATATCCCTGTGTCTCCCAAGTCCTAAGTATATGGCCATCCACTTCCATGTTATATGTGGCTCCTAACACAGACATTATAAACAATCAAGGAGTGGCTGCCAAGGTTGCACTTGTTGATATAGACAGAAGTCTGCTATTTGCCTGAATCTAAATGGTAGATGTTTTATTTTCTAATGTCCTGACCTTGGTAGACTCCTTTTGTCAGTTTGTGGCCACTTCTCAGAAAGAACAAGATTGAATTAACTCCTTGTAGGGCTAGAGTTTTTGACAGATAAGAGATGAGATTTGGCTTTCATCCTACAAAGACTTCCCCAGCTATGCTTACTTGGAAGCCCATAATTCATTCTGGAGAACTGCAGGGTCCATTAGTTGTGGTTGGTTTTCGCAGGACCTGGGCTGCATTCTGCAAAGCCCAGCAGGGGCTGGCTCACAAAATTGTCACTGACAAGAGGACACTCAAGGGACAAAAGATTTATGGAACAACTTGTACACTAAACACTATATTTATTAAGGAAAGAAGCAAGAGAATAATCCCAATGGTCTCAAGGGCTGTCAAGATGCTTCAGAAATCCTATTTTTTCACTCCTTTGTGCCACAGCAAGGACTAACTGAGTGGTATGAGCTCATGTTGACACCCTAAAAAGATGCTTCTGTGATCAGAGCCCAGATCCACATAAACACAGTCACAGCTCTCAGTTCAGGGATGCCTAGCCGTGGCACAGATTCCCTGATAAAACACCTTCATGCACAGGGAGTAAAAGGGATTGGTTTGCTATTATTCATTACTGGGCAAAGACGTCTGCACTCTGGTTTGAAGGAGTTTTTGATCCTTTGATTTTACAGGAGACTGGAATTGATAAACCAAGTGATTTCAAGGGCTGCAGTTTCAATCAGAGCCCCCTCCCACTGTGCACCCTGGAGGTTCTGACCACTGGGAAGGACAGGTCCTGAGATTTGAAGGTTTAAGCTGAGGCCAGGTTCCATAGTTTGAGCCCTACCAGTTTCATAACAGCATGGACTAGGCTCTGAGAGCTGCAGTTTATCCAGCCATGTCTCTGTTAGACGTACTTGCAAGTGGTAGAGAATAAATCCCTGATCCTGGAAAATCTAGTAGCTGGGTGCAGGGAGCTTTCAGCACTGAAGGCAGGTGAGTAGAAAGACACTCCCTTGTGTTTGCTTAGGGTGTCTGGTTAAGTTTTCAGATAATTCCTGCACACATGGGTATGTATGTGTAGGTACATAAGCATGTACGCATGAGTCAGGGTAAATAGCTCTGTGGAGGTGTGTATAAAATTGTATATCAACAGTACAGTGTAGGTGTTTGTACATCTTAAGTATTGTCTTCATAACAAAGATTATGCACATAGTACACAGAACTGTGCAATGAGAGCATTATTAAATGCACGAGCCTTTGTTATAGGAAACAAAAATACAACAGATCCATTTGGGTGATGCAGATCTAACAGCAGAAGTGAGGGAGGTTTGGGGAACAGCACTGAGACTTCCCTGTGTGACTGTTTCTTGGCCCTGAACCTACCTCACTACTGGTGCCAACCTGTTCTACCCAGCAGTGTTGAGAAACATGCCCTTTAAATCTGGGACAGTGGAAGCTGGGATTGTAAATGGACTCATCTGGCTCAGTGTGTTGCAGAAAACTTAAAGGAGAGAAAAGGAGAGAAAGGATGAGAAGGAATTACCTCAAGTTGCACCAGGGGAGATTCAAGTTGGATATTAGGGAAAACTTCTCCAAAAGAGTGGTCAGGCACTGGAACAGGCTTCCCAGAGAGGTGGTGGAGTCATTGTCCCTGGAGGTGTTCAAAAATCATGGAGACACAGCTCTGAAGAACATGGTTAGTGGGCAATATTGATGGTAGGTGGATGGTAGGACTAGAACTTAGAGGTCTTTAACAACCTTAATGATTCTATGGTCATCAAGGGCAATGGGATAATTGACAGCCTACTGCAACTAGTCAAGTTGCGGAGGAAGAATCTCCATATAACTAACTGTTACCTTTGCTGTACAGCATGGGTGGTCAGATCTGTGTCTTGTGATGCTCAAAGCCCACTTGCTGCTTTTCTCACTCACTCAGAGTTTGCACCATGGGTACAAACCTGCTGTTGGCATCACCATCTTTCTGTTCCATGCCCACAGCCAATGGCTGAGCGTGGTGGATATTGCAAGTGTCACTTCTAAATGTGTTTCAGATCAAAACTGCATTTCAGTTCTGTGAACCTAAGTGGCTCCTGAAATGTGCAAATGCAGTCCTTCACACCGAGGACTAATGGAGTGCAGAGGGAAGAGTGCAGAAAAATAGAAACTTTCTGACAGGTGAGAAATCCCACTGCCAACTTCAGAGATGCTTTGTGAATTAATTCAACACTGATTCCGTGCGAGTCCTGGAGAAGAGCTGATGGACACTGCTTGGATTGCCCTGACAACATCCTATTGCTGGGGTGTTCAGCACTCTCCCCATACCCCCGGGAGCTGGAAGAGTGCCTGGCCACGAGGCTGGTGATGCCCTCCCTCCCCAGCCCCTCCTACAGCCCCAACGTTCCGTGGGCTTTGGTGCCATCATGTGGCGTCAATGAGAAGCACTCAGAAGACCTTGGTTCTGGGGAGGTTTTGCATGAGGAGCGTCAGTTTTCACCACAAGTAAGGCTGTAAGAAATGTCATTGCAGTGGCCAAAAGATGAGCAAAGCCCCTCAACACATTTACTGGTGGTCATACGAGGCGAAAAAGTTGGTTTGGAGAAATGGCTAATCCATCTGGCATCTAGCATAGCAGAAAATCATATCAACATTCTCCAGGCTTTCAAGACTTGAGCCATGTAAAACTGCTGGGTAAACTCCTGAGACAAAATCAGCGCAGTCAGATTGTTTGTACATGACTGACTCTACTAGGCTGAAGTTGATACTAAAAGTTCAGTCTAAACTAAATTGTGTATTTTGCGATTTTCCTCTTTTTTTTTTCTTTCTTTTAATGTATTTCAACATATCTGCTCCAAATTCACAGCAAAAGGGAGGCCATGTCATCCACACGTCAACTGCATCAAATCCTCTGTAGCTGAACTTGCTTGGCTCAAGATTAGCACGGCATGAATAAGATCAAAATAAGAATTTGTACTAATCTTTCTTCAGCTCCATAAAAGGATGGAAAAGGAGTAATATTTTCTTACTATTCCCCCATAGATGTACCTAGCTAGGAAAAATATATTGGAAGAAACTTAAATAATTGGTATTTGGATATATTTTTTAGAAGGGTTGGTTGTCTTTTTTTCTTTTTTTTTTTCTTTTCTTTTTTTTTAAGAATTACTTTGCCTGCATATTTCCTATCAAAGTATCAATTTAATAATTTGGATTTTTTTATTAACTAAGTATGTAAAAGGACCGTTAGAAAACACAGTTTGAATCTTCATCACTTGCCACTGAGACAGGAAAAAATACAGCTGCTTCTAGAAACTCTTGATCTTAACTTAGACAAACATAAAATGTAAAAGTAAAAACTCCAACAACAGTTAGGCTAAGATCTTATAAAAGTCTCCAGAACATTAGGGTGGCCCTGTACCTCTGTGATTTCAAAGTGAATGGTCAAACCTTCAACTTGTGTGAATAACAATTGTATAAAAGGGAATGACACAAGGTGATTATTCTGCTCTTGTTGACGCCAAGGTCCCCACAGACCATAGTCTGTAATCCATTTCAGCTAAACGTTTTGGCCTGGATTTAGATAGGGTTAAACCAACAAAGGTTGCAGTTGACCCATCACACCCTCACACAGCATGTTCCTCTGTGCACTCATGATTCTCCCAAACTCAAGTAGATAACTTTAAACACATCTTGCACTGCTGTGATGTTCTTACTGACCATGTAGTAGTGAAGAATTAAACGTACTGATGAGCTAAATCATACATAAAAATACCCCTTCAGCATTAGGGCAAAAGAATTATCAGCTCCTGCAGTATAGCCATGATTGCTACATGTCTATCTCAAGCCTTCCTTCTGGGTCAGGGCTTAGCAGACTCCTCCACCCTCCTCCCAGTGTAGCAGGCAGCATGGCCAGGTGTAATTTTGCCTTCCCATTGATGTGTTTTGATGTGTTTGTTCTTTCCCAGCATGTCTCAGCAGTGGTTTGTGGGGTTTTTTTTTTCTTTTCTTTTTTTCTTTTTTCTTTTTTTTTTTTTTTTCCAGAACTAAACAGAAATAAGGAGATTTTGGCTATGGGTGAGAGGCAAGACCCCTGCCCTGAGTGGAGCTATGTCAACACTGATTTACAGGATGTATATACCCAAGCATTTTGCCACTTCATGATATTTTCACCCTGAGTTCAAGGCAACCTCTCCTGAGATGTCAGAATTAACATCTCCCCACTCCTCTCCT
The DNA here is from genome assembly GCA_023055505.1 of Callipepla californica brunnescens. NCBI lineage: Eukaryota > Metazoa > Chordata > Aves > Galliformes > Odontophoridae > Callipepla > Callipepla californica. The sequence goes on along the minus strand of JALIRH010000005.1, from coordinate 37,070,363 downwards.
CATCTTCCCCTACTCTCCATCCATTGCCCAGAGCTATTGCACTCCCTGCAGCTCCATCTTTCTGAGATTTACACAGTATCGCACTTTTATCATCAAATGGTCAGCTCCTCAAAATGATGACATCCTATGTTGCTTTCCTCTCCCAAGCTGTGCATGTAGGCAGCACAGCTCTATGTGGAATTCCAGGGGCATTCTTTTCCAGCTCCCACAGTTTTGCTGCCTGATTTTGCTGTCACTGCTGCTGGATTACACCATTGCAGGCTACAGTTGCACATTTGTGATGCAGCAGAGGGCATATTCAGTGACTTCTCAGGGCACAAATCTAATCCCCTTACAGGTGGGGTGTGAAACCTTAGGCCTTCACAGTTTTCTCCACTAAGATGAATCTGTTTAAAAGGTCCCTCATTGTTTGCCTTTCCTCCCTACAAGCTGAATATTTGCCCTGCTGCAACTTGGAGAATCACTGCAAACACAACAGAGGTTGAGGCTTTCCCAGAAATGGCTTTGGCACATAACAACTGGGCAGATCACTTGGTGAATCTCTTCATTTCGTGTTAAAAATCATTCTCAAATGAAAGCAGAAATGCAAAAGTTAAAGGCACATTTCTCTGAGCAGCATTTCCAGTTGCAGCGGAGTCTATTTCTAAGAGCATCACTGACACTTGGTGGCATGAGGAAGAACTGCACATCCCTGCTCCAGATGTGCAGGGTATCTTTACACATCATTGTCCCTGTGCTGAAGTTAAATTATATATAAAATAACATAAAATAATGTAAAATAAAATGATAAAATGAAATATATGAAATCAAAGAAGGAAAGGCAAAGAGAGGCAAGGAAAGGCTAGGAAAAGAAAGGCAAGGTGAGAAAGAAGAGGAGGAGAGGAGAGGAGAGGAGAGGAGAGGAGAGGAGAGGAGAGGAGAGGAGAGGAGAGGAGAGGAGAGGAGAGGAGAGGAGAGGAGAGGAGAGGAGAGGAGAGGAGAGGAGAGGAGAGGAGAGGAGAGGAGAGGAGAGGAGAGGAGAGGAGAGGAGAGGAGAGGAGAGGAGAGGAGAGGAGAGGAGAGGAGAGGAACAAGGGAAGGAACAAGGGAAGGGAAGGGAAGGGAAGGGAAGGGAAGGGAAGGGAAGGGAAGGGAAGGGAAGGGAAGGGAAGGGAAGGGAAGGGAAGATGAAAAGAGAGAAGAAAATTAAAAAAAAGTAAATAGAAAAAAGAAAAAAGAAAAAAAGAAAAAAGAAAAAAGAAAAAAGAAAAAAGAATGTGAGGTCCAGTTCTCCTTTCATGTGGGACATTGAGAGATGTTTTATGTCTGCATGCAGTATTACAAACATGGTAATGGGCAATGGTAGTAACAAGGACAAAAGTTAAAACCAGAGTCCCATAATTATAGCAATCAGGAATCACCCTTGCAAAAGCAACAGCACATAAAATATGGAAGGAGGGAGAAGTTGCATTGCTGGCATGTTGCATGGACCATCCTCCAGGCTACATGGAAGGATATGTCTAGCTGAACCTAAGGTTCCTTCACAGGAGTCTGTGTCATGGGCCCTGCCAGGCTTGATATATTCTCTTTTCACACTGTCACAGGCTTTCAGCAATGATTATTGGCCAAGGTCTGCAAGTAAGAGATTGATTTCCTCTGGCTGTCCTCAGTGTCAATGACATCTCTGGACTTGATGCAAGGGCCATTGGTGTGGAAATCCACAGGAGGTCAGATCAGACACTTGGTATTCTCTTAAAATCATTGAATCCTTTGAGAGACACCATGTAAACCTTGTCTAAGGAGAAATATTAACATTCCTTTAATGCTTCCCAAAGGGTTGTTTAGATTTCTATAGTTTGTCGTCACCACACAGCTGGTGCAGCTTACCCCACCACGCCCCAGGAAGCCTTGGTAGGGATCACACAATTTATCAATAATTAGAAACCAAACAATGAGTCCCACAGACTGAATGCAAGTAAAATTCATCCCATGCATACCTGGTGGAGGGCTCATCAGAGAGAAGTAATAACATAGCAGGGCAGAAGTGGGAAGGGATCTTTGGTTAAGGCCCTGGACTGCAACTCAGATCCGTGGTCCACATTATTCTTGCCTTGCAGATGTCCCCCTAATTTAACATTAGATACTACAGTTTTCTGTAAATCTAAATATCCATTCCCTAGATGCAAAATCCAAAGCAATCTTCTCTTAATTTTATTTATTAGATTTTTTTCCCATTTTCAGCATAGCTTTTGCCTAAGCATGCCTTTCTTCCACAGGGTACAAAAGGCTGTTCAGACATTCTCTCAGCATTACAAAGGATAATGGCTTTTTACCACCTGCATTGCATGTCTGGTTCATAGGAGACTGCAGGAACGGTTTAATATTATTCTGAAGAGTTGGCCGCACTCATTTCCCGTCTAAAACAAACACAGAAGATAAAGTCTGTTTAATTTCTGCCTAGGTGACAGTTTCTTGCGGAGTTCACAGTAAGAGAGAGCTCAGAAGGGTTAGCTTTGCCTCTGCTCTCTGGCACTGGGAAAGTCTTGTGTTTTTTTAATGCCTTTTGAGCAGCAGCTTTGATCTGTAATCTGGATTTGCAACATAAAATACACGTGCTAGCTGGCATATTTCATATGAAAATGTTACAGAAATCCCACAGCTCTTGCTACAGTCCCAGGGCAGCAAAAGGCAGATTTGAGCTGTCATGGCTAGTGAACAAGAAACCAAAATTGTGGTTTTATCATTGTAGGGATCCTGGGTGTAAATCCCAGAAAGATAGAACTGCAGTAAATGCAACAGCTCTGGGCAATAGATGGAGTGGAGGGGAAGAAATATGCTCTCTACCAATAAAACAGGGGGATTTTCAGCTCCTCATGCTTCAGTTGGATGCAATGAGCTATTTTGGCAGCTGCCAACAAAATGTTGAGTGAGTTTAATGGCCACAGGTCTGTTAAACGTAAATTTGAACTTTATGTTTACCCTGCAGTGATAAATGTTACAGCCACTCACTCCAGCACTCTCTGTACCATGAATCCTCCAGAGCAATACCTTTTACCTCTCCCTGGAAAACACCAACGTTTAATAGCACCTCAAAAATGGACGGTCTTCAGAAATGTCTCAATTTGTAAGAAAAAAGAAAAAAATATATTTTCCTTGAGCCCAAAACTGTTCAAAGAATGTTTCTTGTATTTGGATTCACCTTCCAAAATAGCAAGTGTTACAATAATTTGATTTCATATCTTGGGGTTTTATTTTGTTTTCCTATCTATCTCTCTAAAAAGAAAGGGAAGGGAAGAAAAGGGAAGGGAAGGAACAGGAGAAGAAAGCGTAAAATACAAACATGGTTGCATATCACTCTTCTAGGATGAGAAATAACTTTCACTAACAAACTGATAACAATTTTAAAGGTGTTCTTAGTCCTATATGGATCTTGTTTTGAAGCTAAGTAGATCTGAGTTCGTATCCTTCCCCTTGTAATATTTCTGACCTATGATTAATCGTTTGCAGTAGTATTTCCAAAGTGCTCAGCAGTGACATAACATTATTCCTTTTGAAGCCTAGAAAAATTTTTCCACTCCCTTCAGTGAAAGCTGAGTTTAGAGAAAACTGAATTTCTTTGAAGACAGTGTGAAATTGTCTATCCTTCGCTCATTTAGGAAGGGTCTTTGCTTCCTCCGCTGCTTATTTATTTAGTCTTTTTATGTGATCAGTCCTCAGTGTCTTTTCTTTCCTTTTGTATGTTTATAGTGTATCAAGTGTGGTGAACTTTGACACTGTTGGATACTCAGGAGGTACTACAGCAACAAAACCAATAACAACAATAAATGCCTATGATCAGGGCTGTTGACGATGATTTGAGAGTCTTCCTATTATCTTCCATACCCACTGAAAGCTTCTTTTATTTCAAAATATCTTCTGACATGGAGAAAAACAAAGCTAGAAGTTAGTCAGGCCCTGCCTGGGAAGCCACCTGCAGAGAGTCTTGTGGCAACTGGTCTTGAAATGAATAGGATGTCCTGGGTTGATGTGCAGTAGATGGACCTGGTCTGTGGATGACTGGGAAAACAGCAGGATATTCTCCAGTTGTGCAAGGCAAAGAGCAGCCCCACCTCTTTGTGCTTAAGGCTCGTGGCTATGCCTGACTGCACATGGAAGGAATTAGCATTGCCAACAGGAGCTGATCAATAGGAGCTGTCTGGGAAAGCGGCTTGTTACTTTTAGACAAGCAAGGGGTGGTAATGAGAACCGAGTGGCACGTGGTCTGGTTCTTAGGGAACTGTAATGGGTTGCTTTGTTTTGACATAACTGTAATGCTCGTTTCATGTGCAGCTGTATGTAGATAAGACAATACCGGGATAATACTGGACATTCAGATGTAAATGAATTGTATATATAACTGTACATTCAGTTATTTTTTCTTTTAAGGATTTTTGGAAGACTTTTTCCCTGAGCACAGTCATAGAATCATGGAATTGTTTGAATTGGAAGGGACCCATAAAGCATCTAGTCCAACTCCCCTGGCAATGAACAGGGACATCTACAGATCCATCAAGTGCTCAGAGACCCATCTGGCATGACCCTGTGTGTCTCCAGGGACCACCTGTCTGGGCAACCTGTGCCAGTGCCTCACCACCCTTACTGTATAAACTTAGAAACACAGAATTGTAGATTCACCAAAATTGGAAAAGACCTCCAAGATCATTCAGTCCAACTGTCCACCTAAACTTTCAAGTTCTCTTTTATATCTAATCTGAAGCTCCCTTTTTATTTTGAAACCATTTTCCTACCTTGTCCTATCACAACAGACCCTGCTAAAGAGCCTGTCTGTCCTACGAGTTGTGTACCCAGCCCCATTCATGTACCAGGTTGCCCAGAGAGGTTGTAGATGCCCCCTCCCTGAAAGCATGGCTGGATGGGGCTTTGAGCAGCTTGGTCTAGAGGGATGTGTCCCTGCCTATAGCTGGGGGACTGGAACTAGATGATCTTAAAGGTCTCTTTCAACCCAAGCTATTCTATGATTGTATGAATACAACCTTGCTATGTAGGAAATAACTTACAGTGTGTCACTGGCTCTGTTTTCAGTACCAGCTGTTTTCTGGTAGTGCAGGGGCAGAGAGATTGATGGCACTTAGTTTGGAGTACATGAGTCCACAGTCTCGTCTCATCTCCTGCAGGATGGAGGGAGTTGTCAGGTCTCTGAACAGAAAGAATGTGCTGAGATCCATCTGTCTCATGGCCCATCACCCTGGGAATTGAATCAGTTAGGCCCTCAGGAAGGCATTTTTTCTGTCAGTTTCTGCTTACCAGGAGCATTACTCATTACACTTACATACTGCCCAGGGACCAAGCCTGGATGATACAGGAAGGGTTGCCTTTCTTGGTTCCTGCAGATGTTCTCTTAGAGAGGTGCAGAGGATCTTTCCCCACTTACTTTCCCATGCCAAGGTGAGCACAGTGAGTCTTACATTGTAAATTTTTGTCGGTTTCTGAGACATCTTTCCTGATGTGTACGGGCAAGATGTGAGATACAAAGTCCTGCTTTGCAGCATGTTCAACTCATATGATGGTGAGGTATTAGAACAGGCTGTGCAGGGGGGCAGTGGAAATCACTGTCCCTGGAGGCGTTCAAGAAATGTGATGTGGCACTGAGGAACATGGCTTGTGGGTATGGTTGTGATGGGTTGATGGTTGGACCAGATGACCTTAGTGCTTTTATCCAACCTTAATGATTTTATGATTCTATGGCACCCAGATGGTTAAAAACAGTAAGAACCTGCCCAAGGTGAAAACAGACCTTAATTCAGGTAGTGACAAGTCTGTGGCTAATCAGACTGGGAACAAGCATTGCTTGAGCAGGGCTGTAGGGTCATGAATGTTTCCTCAACATATTCTGCAAGTTGGAAAAGGAAGATAAATATAAGCTGCTACCACCCAAGCACGGAGACTTGAACTTGAATGTGTCTGCAACAAAAAAGTGATTTTAGCCACAGAGTGTATTAGAAACAAAGAACAGCTTCTGCTTCTTGTTGAAAACACCTAAAGCCCACCCCCTGCATAGCACCCAGAAAGTGGAGCTGGCTGTTTCCATAAGAATAAATGGGTAGAACTGACACGGGCTCACATCTGCCTGCCTCAACCACCAAAATATGGTACTCTCATCTGTAGAGCTTATTGGTAAGCAGCTGTTTGGGAACAGCCTCACTTACGCTGTCCCCCAAACTACACTGAGGCATGTCTGGAGCAGCAGCATTAGGGTCCAAGTAGAGATTAAAAAACATGGGTGATTTTAAGGTACTCCTCAGGCCAATGATGTGACTCTAGATAATTCATGTACACTGAATGTATATAGCTGCTGTGACCCAGAAAGTCTGAAAAGCGTATAAAACCAGTCTAAGAGTTCAACACATTACCACTATGCAATAAAAAGCACGTCAATCTTGATTATTTCTCTCAAACAGGAATCAGCAGCAACACAGATCCCGCTCAGTTTCCCCCCTGCCCTGTGTCAGAAGTAACCCACAGGCAGGCTCTAATTGTGAATAGAGTCCACATCCCCACCAATATTGTGTTGTATGGCTGGCTGCCAAAACCAGGCTAATGTAATTAAAAGAAAATTGCATCTCTGTGGGTTTTCACTTCCTTGGTCACAGCAGGTGCCTGTACTGAGTGGTGAAATGCAACTGCAGCTGCTACAGCTGTTACTCTGGCACCAAAGCAAAAGTCCAGAAAAACCATGGAAGGGTATACTATGTTCAGCTTGTAAACCTCTGACAGCAGCTTGCCATCATTTCATTCCAGGCCATTTATTGAAATTAGCATGTGGTGGTGGGGGGTTCTGCTGTTTTCTGTTCCCCCCCCTCCCACCTCCTTCCCCTCTGGACTTTTTTTTTTTTTTTTTTTCTTTTTTTTCTGAAGGATAAAAGGGGATTGTTTTGAGGTTTTTGTTGTAAACCACTATCCGAGGAAATTATCCAAGCTAATGGTACTGCCAACCATTCTCCCTGCAGAGATGGCTCTTGGTGCAGGGTGAGGTAATGAATGACACAAGTGAAGAGCACCAGCTCTGAAAATACTGGGCCCGCTGACAAGTCAGGCATTTGGTGTAATTAGAAACCAGCTCACTGAGCTAAACGAATCGTCTGAGTCACCTTTAGATAGCTAAGTGTCAAAGCACTGTCTACAGTGTAATTTGCTGGTCAATACTTTTGACTAAAGGATCCCTCTTGGTGCTGCCTCCAACACCTTTGTTCGCTGAATAGAACCGCTTGATAGTTGCAGCAGCCTGGTAGCTCCTTTGGTGTACACCCATAGAAAGGCTTTGGGTTTTCTCTCCTATTGTCATTCACTGGGGTGATGAGGGGCAGAAACAGGGCTCTATTGCAGAAAGAAGCTTATAAAGACCTGTTGTGAATAGCAGAGATTATCTATAAACAGGGGAAAGGAGAGATAACTGGTCTATCAGCAGCAATGGAATACAACCAGTTTTAAAGCATAATTTCCTTTTATTCAAAAGAAGCTTTTATCCTCTGCACCTTGAGCTTCCACAGCCATTGAATCAACAGTTGCTATTAGAAGGCAGCAGATTTTCCTCCATAATCAGTGCAGGGACAGTTTTCAATAGTTAGTATTATTAAAGTATCTCTCCTGTGTTATTCTGTTGTATCAGCTTGCCTGTGAGCTACATTCCTGGGAGATGTAAAAATATGAATTAAAAAGGCAGTGGTTGGGTCCTTGGCCATGACAGCTCAGCTTCTCTGCAAAAGCTGATTTGAAATAAAGGAAGAGCAGTAAGAAGAACAGCAGTGGTAAATGAGGGCTCTACTGACCTCCATATTTTCACTTGCAGAGCTCAAATGTCTTCTCTATCAAAATAAGAAGAAAAGAGAACAATGGTGTGCGCAAGCAAAACTGGGGAATAGATAAACCTTCAGCAATTGCAACAGCTGTGCCCATCAGGAGCTGGCTGAAAAGACAAGTCCCTGCCTGTGATTCTGTAAAAGAGAGATATGAGTTTGGGTTGAGGAGAAGATATTAAAATGGATCCTTAGAAAATTAAAAGCTCAGATATTGATTCTGTGAGTATAATACCAACTGCAGTGTGGTAATGAATGAAGGTGTGGGCTGCTTCCTCTGAACAGAATACCCTGCCAGAGATTGGTGCCTCACCTGAGCTTAGGGGAGCAGCTCTGCTTTTAGGTAGAGATGGCCACTGGAACCTCACACACTTTCTGTAGCTGAATCTTTTTGCATGTCTCTTGGAGATACAGCTCCAGTTCTTGTTCTCTTCCCTCCAGAAGGTTTCTGATGAACCATCTTTGCCATCCCATCAAGGAATCCCAGACAGGATCTTTTCATAGAATCATAAAATATCTTCAGTTGGATGGAGATCCATAAGGGTCATCGAGCCCAGCTTTTTTTAGACATCTTAGAAGGCTTCAAGTTCCATATGTTTCTGTGACCTTTAACTAACTCTAATATTTGGACACAACCCAGAAATTAGAAAATAGGAAAGAAGGAGCAAGGGAGATGTACTAATGTACTATCAGTGTCTCACTTTGGTGCAGTGCAGCTTGGGCATTGGTTTCCTCGTCTATTTCCCTGGGCAACATGTTCTATTATTAAAATTTGGAAAAAAGTTTCTAAGGAATAATTGAGTGATCATATTTACTGTTGAGACCCACACTGTCAAAGCTAAATCTGTAGATGTGATGTTGTTTTGAGTCTCTTTATCTCCGAGCATCCACCTCTACTCGAAAGTTATTAGGGAGCTGCAGATGGATTTTACAGAGCACAGATGGGAATATTGTTGAGTTGATTTTCTTATTTAACTGCCCTGAAAACACTGTATTTTTGTGAAAGAAAATCCTGCACCATTTATTCTTTTACTGAAGAGGACTAACATTTTGTCTTATATTGCACTGCTAGCAGTATGCAAATATGAATTCTGTGTTGAGCAAAAAGTGTAAAAAATGTAATCTGACAGCACAGTGACCAGGTGAGTATCTTCAAGTAAAGCACAGACAGCTGAAACAATCTCCAAATTTGTTTGAGACTTTCTTGACTTAAAACACACCAGGAAAACCTGACAGTAATCAAAAGCTTCTCAAACATTTGTTGCTGAAATACTGCAAGTTAAACTGAAATTCCTTTTTAAAACAATCTTCCATATTGAAATCTACCTATATTTATTTCTGTAAGGTAAGAAATGCTTCCAAAATAAAATAAAATGCTTTGTTTAAGATTACCTTCTATCATAGATTTTCATGGAAAAACCTAGCATGTTTTCTAGGCCTTTCTGTATATTTTTTATCATGGCTTCAGCCCAGTGAGAGATGACGAATAATGAGTGATCAGCTATTTCCTATATTAAATTAAAAAAAAAAAAAAGAAAGAAACAAAAACAGATATAAATACCTCAATTATAAAGGAAATGGAAAAAAAAAATTAGGCTTTGCACAGATAACTTACCCAAACAATTAGAACATTTTGCCTAGATGTCTTGCTAACCTGTTTTGTAGTATACTGTAGACAGTGATCCAGAACTTCAGCTAACACCAATTACTCTATCTCAAAGGATCTTCACTGAGCTATTTCAGTTTTCCCCCTTTGGAAACTTTCTGGCTCAATCTTACTTCTTGGTCAAAGTAACTCCCTGAGTGTGGCCCTTCAATATTTCAAAAGTTGGCTATGAGGGTTTGATTTACGTATTTAGAACCAGCATTGCATAGTTTCCTTCCTGGATTTGCCCAACACTTCACAAATGATGATTTTTTATGTTCTCATAGTATCAATGGGACTTAACAGATATCATTTAGATTTTCATGAATCAGAAGCTGAATTTTGGCCTTCAGGTGTTTGGGGTCTAATGTTCTGTTACATTATGCTATCATACACTGTACATATTTTATGTGGTGTGATGTTATTTTTGCAGTTAAGCTTTCTGAATCTTTATAAACTACGTATGGATCTTCAGTGTGAATATACTGCATGCTTCTTTTGGAAATGTAAAATAATTTTCTTCATCAACCATACACAAAGATTACTTTTGTTGACTGAAGGAAAACACCTTAAAATATCTGTCTTTATAAACCGATTATAAAAGAGTCAATTGAATTTCCTTTCTTGGAATTTTTGCTTTGGTAATCATAGCAGTTATTTCTCTGATACGTTCCAGTCGATTGTTGTAATCACCGTGGTCTTGTTAGGTTATTTCCTTGAGAAAACGGCTGCTCCCTTTTTCTTCCCTGTAGAATTCTTAGAATAAAAACATCATTTTACTGTCAGCTATGTGATGTGTTTCAGGGGAAGGAACTAATGACAGGTCATGACTCTTTTCAAGAAGGAAAAACAAGCCTTCTTCAACACACTAAAAGGCAAGTTGATTGCCTATTCGCTATCTGGGGATATTTTCTAAAGCCAAAGGATACGTGGTATGATTGTCATATTCCTGCAGTCATGGAAACATGGAGTGTCTTAAAAACAGTGACCTTTTGCTCTCCAGCTCCCTCTGAAACAAGCTGCAGAAGAGTGCCAAACTGAAGGAAATCAGTGCAGAATTCTCCGTGCCTGATCTGCAGCGCTTTAAAGCTGGCTGTTCCACATTTCAGGGATCACATTGTTCAGATACAATGTTGTATTTTTTGGCCTGCTGCTAACCTTACTTTCTAAGAAGTGCATCTGCAGCAGCCCCTCTCCCCTACAAACACACACATTCACATATCGAAATTAGCAAGTGCTCAACCCATTCTGACACAACATGTCACACATTTGGCCATCAGAATCAATGTATATTTTCAAAAAATATCACAGCACCTGCATGGTAAAATACCTGAACCAGAGCAATGACTAACTTTCACTATGATACATTTAGATTTGGCTGAAATGCTGATCAGAGATGGTTCCCTAGCCAGCGTAGTACAGACCACTAGAGTGCAGGACTCTCATCTTGCTGACAGTCAAAAAACCTGGATGAAACACTGTCAAATTCTTCTACTAATAAAGTATTTTAGCAAATGACAGAAGTTACTGTGGGAAGAGACATCTCTTCCTTTGCCCATGGCCACGTGCACACCAAGGAAGTTCAATCCCATCTCATCTCAGATGCAGCAAGTTTGCTCTTGGTGATCTCATGGCCTCCATCATTTGCTGGGGCTTGGTGGAGGAAATATGAACTGCTCTTATAAAATGCATCCTACAGATCCAACTTTGAAAAATGTGTTCCGATCCAAATAGCAAGAGGTGATTATGAAAGAACTGCAGCAATTCAAGAGTGCTTCTGTTCTTCTTGATCCATTTTTGGAAGAGAGCACCTTGTTCAGATTAGTATGGAGTTTGTGTTTAGAAGCTTGACATCCTAATTTGAGTTTCCTCTTACTGAAGAAAATAATGTATATCTTATACTGTTACAACAAAAAGAGAGTGGAAACACATAACCCAGATACCTCCATTCTCTGCTCTCACTGGCAGTGTAAGGGGAGAAATCTCTTTATAGCTGGCCAGCTAAGGGATTGAAAGGGGCAACCAATCAGCATTAGGTGAAATTGGCTTCCATCATGCCACCTGGACCCATGTTGTCCCCATGGCAGATATCCAGTCATCTTGATGTCATGTGCATGGCTGCTGGCCAAGATGCTGAGATGGATGTAAGAAAGCCCTTGCATTTTCCCAGTTCTCACCTGTCTTCCCTGAAGGACCCACAGGTGCCAGGGCAAGTCTGCAGGGACTCTCATGGTGAGAAGCCTGTGGCCTGCAGGAGACAATGTCCATCCCTAAAACAGCCTTGATGCAGTACTTGATGGTGTTATACTGAGTATGGCAATTCTTTTCTCACAGAGCAGTGCAATGAGATGGGAACACCTCTGACAGCTCTTTGTAAACTCATTCATGCTACTCATACTTTCCGCTGTGTGAAAGAAGGATGATGTGGTTTTTCTTTCTGCCATAATTTCCTTCTTTCTTTTTTTCTTTTCTAGTTCTGGAAGTCCAGATCCCTATTACCTAATATCATGTAGCAGGAAATACCTCACAGCAATTTATTCATCTTCTTTTGTTTAATATGTATTCGGGCTTGACTATTCCATTTTCAGCTGTTGCTGATTTTTTTTACTGGAGGACTGACTTAAATTTTTCTAAGAAAAAAATGGATTTAGTGAATGCGGTAAAAATCATTTTGAAAAACAAACAAACAAACAACAGCAACAACAAAAACAGGAATCCAAGGCAAAATTGCCAAGTGTTACCACAAACTGGTAAACTTTATCTCCCAATCTAATGTCTGATTGCTCCATTATCTTAATATCCAGAAATAAATGAAATTCAAAGGAGACGAACATTCAGCTCAGATGTTATTCTGAGCTTCCCAGACTATGCAATTTTCATGCACTCTGCCTTTATGTCTAGCCGAGGCTCAGTTTTTAGTTGATCTTAATCTGTTAATTATTCCAGATTACATGATGGTTATGGATTACGTAATAGAAAAGCAACACATTTCTTCTTGCTAGCTTTGATCTGAACTCAAGTTTCTAGAGGGCACAAATAAGACCGGAGGTAGTCACCTGCTCCCCAAATTACTATTTTCCTAATTTAGCTATGTAGTCATGAGTCTATGTCCATAGCTTCTTGGCAATAACAGGGTAACCTAGAGAGAAAGCAAACAACCTTCTGTCTGAACAGCTTTTTTGATACACTCTTCATTTCTTCAGAAAAATTCTTCCAGTATCCTCTTTGGTAAGGGAAACCCTGTGCATTTTCTTTATGACTTTTCCAAGATTGATTTCTTGCCACTGGCCAGACAGATTGACAAGTCTTGTCTGAAGCTAACAGTCTAACTGTCCCACAGTTAGAGAAAGGAAATGCAGTGACTCACAAAATCTGCTGCATTGGGGGGTCATGCAATGGACTTGAAATTCAGATTACACTTTCTGAAGTGCTGGAAGAGTAGGCAACTTTTTTTGTTGAATGTAACACGTTTTGAGTAACTTGGGATGGGAACTTTGAGATTTTGTGTCAAACCAGTCGACACTGAGCAGTTTATCTGAGGTAGAATTTGAAGGTCAAATCCATCTCTGATTAAACTGCAGCCATCATTGAACTCTACCAAAGAGGAAGCACTCAGACACACACATGGCAAAATGTCATGACATGAGTGTGTCCCAAATGCCCTTTGGATATGCCCCGTGCTTTGGCTGTCCATCAAGTTGAAAGTTTGCCTGAGCAATATACTCAGTATGGAGATAGCTCAGGGCCTTCAGCTCATTTTACTGCAGTCCCTCATAACTTCAGTGAATATTCGTAACCTCATTCCACTTTGTTAGACCAAATGTTGCTGTCCAAAGAATTTTTAATAATGTACATAATAAAGTCTAAGAAAGTATAGCAAGCAGACGTGTTTGAACATGTTAGTAGTATGCCTAAATGAAGTGTTTATATTTCTGTGTGTTCATTATTGCCATTCTAAAAAAAATCTATAAAGAAAAAATTGCGGAAAAAATTACAGAATACATGCCTGATATTATTCTTTCTGGAGGAATTACTTTGAAAATATGTTTCTTGTTATGACATCAGGTTTATATAGTGCTTTACAGATTTCTGTGCCTATCCAACAACCATTTAACTCTGAGGCGCTTCCACAGAAGTTGTGTGCATTTCTTTCCTCATTCTGACAGGACATCTGGTTATATGAAGTTCTTGCCATTATATTCAACATAAAAACATCAACTCTAAAAATACAGACATGCTTCCAAATCCCTGTTGAGCATCATGTTTCTTAGAATGGTTCTTAGAAACATTTTTTTTCTTTTTCTAAGAATCAAGTTAAATCTAATTGCAAAATTCAAGGATGAGGATTTTCGGTTTTGCTCCCACTCATCTCTCAATTCCTTTTATTTTGTATGATTGGGTTTTGGAGGCTTACTCTGTTTTACAGTGTTTCTTCAAAATAAATACTTGATAGTTTGCAAAACAGCAATAATTATAAGTGATGCATTTTATTTTTTTTTTGCAAAGCACCACCAGTTCCCACAGAAAAAATCTGGCCTTAATGCATGTTTAGACGTGAATAGTTTAGTTTGGCAAACTGCATAAATCTTCCTCTTCCAGCATTTATTCCACACACAGAATTTCTCCTTTCTCTTCCTACAAGCTTGCTGACTTCTGGGCAAGACCTGAGGGCTGATGTGACTGGTACATAAACTGTCTGTTCTCCTGTTCACCTACCCTTGCAGTTGAGAAATGGGGCCCGGTCTTGTTTGTTTCCTCATTTCTTCTGCTCTCTGGGCCTTAGCCTCATAGCCAGCATATGTTAATGGAAATAAATAGACAAAGGAACAACAACGGCAGAAGCCAGAGCTGTAGTTTTGTTGCCTGATGTGTTTTTTGTGCCTTCAGGCTCCTCCCTGCTGCTGCTGTGCCTGTGTGTGGCTCATTCCATCTGCCAGGGACCAGCAGCTCCTCTGCTTGGACCTTGTGGCAGCAGCAGCTTTAGGGACTCAGGTAGGTTTACTTTCACTGGTTGCCATTCATGGGCATCAAGGGAGATAGCCTCCCTGCCACCTCGACCTTGAGGTGGCTGTTTGCAAGAGTGATGTTCAGTCCTATGTAAAAGATCATACCATCATTAACCTCATCCAGATAGCAAATAATTGGATTGCCCATCTTTGTGTGCCAGCTGGTGAAATACCCCAAAACATCGGTCAAATTACAGGAAATCAAAGCAAATTTTTTTATCTAATTCGTATCTTGGGCCTGGTCAGAGCAGTAAAACTTTTGTTTGTTATCAAATAATACGTAACAGCCTATTCTGCTAAGGTTTTGGTACTACATTCATAGATCTAATATCTGGAGCATCTTTACTTAAAGCCAGTTCAAATTGTTGGCAGAAAACTTAGCATTACTGATTTTAAACATATTTTTGTCTTCTGGTACACACTGTGTTTTATTCTTAATGAATCTTAAAAGCCCAACTAGATAGACACACTGTAAACAAATGTTGCTAAAATCATTAAGGAACACACAGATGGCTTATATGTTCCTGTAACAGGAAAAGATACAGCTTTGAAAATGAAGCATGTGTAATAATCATTTTTGACTTATTAAACAAATGCTGAGAATTTTTTAAGGAAATACATTTGCAAAGAAAAACATCGACCAACTCAATTGAGAGATCTAACATCCAAAAATGCCGTCTAGCCCATATGTTCAGTAGCAGCTGTAACCTTGTGAAAATTGACCTATAACATAGCCACAGGGTTCTTGATTCCAAGAAGAATCTTCCCTTTAAGAAAATTGATTTGCTTTACAAACCTTGACCCCTCACTATTTTTCATCCTTCATCAACCCCTGGGGCCCACTGACCTCGCTGCAAGAAGTCATATGTGTGAGACAACCCCCTTCAACTGAGTGGAAAGCTTTCCATGTAGGGTTTCTTGGGCCAGTGTTCATAGCAACAAATCTTTCCTTGTTCTGCCGCAAGATTAAGTCAAGATGACTGACATAATTGGCCAAACAGTTTTCTAACTGGCTTTTTACTTTTGAGATGACCTCTGTTTCTACCATTCATCTGCTGATTACAGGTCAATAATACTGTCAAGGAGAGATAAAATAATTTTGTCACTTAGAAATATTATAATAGGATAAACTCCCTGGCTTGTCATATCACTAAATTTGAAAAGATAATTGAGCTGTCAATTTAAATATCAACAGAATGTCTCCATGCAAACAGTATTAATAAAAGCCGAGGCAGGTAGGGATGAGCTCAGCTGGCAGGTGAAGTGAGAGGGGAGCAAATTTTGGTGCCAGAGAGTCCAGGAGAAAGGGTAATTCTCTAAACCTATTCTAAATTAACCTGGTCTTCTTAGTTCTACAAGACTACACTGGGTGCATTTATTTTGTGCATATTCTTTCATGCAGTCCTTGAACTAGCCATAATTAAGAGATGATCTTTATTGAGAATGTCATTTCAGCCTGCCAGCTTCTTCGCCTATTAGAAAGCCTGGAGACATTACAAATAAATTTATTGCCTACTCCTTGTTACCTCTGTCTAGTGAATATTCCTCTCAAAGGTCACTTGCTTGTCCAGGTGTCATTGAGACAGCCATCAGCACGTGTATTTTTTGCTGCCGACAGAAATGTTCATATAAGCCAAAGTTTGCACCTACTCCTACAGAAATCATTACTGCTGATGGACTGAGTAACTACAGCACTGAAGGCCTGCAGAAAAAGTTTGCATTGGGTTTCAGTTGCTATTTGCTACATACACTGTTTGCTATATTTGCCTTTTTGTTTGTTTTTGCATTTACTAACTGAATTTTGTGATGTGCTCAGCCCATATTTCTGCTTTTGAATTACTCTCACTTCTCCCTGGTAGATCCTGAGAGTTGCACTGGTATAAGTGAGAAAGAACGAACTAAGTTGAGGACATTCTACTGCAGTGAGATCACACAGGGAGTGCTCAGTTCTTTTTGGATCCAAAGCACCCAGACTCCACAGGGAAAATGCATGGCTAGGATCAACCACAATTAATGCTATTCAAAAGCAGGAGCTGTAGGGTGAGAACCAGGCTGACATATTTGAAAATTTTTGTGGCTGCACCCGAAGTTTCATAAAAAGTAGGAGTGATGGGCTGGCCACAGAGGTAGCAACATAAACTGGGAAAGAGAGGCCAATATGTTTGTCTGTGTGCAGTGTAGGGAGAAGAAGAAATTTACATCATAGGATAGACAACATTTATAAAGCCAGAAACCAAGTCATGGCTCGTATGAATGAGTTATAGCCCATCCGAAGAACAGCATCGTTGTGCAGAGTCATGAAAGAAGAGGCTTTTTTGTACATCAGCAGTTCATCAGGATCTACTATGGGAGAACAGATGAAGTCTGCAGCATTCATTTAGTGTTAGTGATACAGAAATGAGTGAACTCTATAAATTTCTATGGTACAAGGTGACTGCAAGCCAAAAATATTCCTGATTAATCTCCAGTCAAAATCAGGCTCCTGAGCACCTTCATATTTGTGAAAATAATCAAACTGGACATTTTCTTTGTAAATTTATCTTCTTCACTTTCAAGTTCAGCTTTTGATGCTGGGGCAGAGTTTAATCAGTGGTTTTACGGCTCTTTGGGTTTTACAGCTCTTTGGGACATAGAGGCTTTTCTATCTGCTCATGGATTTTGTTACACAAAGTTTTCTTTGTACATTGGAAGGCTGGAGAACTGGCTCCATGTGGGCCTGTGGAGTTTATAAAACCTGAAAGCACTAAACTCTGTTGGCTTTCCCTGTGAAAATAAAAGTGACTCTGAAAACCCATGATCCTCATTGAAACAGAACCCGCAGATACATAAAATCATCATCAGACACAGGACTGCCCCATCCAGTGTTCCTTCATGTAACTTAGTGGTAAATACCAAGCATTCAGAAGTCTTAAATCAGCCTCCAAAATCTTGAATTTATCCTTGAAGTCATGCTGGACTAAATAAGTAAACAAATAAATGTTTGATTACTTTGACTGCTTTCTTTTTCTGGGTCATATCTGGCCACGGTTTCAAATTCTAATCTTCAGTGAAGAAGTATATTCTTTTTAAAATAATAGCTGAGTATTTTAAAATCATATGACTCAAGAAGCTTTAGGGTTTCAAAACCCATGACATGCCAAGCCTTGCATTCATTCAGATTCACTTACAAAATTTACTCAGGATGGATGTAAAGCAGATCCTCGTCTGCTCAGTCACATAAACAATTGTCTTCTCTTCTCCAGACATATCTGCTAGTTGGAACAGAGAGCACACACTTGGGCGTACAGAGCAGATTTAGGGCCTGAAATGGTTATTCTTGTAACACATAAAACTGTTTCACTCTCAGGATTTCTGAAACACATCCGAAGTTTAAATCATCCTGAGTGCAGCCATAGCTGAGGGAGCTGATTAAAACACTTCAGTGAACTGAAAAACATTGGTTTTCCATTGTTTCTGCTCAGTGAAAGATACCTACATATTTATGCTCCTTTCATTACTGATATATTAACACTGTCATGCAATTGCAGCCATTAGGAAGGCTGGGGGAGGAGGGGATTGGGGCTGGGCCATGTCCTGACATCAGTTCCACAGTAGTGTGGACCTAAGGCATGGACTTAATATGGCTCCTCAGTAGCCTGACCACCTCAGTTGTGGTGATTTTCTCACTGAGCCATCCCTTCCTGCAGCTCTTTGTGTACCTTATCCCGATTTCAGACTTTCCAGGTGAGGTTCAGGTTGGATATTGGGGAAAAATTACTCTCAGAAAGAGTGGTGAGGCATTGACACAGGCTGCCCAGGGAGGTGGTGGAGTCACCATCCCTTGAGGTTTTCAAAAACCATGGATATGTGGCACTGAGGGGCATGGCTTACTGGGTATGGTGGGGTTGGGTTGAGGTTTATGTTATATATTAGATTATGCTAGAGATCTTTTGCAACCTTAACGATTCTAAGATTCTAACTCTGACCAAACCAAGAATGTTTAATTTTATTTTATTATTGAGTAAATAAAGATGTATATCGCCCAGACTCTTTTTCCTCCACCAAGCTTGTGAAAATCTATTTAAAGTCACCTTCTGATCCTTCTGATCTAAGGAGGGTTTATGTGCAGTCAACATAACTGTAAATTCAGCCTCAGAGTAGGTGGTAATCTGGTTTCAAACTTCTGGCTTCCATCTCATGGTTTCTCTTATGCTTCAGTGTCACATCTGCCTTACCTTAGGAGAGAAGCCTTTTACCAAGCAAACCACAGAGAAAATTAATTAAATCTAAAAGTCAACCCCCCCTACTTTTTTCCTTCAAGCCTGCTCACATCTTAAAGCTGCACAGTGAAGTAATTAAATGTTATAGGAGTTGCAGCTTCTTAAATGAAGATTTATCGTATTAAATACAACAGGGATAAGCATTAATAAGGTATTAGCTTGGCCTGAAAGAGCCATGGGAACCAGCAACCCCTAAATAATTAGCTGGGTTCTAACACTTATGTATTTTGCAGCTGCAGACAAATGATTTACCTTCTTTGCCTTCATTTTCTCCTCTGTATTATGAATATTGCATCTTCAGTATTGCAATGATGGTATCACATTTTCTTGCCTGCTGTAAAACAGGTTTTAGTGGCTTAGGAAAATGGAAATAATGGTCTGGGAAATAATGAGAAAGATTATTCTTCTAGTGTCAATTGTCCTTCCGATGTGGGAACCTCTTCTGCCACATCTTCTTTTCACTGTTATTTATTTCCTGCATATGATCATACACTGGCCACAATGACCAGATTAACTTCACTTTAACCAACTAAAAATGAACTGTCCAGCTCAAGTAGATCTCCCAGGCTTCCTTTAGTCAAAGGAAAGTGAGAGAGAACTGTGGAAGTTCTGCCTGTTTTAAATACTCTGGATGAACCGCCCTCTGAAGATGTCTATATTTCTCCGTTGGTTTTAGGGGAGGTAGACACAACACCTGGATTTTAGATGGCCAAAGATCTCATTCTTTGAGTCTATTTGGTCATTTTATTGAAGCCTCCAAGCACTGAGCAAAATACGTTGCTTTGTCAGAGATGCCAGTGTCTAATCAGGGTCCCTGGTTTCTTTGTTGTGATAAGATAGCATTATCTACTCCTAAAGGATTGTTAAGGGCTCCCACTGTCCCACTGGCCTGAGACAGTGCAGAGAGCATGCTTATCTTTCTGCACAGAAACACATTTCTTTCACTGCAAAATTCAAGTCAAGAATAATTCACATACCCTCACACAGAAAAACATGCCAGCAGAAATAACAACTACCTTTGTTTTTCTACTGATGAAAATAAAGGAGAACTCGGGACAGGGAAAGTCTAGGAAGTAGAAGCTTATAACCCATATATCTCAAAGTCGGCAGTTAGTAGCACATCTAAGCTGAGAGGTGGTGACAACTCCCACCAGCTGACAGCTGCTTGGCAGGTTTTGAGAACTGAGTCATCAGCCTTGACCCAATTTCTAGCAGACAGGTGCCCTGACCACAAAACCACCATCACAGGTGTCCCTGCTGTCAGTTTCAGCAGACAGCCCAGTAACTCTGTAGCAGTTTAAAAGGTCATGGAGACAAACTCATTGACCAAACATTCCACTTGGGTAGTTTTGCTGATAATTTGCTACGGCTGAATCTAGTGACTTGCACATCTTTCCTGGCATCAAACCTGTTGTTGTCGGTTTCCCAAAAAATATTTACTGGACTGTTGGTGTGAACAGTCCTGAAAGGAAATCCCATACTTAGACAAAGAGTCTGTAAGCTTTAACGTATCAAACTTAGAAAACAACCTCCCTCTTTGGGCTGTAGTAAGGAGTTGAGTCTCACAGCTCCAGAAATGGATTTTAGTGACTGTAGTGTTATTGCCCTGAAATGAAGATTTTAATGGTAAGTGCTCTGTCTGTGCCTGAGTGCTGGGAATTAAATGACATTTACTCAGAACTCACCTGAAATCTTTGCTTAATGAAAATCTATTTATCATTACATATTCATCTGCTTGTAGTTGATCCAAGTTTAATTGCTGTCCATGCCAGTGCTGTTCCACTGAAATTAGTGTCCCTAGTTACAACCAGAAGTTCGATCCCAAAGTTTTAATACATAGAGGGACTCTGGCACTGCTGTCTGAACTGCCTGGAACTTCACACATGATTTGTACATAGACTACCTTTTCAAAGACAGGCTTTCTAATAAAACAGCCACTGTTGACACAAATTATCCCACATCTCTGATTTGCATAACCTCTAGGAAGTTGGATAGCAGGGGAAATAAGTAATAATAGCGATGTAAATGTCCTTAATGAGAGCGTATCAGTTACAACATACCACTTCAGTCTACGAAGTTAGCTTGTGCTGGTGGAAAAAATAAGGGGGAACATTATGTCTTCATAAAAGCTTGACCCCAGGTGCTTTGAAAGACAGAATAAACTACATTCAAGGCAAGACAGGCTTTCTGTGCACAGTTATTCTTCAAGGAACTTTGCTAGGGTTCACTTACACATACCCTTTGCTTATGAAACGAGAGGAAAGGAGAACCTAACAAATGAATGTGTGTAGCTCAGCAGCTCCAGCTGGCCCAGCTCCCAATATATTTTGTTTGATAAACAGTTAATCCCTGAGCATAGTGTGCCTTGCATTCCTCCAAACTTATCATTAATCATGGAAAAATCCAAGTTGTCCTTGCACTCTGTTATTGCCTATGAACAGCTCTTTTGATAAGAATGTTTTTACATGCCTGGAGGGATTTAGCTTTTTGGACCTCCATCCTATAAGTAATAGGCAGACCTTCCATCGCATGTGAGTCTGCTTTCACTGCCGGGTTTCAAGCCATAGAAACGTAGAAAAGATGTTTAAATGAGAAGCTGTACTGTGCTCATGTTTCTCCCTTGTATTTGTGCTGTTTCATGCCATTGTAGCATGGGATGGTATTATAGCTGTGCATTTTCAGCAGCCAGAGGGGCAACAGGGGAACAGAAAGAAAAGGAAATTTCTGAATGGATAAAGGACAGCATTAAAGCTTTCAAGTGGCAAAACATTTAGTCACACAATTATGTTTTTTGTTAATAGATAAGATTAATAGATCAAAACAATAAACTATTTACTGTGTTATAGCTGCCCAAACAATGGGAAAGACAGACAGCTGCAAGTCTTTTCCCCAAGTACATAACAGATGGATTGTCTTTACAATAGGTAGAATTGGACATAGCCATAAAGTATAATGTTTTCCTCTTCATAATGACAGTAGTTAACAGCACATATCTACACTGTCTATCACACACTTTTGAACACTCTGGTCTGTGAGCCAGGCCTGACCTTGGGCATAGGAAAGAGAAAAATTCTGTCTATGTGATGACGTGCCAGCAAATTTAAGCTGATATAGCACCTTGTGCCTTGTACAAAGGTGAGTCAGTCCTGATCTGAAATGAGAAAACCTTCACAATTTTAAATGTGCTCTTTATTAAACAAACAAACAAACAAACAAACAAAAAGCCATGAAACTCATCCCTGTTTTGCATTGTTTTAACCTCAACTTTCAGTCTGTTACCTAACCATGCCTGAAGCAAAGAGCTCTCAGTAAAGAGATAGTTTTACTTTCTTTACCTATCATCTTTCTTCGTGTTAGACATTGCAGTTCAGATGATTGATTTAAAACATACAACAGCAATAGGCAGTGGTAGATCTGAAGAAAGGACTATTAAGAACTTTTGTAATACATAGTCAGAATTAAGAGTCTTAAATGTGGGCAGATTTTGTTTTAAAGATAGTTCTCTCAGTGTGAGAGAACTGGCGTGCCCATTGCCCAGCCTTTACTTGCATGGATGAACTTCAATGCAAGGAAAACTGCTGAGTCCACATCTCAGGAAAAGAAGGCTCAGGGCATGATCCCAGTGAACAACTGCCCCTCTCTATGCCCTCACACACATGCACATACTCCTCCATGGGCTATTTGACTTGTGAACCATGGAGATGAGACAAAACAGTTGTAGCTCCCAGCTCCGTTCCCACAGTGAGCCAGGAGCAGGACAAGGGCATATCAAGTGAAGGACTGGTGTAACTTTATCCCTCGCTGAAGAGTGAGGGAAGCAAACATGATACTGCAGTTCTCTGAGGTCCAAGAGCTAGAGCAGTTTCTGAGCAGTATGAATACAGGCTGACCCTTTCACATGGTCTTTCTCTAACAGCACCAGAGGTCTTGGCTGCAAATAGACTGTGTAAATAAGAAAACAAGGCTGCTGATTTGCATATTTTGGAGGCAAAGAAAAACAGTATAAGGCAAGGGAATAGACAGTAAACAGGAAAAAGTCACCGAACAAAAGAAACTTACTGTATTTCTCCAATGTTTATTTCCATAAATAGAAATATTTAAGGATATTTTCCTTACCAGGCTTCTGCAATGGAATTAACATATAGCTTAATTTTTACTAGAGTCATAAATATCATCCTCTTATCTTTACTTCCTTCTGAATAATTGAAATACATTTTTATCTCATTTCTTTTAATTTGAGGAAAGAATGTGAAGGGCATCTTGTCAGGTGATGTGTGGACAGAGCAGATAAATACTACTTCAGTGAAGCTAGAACTGAAACAATCTTTCTGAAAAGGGATATTGAATTGAAAGAAAAATGGATTTTTCAGTGAATAATTTCATGTGCTAATTGTAATGGATATAGGCAGTAAAATTGAAAGAAAAAAGATACAAAGTATTCAGAACACCACACTGTAATTTTGAAACATTTTCCAAATGAGAACTCAGTTATAAAGAGAAGAAAGGTCTACAAAGGCTCTGGTGGCAGAGAAAGATGTCCGTGTCTGGGCCAGCCATCTCTCTGCTCATGAGGTCAATTTCTTCCACTCTTGACTCTTCTCCTGCCTGGGCAGAATGATGGCTAATGATAGTTTCCTAAGATGCTGAACTTCGGGAGGACTTTTTACTCTGATATTTGGTGGCACAAACAGAAATGTCTGAGACTATTCTTTAACTAATATTTTCTAATTTGCAGAGCATAAGCCTGTGTCCATGATAAGGGAATGCAAAACATCACACTCTTTTGCTGCGCCACACAGCAATGTAATTATTTCTTCATAATACCAATGTAACTAACAGAGCTGCATCCTTCGCCTTGAGAACCATCACTTGCATAAGAGAAATCATCTTGAAAAACATTTCTCAACCAACATGAAAGTTCACTTTGTGCACAACAGCAGGCAGATGTGGACTAATCCCTGCTCTCAGTTTCCTGGGTTTTGGGCAGCATTCTCTGACCTTTTGGAATGAAGTGGACCAGAGTATGTATTTGTTCCTGGGTATCTTGGAAGAAAATAAAGGCACTCTCAGAAGTATCCATTTCCTCTGGATTCATTCCTGAATCTTGGTAGACTTCTGTCAGCCAGTTCCAGGTTGGAATGTCATTTAAATTTCTCTTTAATTTTAGAAAGTGCTGGAACCTGTGACTTAGAGGAAACCAGGCCATTGCTTTGATTTTATGTCCAGCAAGTTAGCAAACTTGTTTGGTACTTGTTTGGTTACTTAACAGCTTACTGAGGATAGTTCAGGTACTGTTTGTGCTGCTGAAATGTCTGAGAAACAAATGGAATTTCCCACTGCTCACAAGCCTCAAACTGATCTGTGATGGACCAAGAATGACAATCAGAGCAAATGCAGCCTCAAATTTGCTGTTGATGAGCAACTGTCAAAAAGACATTATAATATACTGCTACTTTTTATCCCAGAGTTCCTCAGGAGAGACTACAGCACTCCCAGCAGTGCAGAGGTATCTTTGGGGAAGGTTAAAGACTTCAGATCATTAGAGTTGCTTCAGATCATTAGAGTTGATTGACATATCAGTCTTTCCAAGGATAGCTTAAACAGTCTAGATGTGGTTTTGTTGTGATGAGAAAAATATTTTTCTTAGTGTTTTATCAAAGTGATTTCTTTTCCCATATATTTCCACACACGCACATTAAGTTATATGCATTTTTTTTATATGTGTGTACTCACACGTCTTTATGTATGCCTGGAGAGGTGGTGGAGTTAATGTACCTGGAGGTGTTCAAGAAACATGGAGATGTGGTGCTGAGGGGCATGGTTAGTGGATGTGGTGGGGATAGGTAGGTGGTTGGACTAGATGATCCTAGAGGTCTTTTCCAGCCTTAATGACTCTATGATACGTGTGTAGTACATTTGTATCCATGCACATGTGTACATCTTCAGTTTGGCTTTCTTCTTAAATTTTATTCCTTTAAAAGGTGTCATCAGAGATGGATCACATATGAAGAAAATTAAATAAACGCACATAAACTAGTTAAAATAAGAGCTCTCAGAGTAAATTCAGGCTTGAATACCATAATGGAAATGTAGGCTGCAGTTTTATTGGTGTGTGCTAAATTAGTGCCCATATTTCCAAACAGAGGCAGAAGGGAAGCTAATCAAAGTGAACTATGAAACAGCTGTTTTAGAATGAATTTAATTTCATCATAAATAAGTAAGTGTATGTTTAAATTAACTGAATTTACAGAAGTTTGTCAGTATTTCATGTTATAAGGAAATAAATATCAGAAACAATCCATTAGTATTTCACTTAATGAACTCATTTTCCAAATACTCTAGCAAGTTCAGAAGCTTTGTGTTTATGCTCAGTATTCCAACTATCTACTGTGCATACAGCACATATTAAACTGTGGGACTTGTTGCCATAAGGCATAGTAGGAACCAACAGTCTACCAAGAAAAGATTATACAGCCATACAGAGAAACATTCTTAAACTCAATGGATCAGCCTGTCCCCAGCTGAGGTGGCCTTAAATTTCAACAGAAAATCACTGAGGTGTGGGTGGGTTGGAGGTATTGGTGGATTTTTAAAATATTTCAAATATATAATTATTTTTGAATGTAGTCTGACTAGCTTTTGTATCTGCACCTTTTTTTTTTCTCTCACTGCTAAATCAAATGGGTCTTTGTTGCACATTTTACTCTTGGCTCCTTATAGCTGTTGGATGCTGTTGGAGAGCTCCATGTTTACATCTTGTCTCCTACCTGTGTCTAAACTCATGATCAATATTTCATAAATAAATAAATAGCCGTGATTGGAAGGTAAAATAAATAATTAAATAAATAAATAGCCATCTAAATTTAGGCTTTTAAACCCGAATGTTGGCACCCAGATAACTGGCCAGCTTTCCAAAAGCCAAGCCCCTGGAAATTTCCAGTAATCACAGTTGCCATACCAACGGCTGTCAGCACTCTTGCAAAAACAGGTCATGTATGTAGGTGCCAAAATGTAGCAAGAGGGGTCTAATTTCAGGCTTTATTTTTTTCCTACCCCTCAGAAGATCTGGCCAGGAACACTGATAATAACTGAGCACGGTTTCACCTCTGCTGCCAGCATCCAGCTGGAGTCACACAAATGCTTTGAGCTAAGATAGAGATACCCCCCAGCTTGATTTGAGGGCCAGCATCCAAAACAGTGCAGAAATCAGTGTAGGTTCATTTCTTCAGGCTCTTGCCTAAAGCTGGGTATGACTCAAAACCCTGGATGGGGAAAGGTTTGCCAGCTTTGTGTAGCAGCCATTAGTATGGTGGAGCTGCCATGCAACTGGGCATGTAGTTGAGTGTTAACCCCTACCTTCATCCAGTGCTGGACACTTCCCTCTTGCAATCTTTCCAGTTTTATTGAGATCATGTGCTGACCCACTGGCTGCTTGAAGTCCCTCTGCATAAGAACCACTCAGCGTACTTAAGATGACAAGGAGAAGTGTGTCCCCATTCGGCCCCTCATCTCCCAAGGGCTTTAGGCACAGACCCTGTGCTCTTTCTGCCTCAAGCAAATCACTAAACCTCTCTGTCTTCAAGGGAGAATTAAAGATACTTCCTTCTGTCTGCATTTGTCTTATTCAGCTCAGGTGTAAGCTCCTAAGGGCAAGATTTGTCTCCTCAGCAAGTTAAATGCCTATCAAAACAGAGCCTTGATCTCAGCTGGGGGCTTGAGGCATGACTGTAGCACTATTATTATCATTAATAATGATAATAACATGCAATCAGATCAAAGACAGTGACTGTATGAGTCATTTGGGGGTAAAGCAGTCATTCCAAAGACCAATAGGTATATGTAAACTTATCCGATGCCAAGGTTTCTTCTTTTTCCCAGCATTTAAAAATTTGCTCTTGGGAGTATGGGTGAGCAATGTGATCCAAAAGGTCTCAGCCCTGCTGGTGTTTCCATGTGGATAGGTGCTTGTGCTCACATGTCGACGGCTGCAAGGTTAATGGTGTAACTTGACTCTGTATAATTCAGCTACGTAAGTACCCTGTGTGGGATTTTTGGATCATAGGTGAAACTCCCTTTCATATCAAGCCTTCCCTAAACTCAGTGAAATCACAGAATCATATAATGGCCTGGTTTTAAATGGACCTCAGTGATCATATAGTTTCAACCCCTCTGCTCCTGTGCTGTGGGCAGTCACAAACCACTAGACCAGGCTGCCCAGAGCCACATCCAGCCTTGCCTTGAATACCTCCAGGGATAGGACATCCACATCATCTCTGGGCAACCTATTTCAGTGCATCGCCACCCTCTGAGTGAAAAACTTCCTCCTAATATCTAACCTTCTCTGTCTTAGTTTAAAACCATTCGCCCTTGTTCTATCTCTATCAACCCATGTAAACAGTAGTTCCTCCTCCTGCTTATATGCTCTCTTCAAGTATTGGAAGGCCACAATGCGGTCTCCCTGGAGCCTCCTCTTCTCCAAGCTAAAAAAGCCCATTTCAACCTTTCCTCATAGGAGAGGTACTACAGCCCTCTGGTCATTTCAGTGGCCCTCGTCTGGACCACTGGAAATATTTTTCACTTTCCCTCTGGAAATATTTGTCATTGATATTTGTCATGGATTGTTTTCATGGACCTCATGAAAACCAGACAATTGCACTAAATGACAGGATTACATTTTTTTTTTTGTGTAATTTGTTGTTTGATGTTTGTTTTTAAATTTTCATTTTGATTTTAAGGCAATAAATTTGTCTTGAAAAGAAAAAAGAACAATAAGAATGAGTTATTTATTAAAAGCATTTAAGAGACTTTTCACCTAAGAAGAAAAGGCCTGCAGGCAAACAATAGTATTACACAGGTGCAAAATGGGACACAAGAGGGAGCTCACATAATAAATAATAGTGATTAAATAAATAACATTTTGAAAACAGTTAAAACCGATAGATAAATGGAATCATAATTTAATACATTCTACCTTTCTTCTTTCTATTGGTCTTCTCATTATCTCTGCAGCTATTATCACAGGCTACAGGAATATGGTCACACTGAAGGATCTCGGCACAACAGATTTTGACAAAGGAACAAAACAGCAGTGCCTGGTACCAAGAACCTGGCCCAGTTTGGGAGGAGCATAGAAGAGGGACAACCAGATAGAAAATGAACTGAGTTTAGAGCAGTTCCAGTGGTTATTATCATATATTCAGTGCACTTAGTCATTTTAATATACATTTAAATACTTAGATATGTATTTTTGGTTCTTTGAGACCGACTGTTCATATTCAAGAGACAACCAAGTCTACAGAAAACCAGGGGATTTGAAGCTGTCTGCAATCTTACAGTTACATTTTATACGTGGGATCAGAAGGAGTTGTTTTGCAATGCCTCCAACTTTAGTTCACTTCAGCAACTGAATTCCAGATTTCTCATAACTTAGATAAACTATTATCTTTTGATAAACTCATCTTCATTTTTGACTCATAAATTTCTTGTATTTCTTGTATTAGTAGATATATTGACCTTGATGTGTTGTCAGAGATGCAGGCCCACAGGTGTTGCAATAGAGTGTCAAACTCTTTTTTTCCACCGTGCTGGGCCCTAATCCTTCCATCTTCCTGATACTGCAACTGCATGCCCTCAGCACCTTTCCAATAAACTGACATGTATGTAGAAGAGTTGGATGGCTGCCCATTAAATTAAGGCCTCCCTTTTGCAGCAAATGTGGGCATGCATCTTGAATACCAGCTGACAGGATGTTGGATAGTCAACAGTGGGTCACTAGTTTGTGGGGATCCACACACATGTCTAGAAGTTGGACATTATCCTCTGAAATGCATCACCCCTTGACAAGCAAGTGTACCTTTACCATTACATTGGAAGGGACAGAGTCCCTATGCTGGTTTTGGTCATAGCTATCTCAAGCTTCTCCCTCCAGAAGTACAGAGACAAGCTGGTTTGGTGGAAGAAGTTGTAATTCTTACTGAGCACTCGAGGTGGTTGTCGGAGATTTTTGATGACATTTTACTTTTCCTGTGTTTCATCCTTGAAAACAGTTGTTCACATTCATGATCAAATGTACATGCTATCAAAAAGTGACTACACGGATAAGATGTGACTGTAAAATCAGGGATGTGTTTCTTTGATAAAGAGAGGGCTTAAAAAAGTCTAGCAAAGAGCCATGATCCCGTTTTTGAGTTGAATATCTGATTGCAGCTCTATACACATTTGACAATGTGCAGGTCATGTATTAATGTTGACTGAAGTTGACTGAGTTGAAAATATACCAAAAAATTGATGATTTTTTCAGCAATCTTGAAACATATTCTCAAGTTCATTTATGAAAACGGAAAGCACAGCTGCATTCTTTTCACAGTTCTCAGGACCGTGTCTAGCCAATGTCTCAAAACGTATACAATTAATTGCCATAACTTGAGTTAGCACTGCACTGCACCATCCCCATGTCCTGGTTTCAGCCCAGACAGTGCCAACTGCACACCAATATTTGGAGGTTGCTGAGTGATGGGTGCCTGCCTGAGGCTGGGCTGGGCCTCAGTACAAGCTGAGCTGGATCATGTGCAGTCAGAGGACTGTGGGTAGAACTTACCTGCCTTAGAGGGAAAAACTATACCCTCCTACCAAGGGAAGGGGCAATTCTTATGCTATGACCTCTGAATTCATTATATGAATGTATCCACCTACATCTGCAGGGGCTCCCTTTTTTTCCTCTGCTCCTGTAGTACAAATAGGCTTTTCCAATCAATGGTGCCACTCATGGGGAACTTCTCAATGCGTTCAGTTCCTCACAGATGTTTGTCAAATTGCCCACTGAATAGCTCAAGACCAACTGGTGCTACTTGCAACACTGTGTTAGCCTTATGATCATGGAATGTTGTTGACTTTACAGTGTGGTACTCCTCAAAGACCATCCAGATACTTACATCAGGAGCACCGTAGATAAGGGGGGGGGGGGGGGGAATTGAATGTCCAAGATCTGACAATTGAGTGGTAGCCCTTTAAGTGTAGGGACAATGCTATTGTAGACTTCCTACATCTACGTGGACCCATTGTGCACACTGGAGAAGGGAGTAAAAGCTTCAGCAATCAAAAATTAACAGGTTGTACTGACAAATCTAAACCCTGAGATCTTTCGTTATCATGAGGGTCCAACATACAGTGTTCAGTCTGTATGGCCACCGTAAGGCTGGTTAACCCTGGATCTCAACACTGTGAGTTACTCTTTCCATTCCTTTGAGCAAAACTGATAAACTCTTCAGCAGGGAAGCTATTCTGCAGCCAGAATCCACAGCTGTGGAACTGTAGAAAGCTGGGCCCTGGATCCTGGGCTGGCAGAGACCTTTCTCACAGTGGACTTCATGCATTTGGTCTCCGGAGAGGAAGGAGCACATACCCAGAATGGCATCCTGGCCAGCTGGCTTGGGAGAAGCAATGCTGGCTTTGACTGTGCAAGCAGGTGCTTGCTTCCCTTCCCCATCAGATGTAGAGAGTGAAGGAACAGCTGTAAATGGAGAATGGAGCAAGTTTTCTTGTTGTTGTTGTTGTTTGTTTGTTTGTTTTTTAATGAAATATTTGAGCTTTTTTTTTCTTTCAAAAAAATACCCCCCAAAATCAACACAACAAAAATTTTTTGTCTGTCTGGCACTGGAAGATCAACATGTTTTTTAGCTCAATTAAAGAGAAAGTTGTGCTAGTATTTCTGTAGCAAAACAATTGCCTAGTACCAGACCCACACATTTTTAAGAAGTGAGAATGAACCATATGTCTACCATAAAAAACACACTGATACAGTTCAGCCTGTTCATTATGCTTTCTGGTATTTTTTTTTACAGGCCATTCTTAAACCAAGCAGTATTTTTTGTTTGTCAGAATATTTACAGTGCTATATTACCCTTCATCTCTACCAGTTTTCATTTGTTCTCGTTGACACATGGTAAAATAGCTTTAATTATCTCCAGGCTCAAGTACAAGGAGTTTTATCATTCAATTGGGCCTATTTCACTAACAGTATCTAAGCTGTCATAATGAAAATGTTACCCAAGGTTTCTTCTTCAGTCCCCCCACCCCTCCACTTTAGATCATAATGAAGACAGCTCACTTGAGTAAATAGTTCCTTTGAAATGTTAATCCACCTCAGATGTGATTTTTGTTAGATCAGCTGCACTGTTAAAATACTTTCTGTTTTCCCATTAGGTTAAATGCAGAATAACACTTATTAGCCATATGGACACAAAGTAGCTCACTGATGAAGGCAACTGAATTAAAGCCTCATGTTAAACAATGAATAAAATGTGATATAGAATGCAAAAACCACAGTTACACAAAACTGTGTAGTTTATCCCTCTCTTCCTCAACACAATCTTTCATTAAAAGAAGAAATGTATTCCAGACACTGTCCCCAGTGAAAGCTAAAATCCATACAAAAGCATAGAAAGGAAGGTGAATGTAATAACCTACAGCAAAGGGGCTTATTAAAACATTCTTATTGAACATGTTGTTTTATGCTTGTCTTTATTTAGCACTTAAAGAATGAAATCCCCAAAGAGCAAAACCTTTCTTTCAGAACAACGTGGGGAAACATGTCCTCATTGCAGAGCTGGCTTTGTGATTGCTCCCTGCCTTGGTTCAGGTGTGATCCAGCACAGTGTGAGACCACACACTTGAGATTGTTCCTTCCTCCATCCCTGCCCACATACAGAGGCAGATGAGCCACTGTGCTCCAATAAGGTGAGAAGGGCTGTGATAGTTCCTTAAGAAATTGTGGGGGTATCCCTGGGGTGTAGATAGAAATTTAGTAGTATAATTGGCTTTCAAATATTACATTACTTGTGCAGGTTGTGTAAGGATAGTGGAGTGTAGGAAGTGGAGCCAAGGGACGCTAACTCAAATCTCCATGTAAATCAGGTGGCGAGGAAAAAAGTCCTGCTAAATTCAGGTGAGAAGAATCTGCTCTGGAGGATGTTTAGGATAATATCAGGTGAGAAACTCAGCAAGTATTTAGTGAAGGTATACCTATGTTTCAGTGGACTTGAGTAAATGTAGTTTCAAATTGAAACTCTGCCTGTAATCTCATAACAGGAGGCATCATAGATTTACAGAATCGTTTAGAAAGACCTCCAAGGTAATCCAGTCCTACCACCAACCTACCTTCACCATGTTCACTGATCATGTCCCTCAGTGCCACGTCTCCACAGTTCTTGAACACCTCCAGGAGTGGTGACTCCAACACTTCTTTCAGGGTCCTTGGGAAATTTTGTGTCCTAGGCTGCAATTCAGTTAGAGCTCAGCCCTTCTGAAAATACATCCCATATTACTGTTTCTTGATTTAAACAACGTGTCTGAACACGTACATACAATAATTAAGCAATAAAAGCTGGGGTGCATGAAGCATCAGTTTACATGTACAGCTTTCAGAGTTTCAGGAAGCTGGTACTATTTGCTTAACCAGAACAATGGATCAGTTGCAGCCAGTTGCTGTTCAGCTGGTGTTTCCATTGCTGGCGTGGATGGGAGCATCCGCCTGCTCCCAGCCTCAACTGCACCCCTACCTGCACCCTCCTTTTGGCACTCAGTGATGCCTTTAGCAGCAATCAGACAGATTTCCAGATTCCAGCAACTGACGGAGAACAAATTTGCAAATGTGTGCTGTGCTAACATGATTAGGCCTGCAAACATGCAAATCCTTTAAATGAATTTTGGTTTTATGCAACTGACGTAAATAAAAAGGATCCTGTTTATGTACTGCCTAAACAGCCACTGTACAAACCAGACTGCCAGAGATGATTTCATTCACCTCTTTAGTGAAACATTCAGAGAACCACAGTGCTGATGACCCCAGGGTATAATTTTCATGATAATCAAAACACAGACACGCTATACAATAGTTTACAACCAGTACTGAAGGCAAATATGTAATTCCATGGCAGTAGGAAAGTTTTCATTTGTACAGAACATTGTAGATGCTTACCAGACCCTCACAGCTACTGCTAAAATAGGATTTTGGGGAGCAATAGAAGATCCTTTTCAGATAGATCCAACAGTACTTCAAACAGCACTGAGGCTGTGACTGAGTTTGGCACTCACACAACCAGGCATACATTGCACTTGATCTTGTGTTTTGGCTAGGATCAGCACCTGGAAAACTTAACTTTTTATGTATCTTTACTATTTGTTTGAAAGATGCATTCTGCATGAGATTTTTCCTTCAGCATCCCATCATGCCTTAGATTCAGGAGCAGTGTCCTGAGCAGAATGGCTCTTAGACAAACTTGTCCCTGAGAGCACCCCACAAATTACCTCGCTTTGCAGCTTGCAGCAGTGGAAAACAACCAGAGCTTCATTCAGCAAAACCTCACACAGAGATCAATCAGGTTACTCTGGTTAATCCTGACTCTCTCACTTGGCAGCAGATTTCAACCTCTCACAAGGTAATTTTTAATTCCTCTTGGAGAAGGTAAGGTGGATTCCAACCACACTTTTGGCACTGGCAACAGTAGACTGAGGACAGTCTGCTTGAGTTTTCTTCTGAAAGGACAAAATTTTGTGCTGAAGGTATGCTAGGTTATCACCATTAGTGTGGACTTATGACCACTTTGCCTAGGAAAAGAGAGTGGTGGAGAGGTGTCTTTGAGTGGATGGAGAATATAAGGAATTACCCTGTGGACTATGCCATGTGTCTAGAAAGCCCTTGATTAGAAGAAAAGATATTCAAAGAAGTCCTTGGGTTAGCAAGTATTATCTGTTGATGCTGAAAAGGCAGTTATTTCTCAGATGCATTGAAGATAATCTGAGCTAAATTTTCATGGGAGAACAAAAAGCCTAACTTTTATTTGAAAACCAGGATATTATTAAAACTGGGAGAGGTTTAAGCCACCAGGGTTTTTCAACAAAACCTGAAAACTTTCACATTCTTACAGTTTACTTTTTCCTCTTATTATTTTCATTTCCCTCCTTCTTCTGTAGTCATAGAATGAAAATAGAGAGAAAAAAAAAATACTGGGGTGGGATTGAAAACCCAGTTAGAATTTTCAGCAAGCAAAATGACAACAGGCCAGCTCACTTCTTTTTAAATTATTTCTTCTCCCTTCTGTGCTTTCTGTGATGCTCAGGAAGAAGATTGCATGTTTGCATTGATATATCCAAATAAGCATAGCAGGGGTTGGAAGGGACCTGCTGGAGATAGTTTTCTCCAAATCTGACCTATTCAGAGAAGGGTCAGATGGAACAGATTGCTCCAACTTCTTTTAAAGTTTTCCTTCAGCTCCTTTTGACAATCCAGGCTTCCATCCCTAGAGGTGCTTGAGGCCAGGTTGGATGGGGCCTTGTGCAGTCTGATCTGATGGGAGTCACTCAGCCTATGGCAGGGGTTGGAGCTGAGTGGGCTTTAAGGTCCCTTTCAACCCAAATCATTCTGTGATTCTACAGACTTTAGCTGGCCTTCTTGTATTTAAAGTACTTTGGTTATCATGGCCAACAATATTATGTTCTTCATTAGTTCTACATTTTAAGGTAGAAATGGCTGTTTTTCTTTTTGACTCTCCAGAGCAAAATACAGCTCTTAAATATCTCAGAGTAGTCACTAGAACTTAATATGCTTTCTCTCTGAGAGTTCAGCCATTTCTAAAGACAAACCTTCAGTTCTGAGCTGATTTAACTGTACAGTTCTTTTGTTGGTTCCAACGGGATATCTTAAAATTTCCCTAATTTATATTTTAATGTACTAGGCATACTGGCTATTCTTTCAGAGGAGAATAAAGTAGTTATTGTTAATACATACATTCTGGGTAACAGCAAATGTTTCTGGAGTACTGAGCTTACTGTAATGACATTAAATGAAGAAAAAATAGGAGATGAAGTAATACTGATCTCTATGACAGCCTCTGTCTGCAAGACAAGGATTTAATTCAGAATTAAGCCACATTAGTGTTAAAGAAGCCATTACTTACTTGCAAATTCCTCCCCCCTCCCCCCTCCCCAACAAACCATTTCATTGCTCTGTGCAATAAGCTGGTACATTTATCCACAAACATTTGATGACTGATGCTTTATTTTGCCTTTGAATGTTTCTTTAATGAATTCTGGGTGCTTAAATATATCCAGTAACAAAGTTAACCATTCTGCTTTTACCTTAACAGAGCATTTATTCTATTGGCATTTCTCATTGACTTAGCTTTGAATGATGACCCCTTTAAACAGGAGAAAAAAATAGTCAGGTATCAACAGAGATAAAAATCTTTTATAGAATTTTACTGAACATAAATAGCTGTGTCTTTTTGTGTAGCTTTTTTTGTCCTTTGTTAACAGGCATAGATTTACTTATGTTTTACATTAGCTAAATAACACTTCCCTTGAGCTTTATTACACTGTCTTGCTCTGAATATGGAGAAAATATCTTTCTTCCAAGTTTAGGGTAGCTTTGTTCTCTTTCAAAAGTTATGGTGTAAACTTGCTACGGAATAGTTAGTCTAGTAATGCTGAGAGTCCAGCAAAACTATTTTCTAGGCTAAATGGTGCTCCTGGTCTCCAAGGAGCTTCTGCAGCCGCCAGAAATCCCTGGGACATGTGCACAACCCTTTTTCCCAGGCTGGGCTGTGTTCTAGACCCACAATGTGTGTACGTGTCGATAAAAGAGAAGATTAATACTATACCATCTGAACACTACCTGGCACCAACTGAACCTCTCCTGTTTGTGGGTATTAATGCAAGGCGAAACCACCCTAAGGA
This sequence comes from Callipepla californica brunnescens, assembly GCA_023055505.1. NCBI lineage: Eukaryota > Metazoa > Chordata > Aves > Galliformes > Odontophoridae > Callipepla > Callipepla californica. The sequence continues at coordinate 37,034,890 of JALIRH010000005.1, read as the reverse complement.
GTTTGATTTATGCACCAAACAGTCTTTGCAGGCTCTTTCTGAGTTAAAAAGGAGGAAATTTTGCGTGCTGAGCTCCTTCCTTCTGCCCACCCCCAGAATGGGGTCACACCTGTCTATCGGAGAGAAATCTGACATGAGGAAAGCTGGAAGAGAAGAAAGGTGCAAGAGAAGAGAGCTGCAGGGCTTTTCCCAGAGGAGCTGAGCAGGCTGATGGAGGGCGGCTGCCACCCGCAGCTTACCACAGCTCTGAGCTCCTGCACCAATGCCTTTCATTATTGCCACCCTAGTTCTATTGCATTTGGAGTCCTAGGCCCCAAACCAGATTTTGTTTCCTTGACTGAAATTTCTCCTGAGTATAAGTAAGCCAACAAGATGTATCTAAGGAAAAGGTTGCTGCTGTCTTTTAAAAACTATTTCCAACTGATTACTGTCTTCCTTAATAACACCCTCAGTATTTGTGAGCTTTCACTCCTCCTGGCACTGAGCAATAGTTTAAGTCTCACCAAAAAGACAGTTAAGTTTCAATACTGGCTCAGCTTGATGTCAGGTATCCAGCCTCTAGAATTAAATGCTGGAGACTGAGATTTTTTGAGTCTTCACTACTTTAGCCCTTGGAAACGGGCTCCAAGCACTTTAGAGAATCTGGTTATCTAGATGGGTGTGTGAGAAATGCCATAGGATGGGCAAGATGAGTCATTCACAGGATTCTATTTTCTCAGAACAAGCCCTGGTGGAACAGCCACTTTAACCCTTACTTTTCCATTTCTGAAAGCTCTTCCCTTCCTTAAAGCTGTTTCGTTTCATTTCCCTTAAGAGGCCCTTTTGTTGTTTCCTTTCCGTACACACCATCAGCTTGTGTTTGACTCATGCAGTTCCCTTTAGAGAAACTTTCTGGTTTTTAAGGGTTCTTTGCCCTTTTGCAGCAACTGTGCTCTCTCTGTTGATGTGAGCCCTGCAGAGAATTATCGCTTGGACATGCATATCGGTGCCAAATGGAGATAATGCCATTTTTTCAGACTGAAGCCTGACTGTAGGAGTATTTTCAGTATGATTTTCACAGTCCTAACTGCAATTAATCTTATGCTTGGCCTACCCTCCTCTTGATGTAATGTTTCAATAACTCTTTCAGGGTCTGAGAATGCTCAGGGCTTTGCAGTGTTGCATTCACCTCCTTATTCATTTTTGCCATGCTGGGGCTTTTGATCAAGGTCCAGGTTAACAGGCAACCCTACCACTTCTGCTACAGTGCAGGAAGTTATCTGACTTTTCCAGCTAAACAGCACTGAGAGGAGGAGGAAACATTTTTTCAGAGCAAGCAGGAGGTGCCATGTAGCACAATGGTCAGTAAATATGTGGATGCAATTTAGAGGGTTTATTTTTAATCCAGGACCTACGTTGAGAGAGTGACATAAATTGAGTGAATCAATCAGGCTGTTGCAAAGCAAGCTTGAAATGAAAGGGCAGTCAAGGAGGAAGCGGTAAATAACACGCAGGACTGATTGCTCCTGGGCACAGTTAGGGCTTTTGGTTTAAAGAGTAATTACCTGGTTACACCTCACCTCTTGCTTGTGTGGGATGTGAAAACTGCATGTGGAAAGCTTACAGACGTCAACGAAGAGATTGCCCTTGGCTTTGACAGCAATTATTTCCTTAGTAAGTGCCAGTTTGTGCCTGGTTTCAATGAAGAAACTGGAAAGTAAGCAAGTTCCCAAGTGTAGTTTATCTGTGACTTCTAGTCTCTTTGCACCAGCAGAGCCCACCTGCTTCAGATGAAATGAAGACACAAAGGGGAAGTGTCTGGAGAGGTGATGTTCCACTCCCAGTTAAGCAGGCTCTGTCACAAAATCAAGATGCAGAACTGAATCCCTTACATTGTTTGTGCCAGGTTGGGAACTACATAGGGCATGCACATAAAATCTCACTTGTATTTGAGGTGAAGAGCATGTTAGGGTACCCCAGTGGTACATCCTTTCCATCTGCTCTATGGGAGGTGAGTCAACTCCTGTGTTTGTAAATTTCTTTACTGATTTCCCCACTAAGGCTCAAGGTGTCCAACAAACTGATTCTACTCATAGCATTTATGGTGAGAAACATGTAACATATGTCTCCCTTTGATAATTCTGGGTAAATGTAGAGTGAGTTTCACTCTCATATTAAAACTCTGTTACAGAGTGCCAAAACAGAGCCTTTTCTTCAGAAATAGTTCATATGCTACAGCATGCATAGACATCTCCACCCTGCTAGGACAGTAGTAAAAGAAGATCTGAAGTCAGATGAAGCAGTACTAGGCTTTCTTGCTTTCTTGGATCACTGTTAAACCTGAACATAGTTGGGAGATGAATGTGCTCATAGTTTGAGGCAGAGGGCTTCAGAGATGAGCCAGGAGAGCTGTGCTCTGGTTTTACCTTTTTTTTCTCTTTGTTATCTATAATTTTCAAATGAAGTTTCCTTTGGGAAATTTTCTGCTTGTTTGTGTGTTTCCAGCAGGCATTAGACACCAAAATCCCTGTCTCAAATCATCCATAGTGCAGATTTGCCCCACCATGACTTTCCACTGTCTTTTTTTCCCTGCAGTCTCATTATCTATAGACATTAGGATAGATATGCATCTTAGAGATGGATGCTGCTTGGTCAGCTTATGAATATCATCACCCTTGAGAACACAGTAAATTCTTTTCTTCACTTACTTCATTCTCCTTGTTTCAGTGATCATAGTAATAATACTTTACTTGGTATTCCTTCACACTCTGTTACAATTCTGCTCCTGGAATGTAATGCTGTTCAAGGGGAGCCACTTGGGTTGGGCAGCGTAAGTGCACAGGAGGAATTGTGCATCCAGCATTACTTCATCTTTAATGTACATAGTGATTCTGAATACCTGCCTGCACATGGGGCCAAAAGGACTGGATGCCTCACTGAGTACTTGGTTTTACATGGGGACATTTGCTTTCATCACACACAACTGTTTCCTATCTCCTCTGAGGCAAGGGACAGGCTGGATGCACATGTCTACTGGTCCACTGGTTGGGATCAGACTGTCCTCTAGGATGAAAAGCACATCACAACCACAGCCAGTGTCTTCTTTTTCCTTTGTGTCTCAAAGGAAAATAAAAATGTCAAGACAGTAGCATTTAAAGGTGAAAGAGAACCACGAAACAACACATGCTGGTGTGAAATAACCAATGTATTGTGTGTACTGGGTATTCTGAGTACTCAACCTAGACCTTTCAGACTTACTGCTTGTCCTGAAATGCCTAAAGGTGAAATACAGATTGACCTAAGTAAGCATCTCCTGAGGCCATGTAGCAATTATCAGACAGAATCAGTCTTGAACACACAGTGAGTAAATGATAATTACACGTCATCCACATATGTGAGTGACACGTGTCACATTCACATTGCCTCCAGCTACGCTGGACACTGGGATTTGTACTTGTATTAGGGTTCTCTACTCTGTTATTTGAATCAGTTTTCATCTGCTTGTAGTATCACATACCTGGCGAGTGGACTGCAAATGACCTGCACTCTAATTCCTCTGCATCAGCATGAGTCTTTCCGTATAGAAGTTGACTCATGCCAACCAAGGTAAAGATGAATTATACATGTTTTCTTAATAAATTTTCCAACTTTCCTTGAGTCCGAGCTAAACCTGCTTATGTAACATCAAGTAGTTTAAGCATTTTTAACATTCTAAAGACAAGTTAATCCTTCTATAGGGAAAAAAACAGAGAATGGGCTTAGAATGACATTTTAACAATGCATATGGTAGGCTAAGCCTATGAAAAATTCTAACAGTGGTCTTGAACATTTCTGGCTAAAACATTATTGTGATCTTAAAACACAGGAAAATATAAGCATCAGATCAAATTTCTAACTATTGGTCAGTGAGGAAAAATATTGCATATTCTATACAAATTGTTTTATTTGTTTTTTTTTCTTATGATCTCTCTACTTTTCTCAGGTAAGGTTTGCTGCCAAGTAATGCTTGATTTCTATATGGTTTTAGAGAGTATATTTCCTTAATTTTTCTGTTTTTATCAGAGTGTGTGGATTTCAGAGTTTTATGTAAAAGTTGTTGGACAGTACTGAGCTCCTCTGCTTGCACATACAGAAGAAATAATATTGGAAGTTAAAGTGTTCATTTATCCAACACTTTCCTCAGAAGATAGAAACTTATCTTTCAAGTCTTATTGGAGATGTTAACAAAATATAAGAAAAGTTTCCTCATTTTCTATTACTACTTTTACTCAATGTCCAGAGAAGCATGTAGATTTATGTATTTAACAAAGCATGAAGCTCTTCAAAGGCTGGCAAACCGACCCACAGAGCCACCACAGTTTGAGAGCAAAACTGCCCTGGTCATTGCTAAATCCATCAAATGATCCAACTTTTATACATATCTGCTACTTAAACATCCACCAGCATGCATCTATTGTCTGCACTTGGGAACCACTGCTGTGTTTATGAGAAGGCTGAGCCTATTCCCAAAAGCCCTCAAGCACCCGCTGGATCATTACTCACACCCTGAGCACCTCTCCCAAAAGTGCACACCCTAGAGCTTGCTACACTTGAATCTTGGTTTGTTTGCTTTTTCCTCGTCTGGTTTGCTTTCTAACTCTGTCAATGGAGGGAGTGTCCTCATGGAGGAATGCAAATGTATATTCTTCTCTGTTCAGACTGAACACAACCTAACCTGAGCTACTTGAGATGGACACATGCCTATATAAGGACCCATAGGAGAACTGTGCCCTCCTAGACACCCCCATGGGATCTTAGCTGGCTCCAGTGACCTGCCTGATGAAACTGATTGGAGCTCCCTGGAGTACAACTTGTGAGTGAAATCAAGCTGCCTGCATTCACTGGATGTAAATGGAAGATGGAGGTAACTCAGATTTGTAAATGAGCAGCTAGAAGTTGACAGGACTCAAGTGCAGTTCATTTTGCTGTCTGGGAACTGATCTTTGATATTTTTGAGAGCACAGTCTCTGACCTCATGGCACTGCAACTTGCAGTCATGGCTAACATGCAATCAGTGAAGCTAAAGAAACACTTTGGTACATGGGAGAAGCTTAGTAAATGCAACTGTGTGCTTCCCACACTACTAATAGAATCATACAATCACAGAATCATTAAGACTGGAAAAAACCCCTAACATCATCTAGTCCAACCCCAAGCCATCCCCACTGTGCCCGCTGACTCATGGCCCTCAGTGCCACATCTCCACATTTCTTGAGCCCCTGAAGAGACAGTGACTCCACCACCTCCTGGGGCAGCCTGATCCAATGCCTCGCCATTCTTTCAGAAAAGTTTTTCCTAACTTCCAACCTGAACCACTCCCAGTGAGACCTAGCACATCCCTTTCATAACCCGAAAGAGGAGACTAAAAAGGTGACTTAAGTTTGGAGCTGCATATTGCAGCTATAAAATAGAAGTTCCAATATCTATTCCTTGCTCAGCCAGACTCTTCCAGCAAGATAAGTAACTAAATATATTCCCATTTCAATCTGTCAGAATTATTGCCTGCACTTCCTAATCCTGTGAGGTATCTGTGGAGAAAAAGTCCTTTCATGATGGAGGGGCATCAGATACTGTGGGAAAGAGGCTACTCAGATGTGTATTTCTTGCAGGGGCATCACCCTAGACTCTCATGCTTTAATATCATGATCAACACATGAGTTCTGGTTTGTGGCATCACGTTTTTCTTATTTTAAATCAAGCAGGCAGGATATTCATAGTTGACAGTTGCAGAAGGGGCAAATACATGTCTTTTAACACCTTCTATATCACCCACAGGAAAAAGGCAAAAAAAAAAACCAGCATACAACAACCCTTCTTCCCCATTCTGAAATAGCCTGCGACAATAACAGAAAAATAACTTAAGTTCAGTTTGTATCATAAATTGCCTTTGTTTTATAAATGATCCCCTCTTTACTGTCAAACATACTGGTAAAAAGTTTAAAGCTCAAATTCACCTCTCAGTCACTAAAATTTCAAAGGAGGGGCAGAAAATTGCAGTTATCTACTGAGACCTTTGGTGATTGGCAATGAAAAGTGTTTGATCTCCACCTGACAGTAGCTGAACAGAAGCCATACTCAATCTGAAGTGCTTAATGAAGGCAGAATTGCAGAGCTTTCATTCCCCCATGGTTCAAGATTAGTAGCAGTGAACAGCAATTTCTGTTTGTTTTAACAGTAATATCCTGTTTTGTAATCCACAGGAAAAGGAATATGAAAGTCGCAGCCTTGGCAGGGAGTGGAGGCCAAGGGCCTGCTGCTGAAATCTCAAAGCTCAGGAACACAAAGGGGAGGAATTTCCACATACAGCAAATGCCAAATGGTAGAGAATATATCATGACAATGAGAATGGAATTACTTGTTTGCTCTGTTAATACGTCCTTCTTCCAGAGTTATTTTTTTTCTTCCATAATCAATTGACAGGTGGTTACTTCTAACTGCTTTTAAGTTAGCACCTACTCAGTGTTTAAGGACTGATGTTATTTTCTTTTTCCCAAAGATGAAGCAATGTGATATAATATAGTAATAATAACAATAAACAAATGGGAGACTGTAATTTCACTCCAAACAAATGAACAGATGAAAAATCCATAGAACACTATTAGCCAAGCAAAGAGTGATACTATTGAAAAAGTCTAATCTTCAACTTATCTATTTAAGGTTTATATGAGATTATATATTTCTTCACAAAAAGTAACAATGAGTAAACCTATCCTTGCAGTTCTGGTTCAAAGACTGGAAAGAAGAGCAAGTTATGACTAGAGAAGACAGTGACAAAAAGCCCATGTCTATCAGAGCACCGTTTCAAAGGGCTGTAAGCTAGAATAAATACTCACACAGTAAGGAAAAAATATACAACAATAGCAATTGTTCAGAATGGTAACAAGACAGAAGCCAACAGATCAACACTGACCTAATTAACCTGGCCAGGGTCCAAGGCCCCAAATTTGAAGTTACTTTTGGATTTTGACTTCCTCTGATTTCAGAATGAACTAGAGACAGAAATCCCTTTGTGAATCCTGATCTAAAATAGTTGTTTTCGACCCATTTCCCAATCTCAGCCCTTTCTGGTATGGCAAAGAGAAACTGAGCAATGAAGGAGATGAGTATTGGGACAGAAGACGATACAGAGTTAACTCTGGCTCTGTTGTTTGGGCTCTGCATTCAAGTCCTTGTCTTGCATTTGTTTTCTTTTAAGCTCATTACTCCTAATTATGCCCTTTCATGCTTTTCTGAATAGTGTCTGTTAGTTCTTTCTCTACTGTCTGATCATTCTCTTCTAACAGTTCTCTGACCATCACCACCCAGGCAGCATGGAATGAGCTGTCCAAGCATGTCACCATGGTGGTCTATGGTATTGCACAGGTTTTACCAGATAGAAATGTGGTCATACACACAGACTCAAATGCTTGGCAAATATTTTCATTTCTGGACATTCCCAACATAAAATCAAGCTGGTTTTTTTTTCAAATCATGTTTCTAGCTCTTCTCATTTTCAAATCTCATTAGCCCAATAAACTTCTTAATTAATCATGGGAAATTATTTCAGCCACATTTCTTTGGAATTATGGTTTCTGATGAAGTCGAAAACAAAGAATGGTTCTTTCCTTTGTTGTTTATTTTTTTCTTACAAACTTGGTTGAAATTGAAAACATTCAGTCTCTTCTCACACCTGTATTTCACTGCACTGACTTCACTGGAGCTACTCCTGATTCCATGTTTGTTGCAGGGATTCAGAATGGATGACCCTGAAGGGTCCCTTCTAACTCAATGATTCCATGATTCTATGAGTATTTACATAGCCACATTCACCAAAAGGATCTGGTGAATTTGCCTTGGAAGCAACCCAGTAAAGCCTACAAAATGTGGCCATTTGCTCCTAATATCATGAGATAAGAATTAATGAAGTTTTATTTTATTTATTTTTTTTAATAAAATGCAGATTATAATCCACTAATAATAATTAAAATCCATATTAGCAATCTGGGCCAAAAATACAGTTACATCAATGGACTTTCACACTGACACTCACTCCAAATTAAGAATGCTGTGGAAGAATGTTTTTAATAATTATGCCATTTTTTTCTTATACATTCAAGCAGTTTAATTCACTAAAACGATATTTACATTTTAGAAGGTTCAAAAGTCTGTGATACATTTTGCATTCTGCAGATAAAAAGTATCATCGTAATTTCTGATCAACATTTACTGTCCATAGTACTCAGAGCAAATTCATTTATGTCCTTCTTGAGCACTCAGGTCATTTTAATTGTGCTCATTTAATAGGACAGAGGAGGAGAAAGCATTTCAGATCACTTTGATACTTTTACTGCAAAGCCAAAATAGAAATAGTGGATTTGCTAAACACTTCGGTAGCTGCTAAAAAAGGGAAGGTTCAAGAGCGATGGTATCACACAAATGCCTTTTTTACAGCTCAGAGGGGCAGTTCCAGCTAACTTACTAGGACAGTGTTCTTGTAAAAAAACACTTTTCCAAGGAAAGATTAAAGTATCAAAAACCTTGTGCCTTCTTTTTCTTGCTGTCTGTACTGATAAAGTTATTTAAGTGAATTCTTAAAGTACCTCTACAGTCTCACTTTCAGAGACGACTGGGACACTTCAGTGTTAAGGCTGTATCTACACTCTAACACTGTGCAAATAGATAAACCAGTGTACGCCCAACTTTTGCATGCAGTTACAGTGCTTCCAGATCAGCTTTATTTTAGAGGAAGAGGTAGCTGCAGTGAACATTTTTAGTATAAATTAACTCACTTCAGAGAATGGACCTTCCTGATTGAAAAACAAAATTAATGCTTCCCAGAACTGATGCTGCTATAACAAAACTTTATGTAGACCTGTCATCTATCCCACTGAAAATTGTTTCTGAGAACAGAACTCAGAAGCAGGTATTAGGTCCCTAAAGGCAAACACTGTCAGATGGGATCCTCAGAGGTGCTTTAGAAGTCATCCAGCAGTTAACCACAATCAATGTCATTCAGCATGGAGGATGCACTTCAAAATCAAGATTGAAATACATGGGAAAGCAGGAGAAAATAAAGTGTTCAGGAAAAAGGGGACATTACATCTCTCTCTGCCACAGTGAATAAAGATGCCGGTTTTTTTTTTTCTTTTCCCTGATATGTGCCTATCATGGTGTCAACTACCCACAGTGTACATGTCAGAGCAGGGTGAGAAAAATAGTGGGCCAGCAGCACCAGTGACATTTCAACAAAGCTGCATTATACTGGGTTAGGAAGGGTGGCTTCTTATCTTACACACTGCATTTCTTGTTCAAATGAGAAGGTACAAACATTGAAATTAAGCTTCCTGATAGCCCTCCCTTCTGTCTTCTCAAACTGTTTTATCCCCTTACCTCTCCTGCCTTCTGACAGGGAGATCTCTGTAGACCAGGCACTGGAAATAAGGCCACAAGTAACTTTAATTCAAGGAAAAATTTTATTTTTGACACAGGAACATGTCAAGGAATGGCATAAAGATTCAAGTGAAAAAGAAGAGAGAGGAAAACATCATTGAACATCACGCAGAAAAGCAGAGGTGCAAATGAGAAGGATGACATGCAAACGAAACACTACTCTTAGGGCTGTGTTAAGAACTCTGACCACAAACACAACATGTGGGGAAAACAAGCTGGTTAACTTGTGGCACTGTAGTCATGTTGCACCAGGAAGGCTTCCTCAGGGGCAGGGCTGGACATGTAGGGTGTGTAGAGATGTTTTATCAAGCAGGTCCTGCATGGGCCATCAACCTATGAACCACAGACATTCAGCAAGGAGTGCCTAACACTACCCTACTGCAATGGTTTGGAAAAGGGTGGTAGAGATTCAAGCAACGGTCTTTACAGGTGTTCAGGCCCCATTGTACCTTCCAAGCTGTCCAATCATCCCTCATTCTGCAATAACTCTTCTGAAAAACAGAACTTTAATTTGAAAGCAAAAATATTAATTTATGATTTTCCTGTTAGGTTCCTTTATTTGAAAATGTGGGGTTAAGTATTCACAAGAATACCCAAGGAATGGACTGTGTGGACAAGAAAGATGGGATCACATGTAGCATGGCTGGATACAGTCTAAAAAAAACCCCTTCCAACTTTAAATATTATTGTTTTCCTAAATTAACTCTGGGAGATTTTAATCTAGATCTTGAGTCTTTGCCAGGGAACACACACCGCTCCCCACATCCCTGAGAACATTGCAGAGTCCTGTACAGTCAGCTGGCTCAATAATGAAATAGCAGGCAGTTAACTCTATCCCTTCTTCATAATGCTGTCTTCTCCATTGTGTTCTTCCTGTAATTCATTGTAGTTTCCCAATTAGCACCCCTTGCTGGGGGACACAAACCCTGAGTTGGCTGTTAAAGGATTTTAAGGGAGGTCACAATACTATTTAGAGAATCTAAAAGGAGGACTTAATACTTCAGATCGCTTTCTAAAGTTCAAAGGAGTATCCTTTTGATAATATTGATCAGCAACTCAGGCTGGATCAGGAAGGGTTGCTGGGATGTCTCGAGATGCTGCCTAAGAAAGACCCCCAGTGATGAAAGCAGCAGGGATTTATGGTGACTGGAAAGCTCTGAGAGCACATTGTTTTGGCCTGAATTCAAACAGAGCCACAGTGAAAGAAGGCTGGCCAAACACAAAGCGAGTGGAGGGCAAACAAGATGCTCTTCAGGATATACTCTTGCACTGTTTAAAACAAATTCTTGAGCTTCCTTTTTGTCCTGCCCAATTAAAGCAAATGGAGATGTTGCTCACTGTGCATAGACCTCTGCTTTCAGTCCTTGTCAGGGAAAATTGCCCCAGTGAATCCCATGGGATATAACTTGAATAGAGGAGTGAAGGTAGAGCATGGAGTTTTGCCAGCGCCTGGTTTTAGTTTCCAGTGAATCACTGCACCCATGTGGGGGAAGGCAGAGGAATTCCCCCACTTCTTAATCAGTCTATCTGCATTGTAAAAGGGGAATATCATTCAGTAAATGCACTGTGCGTATCTGGCACCCAGCCTCTTGTTCCTGCCAGCTGTCACTCTGATAATGTGTTATAAATGATGGCACTCCAAGCAGACAGGGCTGCAAGCCCATGTGATTGTATTGCATTATCAAAGTGACAACCAGAAAGAAAAAGAGCTCAGGATGCTGAATTGGTCCGTAAGTGGATTTTGTGTTGTTGATATTAGTATTTATAAACAAAAATGGGACACAGACATTTTTAGTATTTTCCCAGCAGGAGCCATAACACTATTATGGCTTCAAGTACGAAGAAATCCAGGGTAAGGCACAACAGAAAACTTGTTTAAAATTCTGTTTTCATATACTAAAGCAGGCAAAACAATGATTGCTAATGGCAGCTTACTCAAGTATATGCTTCTAATTTCACATTTGTAAGCATAGGAGTCTTAAGTGATGTAAACTGGCATCATTCCCTCAGTGAATCTGTGCCCACATTATCAAATGCCTTAGAGATACCCCCTATGATCTACAGATATTACACAAAGCCCTGACTCTCAGGCAATAAAAGCATTTTCAGTATTTTCTATGAAGTCTAAACATTATTACACCAAATCTTAGGAAGTTTTGCAGTTTCTGAGTGTTTCACAAGATAAAGCAGTCACAGTTTCTTCTAGGAGATATTTACAAGTTACAAGTACCAAAACTATGTGGCTTATATACAACTCTCACAGCAGGCATTTCTGTATAAAGTTCAAAAAGTCTCAAAGACAAACTCAGAGGTCTTTATTGCTTTGGCCCATAATTCCTGTGATATGTGAAGTGTTTGTCCTGCCGATGAGGGATGGTGGATGTGGACACATAGAAGAGAAAAGGCATAGGAGGCAACAATGATCTTAATCCACCCAGAAATGTATTAATGTAGGGTTCAAAACAGTTATGAGAACAACCAGATCACAATACAGGGAGTTCTAACCTGTGTAATGTTAGATTATGAAAAAGGAGGAAAACAAGCCATGCACTTCTGCCATGGATCAGAGCCATGAACCTATTCAGCTTCAACAGTCTTCAAATAGAAACTTCTGCAAGCTGAAATGATATGTTTTCAGGAATTAACACTTTTGAGGCAATCATTCTATAGACGGTTGGAAACAATATTTCAAAGTAAATTGATTTTAAGGTAGTTAAATGATGCAAATACATCAAGAGATATAGATGTATCATAGATGTATAGATGTATATAGATGTATCCCAAAAGGGAACATTTCTACCGAACAAAATTTAAGTAAATTGTAATGCATCTGTAAGAAAATTTCACAGAAGTTGTTCTATGAATAAATACACCCTGCCTCATATCTTTATATGATAGAGTTGTTGTCAGACAATACGCTCACTGCTTCTAGTAACTAGATTTGTACTGGGTACATGGTGTTGCTGTTACAGACTTGCACAGGAATGTTGTTCAGTCAGCGAATACAAACAGATTTAGAAATCTTTAGGGTCAGAAAGAGAGGTGATAACTTGTGTTATGTAGTAACTGTAAAAAGTTATCTAGTCATTTTCACAGTGAAAACAGTGATTCCTTCCTATATAATGCATGTGAACTCTACTGAGACCACAGTCACAGAGGTGAGGTTGAATAAGAGGAGGGTTGGTACTCATTCATGTTAATAGCCAATGGTCATGGTTAATTCTGCTGGAAGAATAGCAGACATCAGCAATATCTATGTCTAGATGTAAATGGTGTGCTCTAGAAACCTTGCACTTGTGTTAGAGAACCAATTGCAATAGGCCAACCTCACCGGGTGTGAACTCACTGGTCTACAGATCTTCCAGCTAGAGAAATACTGCTATGTTTAGCAGTGCTGTTATGAAACCTCCTTCCTCTATTCTTGCCATCCCATCCAAGTACCATCCCTTTTGGGGGAACCATTCAAAATCCACTCAAAAGTATTAGACCAGACCTGAAAGTTAGAAAAAACTTGTGGAGACAGAGAAAACAGAAGAAAAAGGCTAAGGGGAAGCAGGCAAAGGATTGTGTCTAACAGGTTTTTAGATGATCCTGAGCAAGTCTTTGATGGTGACTGAGTGCCTAGGTTGCTACTGTAGTACAAGAGATAACAATATGCATTAGCTGACTTACACTGTAACTATGCATTTTCTTCTTGAAAAACTGTTCAGTAAGTATCCCTAGAAGCTTTTATCAGAACACTTTTTGTCTAGACAATATATTCCTCAAAGCAAATTGACAAACCTGTAGGTCTATAAATACAGTGTACTAAAATTAAGCCATTAAATCCTATCACTAAGCACCACATCTCCATGTTTCTTGAGCACCTTCTCATGGTGTAGAGGCTCTGATTTTCCCACCTTTCTGCTACTGCCCCTACAGCCATATTTGTTATCAACTTATTGTCACAGTAAATCCACTCTCTGATTTTAGAGACAATGAGTAAGTACCAAATAAAGTGAGAGTTTGTAAAGTGATTATTCAAGAGAGTGTCTTTGTAATACTGGAGACATCACTCCCAGCAATTGGCATGGACCAAAAAGTAGACTTAAACCAATAACACTCAGCTGGAGAATATTTCTCCGGAACTGATGACTAGCTGGGAGGAGTTTCTATGGCCAGAGACAAAGTAAAAGCTATTAGCCTCTACCTGTCACTCAGAAAATATCCTTACCGAAGCTGTTATCACAATGTTATAGCATAAAAAATGGAAATAAATGTAAAATATGTTGTGGCTGTTATTTTTTGTAAGCAATGCACTGTCAATTACTACGTTCACAGAAGTTTTACAGTATGTATCATGAGGATTAATACTCAGGATACAGCCAAGCCAAAGGCAAAATTACCTCTTAGAATCTGATTGGATCCATAGTAATTTTTCACATAGTATAGTGCATTGAGGAATGGTTTCCAGAAAGACTAACAATTTTCAGGTTCTTTATGCAGGGACAGTATTAAGTCTATATGATGACATCTGTGTCTCTTCACTAGCTGCAGTCATGACAGATTATACTTCCTTCCCATCCTTCACCTTTGTGGCTGCTCTTGGACAGTCATTGGAGAGTTCAGTGCTTGTAAGTGGACAGACTTTTTGATATGGACAACCCAACTCTGAAGGTCTCCAAGGTCCTACCTAGAACAAGGGCCTTCAAGCTCTGGTTCCAGCTAGACTACTTCACTGGATGGCTATGGGACTATGGCACAATGGTCTACCATACATAGCAAATATCTTTGCCAAACTATAGCAAAGCCTTGGGACATTTTTACTCTCAGGATTTTTTTTTTCTCTCAGCTAAATATCTCACTTCTTTCATCCTTAACTATTTCCAAGGTTAAGTAGTTCTGCTGAATTGAGTCAGTTTCACAGTTCTGGAGTACCTACAGCCTCAGTTTATTTAACTGGGATGAACATTAGAGGTGCTCAACACCTTGAAAGATCACCTTTAGAGAAAAGAAGGCTTATGCCTTCTTATCTACAGATTTAAAGCACAGGCTCTTCTTAATGCATATATAAATTTGAAATAAATTTTTACACCTACAATTTAGGCTGCTTTCCTTTTTCCTTCTATAGTTTTAGACACACAGGTTTGAAAATATTAGCCATAACTATAATCTAAACCCCCCAATGTCTTGATTTTTGACACTGAAGTGATTTTTTTCCTCTTAGAAACTACACAGTTGTCAGAGAGAAAGCTCTTTTTTAAATAATTTATTTATTTATTTATTTTTGTGGGGTGGGGGGGAGGGAGTCTTTCTATCATCTATGAAAACAATTTCAATGGAATTTTTTCTGCTAAGCTAATCATTTGTAAAAGGTAACAAAGAATGAAAGGCATGCCTCTATGTGGACATAGGCAAGCTATATAAATTCAGTTAACATTGGAGTTTATTCTATAGTACATACTCTTTGATGCATAAAACCCTTATTAATTTGTTTGTTAAACAAAGGAATAGTGTTTTCATTTTTATTGGTCACACTGAATTTTTTCCATGATCCTCAGATTACCAACTACAAACCTCATCTGATTTTTTTTCCAATTGCCTGGTGAAAGTTAGAAGCAGTATCATCTCTCTGCCTTTGCCTTTTCCTAGGCAGTGCCCAGCATTTCTGATGCCTTTGGGAAAACAGTTGTGGTTCAGAGGAATGCAAAATCTTCTGCATTTTGGGGGCTGTAGAGCTGCAAGAGACGAACTCTGGTGGTTCATGGAGAGATCTACACACTGTGCTGATGACGGTAGATCTCCTGACAATACTTGAAAATTTTACCTGTGGTTGGATCACAGTCTCCATGCATGTGGTTTACTGATGTTTGGCATCAGGCTTTGCAGATTATATACCGACATAGGAGGTCTAAAACCTAGAGAGAAGAGACAATGTGGGGTATGTTACCTAAATAGAAACAATCAGAATGAAAAAAAATATCTTGAGTCACCAAATTCAGTATCATAATAATATAATCTGATTTGGGTTAATATCTAAGGAAAAGAAATACTAAACTTCCCCTCAGGACTACAGATAGAGAGATGATGAGCACTCAGCAAAAATGAGCAAAAGAGAAACCCCAGATAAGAACAGCAATGAGTTTTGTAAGTAGCAATAAACCATGTCTAGACCCATGATGCATGATTCGGATATGTTCACTGAACTCCTGTGCCTTCACAGGGTGATTTTACCCTTTTCTCTGGCTCAGGCCACTGACTGAAGCGAATCAAAACTATGCACTTGCATTCAAGAAAAATGTGGTTCTTACATAAAAGTCAGAGAAGGGTGGTGTGAACTGTCACACAGTACTTGCACACACTGCTTTTGCCAAGAGATTATAAGTTCATAGTAACAGCCAATGCCTTTACAATTTTCCTGGGGCTTAGTGAGGCAAGTTACAGCTGCATTAAAAATTAAATGGAAAGAACATTTGTAACTTGTAGGCAAACACAATGAGCAATAATGGGCTTGCCAAATCTTTGAGGACATAAATCTTTCCATCTGAGGCAGCTGAAGGACTTTGTAACCATATGATTAGCGCCTGTGTTTTGGTTGTATTGGAATGCAGTTAAGGATGTTGTGGGTTCATGTCCACTTGCTGTAGGTGGTAAAAACCAGAAGGAGCTGGATCTTATGTGGCTCAGAAGCTCTTCTGATAACCACAAAATGGCTACCAGGTTCCTAAACCACTAGACAAGAAAGAAAAGGAGATATGGCTTATAGCTGTGGGTTCAAGTGAAATGGCTCAAGAGAAATTCCATATCCACCAGGCTCTATTTGTAGTTCTTCATGTATTCTTGATGTATAATATCCCCCAGCTCACACTATATCTCTTTCTTTCCTTTAAAATTGGTTTGTTATGGATGAAAGTGTCCCACCAAAGCCAGCTTAGGTCCAGCCTGGCTGTGATCCACTCAGGAAGTCAAGGGCTGAGAAAAGCAGAACTGGTTTACATCCAGTTTGCTCTCCATGGCTCCAGTTCAATGTCCTGAGGACAACTCTGAACAACAATAGCAGTCATGTTAATAAGATCATTGCTAAGACCTGAGGTGGTGAATTAGAAAGTTAGTACATTTCTCTTAGGAGACTTGTAACCAGTTCTTCCCTTGTTCCTTTAGTGACAAGATGTTCGGTATATTACTCAGTAGATGAATGAGACAGAGTTCTTATCCTTCTAAGGCACACATTTAGTTTAATTTTCAAGTCATTTAAGATCCAGAAATATAAGCATGGATGAACTGTGACCATTTAATTGCCAGCAATTCATAATTAACAGAAAAAAAGCTGCAAATGTTAAGAAAGTATATAAACTTAAAAAAGAATATTTTGATCAATAGCAGCTGGATGATATACAATGGGTCATAGCTATCTTCACACTCTAGGGTAGTAACATATTTTTTTAAGAGTATTTAATGGTGTTTGTGAAATCACTGTAAGAAAATTATAACTAATCAGTGGGAAAATACTATCTCTGCACATCTATCCCCCATTAAAACCACAGTTAAAAGATCTGGTAAGAGAATCAGTAGGGAGTCTGCAACAGCCAAAGCTGTAAGAACAGCAGTGAGCTCATTTCATCTAGAAGCTTCTCTCTCGTTTACTTTCCATAATGCTCCTGGGCATTAGATAACTTGGGGTGCCAGAACTGTATGTGTCCAGACTCATTTGAGACTGCAGATGTTTTCATGCCCAAAGCTTGTCTGAAACAAATGTGGTAAGACCAGCAGTGCTCAAGGTACATGAGCTTCATAGCCCACAGCCCAGATGGAAGTACTGGAGCTGGCATCACCCTTGACCTTTGATATCTTCCTATCTTGAGGGTACATATTTATATAGTGGGTGTCTAGAATAAGGCTCAAACTCAGTGTTAAACTGTATTTACACACAACTCTTGTGGGAACCTTTTTTTCATTAAGAGAAATTGCAACTTTTGAGGGCAACGTTATCAGTTGCTTTACCCCAATCTAATACAGGAAAATGTTTTTCCATTAGCCCCTTCATTGTAACAGGTGAAGAGATTCTAAAACATTATCTCTCCAAGAGTGAGGAGACGTAAGAATTTTATTTCCTCAAAAGCAAAAGGTCATCAAGTAAAGAGCACAGAGCTCTTTATCTGATATTGCCGTCCTGATTGGTCTGCCCAATCTGTCACCCTCAAACCTCAGCACCACTCCCTACAAGAATCTACCAGGTCTCTGATGTCCAGTATTTCACTAGGTACTGAAAAAATATAGGTTGACATCATAAATTTCCCCAACTCTCTTAATGCTGAAAACCCATTCCATTATATCTGCAGTTGCACGAGAGAGGACTGCAAATGACTGTTGGAGTTCCTTGTTGACTGCATAGCATTCAGACAATGGCAGAAACCAGCCACCTTATCTTCTGAGCTTCAGTGGCTTGACCTCTGACAGTGGCCTTTATAACCTGGTTATGATTACACCTGCTTTTTTTCCTCTTTGGCTATAAGCTAATGCAGTCTCTCCCATGAACTCTGAGTCTGAACTCAGGTTCAGAAGCACTTACTCTCCCTGGAAACATGGGCTCAGGTGTCGGCATATGTAACTTACATTCTTTTTTAACATTCATCTGACCTCCACACCTTCTGAGAAACATAGAATCATCTGAGTTGGAAGGGACCATTAAAGGCCAGCTAATCCTATTCCCCTTTAATATACAGGGATACCTACAGCTGAAAGCGCACTCAAATCCTCACCCAGCCTGACCTTGAATGCCTCCTGAGAGGGCCCCACAGCAAGGAGAGACCAGGACTTACCTCACAACCTCTCCTTCCCATATAATAAAAGGCATCTAATTCCCTATGCCTTTTCTCTGTGGCATGCCCATTCATCCTCCATGGGCAGCACAGCCATATGGGGCTGCAGTCTCAACTTCTCCCATCCCAGCTCTCCAGGGACTAGCTCCAGGGGGTGATAAGGGAGCGTGGGTACTTCCTGGGTGTGGGGAGAGTCGTTGGGTTTGGTCTTTTCATGCAGGTGCTAGAAGGGAGATCCTTGTCTTCTTTGGAGCATAGTAGCTGCAGGCACAATGCAACCACTTGTGTGGGGGAACAGTGGGTGATGATCACACGGGCCCTTCACACAGGATGTCCTCTTTCAGCGCAAGCAACTTAGAAGTCAGTTGCACACAGGGGTTTTCCCTGGCCCTATCAGGAACCATCCCCCTTTCCTTCCAGCTTTGCATGCCTCCTGCTGTGCTGCCTTTCATCCTCGAGCCTCCAGGTAGCTGAATTCCAGCGGTCTTGCCTCTGATGCACTCAGAGATGAGAGGCTCTGTGAGATACCAAGGCTGATATCAGGATTCACTGCTTATAGGGAGTCAGTCCAGGTACAAGCTGCTATGTGAGACAGCAGAATAAGACAATACTGCTAAAAAGCTTGGGTAGAGAACATCAAGTTCTTGCAAACATCAAGTTCTTCAGGCAAAAACATTTTGCAAAAGAAAATCTTGCAGTTATGTCCTCTTTGGCATGCTCTTGTTTCCTTTTTTATGTGGTACCTGTCAAAAAGTATTTCCAATGGGCTGCTATAACATGGCAATTTTTTTCATATCTGATGATATCTGATGATATAGTTTAACTATATTTATCTTGTTTACGAAAGCTGACAAGTGATACAGCCATAATAATGCCAGCAGAAATTGCACAGCAATTTTACTCTGGCTCTTTTCAAGTCAGTGGAACTGTTAAATGAGATTAACACAGTAGAAGGGTTTATTGCTGCCATGAGAAACCAGATAGACACATATCACAGAGAACCAGCAATAGACTAAGAGGATCACGTACAGAGACATTGTGCCAAGGGGGGATTGGCAGGATAACATGAGTGCATCTTTTAGCTCTGCGGAGCTGAGTCTTAATGTATTTCTGATATGGTTCCCCACTCATCCCAACAGCTGTCTTTTCCTTCTCCAACTCTCTGTGTATCTTTCTGTACCATAATTTTAAAACACGGATCCTCCTTGTAGTTTGGTAAGGTTTGTTAGGAGTTCTAGGGAGCTGGGAAGAACGGCCCCTACACTCTTCTTAGAGTGGCCCTGGAAAACCTGTTTTGGTGGCTACTGTTTTCATTTGTAACTTTCCCCTGTGCAGTGCTGTTGTTACATATGTTACAACACATATTTTTTAATGCATATGTTGTTGGATACACAAGTCCATGTGGCCACCATCAGGGACTGAACCAAAGACCTCTGGAGCGAAGAGCATTTTGTTCATACTTGCAAGCTTAGCAGCAGATGGAAGCATAAGCTCCCATTCTCTCTGGAGCGGACATAACTAACATAAGATCACATAAGGAATCATTGAGACGTTGCTATGCAGTTCCAGCTGGGATGCAGTGCTTTTGTCCCAAACTGGGTGTGAGCCCAGCTCCTGCTCAGCATATTTCCTAAAAGCCACTTCCTATGTGAATAGCATTTCATGACACATTTTATCCCTGGCAAGAGGCAAAGAGCAAATCTAGAAGTGTGTCCAGCTACCAGGTGGTGCACTCAGCTATTCAGCAGCAATGTACAGACCAATAGATCCCACAATGAAGATGTAAGGAAAGGAGGGGCAGCTGGGCAGTGGACAAGGCTGTGAGATTTCCAGCTCTCTGGAACATGGCTTGAATTTGTTCCAGCCATTCAAGATGTTCTTTCACTTCTTGGCAGAAGCTCACAAAGTTTCTTAGCTAAGCAAAGAAAGCACAAGTCTTCATTGTGCATGGATAAGGACAGACACTGGTCGTTTGATTATTGTTGTTGAGAATATAAATGAATGCAATGTTGCAAATGCCACTGGAAGAAGTGAGAAGCTCCCTCATGAGGAGGCCTTGTATGCTATTTGTATTCAGAAGCATCCTGAGATGAAATCATAATTCTTTGGCTGAGTGATCATCCTCACACTCCTTTGTGTTGTCTTTCAAGTGCACTCTGAATGCTACTGATGTAAGCTAAGAACTTCCTTACGTCCCTACCAATTTGTTTTCCTTCTCTGTATTCAGAGTCTCCTTGTGGATGTACATGCTTTGCAATGATCTTACAGACTTTTCTTTACAGACCTTACGCAAGGTCTGCACCCACTCCTAATAAAGTTGCTTTCCATACCTCAAATAGCTAACAAACCAAACAGAAGGGGGATTATCCTCCAGACTGTACAGATGGGGAACAGAGGCACAGATAAACTACACAACTTGCTTGTGGTTATTCTGGAAATCTGTAACAGAGCCAGGCCTTGAACCGAAATTTCTGGTGTCCCTGTGCCAGACTTCAACCACAGTCTGATTTTTCTTTCTGAACATACATATTTGTAGAGTTTTAAGGTCAGAGGAATGATCTCCTTATCTGGTCCGACCTCCTCAGTGTCAAGTCCAAGAATTTCTTTGATCAAAGCATTACAGGACAGTATACAGTCTGGATTTGACACCAGGACATAGGGAATAACTTTACAACTTCCTTCTGTACTTTGTTCCAATGGTTAATCATCTTAGCTGCTAACTTATTTTTCATATGAATGAGTCTGGATTTAATCTGGTTCCTGTGATGTTTTTTTCTGATAGATTAAAGGACCCTTCACTATCAGTGTTTTCTTCCTCTCCTTTTTTCATGTGTCTAGAAGAAGTAGGCTGACAAGTTACTTGCTGCTGAATCCTGGGCATGTTTTTCTTTCACCTAGTGTCTGACTACGGTGTTTCCCACCTTCCACAATACAATAGTAAGAAACCTTAAAAGAAAACAGAGGAGTTGAATAGAAGACATAAGCAAGTAATATTCTCTCTTCTTACAGGTGTGATGTCAAAGCAACAGGATTGACAGCACTGATGCCAAACAGTGTGCTCATTCATATTTAGAAACAAAGTCATAGAGCAGCTTGGCTTTGAAAAACCTTAAAGATTCCCTTGTTTCAAGTCTCTTCTGTGGGCAGATCACACTGATTTAGAGTGATACCATTTGAAATTTGTTTCAGTTTGGTATTGCTACCTGACATCAAATGGGAATCCCAGCAGAATACCTACTACAGGACATTGACTTTGTGAGACTCCAATCCCAGTTTTAAAAGCCAGTGTTGAAATGAGGTTTCCCTTCCTGTGGCTTAGAATACGTTATGGACTATTTTGGATAAGAAGAAAATCTCAAGACCACAGTTCTCATCCTTTTACCATTTACTGAAGTCCACATTTGACAACAAACCCTGTGTGAAATATTACATGATTGGCATTTTCTTGTGGGTGTGGTTGTGACCAGATGGATGGAACTGGAATGGTTGGGAAAATGCACAGGCCTGTGAGAGTAAAAAGTATAGGAACTGAATCATAAGTCGTCTTTGTTTATAAGCATGTGCATAAGTGTCTAGGGCATTAAAGGAACATATTTTCCAACATGAATGTTACCTAGGTTGAGATGATAATCTGTGGTTTGTATCCACAGAGTTTAAGACCTTTTGCTTCATTCAGAAGTGGGTTCTGGTCTAGTCCCTCCAGTTCTGCTTCCCTTGTAATCCACAGGCCACCAGTCTGTGTGTGAGAGCACACAGACCACTAACACATACAAGGTGGGAATGCAGAGCACAGCAGTGAGAGATGAGTCAAAACTGATAGACCACAATTAAAAAAAAAAAAAAGAAAAAAAAAAAAGAAAAGAAAAGCCTGACGTCATCAAACTTTCAGAGGAAAACATTAGCAGGCATGAAACCCTGGTAAAGTCCTGATGGAGTAGGATATATGACCTTAATATTTCATCTCTTATGTGACCAGCTCCAGCAGCACTCCCTGCAGATTTTGACCGCTTGCACTGAGTAGTTATCTCTTGTTTGCCCTCTTCTGTTCCACCAAACTGCTTACAGAGCCCTGAAAATCAGCCTTCTGCAAAGGGAGTATCACCAAGCACAGGGAGAACAGTGTAGCCATGAAAGAGGTTTATACTTTGACCTTAGCCTATGTAGTACATAGCTCTGCTTTAATCATGCTTATGTTTTCTCCACCATGATTAGCAGAAACATCAGTTACCATTAGTCTTCACTAGCAATGTATTTCTAGCCTGCATTCAAGCCCATGAATGCAACTGTTTGCAGCCTCCACCAACTAACATTTCCCCCAGTGGATTGATTCCGGTTTGCTGAGTGCATAAGTCAACCCAATACCATCTCCTCAAACTAAAGGATTTCATAGCAGCTATGTGCCAGCAATGAAAGGACACAGAGTTGACATAGAATGGCCTGCAACTCAATGATCTTTAAGTTGCTTCCCAATCTAAGCTGTTCTATGACTCTACGAGAGAACAAGATGAAATGCTTAGGAGAAGAGTTTTCCTTATGTTCATTCATCTCCTTGATTTTGCTTCTCAACTGTTTGTGGTAAAGCCTGTTATTCAGTGTTAACAACCATCAAAGTTCAAGGTGATGTGTATGGTGAGTTTCATGTGCTGCACAAAAATGAGATAAAAATCTCTTTCAGGATATTCAGAACGTTAGTGTATTTTATTTTCATCCTGCTGCACTTTCTGATCTCTCAGTTGTTTGCAGGTTGTGGCAAGGAGTGCATACGTGGCAGTTATGAGTCTGGATCAAGATTCAGACTGCCAAGCAGGTTTCTCAGAAGACATCTGCCCTGCATTACAGTTGAGAGTGCAGAAAGTAAGTCACTGAAAAAGCGGGCTTTAAAGCCAAATCAAGACTCTTGCTTCCCCAATGCAACAGCACAACTGTTTGCTACAAAAAAGTAATGCTGTAGCGATGATTTCAGTTTGAAAACTCCAATGTTTTAACTTGGTACTTCACGGAACATCAGCTAACAAACATTCCAGATCAGATAAACCAACAGTCTGTGATCCACTGTGCAAGAACCAAATGGAGAACAAAACAAAACAAAAAACAAAAAAACTGCTTACCCTTAAAAGACCTCAAACAGGTAGAGATCTCCAGCAACATACCTTTGCTCCCACTGCCAGCCCTTAAATGAGGCCTGGGAAGGTTTTAATTCCAGCTACACCCCTTCCAGTCACTCAGGTGCATTGCATGCACCTGAGCTCCCCTGGGTTGTCCCTGCCTTCCCACCACGTGTTCAATCACTGGTTCAAACTGTGACTTAGAATTTCTGCCGTAATTACCATTCAGTTATTGTTCTTAAACACCAAACTCACTTCTTACTGGCTTAGGTCAGGCTTTTCTTTGTGTACTTTTATAGAAAGGACATTCAGTATGCAGGCATTCCAAACGATACCCAGCATCTTTTTCAAGCACTAAAACAGAAGACCTTCTGCAGAACATATGTTGCTGAGAAATCCTTCAATACATTAAGAGACATTATTAATGCAGCTTTTTTTTTTTTTCCCTACTCATTCTCAGAAACTTTTAAATCTAAATCAAACTTGTGTACAAGTAAGAGTCAAATGGGAAGATAAACAGAGTACCTTTAAACATTAATGTGAAAACAGTTAAGCTATGCACAGCTCCAGAGTGTTCCCAAAGCCCTTAGTTTATTGTATTACATAAGCACAGAATGACCCGGGTTGGAAGGGACCTTGAGGATCATGAATCTCCAACCCCCCTGTCACAGGCAGGGCCACCAAACTCCCCATTTAATACTAGACCAGGCTGCCCAGGGCCCCATCCAATCTGGCCTTGAACACCTCTAGGGATGGGGCATCCACAGCCTCTCCAGGCAGCTCATTCCAGCACCTCACCGCTCTCATCGTAAAGAACTTCTCCCTGACATCCAACCTAAATCTTCCCTCCCTCGACTTAAAACCATTTCCCCTTATCCTGCTTTATTCTCTAGAAATGCTGTAACAAACATAAAGTTTATTGGCTGAAAAGGGGGAAAGAATGTCAGGAGGGTCATTATGCTGTTGGAAGAAACACAAAACAAAATTGAAAGGATACGGGAAAAAAATTCCACTGAAAAAGTATTTCTAATTCAATTTCTGCTTCTGTGGTTTTTGTGTTATCAGAGAGATGAAACCTATCATCTGTAGAAAACTGTTTATTCTTCAAGGGGGAAGCAGCTCTCTCTTGATCTGTGTTTTTCAGACATCAATTGGAAAATGCAGTAGGTGCAGCTGTCCTACATAGGAAAACCAGAGCTGAAGGCATTTCCAATGTGCAAGAGGAGGCAAAGGCACAGGCGACTTTAAGCTTAGATTCAGCAAGGTATGTCTTATATTTCAAGTAGAACTTTGACTTCAGTAAGACAGCATCCGTGCTTCATGCTAGACATAGATTTAAGGACCTCTCTGCAGGCACTGGAGCTACAGTTGTACAAAACTAGAATTGCGGTATGAAGGCCAAAGGTAAAGAATTAAGATTAAGAGAAGATAGCTATGTGTGCTGTTGCAGAAGAAACAGGCATTACTGGAGACGAGTTTAGGGTCCAATAATCCACATTTCTGTAACAAACTATGATCTCATGTGCATTTTAGAGTATCTTTCAATAGTGGAAATATTTTTTGAAACTAGATTTCACTAATCCCTATGAGGAGGAAAGCTTATGGCCATGACTTCAGAAATTATAAATAGATTCCAATGGAAGCAGAGGTCTAAGCATAGAGTTTCCATTTAAGGTGTTATTTAAACTTTTGTTGATATGGACAGAAGCCACTTCCATTGGGACTTCTTTGGATGACACCAGTTTGTTCATTCATAAGGGAACAGCAGGAAGGGAGGGGAATGCTTCACTGTAACTTATACAAGGGAAAGTGGAAAGATGTTTGAGTGCCATCACGGTGGTGAATTTATTATATATATACACTTAAAATTTACCTATTTGTGGAACTCATATCAGTGTCAGTTCTTCTGGATAGGGAAGAAATTTACACAAAGAAGATGCTTCCTTCTATCAGAAGTTCAGGCTCCATTCAGGAACGCTGCTTTCACTTTGTGAAAGTAGATCAGAATTCACCATGTTAATCAAAAATGTATTAGAATCTGACCCACTATCTGCACTGAAGAAACACACAGTAATAGCCTGTGCAACAGAAGATTCTTAATTAGGTCTCTTTTCTTATTAATTGCTGTAGTTTTGCTGGGGAGCACAAAATCACATCACAAAATCCTCTAGATAAAAAAGCCTTGAAACTCTGTCTGAAGCAGGAAAAATGAGGTTAAAGGAGGACACAGCAAAGCCAAAGGAGGTCGCAGGATGAGTCATTCTCAGTCTCAGGTATGTGCAGCTACCATTTCCTGGTTCCCATTACTAGACAACACTTGTCTTAGTACATTATTCCCAGGTTTCTAAGATTTTGTTTTAAAAAACAGAGCACAGACTTTGGATGATCACAGGCTACGAATCATGCTCTCAGAGGCAAAGACTCTCACAAGTTAGTGAGCTCACCGCACATACACTCTGCCTCCATTACTTGGCTATTAATATGAGTGTGACATGACACAATGTTAAATGAGATCAGAGTAACAACAGCCATGGGAGGTCAATAAATTTGTATAGTATATAATCAAATCTGTGCCTTGAGCAGGTAGATTCTCGCTTTATGAGATCGTGGGAGTTAACTTTCATTTAGCAGAAATAAGTATTCAGCCAACTGAGGCCCTTCTTTTTTACATACAGATAGGCTTCTCTGTTCATCTGCATTCTATAAAGCCTTGTTATTCTTCCGTGTTTATCAGATCTGTGATATCAGGGAGAACAGAAAACGTGTGTGATATCCGCCAGCTGGATTCCATCTGTCTTTTCTCTGTGGAGATGGAGTTTCAAAGGCTATATCCTATCTGCTGTCACACCCTCTCCCGACATGAGAAGCTAAGTGTAAAGTTTGGCCAAAGTGATGGAAAAAACAATATCTCTTTTGTACATCACAACTATTTCCCTACCTACACAAAAGTGGCATTCTTCTTGTTCTGGCATGCACGATGTATTGTTGCACTGTATCACAACTTTCCTATTAAATAAAAGGAATCTGGCCAAAAGGATTTCAGAGAAAGTAAGCTTTTTTTTTTTTATTTAACTTTGACTCTGTGCATCTGTGTGTGTTGGTTTGTGTACCAGAGCCACTGCTGAGAAATTATGACTGACAAGTACAAAATACACTGTTTGATTACAATAGAGGATATGGCTCCATAGCACTTCTGGGAGGGGAATAAAAACAAACACCTACCTGAATAAAAGACCAGTTTTGTTTCTCTTGAAATGATTGAGGCTTTGCCATTCACCTAACCACAAGCTCTACGGGACTGTGGCATTTCAGTTTCTCAGGATAACACCCAGGATGGAGCAACATTATCAGCAAGACTCTTGTTTTCTTGCCCTAGCATCTAGAGTTCCCTGTTCTTTGAGTCCAGCAGCTGTAACATTTCTGGTAAAGTGCAAACCACATCAGATGGGAGCATGAGACACATCAGTTTTCACCAAGGAGCTGGAGGTATTGCTCTGACATCCGTTCCTTTCCCAGTGACCAGCCCAGAGTAGCCATCTGTTTCCATTAGAGCCACGGAACACTGAAACGTGAAAGGCTGGAGCTGCTTCCTGAGTCCTCCTTGAGCCTCTTCCTCCTCCCTGCTGTGAGGCAGAGGTACAGCTTACAGAGCAGGAAGGCAGCAGAAAGGACCTGAATGGACATTTGTCTCCAGAGTCCCTGGTAACTCGTATTTCATCACCCTGGAGGGATTTCTAAATATTTTTGAAAAGCTTTTGTTGATTTACCTACCTATCATGCTTTTATATGCTTTAGGAATTAAGGTACTTGTCTTGTGGTTTAGAGGTACAAGGAGTACTCTGACTTTGGTCAGCACATCCGTCTCATTTTAGTGGAAGAATTTTGTCAGGTTATTCTGGGGGCACTTGCATTCTTTGATGATTAACCAGGTAGTATCAGGTACATGTCCAGACAAATCATGCAGGCAGCCAGTGGACTACATAAAAGCACAAAGGCCTCTAGTACCTGTGCGTCACATATGCACCTATTGGCACTGCAAACTCTATGTCCTGGTCTGTAGCTATAGGAAAGTGTGATAACTGAAGATTGTGAGAAACTTTAATTGACTTTTCTACCAACAGCTGTGCCATTACAGGTTCTTATTGAAAAACTAGGCTCACTAGTGTGAGTGCAAACATAGACATATGACTTTGAAACGTTAGATAAGGAATTTCTATGCGTGCATTTTTGGATCCACATGTACTTTCTAAAGAATACACAGGGCTTTCATAGCCTGCCCTCCTATAGTTAGAGTGGGACTGAAATAATTTCAGCCAAGTAGAACTAAACATATATTCTAAGTGAACTGCTGGACCTTATAGGGCCAGAAGAAGGCTATAGTAGTACCTTCTGAGAAATTTCACCCAATCTTGTTAACCCTCTGTGAGGGATTCATCTCTCTAGACTACTAGATAAGATGAGATGTCATTTAGATAGCAGGTGTTGAGCTAGTTAACCGGTTGGGGATAAGCTAACATCTGTAGCTAAATGCGTGATGATTTAACTGGAGAGCTAGTTAAGCTTTATCAAAATGCTCCTCTGATCTCTTCTCTCCAGTCCTACTATAACATGCTGATATGACATTTGATATATCTTATGATGTTATCCAGACAGCCTGAAGAAATTTTGCAATACCGAGAGAAACCTGAAGTTATTTACTTGTTACTGAGCTCGACTTGCTCCGTGTGCATGGAAAAGACTTGCAATTCTCTAGGCAAATCATTTTTTGCTGTGACCTTCATGTAGTCCTATAGGCAAAGTGAACATGTCTTGAGAGCCTTTCATGGTCAAATGAGGCCTTAAACTCAAATGAGATGCTGAATTTGATGTAATTGTCTTCTCCAAGATGGGACTTATCTAGTCCTCTGACACCTAAAAGTAAAATGTTTGATCCTGAAGTCGATTAGACTTGAACCATGTTGTCAAAAGCAAGGCTTTCTACAAATCTTTTATGAGGAGAAATTAGACAGAAGTCCCCAAAAAACATACAGTGTTGATTCATGTTTTTGTGGTGAAGGATCAAATGACTTCTTTTGAGGGTTATGTGTTGGAAGTACAGGAGGTCAACATAGAGAGTTTGGGAAGGATTCCCACGGGACTTAGTCTTAGAGGCATAAAAATGCAAACAATCTTTGAAATAAAAGATGAGTCAGACAAGGATGGAAATCAAGCTGAGGAG
Source organism: Callipepla californica brunnescens (assembly GCA_023055505.1). Lineage (NCBI taxonomy): Eukaryota > Metazoa > Chordata > Aves > Galliformes > Odontophoridae > Callipepla > Callipepla californica. Next base: position 37,006,322 of record JALIRH010000005.1, on the reverse strand, counting down.
CTCAGATACCTCATGAGTAGTTTAAGTACATGCCAGGCCCAGAGGCAACTCCTAAGTTGCCAGCACCGTTGCCTGCAGATTTTGCAATGGATCCTACATTTCAGGATGGTTAGAAATCTACCTTTGATTTGGATCCTATGAGAATCGCTACCAAAGGTGACTAGCTTACAGCAGCCTAAGGCATAGAAGTGGCATCCAGTCTCTATCAGAATTTGTTCTTAAGTAGATAAGCCCTGGCCTGCCAGCCCTATAGCGTGGTATTCAATCTTTTGTAAACAGGTAGAGTGTGAACATTGGTAAGGCAAGCTCCCCAGCAATCTCCCCTTTTCTCTCCTTATGGCAGCACTCCTCAGCATGACAAGTTTAGTTTTCCTGCTCACTCAAGCTTTGGCTGCCCTCATTTCTCTGCTTGACAAAAGTTCTGGTTATGATGTCTGTGAGCTGTTCCAACACACTCATTCCCCGTAAGTTCTTCACCTGACAGTGGCCTTGTGATACCAGCCAAGACTCATCACAAAGATATTTCCCACCTCAGAGACTTGAAAAACTCTATGTAGCAACTTACCACAAGATTGGCAGATTCTCTCCTAGCTTGTGCAGGAACTCTGCAGGATTGCTGTGAGAAGTGTCCAGAATTTCTGTATCCTTCACTTGCCCTTTGAACACAAACATTTTCAGTAAAATGAATTAAGCTTCACCAGCAAGGGTTATTAAGGGTTATTAAACAAGCAATTGGCCATTGAATATCAATCAAACAATGTTATTCAGTCATTATGGACCTTAATTAAATCTTTCATTGCAAACTAGAATGACTAACTGAAGACTGCAGATCCCAATAGGTGGAAAGTGCTGAAGTTTTCCCATAATACTTAGTGCTGTACTACCTGAACTAATGAGGAATTGAGGCACAGGCTGACCCAGATGAATTCCTGAGTGCCTTTTCATAGTAGTATACAGTAGAAATTAGGTACAACGTTATGGCGTTTAAATCTACCACAGGATCTAGATTTCCAAAAAAGGACAATCCTTAAAATACACAGGCCATAACTATCTCCTTTTTTTATTTTTTATTTTTTCTGTATGTGTGTGTGAAGACCTTCAAAGCCTTAACCTTCAGGTTAGAGTGACTACAGCCACACAAGACACTGGCAATGCAGCCTGCCATGGCGGCCTGTTCTTACAAGGTCTGTTGGAAACTTGTTGGAACATTTTTGTATTGGAGATCAAGACAACACTTGTCCCACACTCAAACCCTGACACAGCAATTTTCCTAAGGCAAACTGAATCTCAGCTGTATCCTTAGTTGCTTCTCTAATATAAATAACAATGACTTACATTTCTAGTCTAGCTACAAGTTAATGGATTGAAGACCTGGGGAAATACAACATCTTATTTATTCCATTATTGTCTTCAAACCACTTTTGTAAACAGTCATAAAACCTGCAATAAACAATTACCTTTAGATCCAGAGCCAAATGTTGCATCTTGTAACTCAAACACACCCAGCTCATACAAACAGGCTCTCACAAATTCATGATGCTCTCATCTGACGTGCAGAGCCCTTCACCCTGTGTTCATATGGCATTCACCACCCCCTCAGGTAGCACATGAGTCATTCTCAATGTCTTGGTTCAGTTCTAAATAAATTTTCTTTCCAAATACGTTGAGAAAGGGTCATGTCACACCTCAGTCACATCTTTCTGGGATCCTAGACCATGGTGAGTATCAGTTACTGTAGTGGGTATCACCATTCAACACATCTCAGGAGAAGATCTCATAGAAACAGTCTACCAGTGTAAGAACAAGCCCCTCCAGTTAAAATACCCTAACACAAAGAACCAACATTTTCAGTGGTATTTAGTCTGACTTAAATTAAATAAATACACTGATTTGGTTAAGAGACATCTTTCTCTTGCATTTTGAAAATGCACAGGAGATTATATTTCCTGAGCTATTTCTGTTTCCTATTTCTCATTTCCATACCACTTTCATTTCATAATGCAGATCCAGTGTTGTTCAATGTGATCCCCATAAAGGCACGGGGTACAACATTCCACTCACAGTGGCCATTTTTCTGATATTCTCACACATTAAATTGCATAGCTCTATCCAAGTGTCCCCTTAACAAAAAGGATTTTGAGGCAGGTCCCAGACTTAGGTTACACTCTACATACAAAATCAATAATTACAACTTCGAAATAATCAGCCATAAAGGCAAAATATCTGTATGGTTAATTGCAAATGTGACCAGCACATGAAAGAACCTTAGGAGTTCAAGTCTGTCCTGTCTTTCCTCAGGAGTGACAGTGTTACTGTTTACCTGGGGGGACCCAGAATCTTCCACTCCCTTTCTGTTACACTCTCCCACAAGCAGCCTTTTCTCCCTCCTCTTTGCAAGTGATGATCCTCTCCTGAAAATCTGATTTTGCACTATGAAATCCATGGCCTGAACATCAGTGCATGGGTGCAGCCAGAAAAGTACTCCTCCAGAGTGCCTGGCATAGTACTGAGGTTGTTATCATGAGTTAATGTCTCTGTCACGGTATTTTCATTGCTGGTCTTAACCTGTGCAGTGTGGGTTAAACCAGGAGCAACAAGCCCACATCCTTTTTGTTGTGCCAACACTTGCCTAGGAGTCTTTCCAGGGTGTTAAACCATCAGGGCACTCCTCTTCCAAACAGGAATAATGAAAAGGAATACTAGCAGAGTTTGGACTGGAGTTTAATTCAGGATAAAGATGCAAACGTTGAAGCAGTGAGGCAGGCTGCCAAGGCCTCTTTTATAATTGGGTGGGTACAGTGATGTATGTGGGAAGAATAGCATGCCCCAGATGTAATGTAACGCGGAGCACATCCAGCGAGCTATTGGTATGGCAGTACCCTATGGCTGACATTGTTCCCAGCTCCAGGGTCAGATACAGTCTCTGTCTTTAGCCCCAAAGAGTGGGCAATTTCGGGGTGCAGATGTGCTCAGTTTGGGTCACTGTGTGTTGGGGTGTTGGTTGGTTCCCTTTGATGTGACTGTCCAAGCAGGTGGCTGCAACGGCTCCTGGCCCGTGTTCCTTGCTTCCTTCCTGCTCATAAATGTCCTCCATGACAAAACCTTTCCATGCACAACAGATTGGGAGTGGAAAGGAAGAGGGAGAAAGTGGAGAGTTACAGCTATGGATCAGCTCTCCATGTGCTAGGTTATGACTTCACCTCCTGTTCAGCTGTAAACTACATGCTGAAGTGCCACATCAGGATGGTGGGGTTTGAATGGTGCAAAAATACAAAATTAGGGGATGGGGAGAATGCTGTTTAAAGCCAGTGGAAAACCAGAGGGCAAAGACACTCACATAGGAAAGTGATTTTATACATAGTACAGAACACAATGATCCCTCATAAACCTATGGCCCACATTAGTATCTCTGTAACTTTCTTGCTCCTGCCTGGCAAGAGCTTGTTCTTGTTGGACCTTGAACCTTCAAGCAAGCTCTCATTAGAAGTGACTCCTAGGTTTTGCACAGCAGTGACTTTAAAAGCATGGTTTAAGAAGGTCCAAATTACATGAAGTTAGAAGAATCAAACAGACATAAAGCTTGTATAAGGAGAAAAATTACCCTTAACAGCCAAAATAGACCTTTACGATTGTTTAGTATAGCTAAACAATCCTTCACAAGAATTTTACACAGTAATTTGTGAGGCCAGGGAACACTCTGATAACAAGGATCAGATCATTCCCAGGCCTGACAGCACCAGGTGCTAAAGGAGAGCTAGGCACACCTTCTCCATAAACTTCTTCCCCAGTAACAGAGCCCAGAAAACAAGAATTATGGTGTCTCATAACCAAAAGTACAGCTTCTCAACACTCTACAGCTGTTTGTGGCAGAAATGGAAAGCTGGAATAGCAGCTTTGGATATAGTGTTCACATCTAAAGGTTGCTTCATCTCAGAGAAACAAGCACATCTCAGGGCAACCCAGAGAGCAGTCACAAGTGTTCAGTGAGTGTGTGTGTTAGAGAAAATTCTGTTTTCACCTGGCAAAAGCAGCTTTGCTGGGAAGACTAAGACTCTGTGGCTAAAGCTAGCTCATGCCAGGACCCATCAGGGAGCAGCATGATTTTTTATTAGATTTCAAGTAAACTGGATTCTAACACAAGAATTCACACCAGAATGGAACCCTTAGGGCCACAGGTTTCCCTTGCAATCTTGGGAAGGTCAGAAAGTCACGCTATTGAAAATTCTAGGAGGACGTCAGACAGGGTCACAATGACCTTGTAGTGTAGAGTTACCATCAGTCAGCTGCAGAGTACTATTGCTCCTCTGAGACAAATCTGCATGGCTGGGGAGATCTGGGTTTGGGGAACTGCTCTGGAGAGCAACACTTGTGTCTAGCAGGTTACCCACACATTCTGCAGCCTCTGGGAGTGGAGGCAAGTGACGTGCCAACCAGGTTGCCTTTGAGCTAGACTTCATGATCTTGATTGATAGCAGAGAATGGAAGCTGGACTACCCATATGGGACACCTATCACAAAGACTGTCTACTTTAGACAACTCAATAAGCCTACAGCATGGCTCACCACCCTTATTACACTATTTTACCAGCTTTATGTACAGTATTTCAATGAGCATTTCACCTTTGTGCTATTTAGAAAGAAAGATTTACTCTGCCTTCAGCCCATTTAAGTCTGATTTCCCACGTAGACTGTTAATCAGTGATAGAGGAGTACATAGGCTTTCATGCACTGTCAAAGATCTGAGCTCAAAATGAGACATCTTCAAATTGAAGAGAGGGGCAGTGTGCGGATAAGAAAATCCCCTTGGGTTTTGAGCTTAGACAGTTTAAGAGAAGTTAACTATACGAAGCCTGCCTACCAAAATGCACCATACAAAATCTGTATTCCATCTTTAATTATAATGTCCTGCTGTATTAGTTCTAATTTATTTATACTCATTTGCTATATGTAATGCAGTGTTTCTTTACTTGCACTGTTTGAAATACATGAAACAAAATGTTCAGCTGGAAATGGAACTAAAATAGCAAAATCAACCTCATAGGCACTGTGAGCTGAGAGAGGAACAGTTTGAATCAAAAAAGCACCAGAAACTCCTGGGTTAGGGCATGAGAATGGCCCACTGAATTATTTCCTTGTTAAAAGTTATTGTTTCCATCAAAATACATTAAAGTTTTGTGTGTGCTTCAAATGAGGCAGAATAAGTTACCCTCCTCTGTTGCAGTCTAAGTGGATTTGACACTTGTGGGAGGGGGTTCATCTGTCACTTTTAAAACTTTCAGTCTCCATTGATTATAAATTAAAGATAATACTTCCCCCCTCCCTCCTCTTTTCCTTGCGTATCCCATGCATATTTCCTTTACCATGTCTGATTTTTGTCATTTGGTGGCTTTCTATGTTGTCAGTAACATTTCACTCCATGTACATTCAAACAGGTCTAATAATACTGGAGGGTGTTTGTGTCTGCTTTTGAATGCTTTCTTCCCCTCTAAAAGGCCCCGTCTCTGTGATTACCTTCTGCCTGGTCACTGTGTGTAAGGCAAGAGCTCAGCAGTGTGGGAGTGTGACAGTCTTGAGACATTTCCACAGCACCCCAGGGCAGTAAATTAATGCTGACATGACCCACCAAGCACATGGCAGCTCCATTGTCAGAGCTCGTTTAACAGGAGAGATTGAATTTCACACTGCGTTTGATATTAAATCTCTCCATGCACAAGCTGACCTGAACAGATATCCAAGGATCGGCAGTGAGAGCCTCGGCAAGGGAAGGTGCTAAATATCAGCTGCCCTCATTTGAAACGTTGCACTGCAATCACTGCCTGATCTCTGTGCACAGCAGATATTATGACTATGTCTGCCCTGTCCTTTGCAACCATCCCACAGCAAAAAGCAGCAGCTCTACCATGTCCGTTATCACGTTCCAACTCTTCTCACTGCCATCTGCATGCTCCTGGGATACCTCCAGCTCCACCAGCCCACATCTGATCTCTGGTGTTTCCTTGCCTTCTACAATCTCCCATTTGTTTTACTTGTTGCTAAGACAGGAGAAGCACATGCTGTTTTGCTGGACATCCCAGGCTTCATGGTCAGCCAGATGATGTCTGTGAGAGGTCACCTTTGTCTTGAGTAAACAGTCTAAAAGAAATAAGTTATTCAAAGTCTTCACTGATAATACAGAAAATACTCTTTGGAGTGGATCAGGAAATTCTTCTTATAAGCCTGTAAATCTCAGTGCTCAGAACATTAGACTAATATCATCCCTTTCAAAAGAGATGATAGGAAAAACTGGATTGAAACCGTCCAAGCAGGAATCAATAGAAAACAAATACATGCACATTAATTCACCTTTGCACTCTCCTTTACAGTCCCCACAAAGGATACTCCGTAGCCTCTAAGATCTCTTGTTAGAAATCCAGAACTTGATTAGCAGGTTACCCAAATCACATTTGATTAGTAGTTGCTTGATTAGTGGTTTACACTGGATATCAATCAGTGATTACATCTGAAGATGTGGGGAGCCAGGACACTCGGAATGCATTTGATGGGTAGATGCAGGGTTTCTAGTTCCACTGAACTAGGTGTGCTCTGGCAAGCCAGAAACCAAATCAATCTTTTTATAGACAATTGCTCCTATCTGGAGATGTGAATGTGCATTTAGATTCCTTCATGGTCTTTGCCACTGTCTACGATGATGGAATTTGGGAAAATGAGGTAGCCCAAAATGTTCAGACTGGGAACTCAAAAGCCTCTGCCTGAAATAGCACAATGTATAATTTTTCTCATAATCTATTAAGGTAAAAAAGTGATCTGATACTGGATAAAGAATTTTTGTTTGTACAATACTAAATATACCCTTTTTTTTTTTTTTTTTCAGAAAGGCCATCAACTCTCATCTGAAGACAACATGGGATGTAGAAATGGCTGTTTCTCTTGACAGTTTTTATTTCAAAGGTTAAAACTCATATTTCCTTTTCCAGTTTGAAATTGTCTGGCTATTCTCCACAAGTTGAAAGAATATTTTTAAAGCAGGCACTTTCTCCATGTGGTGGTATGTAGATGCTGTAACCTATTCATTTATGTCATTTACTCTGTATTGGCTGGACACATAGAACTATTTTCTGGAAAGGTTCTGCTTCACTACAGCTAATAGATGTCTGGGACCTTCTTTTCCTTGGGTAACAAAAGCAGTCTCTGGTCTATTCACCCCAGACCACCTGGCAAAGCATCGAGGAAAGGAACCTGAAGATGTTCCAGCCCTCTGCAATCTAAGACCTGTCTGCTCAGATAGCAAATCAATTTCACAGAAGGATAAAATTAATTGTATATAGGGTTTATATGACCAAAATAACTGCACTTAAGTATAAAGAGAAGTGCACATACAAGTATGTACATAGTCTGGCTTAATTCTTTCCTTAAGGGATGTTGTCTCCTGATTAATTGCCAAATAAAGGCTGTGCTATTTAGTGATTCATTTTTCTACATTTGCAAGTCATAATTTAGTCTGAATATCCCCAAGGGTCATAAGCACTGGATCATTCACATTTGCTCAGACAGCAGAAAGTCTTTAGCACACTCTGCACAAGAGAACAGAAATATCATGCTGAACTGAGGGATCAGAAACGTTTTCAATTGCTTCCACACTGGGAAGACCAGCACAAAATAGTTACATTTGCTTAAAGCTGGTGGAAGAAACTGCTTGTCATATTTTCAGTTGACAGAAATCTGTGCAGCTTTGTTGATTTGCAGTGGCTGTCTTCAAATTAATTATGCTGACCCAAGTGGAGATCTGATCTCTCAGAATAAGAAGTGAAGATGATTTTGTTTCTAGGTTTTTCATATAACAGCTTAGTGGCTGTTTGGTATACTGCAGGTCTCAAAGTATGGTATTGCCTACAGTACAGATGCAACTCTGACTAGAGATATAACAGCAAAAACTGTGCTCTTTCCAACTACTAATGCTCAGAGATAGCTTAAAAAACCTATCAGTGAGTAGAGAATCAGGCAGCTCTGTTACATATGAAGGCCACACCATTTTCAGGTTCTCAGTTTGCCTGTTAATAATCCTCTCTGTAAAAAAAGTACTGATTTCAAACCTCCAATAACAGAGTAATACAGCCTTTACCAGTATCAGTAATGGGAATTTGTTTGCCTGTAAATGTAGTAGGAAGTCTTTGGCTACCTGAATTGATGTGTTTCATAATCTTTCTTCAACAGTTTTGAGGACACTGAATAAAAAAAGTAAAAATCAAGTCTACTAAGCACTGCTGAGACATCCTTTGCTTCTCATCTGTAAATTACACCTCCATAAATGAGCAATAAATGTCCTGAAGCTCTGAAAAAGGAGAAGAGAAAAAGCATGAAGAAAAAAAAGAAAGAGAAGCTCTTGAGCTAAGGAATATAGGTTGAGAAATCCAACATTGCAAGAACAAAAAGTGCTTGGATGAGTGTTCTAGTTCAAGGCAAAGCTGACATGCCAGGTCTAGACTGAGACTAAATTCAGACGTTAGTTATTAGCAACGCCAGTATTCAGGGATGCTAGAATCAGCGTTTTGCTGAGATTTCATTCACAGAAATACATTTCAAAGTAAGTACCCATACAGTGCGCTGCTGAAAATCAGTGGGCCCAATGAAGAATTTTCACTGAAAGAAGTGCATAGCAAAGTACCTGGACAACATGCTGATGAAAATTATTAGATGCAATGCAGTTTATATGAAGTGTCTGACCAAAAAGGAATATTTCTGGCAGGACAAAGTCTTTTTATTTCTAACTGGAGTCCCTCAGATTGGCAGCTCTGGCTGGCTGAGCTTCATGCAGGTGTTTTTCCACTTCTGGCTGCTGTTTTCCCCATGAAGATGAGGGCCAAAGCTCCTCAGCATCCCTGGGCACAAGGTCAGATCTGGGGGAGCACATGAGGATGCAGGGGGAGACTTTTATGTAGCCAAGCAAATTCCTGGCCTCCAGTTCTTGAAAAAAAGTTTCCACATTCTGCCAAGCCCTCTAAACTGCCCAAACACTTCGGAAATTACAACATCCGATTTTGCTGCCAATTGGGAAATCTGCATCACTGCATCAACTGGCAGAAAACAAAACACACCTTTTGAGAGGAAGAATGAATTTGCCTCATTATCACAAAAAGAGCCGTATGTGTCTCTCAGTGGCTCACTTATGTTCCAAAATGGAGCACAGGCACCATGATTATCACATAAGTATGGTGTGTTGAGGACAGGGAAATTGCTTTTTCTACTATTGTTGAAGTCCACTGACAGACTTAGCCACTGAGCAAAGGTGTGTGGTGTTCCACTTAGGATTCCTCATGAGGGTCATATACCCAGAGGCAGTATAGACACACTTCTGTATTTTTGTCTAGGCTGGACACCTATACTTATATCAATTGTAGGGCCCTGGCTTGTGTCTCCCTCACAAAGCTGCCATTTCCCTCTGACTGGTGTTCTCCTACCAGGGTTATTGAGGCAGTCACATCGGGACAGCTGTTTGTCCCATGGCCTGGAGGGCCCCTATACATCCCAGAATTAAAGCCTTGCAGGCAATAAAATAGTCGGGACCTAAGGGATTTCTTGGAAATGTGCTGTGAATGAGCTAACAGAAAAGAAATTAATGCTGTGTTGATCCTCTTGGCTCTAAGTTCACCTCTGGTTCATTAAAAACCAGCATGAACTAATGGGAAGTTAAACCAGCTATTAAAATGCTTGTGTCACATAATTTCTTCTAATATATCCAAGGCTATTGTCACAACCAGTGACTGCCACAGTGAGCATTCTAAGGGGGAAAAGAATTGTCACAGCTACACTAAAGTCACATTTGAAAGACATGAAGGACCCACTCTAAGGGAGCAAATATTTATAAACATCGTTGATATATGCTGGCTCTATAGCTAGGGCAGAATAATGGTCAAAATATTTGGGCATTAATAAAACCATTAATAAAAACTTCCCTCCTAAGAGTTGACTGCACGGAGAAGATCACAGATATGCATGCCAAGATAAGAACCAGCTCTCTGGCCTGGATTCATCTGATCTTGGCTTTGGTGTAGGAAACTCATATCAGAATGCATATCCCTGTACGACACTATATTCTGAACAAAGCAAAACATTCTCCCTGTTGATGGTAATTTAGGTCACAAAGATCTGTGTCATATATTTGCCTCTAACTCCATTTATCATAAAGAGACCCTATGGCAAATTTTTTCCTAATTTACTCATTAGCAAGGTGCTAGTGTTTATATGGGCATTTCATGGGATGAAATATGTTTGGACTACAGCCATGAAAGAGGTAGGAGCAGACTCTCTTCTGTGGTCAGTCATATAACTGTTTATCTTGTTCTGAAGAATCATCCAGCAACAATGAAGGTCCCTATCACAAGTTGCAGTTTTCTAAAGGAACTGCAAATTCTTTTTCTTAAGATGACTCTCTAAATATAGAGCCATAACCTTAGTCTTCCTTAAATCATTTACAAAATGTACAGGTTACTTTCTTGGAGACTACACGATGCCCATAAGCTGCTACGCACAGCAGGGATCTCCTAGGACACAGTCTCAATTCAATCATTTCTACTCCTTGGTTTGCAAGTGCTGCTAAGCTCAGAGAAGTCTTTAACAAGCTGACACCTCTGAATGCACATTCCTGCTTCCTTAGCCAAGTGACTGCTCCCTGTCCTTTGGTCCTTTGAAGATAATTTGAGAAACGTGGAGGAAATGGGAGAGAACATCTAGGCCCTGAATGTACTGGTGGATATTTATGTCCTATCCAGGCTCTCCTGGACCCTCTATACCTCTGTCTGTGGCCCAGGAATCCATTTCATTTCAGCTTGGTGTCATCAGACCCAGCCCCAGATACACTGAATGTAGTTCTATCTCCTGTCTCATCTCCTTTTGCTCCTGACCAGGCTTTTGAGTGCACAGTGGACTTTGGTCCTCCCAGGCCCCCTCTCCCCAAATGGAGAAGGTGCTTATTTCACTCCAAGTACAGGTAAATGCTGGCAGATCAAGGTATGACTCTACAGCTCTAAGTTTAGAGACTTCTGGGATTATAACAGGTTACCTAAAATCTGAAATGAATTAGTGGAATTACGTTTTGATTTGTTTCTGGGTTTTGGCCCTTGTATCACTGAAGGACAGAGTAGCAAGAAATTTCTGCTTAGAAATCATCTTCAAGAGAAATAATTCAACAGACAGAGGAAAGACAGATGGGGCTGGACTCAATCCGTTCCTAAAATTTAGGGATAATGTTGATGTTATGACTGATCCAATGCATGGGATCTGACCAAGATCTGCTGCTGGGTTTTATTCTGCTTGCTTATTTGCATGTGTAGGAAGCATTGCTTCTGGCTTGTATAGGTGAACAAGTACGGGATGTAACATTCTCTAGGAACGATGATCACTGTATCATTCAGGTACTCAGCCTCACCCTGATCTGCACTTCCTTACAGCTGTGTTATTCGCAGAGAAAAGGAGAAAAATTCCAAGTTAAGGCAGCAGCTGGATTCCAGAAGGCAATGGAGAAAAGGCTAAAATATGATACCCAGCTCAAAGCCCATGTCTGTTCTATGAATAATACCATAATATGTCCATGAACTACTGACTGGGCTGTGCAGCCTCGAGAGATACTAACACCTCCCACCATACCATGACCACATCCAAATATTTCCTGTAATTTCTCAGTGTCAGCAGTAAAGTATCTACTCTACACCACCTGAGGTGATTAAACGTGCCTTATAAATGTCAAAACACTTTCCAGCATAAATCTTCAAAGGTCGGCATGAACCCTTGTTTAAAACTGGCTCCCCTCTCTTTTTGCCTGTTGCAGCAAGAAAGGAAAATGGCAGTAGATATTAGAGAATTTCAGGCATTTATTTCCACAAATGGTAGAGTACAAAACTATTCTGAGGTCCTATTTCAATAGATCAAATATTAGTTTCTAATCAGCTCTTGCACATCTATCTGTTCGTAATGACTAGTCAGGTAGAAACATCCTGTGACCTCTGTCTACCTGGAAATTCTGTCTTACATCTTAAGCCAATTGGAAATTGTATCTGGAAATCCTATCTGGAAATCTTTGGATGAATTAATCTTAGGGTAATATTTTTCTGCATAGCAATCTTCCATCTAGGAAAATATTCTACTCTCCATAGGATCATTTTCTCCTATGTGTATGAAATATAAATCATTCTTTTGTGGGAACAATTGCCTCTAGAAATGTGGATGATTTAAGGGTGATGCCTACAACTCCAGGCTTGAACACATTTACAAGTGTGAAAAGGCCTTGAACTCATATGGGAGTAGTGTGTAATTAAAATAAAACATATCAAGTCATATCAAGTCAGCTGTACATGCATTGTACATGCAACCCCACCAGTGCTGCCTTGTCCTACCCAAGTAACCCACAGAAGTTTGCATCCTCACGGAAAAGTTACAAGCAGTTCTACAACCAAGCACCAAGCTGTTTGTGCTGACCTATAATCTAGACTAAATTACTCTGCTTTCTCTTCCTCATCTTTTCGTGCCCTTACACTCCATAATACCCATATAGGAAAAGACTAGCTTAGATTTTAAAGTTTTTCATTGTTTTCCAAAGCTGAGTACCTTGGTTTTATTTGAAGCCGTTTTGCAAATTTAGTTGCAGGCAACTCCTCCCACTCAGACGGCCCTTTCCCAGGCCAAAGACAAACATTTGGGACTGTTGGTTGAGATGTACCTCAGAGGTACCCCTGGCACTGGGGCTGTACATGCTGTGGAAATGCATGTGGAAATGGGATCAAACACCATACATTGAGTTGCAGTGAGAGTGAGCCAGTTTCCAATTCATTTCCCATGAAATGTAGATATAACACAGACTGAGAGGGAAGAAAGCTGTGCTATTCGAGATCTAAACTGTCTTTGGCCATTTTTCTCAACAATATGTGCTACAGGAAAAAAAAACACAAGCAGCTGTAAGAAGGTCTTGAAATAAGTGGTTTCCAGGTGTAATCAAACACAGAGTGGCTTCATTTGTACTTTGCAGCTCTATGCACATGCAGAAATGATCAAAGACTGAACACATAACTCCACAATGAGAGAGAACAAGAAGCTCACTTCCACCTTCTTCAGGAGTTCACCTTGGATAAGTCAAAAACTTCAATCCACCATCAAAGACTTCAGGGCTTTCCGGCAGCCTCGGTATTTACAATAGCAAACAGCACCAAAGGCAAGCCTTGCCTTGAGTATGTCGTTTGTGTTTCAGTGGGTTCATTCTATAGATGCACCTATATCCAGTTGACTTTCCATTGGGATGCTGTTGCATCCCTTTAATCATAAAGCATTTGGTGGGCCTGTACAGAAACCTGCTTTATATAATCAGGAACCATAAGGAGAGCGAGCTCCACTTCATCACTCTCTGCCTAAATGTATAAATAATCAGAAATCTGAAGTGTATGTTGGACAGCACCCTCGGGCTATCATTTTACACCCAGCTGTTATTCTCAGAGGTTTCTCAGTATATCCAGGAATAGACCCAGCCAGGAGTCAGGAACAGGCTCAGAGGAGAATGTCACCATATGGCAGCTCCTGACTGTTGCATAAATATATTGATTAACTGAACCAGCTTCAGGATGTCTCTATTGAGGACAGAAAACTCAAGAAGAGATATAAATTATCAGAAAGATGAAAAAGTATGTGAATTGGCCATTTTTTTTAAATATCTTGTCCAAACTGTGACACCAATCTCTTGAGAAAATCAGCAATTTCAGTTTAAATATGAAGACTGAATTCAATTCCTGAATAAAAATTGAACAGAATAATCATATATTATTGCTATGACAACCTGGAATAGCACATTAGCAATCCAAATGACAATATTCTTCCTACCATTACACTGACATCGTCAAGAAAAGAAATAACACTGTAGTTTTTAATATGTATTTTCAGAAGGGAGAGATATGATCATATATTAAAACCCACCTTGAAGGCAGAAATCCTTGAAGACCATTTTCTTTACATCTTTAAGCAGCTAGTGAGTGGGTCTTGAACTCACTGCATTAAAGCTGAGGGGAAATTGTAATAACTGTTCTCCCATTTACTTGCTGTGTGACCTATAGGAAATCATTTTAACCTCACTGCCTTCAGCATCAGCCCAAAGAGGAAGAAAGCTGAAGGCTTCAGCTTTGTCTGGGACCCAGAGGGCCTTTTTGTGTCCATTCTGGTAGCAGGTGGCACACCTGAAGCAGTGGGTGACACTAGGGGAGGGCTGTGATGGATCAGATGACAGGGACAGGGCACTGGGGCAAGAGCATGAGGATCCTCCAGCAGCATCCCGCAGCTTTGTACCTTGAAAGGACCCCACTGTGCTCTGACAGCAGCGCCTGATCACATGCTGGTCATGGTGTGAAAAACAGTTGCCAGACAATGAAAGCCAATTGCTTAGAGTGGGATTTAATAGGAGTGGGATGGAAGAGAGGCAAGAAGGAAAGATAGTTCATTATTTAAAAAATAAAACAAACATCTGGCTGTTAAGCATTCCCTATCCTCTGCTAACACAACAGACTTTCTCAAAAGGAAGAAGTACACTAATTCTTACTGCTTTTCCTACCTGATCTGAGTGTATGAGTCCTGAGGGCAATGTGCAAACCTGAATTTATCCCTCTGCATTCACAGAGGAAAAGACAAAACACACCACATGTCAATAGCCATATACCAATCCTTGGTGTAAGCCACACTCTACAGGAAAGCTTTAGTATGGTGCTCAGGAATGTGCTCACTCAGCTCCCCAGTAACAGCAAGAGGATATGTTTTTTCTCCATTTCCAGTATGCCTGGATGGTTTGCTCATGATAATTTTCTGCCTGTGATGCAGCAGGAGAATCTAAGTTGTTTTTAAGGGTCAGTTTGGGTTGGCCTCCCCTTTTCTGGTGCACCAAATGAATATTACAGCATAGCACTGGGGAGCTCTATGGTGTGGTCAACAACATGCTCCAGAAGAGGAGAAAACCCAGATGAAACCCCGGTTTTCTATAGCTTGTTGCTTTTGTTGTTTTGCACTTCTGAGAAGACTGAAGCTGCTTACCATGAGACAAAGCCAAATTTATAGCTGGATGACAAGTGAAAAAGGATAAAATAGCAAACAAACTCATCCTGAAAAGTTTTCTGTACTGCTTTTTTGGGTTCAAAATGTTTGCTAAGAAAGTTCTGTTAGTTTAGAGTGGTGTTGGCCGAAATGGATACATTTTCCAGGGAAGTCAGCCAGTTTTTAAAGGAGGCCAAATCTGTTTCCACATGGAAATTGGCTCATTTTTTGAGTATAGATGAGTTCTGCATAAAAATATATTAAATTCCTTGCCCCACCCCAAACTGTGTACACTTTCATGTATCTTGATGGGAGAACTGCTGTTCCATCAGCAACAGAGAACTGTAATTTGAACAACTGCAATATTATTAAATTAAAATGACAGCCATGTCAATATAGATGAGACACGGAAAAAAAATCTAAAATAAAAAAATAATTATCCATTCCAGTCATTTCTTGGAAATGTCTTTTCAATCTAAGCACTCCTAGAAGCTGCATATGGGTCCAGGCGGTTTCCAATATTTGTTTAAAAAAATAATAATAATAAAAGACTAAATAATAGAATATAGAGTACAAAAGCATAACAGAACTACTAACAAATAAATGATGTATATTGACATTAATTAACAATAGGCCAATTATACAGATTGAACAATTGTATTAGCCTTCATCGTGAGTGTATTTGGATAGCAAGTTTGCTCCAAGGAGCAAAAAGGACCATAAAAGGACCAAAGAGGACCATAGAGCTCCTTGCCCTCCTCAGAAAGTGTTGTGGAAAAAAGAGAAATGTTTTTTAATACATAATGTACTGAAGAACCGAGATGTGTCAAAAAACACATGGCATGTACCATTGCCTCTCTCTGAAGTGTCTGCCATTTGGAATACTGTAATTTAAATACTTTGCCTGTTTAGTCTATTTTGAATGGCTTCATTATGGAACTGGTGGGAAGTTCTCCAATGAAACTGAAAAAAATGTGTTTTGGAAATAATTTCAGATTCAAGATTGTCCAAATACCCCTGTTTAACCTTTTGGATGGAAGAGAAAAATGATGCTCTACTTTCTAACACTATTTCTTTCTGCAACCTGTGATTACTAAAATACGCAGGATATGTGTGAATATGCATTCTACAGCATGCCTCCATCAGATACATGCAAATTAATTAAGATTCTTAGAAATAATAAAAGTACAAGATTTAAACCAGTGTCCTTTAAATGCTAGAGAAGGAGTTCAAGTCAAAAAATGTCAAAATCTTGGCAGTTTGCATGGGCTGGAAAGCTAAGCCTGGCCCTCCTGTAATCTTACACATCCCAGATCAGTGGTATCTTTAGTAAAGGACATCCTTGTGCTGTCTGTAACTGATTGACAGGGGGGATTTGACACTACGAGGATGTGTAACCGTGCCCCTTGTGACCAGGCTGGATATCTGGAAGAAAGCTGTGTGCACATGTAGGAATCTTAGTTCAGTTGCCAGCTCATCTCTTATGGTGAAAGGTCATCATTTCATTCAGGTATTTGCTAAATATAGGAAATGCTCAGGAAGCTGAACGCTTTGATCTTGAAATACTTGTAAGCTTGGTGTGATGAAAGGATGAGGGAAACATTCAAAATGGATCGAGGGAAACAGATGTTTTGCTTCTTCCATCCGCTACCACTAAATCAGTCACTGACCCAAACTTGTATTTAGCACAGGTGATTTTCCACAAAGCTAATCCTGCTTTCATTCAGGACATTCTTCTTCCAATAAAAATCCATCTGCTTGCATATCTTCAGAGACCAACATAAACCAAAACTCACCCAAACAGGTCTTGCAAGGGGGGTCCTTGCACCAAATCTGAGAGCCACATGTTTCTTGTTGAGAAATAGCAGAGCTTCCCTCAGCTTGGGCTTTGAGTCCACCAGCTGATGAGAAACTGACAGTTTTCTTGATTTTTCCTACTCATTTTAAAGCAAAATTTAAAAAAAAACAAATAAACCCCACAGGCAAGCAAACCATGTTTTTTCATTTCGTAGGTCCCCACCCCCCTAGTCATGCTTAAATACAACATAAAATCCATTTTCACCTGGATTTCTTTTTTCATTTATTTCCTGCCTGCCTCCTTTCGTGTTTTGTTGTTTTTTTTTCCCCACACACATTAGCATCGTCTTCTCCTCTTGTGGATGGGCTGTGAGCACTTAGCTCATCCCCTACAACACCCACAGCAGAGGGCTGCCAATTTATTGCATGCCTCAGCAGTAGCACCCACTGACCCCTGGCCAATGAGAAGCCACAGCAAGGTGACTTAAAGGAGGGTGACAGCAGGAGGGTTGGCTCATGAAGTTTCAGAGTAAAGGCATGGTTGGAAAATAAATCAACCTGGTCATAGAATCATAGAATTATTTGAGTTTGAAGGGACCACTGTTAGTTCAGCTCCTCTGGAATGGCCAGGGATGCCTACAACTCCATCAGGCGCTCCGAGGCCCATCCAGCTTGACCTTGAGTGTCTCCAGGGACAGGGCACCACCTCTCTAGGAACCCTGTGTCAGTGCCTCACCACCCTCATCATAAGAAATCTTTTCCTTATATGCAACGTCCTTAGCTTGCAAACTCAGCCCTAAGTCAGTGCTCAGTGAAACCTTCCTTGGTCAGCCCATGCTGAGTCCCATTTTCACAGCTTTCAGCAGTTTCCTGTTTCTTGTTTTCTCAGCAGTTTTGCATCTGGCTGGTAAAGCCCAGCAAGCAGTAGAAGCAGATGTTTACGGACCAGTCAATAAGCACAGATAATTGCTTGAACCTCTTAACTCCATGCAACTGTCCAGACAATTATCTGCTTATGTATTTACATCATTCTTATTAACATTATGTTTCATCAGCGTTTTATCCTCTTCATTTTATCCCCAGCAAAACCCCTGCAAGTGCCTACCACGATAGAACAATAAGTAAAGCTTAAGTTAACATTTGATCCTCATTTTCTTATAAGTAAGTGCCAGGTTCTTCTGGTCATCAAAATAGTTCTTATCTTGAAAATGCTGAAAAAAACCAAACAATCATACTGTCAACCAAAGCAAGTCTACACTGGAAAGTTTACAAGTTCAACAAAAGTAATTCTGCTGCTTAACAAAACTGTGATTGCAATAGAAATCAAAACATTTATTCTGCCATGAGTGTAATTTATGGCTATTTCGTTTTTATGCAGCCTTTTACAGACAAAACGTTGTTCCACCCTGTGCATCACATCAACCTTCACGCTGCAAAATCTAATGAGGGATAAGCAGCCACGAACACTGAAGTTGCTGAACAACTGTTTTACAAATAAATGAATGCTTACATAGAGATAGACTTCTGTAATATTTTTTAGTCATGTTTTTCACAATACATTATAAGATGTAACAGCAACAGTATATAAGGCAACTCTTAAAATCATGCAATTCACAGCTAAGATTTTTTACCCATATATCCTAAAGCAATATATGCTGTATACTATATATATTCTACAGCAAATTAAGCAGTATGAAAATAGAACCTTGGTGTTGGTGTTTCATTACACAATTTTGAGTTAAACCCAGATTTTTTGTGGCAACTTAAGGCAACTTTTGTACGTGAGGGACCGGTATGGAGCATAGACTTCTGCAAGCTCAGTTTGTCAAAGCTTTGTCAGGTTGAAAACCTTCACGGATGTTTCACTTCTATCTAATTCTGAGAGGATTGGTAGAGACTTAAGTCCCCCCACAGATGACAAAACACATCCAATTCAGAGCTTTTCACAGCCCCCAGTTAAAAAAAAATAATCTCAGAGTAAAGTGGTTATTTTTGAAATAAATGACTAAATAAAAATCAGCATTGTGATATATGACTGGAACCCAAATGCCTTCTCAGGTTTGGCTTTCCTTTAGGAAATTCTCTGTTATGTGATCAGTGGCAAAATCAACTGAGATCTTTTCCTTTGCCTTAAGAATAATACGTGCTGTTCTGTTCCTGGCCTTATGGACTGAAATTGGAGGTGAAAGCTGTTGCGGGTAGCGGGAGTATAGGGCTGATGTATTGCTTCCATTTATTATTTGATCTCATTCTGTTATGTGTTTCCTTATGGCACACTCAATAGGCTGTAATCATGGGGAACAAGATAGAAAGGGTAGGGCAAGTATTTTATTTCCTGCCTTGGCTGGTGCATAATTTTCATTACAGCTTATTTTGAATCACAACTTTGAGCTAAGTATCAAGCAAGAAGGATTAGGGATACGGGGTTCTAGGGTTAAACCTCCACATTTTGTGTGTGTGTGTGTTTGTAAGCAATGTAAAGAGTTAATACACTGTCTGCATTTTTATAGCTGAAATATGTTGAGCTTTTGTTTAAAAAAAAAATAGGAAATGGTACAGTGGTGCTTAAAAAAATTGTTTTTCCAGCTCCTTTGGTACAACAATTGTTTGATACAAGCTTGCATGACACTGTGAGCTTCCTCTCCCTAATAGCCTAGGCGTTCTTTTTCCAGCATGAGGAAAATGATTGTGTCCAGGATGAGATCACGCCAACTGCCCCATTGCAAGCAGCCCCACCATGGTGCCAAGGCAGGACTGAATGGACACCCAGATGAGGGCTGCTGACAGAGGCAGAGCCAGCAAGAAGCATAAGGACGGGAATCCCTGCTTCATTCCCAAGAAACAATGTTCCCACTGCAGAGCCGGACACCCCAGACACAGACATCCCACCCCTGGCCCTGGGGCTGGGCAAGGCAGAGGGCTGCATACCCCAGCAATAGGTTCCCAGAGGCCAGACTCAACGCTTTGATCAAGGTGTCTCTGTTGACTTTTGGGAATTAAGCCTGAGGAAGTGAAATAAAACTTTCAGTACAGCCACATGGCTCTTGAAATAATAGAAACCACTTGAGAAGCTGCAGGTTGGGACAGGTCTGAAGATTTCAGAAGTTTTCAGTGAAATCTTCAACTGCTTACTGAGGTAGCTTGTTGAATTGGAGATCTTGCCAGGCTGTTACTCACTAAAAGAGCTGAAAGATCCCAGAAAAATTCTTGCTTAGAAAAGCAGGTTGTATAAACTCAGGCCACCCAACAGCCTCACAACTTCATCTGATTGGACTGGGTGGGTCCATTACTAGGCCTTGGCTGTACCCTTTACATGAGCAACATCATACGAACAACATAATGAGCCAAATCCAAACAAAACATGGATCTCTCCAAGTGCTGTGATCCAACAGTGCAAGTTCAGGTGGCAACAGGTGTCCTTCCCATCATGGGGACACCAGCAAGTACTTTGCCTGCAAGATCCCTTTACCAATCTCATACACTTAATGGCAACCCTGCAGCAGGCTCCTCAGGACCCAGAGTTACAGCCCTGAGCTCCATGAGACCAGTCCCCAAGCTGGGCACTGAAGAGCTCTGACCAGCCAGACCAAAGCTCTCTGCCTTTCTCCATGGAGGCACACCAGTGCTTACCACACCTCACAAATGCCCTACAACACCCTGCTTTGCCTTCAGTTAACCACCCCCTGGATTTCTCACTGTGGGTGTTATTTAAGACATTTGAAATTTTGCATGCTTTGTCTCAGGCCTTTTGCTTCAGTAGCCCTCCATGGGCCTGATGGGATGGCATAGACATTCCAACAGTACCATGGCAGAAAGTGCTGAAGCTCTTCCACACCAGTTGTGCAGCAGTTAATGTGGGTGGCGAGAAGCCGACAGTGTCCTGTTCCTGTGTCCTGTCCAAGAGGCAATGACATTTTCTGATCGCAAACACGATCCTGCGCACCTCAGAGACAGCTTTAGTCACAGACTGAATTGTATAAATCTGCTTTCATGGAAGATAAAATCTTCCTTTGTACTTTTTTTTCCATTGCTCAATTAACTATTGTTTTGCTCAGCATGTTTTAATCATAAGTAAGTTCATTAATAGATGTGCTCTTTGGAGCCATGAGGGACTCTGTAATATGACGGCATTAATGTTTTTGAATAACATCATTAATATCATTTATCCTAAAAGGCACCCACAGTGGCCTCCAGGCAATTATAAAACTTTGCCTCATGGTACTGAATGAGCTCATCCAACTAAAATGACTACAATGCATGTCTGCATAATGTTGCTGCTAGTTGCAGCAGTTTACTTATAAGACTCACCAGCCACTATGAGAACTTGTCATGATCATGTTTGTCCTTTCACTGTAAAGTCACCATCTCAGCTGGCTCCATCCACCTCAATCTCAGGAGAGCTGTCCTACAGAATGGAAGAAGGAATGAGAAGTTCCCCTAAGTTAGGAAGTTTTGGTGATGGTCTCCAAAGCAAGGTAGGGGTTGTTCTACAGCTAATGTCTGGACTGATTGGAAAGCTTCCCACTGAGTTCAACAGGGATGGGGATCTTGTTGGACCTCACTGACATGCCTACTATCCTACTGAAACCAAGTTTCTGTGTGAACAGGCAGTATCTAGGAAACTGAAGTTGCAGCATCTCCACTCAGTGAGAGGTTGGACCATGTCTGTTAAAGATCCCATCTCTGGACATATATGAACACATATCTTCATATTCTCCTTAGAGGTACTTACATCCTTCCATCCTGGAGTCAAGATATAAAGAATTTGAGTTTATTTTTTGATAATCTTACTTCCACATAAGTAAGAGAGAGAGACAGCTCTTCTCTCCTTTACAAAGCAGGCTGAGAACTCTAGATAAAAGTTCCTACACAGAGGTGAGATACTTCGCTGTCTCCATGAGTGCACTGGATAGCTGCTGTGTGCCTTGAGCAGAGCAGCAAAGTCTGTGGGTTTGTTTCATTTATTCTGTCCATATTTGGGTGGGAAGAGGCATGGACAGGAGATGAAAATGGTTGGTATAATAAAACTGGGTTTGGATGAAGCTCAGTAGAATATTACTGTTTCATTTTAGTGTTCCTGAAATAGTAAAGCCTTGTCAGACTCAGTGCCAGGGGAGAACAGCAGACAGATTTTGGTTTCAACTTGTGCCATGTAGCTGCATGTAGCTATGTTTGCTCACATTATGGCATATATGTGAGGAGGAAAAGGAGAAGGATTTCCCTGTTTCTAAGGTGTAGAACAACTTTCATCACCTCTGTTCCACACTGAAGCAGCAACGCATCATGGCTGGTCACAGTGCAAGGCAATTACATGAGTTCAGGTACTCTATCTGCAAACATGGCAAAACAAAATGTGGATCCAGCTCAAATTTAAACAGTAGAAATTAGAGTTTTCTTCTTAAATTCCCACTTGTTTTGGAAAGGAAGGGAAGGGAAGGGAAGGGAAGGGAAGGGAAGGGAAGGGAAGGGAAGGGAAGGGAAGGGAAGGGAAGGGAAGGGAAGGGAAGGGAAGGGAAGGGAAGGGAAGGGAAGGGAAGGGAAGGGAAGGGAAGGGAAGGGAAGGGAAGGGAAGGGAAGGGAAGGGAAGGGAAGGGAAGGGAAGGGAAGGGAAGGGAAGGGAAGGGAAGGGAAGGGAAGGGAAGGGAAGGGAAGGGAAGGGAAGGGAAGGGAAGGGAAGGGAAGGGAAGGGAAGGGAAGGGAAGGGAAGGGAACAGCTTTTCCTGGGAAAAATGCCCCCTCTGTAAAGAGGGAACAGCATTTTCTTTCTCCCACGCCAGGACTGTCCAATCTAGTTAGCCATTTGGGCTGGATTTCATCTGGCTGCAGCTCTGCAGATAAGTGCGCCTGGTGGGAGCTCTGACCTCGGCCAGGGCCTCCAGGCACAACAACAGCATGACCAAGGAGTAGCCGTGAACTCACACGCTGTGCTCCCAAACAGCTCTCCTAGGGGTAGTTACAGAGTGGTCAGGGTCGAGGATGCTGGCTGGACCAGCAAAAGGAGGATGAATTGGGATTGCATTGTGCCTCTTTCCTTGCACATCACATGGAATATTACAGAAATAATCCCTCTGCTGCATCTCAGAGCAAACTGCTGACTGCAGACTTGTTGCAGAAGAAGTTAACTCCTGACTCTTGAACAGCACATCTGCTTTAAACCTACTTTCCGTACCATCATCTAAAACTTCCTGCCAAAGCACAGCTCACTCTGCATATCTGACTCCTCTGTTCCCTCCATCTTCCTTCCCGCAGCCGTGGGAACGCGCTTCATCACTTGACAAAAATGCCCCGCTCATACCCCCTGCTGCTGCTTGAAGCAGACAAAAAAAAATTAAAGTCTTTTGAGCAGAGAATCTTTGTCAGGACAAGAAATAATACTGACCTCAGTGAAGATGGCATGTGCCGCCAGAGAGGTGGTTCAGGCTGTGTTCCACAACCAGCTGTCTGCCTGACTACAATGCAGAGTAAAGTATATGGAATATAATTTCCCTCTCCATTTGCATTTAATACAATGGCTTCGGACCACACATTATTTAAAAAAAAAAAAAAAAAAAAAAAGAAGTTCAGGCACTTGGCTTTCGCTAATGGCTTGTCTCAAGCACTGTCTCTTCAGTGCAGAATGACAGTGTGATTTGTGTCTCTCCCAAAGCTTCCCCTTGCCTTCCTCACCATCCTGCCTGAAATTTGCTATTTTTAATAATAATAATACCTCTATGTAATGGTGGGAGGACTGGGCTCACATGGGTGGTCTCTTATAATGAAGATAAGGTATCTGGGAACAATATTTTAATGCATTTTGCTTTTAATTGAGTTTTTCCAGTGTTTGGGATAATTATTTCTACCAATTAGCCCACTGGTATTGTTTGCTGGAGGCAACCAGTTCTCCTTCAGGCCTCTGACAGAGGTTTACAGTATGCACAATGGTGCATAGTCCCGTTTATGAGAAAA
This sequence comes from Callipepla californica brunnescens, assembly GCA_023055505.1. Classification (NCBI taxonomy): domain Eukaryota; kingdom Metazoa; phylum Chordata; class Aves; order Galliformes; family Odontophoridae; genus Callipepla; species Callipepla californica. The sequence goes on along the minus strand of JALIRH010000005.1, from coordinate 36,982,530 downwards.
AAATTGCCCCTCTGCTCCCAAAACTATGGGAAAGGACTCCATTGTAAGACAAATATTTCCCATGGAAATTGTCCTGAGAAGCCTGACGAGGGTTCATGTTTCAGATAAAAGCAAGTGGCTGGGGATTCTAAAATGAAGCTCATAATGAATACAGGTTGGGGGAGGCAGCAGAGGACTGACCAGGCATCCGACAGCATTGGCCACACAGAGAAGCTAATCACCATGCCTCCAAGACCAAATCTGTCCCAAACAATGAAGGAGCAGATCAAATTTAGTGAGAGAAAATTCATCATTTGGAGCATACTTTAAGCCTTTCTTTGTAAACAAACCAGGTGTTAGATGTTCATTTTTCCTAATAAATTATATTTGAGTGGTGATGCAGTTGCACAAGTGCTGGAGCATGAGCATGTGGTGTGTTTGTCTTACATCAGCCTTGAGCAGGAGGGTTTGTAGCAGAGTGCAGCTGGAAGCTGATCATGCTGGGGAGAGAGGACTGGCAAGACTTAAGTGGAAAGATCCTGTAGCAAAAATATGTAATTGTTATACAGGCGAAGAACAGTAAGGAGTAGGATTTGACCTGGTAGCACAACACTAAGAAATTATAAGCCAAGTCCTGCGGCACCAGAATCTTTGCCTGGGCAAAATTCAGTGAATAGAACCAAGGACCTTTTCAAGTCAAGGATGAATGAGGCCTTTACATAGCCCAAAATGCAAATGACTTGGTGATGGTGGCCATGTAAATATGAATTCTTACCTATACTAAAAAAATCTCCCTAGCTTTTTAAGAAAGTAGAAGATAAATTGTGATTGTAGGTCAGGAATTTCTCAGTGAAATCCTTTCCATCAGAAAATGCTCATTCCTGTTTGCCACAGCAGATGAGCCTCAGCAGAAAAAGATTCAGAATTCAGGATGAAGCTCGCGGTCTGTCCAAGGTGTTTCACCCTAGGTGTCCCTAGGGTGACACCCACAGTTTGCTGGAAACCTCTTATTTTGGGCACATTTTTCCATTGCCATTCCATGAAAACCTCAAAAGCCCACTGCTGCATCTGTACAAGGTGGAGCTGCTTCTCTCCAGTGCAGCCCCAGTGTGGGATGGAACCAACAGGGCACTCAATGGTGGACACTGCCAGAGGGCATCCCAAGGGGATATTTTGCCAGCTTAGGATCTGACGCTAATCATGCAACTGCACTCTAACAAAACTTACTGCAACATCTGCTGCTAATAGGGGAAATGAACTTATCTTTTTCCCTTTTTCCTCCCTTCCCAGCAAAGCTTCTCTGTGCTGGGATGGCCTCTGAATTGTTGGCAGCAGTTTCAGAGCTTCAGCAAAGAAGCAGAGAATCTATTACTGAGATGAAAGTCCCAAACAACCTTTTTAGCATGTGCCAGAAGCCTTGGCAGTGAGTCCTGTACACAGTAAATACCTCCACACAGAGCTAGGAGGGCTGAAACTTCAGGGAGGTCATTCACCTGATGGCTAGGGAGGTGAAGCACAGAGATTGCACTGACCTCCCTTAGGATTACACAGTCCATTCAAGAAGATAACAGAAACACAAATTGTCCACACCTACTGCCTTTACCATGGCACGTCTTACTTCACTGAAATTTTTATTAAAAAGTGTAAAAAATATATCTTAAAAGATTTCCATCTCTGTTCTATAAAACTTACAGTGAATGGAGATTCTGCCCTCGTTAATCAACTTTTCTTTTGACACATGAGAAAGAAAGGGTGAGTATTGTTAAGGAAGAGCTGGATAAAAAGGAGGTTTCCTAACATGAAGAAAAAAAAGTGTTTGATCTTTCACTCACATTGCCTCTTATCCTATACAGACCAACGCTATCTAGTGCTTGGATCTCAGTATTAACTACCTCTGACCAGCTTGTACTGGCAAAGATAAGCAAGTTCTATTATGACTCCAGGTAGGAAAGGTTTTTACCACTGTAATAAATTGTCTGGTGTCTGTTCTAGCAGAGATTTAGTAACCTTGAAAGAGGTAAAAAAGATTAAATCCCAACTACAAAATCTTGAAGCATTTCCTTAAGAAGAGAGGTCTGTCTCAGATTAGAAGAAAGTCCCACTGTGATTTTCCACAAGCTCCTACAGAGAGACTTAAAATAATGAATCAGGCAGTAGTCAACAGGGACATTCTGGATCAGTCCTAATGCACATCCATGCATGCAAGACATTTTTTAACATATAAGCCAGCATCAGAAATCCATGCAGCTGTGGGATAATCTCCCTGCCAGGACAATTTCATCCTAAATCTTTATACTTAAAGACTTAAAACCTAAAGAATGAGTTTTGATAATATTTCCAAATCTCCAGTTTTGTTAGCTTTAGAATTATAGTTCCCTGTGCTCTTACTATCAATTTAAAATGTCCAATTCCTATTTGAACCTTGCTAAATCCTTTGCTTCAAAGAGACTTGGTTTCAACAGTCTATCTAGAATTTGTCAGTGAAGGGAAGGAAAAGGAAAAACTTTGCAAGTGCCTTGGATATCAGAACCAGCTCCAGGAGAATGTAACTCTGGGAAATATAAAGAAGCATAACTTCAAAGGGTCAGAGAACAAATGAATGCAACAGCAGAAGAAAAGCCACCTCTCATCTCATTTAAGATAATTGGCAGAGTAATAAAATAGTTTTGAAGGTTCCCTGCTTCTGCCATGCAAAAGCAGGTTTCCACTGGTAAACATGTTGAACCAAAGCTGTTTAATATCACTTTTGCAGCAGATGTTGCCTACATTTGCACACAGGAACTTCAGGAAATGCTTAAGGTGAATGCAAAGAGTCATGACTGCAGGTACCTGGAAACACTTTATAATAAAGTACTATAACTTTCCTGCAGGCAATGGAGCTCCACCAGTTGCACGAGACAAGGATCTGTCCCATTCATTAAAGCTTTCAGATCTATAGGGAAAGAGGTAAGTACGTGTTTTGAGTTGGTCTTCATGTCTTAAAATCCCAAAGAGACAGCAGCAGAATGGAGCAGTGCTCCTGAAAATCCTCCAAGTAACAACAGGTCATAGCTCAGAGACATAGTTACAATAATACTCAGTACTGTCAAGGATATCTTGTAAAGCGATCTTAATTTTGCACCTCTTTTTATGAGGCAAAGAAGGGCACTGCCAATGGCACACAGGAGCCCAGATTCTGCTACAGATGTGAAATCAAACCTAAATGTCTGGTTATGGCAGAAGTTGGTCCAAAGTAGTTTAAATTTTGTTTCAGGAAGTACCACAGTATTTTTAGATTAAATTAAATACAGTTATTTGTTTGGAGCAACACTAAAAGAGACCACCCTCAGCCAGGGCAAATTCTTCACTTAGCCCTATGCTCACCACTATCAGTACCTTATGGGAACAAAATAAAGCACATGTAGGGCACAGTATTTCTATGACATACACTCCCAACCAGCAGTCATCCAGGGATTCACACAGATGAAGAACATTATATTTAATAACCGTTCATGGACTCGTCATCCTTGAAAATGACTTTTTGAACTCATTTATAATTTCGGCCTCCATATCAACCCTAGCAAAGATTTCAACAATTCCACAGGGTGAAGAATTAGTGCTTTGGTATAATTTATTTTAAAACCTGACAGTTTGGCCGAGTGCCCTTGAGTTTTTGGGTTGTATTCACCTTCCCTTTGCTGTTCAAGATTTTCTATGTCTTTGCTGTACTACCTTCAGTCATCTCACTTCTAAGCTGAAGGGTCACAGTTTATGCATGGAAGTTGTTCCATTCTTCTCTGTCTTTTAGCCTTCCTTTTATCTGGTCCTCCTGCATCTTTTTCTGAACACAAGGGTGGTAGGATTATACTTTGTATCCAAACTAGAAAGACCCAGTATTGTGTAAATGTTCTCTTTTCCCTAGAAAAAAATGCCTTCTAAAACAAGGTAATATAGGATTTGCTGAGAGCTCTGTAAAGCCTCATTAATTTTATTGTTTCTTCTCATGTGCTCTCCACACTAAACCAGTTTTTCAGGAGTGTGTCCTTAGATCCTATAGACTTGGCTCTTTTTCTGATAAACTTCAAATCAAAGGCCTCACTTTAAGAGGACCTCTTCTTTCTGCATTAAAAGCTGTATGATTGTTCAGCCAAAGCATCCTGCCTCAATGATGCTGGGCACTGTAAAATGAAAATACACAGAAACTTGGTACAACTATACAAGTCATTCCAATAGTTGTTGGCCTGCCATGTTCTGTGTCACAGTGAACATCTGGTGTGCCTCTGGTTAACCCAGTCCTTTGGTAGGTGCTCTGATTTTGGGCCTCATAGCAGGTACTAGAGCTGACTGTGACATGAGATAAAGCTCCCAGGAAATCAGCATTCTGGAGTCACTACTGGAACAGGATTTGCCAGAAAAGATGTAATGCAGAGGCATGTATTTCACAGCATTCCTTCCAATGCATTCCCTGTAACAGAAAGTCACACTGGCTCTGAGCTGGTTCATAGAATCATAGAATCATTAAGGTTGGAAACAACCTCCAAGATCATTTAGTCCAAGCATCCATCTATCACCAGAATTTTCCCACTAACCACGTCCCTCAGTGAAACCTCCAGGGATGGTGAATCCATCACCTCCCTGGGCAGTCTGTTTCACTGCATTACCACTCTTTCAGAGAAGTTTTCCCTAATATCCAACTTCATATCCAGCCCATTTCATTCCTTATCTGTCTCACTTCTCCTCATGTTGGGCCTTTGGGTTTCAGGATGTAGAGTCTCATTCTACATGTGTGATGCACAGCTTTGCTGTCTCGTGGTGGGCTGATGACTATTTTCTAGTTGTGTTGGGAGCCACTGAGGAAGGAGCCAGTCACCTGCCCAGGAGATGCTCCAAAACAGAAAACACCACAAGGTCCTTTGTTAGAGACTTTGCAACTGCTGCAAAGTAGTGAAGATGATTTTGCACAATCAAGTTTCGACGTGTCAACTGTTTTCACACAACAAAATGGATGGATTGCATGTTTTCTGCTCCTTCTTATATGCCCAGTCTCAAGAACTGTGGGGTGAACCCTGTGAGATCCTTAGAAGAACCTCACTCTTCAAAATTATAATTAAGAATTAATTACTGGATATTTACTAACACATAAAGTTGCCATGTTCAACACACTTGGCAAACAACAACCTTCAATTTATGCAGGATCAAACCTGCTTAATCCATTAATCCTCACAACGTGTTGAAGCAGCCAGCTTTTATTCTACTTATTCTGCAGAAAGGAAGAGCTCTTGAAGGGAAGCTGGGTGACTTTCTTTAGTCACAGAGAAGATTTCTCTTTTAGCTCTTCTTTCTGTTGCCAAAAATCCCACCTTTTATAAAATAAAGGTCCTAGTTGGAAATGCGCTTTAGTCAATGGGAAGACAGGCTGCCTCTGTATCTGGCTGGGTTGAGGAAATGGGGATTAACACCACAGGCTGTACTGGGATGCCTCTCTGCACCTCTCACATGACAGTCAGCTCTCACGCTCACACCCTTGTTTCAAGTCTTTCAGGCAGATTCAACTCCCTCCAAATAATGCTTGGATTAAAAGTGCAAGCTCATGCTCATCCAGTAATAAATGCCTGTTGTTCCTGCTGCAAGAGGAGTGAAGAGTACTCAGCTCAATATACTACATAAATTTAGTGTTATCCAAAATAATATTATCCAAAAATAGGCTCAGAGTGATGAGAACCAGCATTTCTTGTAATTTCAATTGCATGTGTGCTCTACAGAACACCTTTCTTTATAACATCCAGGTTTCTTTTCAGAAGAAAGATTATATTTTCAGAAAATGATAGATCAATAAAAAGCATTAAACATGGTTCATGGTAACAAGAAACCAATGGAAGTTTATAACCAATCAATCCATTTAATTCTGCCAAAGCAATAAACCATCAGTGGAGTTATAAATTGTTAAGCTGAGTTTGCAGTTTTAAAATGTCATCCAAAATCAATTGCTCCCCCAATTAGACCATTAGTTGTCAACAACTTAGTTAAATAATAAGCCAGTGGTTCACATCTGCTTGGGAACAGAGTCAGAGTTCTGCTGTTTCCCTGGCTACTTGAACTGAATTCACGTCTGTTGGCATTAACATGAGTGTGGGTAGGAAAGCAAAAACTATGCTGGAAATGAAATCAAGTTCTCCTCCCACTGCCCAAAGCACATAAATCTTCTAAGTTAATGGTGCCACAGAATAGGTCTGATTGACTTCAGCGGGGGTCAGGGATGCAAGATGAATGCGAGGTCAAGCCCCATGTACTGCTGACCTCTCTGAGGAGGTGTGTGTTATTGCAGCCTCCACCAAAACTGCTTCCCAGTGCCCATCTGACATCATTAGTGTCTATGTATATACAGTGCTGACAGCTCCTATAGACCCCCTGCTTTCCTTCATCTCTTTGCAAGTAGCAATGGGAGGAGCTGTGCTGTTAAGAGGGCCTGGAAGGATGTGAAACCAGACTCCTGCCCTTGGCTTTTGGGGTCAATGGATACCAGGCATCAGGGTGGAGATGGTTCCTACGTGAGTTCAGCTTCATCATTTCTCTTCATGGACTAGACATGAAGAAACACCACATGGAAGTAGGAAGATGAGACTTGTGAAGTACAGAATCATAGAATCATAGAATCATTCATATTGGGAAAGATCATTAAGATCATTTAGATCAACCATCATGCTCACTAAACCATGTCACTCAGTGTGATATCTATCCTTTTCTTGAAAACCTCCAGGGATAGTGACTACACCAACTATTCTGATTGGTGGCTAAAAAGAAGAAATATACAGTGAAGAGGAAAGTATTTGAGGGACACCAGTCCTATGACAGTGGGCCACCACCAAGCATGGCCCACATCAAGGAGAGCCCAGTCTACCAAGCATCTTCCTACAGTGCTAGCACCATTGCTACAGCATTTTGGTGCAGCTTGCAACATTCTTGGTATCCCACTGCAGTGTGGACTTTCACTGGTGGTGGATAGACACTGTTCTTGCCTGATGTAAGCATCTTGTTTCTTCCAGAGGGATCAATAGGAGTCAGGATATTAGCAGAGGATAAACTTTAAAAATTAAAACTAATTAATACAATCACCAAGCCTGATGGAACTTATTCTCACACCAATTTTATGTACTACCTTTTCACTGCTTTTTCCTATGAAGCACATCCTGTCCTCCTGTATGCAGTTATTTGTATTTCTTAATGCTGTCCTTTCCGGCAGGCTGTTCTACTTAGCACCCTCCTGAGAGAAGAATTCCCAGCAGGATCTCTCCAAAGCAACACTGGTTTTAACCCTAGCATTATAATGATGATAATTTAGTGCCATGGTATTTGTATTTCTCCTCCCTTCAATGTTAAACATTAACCTTGGGCCCACCACGGACTGCTGAAGGCATCTGCTGCAATCATATGGGAAATACTGGGCATTATTTCGCTCCTCAGAAGATGAATGCATAGAGTGGTTTGTGCAATGTTAGTTCAGGAAGACCAGAAAGCATCTCTGCAGAATTAGTTTTAAAATCAGCCTTTAAATTGGGCTTTCATAACTTCTGCTTCCAAAGGTTGGCACAGCAAAGCACTAAATCTTTTTCACAGCCCTGAGATTCAGAAAGCACAGAACTCTCCTTGATGATCAACCTTGTTAGATCCAAGGACCCATTCTTTTGCAGCCCTCATTGTGTGGCAAGAAGAAAGAAAAAATGAGTTCTTGGAAGTAAAGACCCTCCTTCTGTTCAGGTTTGAATAAAGAAAGGGTCACTGCCCTTGGAGGCTTGCCTCTCTTTTCCCTTTTTTAGACCACATAAATAGTAAAGTAACACCAGCCCATAAGCTGAATACATCAGGTTGCGATCAGCACACCAAAGCTTTCACAACACATGAAACTCATATATCCTCTCCTGTGCACAATGTGTCACGAGCACTTCAATTCTGCATAGGATTAAATGTGCAGAATCTTGTCTTTCTATGGTGTCTCCTGTTGCATAATCCCCGAACAGCACCACGTCTCTGGAATAAAATCTGGGAATGTTTTGAACGTTTGAACATAAGATGTGAATAGAAGGCTGATGGTAGAATTAGTAGCACAGATGAAGGAAAGTCTAGTATTGCAAGTGGGAATTCTAAAGCACATCTCCTTTTCCTTTGTTTTCTCCTTTATTATCAGAGCTACCTCTCTCACTTCTTTCTTCTCACCTCATATTGCCTACAAAAGCCAGCAGTGGCTTTCAGCAGTCCTTTACTTCTCCAGTATTTTGAAAAATTACCACCCTCAGAAACAAGACACAGCCAATCTAGTTGTCCTCTGCTGCTCCCTCGCACAGCTTGCAGCAGGTTGGAAGCACCCCACAACGTGTGGGGTGCATCCAGCACCTGCCAAGTGGGGACATTGATCTCCAGGTGCAGCTGGGGGCATCTAAGGATCTAATGATGGTCCTGACTGCAGGCATAGAGCTCAGGGCAGCCCAGGACTCAAGCTGTTTACAAAGGAAACAAAATCTCACTGTACTCTGATGTAAAATGGAGTGTATAATGCCAATAGTCACTCCCTGGTAAATCCAGCTGTGTTATTGCCATATTGATCTCTAGGTAGGTACAGAGAATTATTATTATTATTTTTTCTTCTTTATTTCAATGCCTTTGTCATTGGGTGCTGAGGCTGACTGCTCTACATAACCCCAGGTACACCCTTCTCTGTTTTCTGAAGACAGAGATATTATCTGCACCCCTGCACTCTGCCTTTCTTTGTACTCTGTGGAATATGTTCAGTTTAAGTATGTTCTCCCTTGCCTGTTGTTTTCTTCTATAGTCTTGTGTCTTGCCTACTTTCTATCACAAAGAAACTTCTTTGTTGTTGTTGTTGGAAAAAACTAAAGCAAAAAGTCATTAAATATGTCGGTCTTCTCTAGGTCATCTGTACCTCTCCTGTTCCTCATTAGGTAATGGGTTTATGCCCACTGCTGTCTTTACTGTATTTATAGCACCTTTCTCCTTGTTTCCTAGCACTCCTCAGTGGTTGTAATTCATTTAGCACAGCAACCTTTCTGCCCTACATGCTTATTTTATTCCTTGATCTCATCCTCAGTAATGTGACCTCATTCTCCTTTTTTAAATGATTCTTCTGGGACTCTCCTATCCTTATCCTACCCTCTGGCTATCTGCAGAGGGTAGATGTGGTTCTTCTACCATGGGCTTTGTAGCCTGACTCAAGCACTTACCACCCATGAATGCTGCTCTTTCTTTCCACCTGTGTCAAACAAACCTTACAGGATGTGGAAACTTGCTCAAATGGTGACAAAATAAGTCTTCATCAGTCATACAGCATCACCCACAGGTAGGGCTATGCCCCAAATTTAGGCCATACCAGGGATATGACAGATGAAATCCTCTTATCCACACCCCATATAGTTGACATGCTGTGATAGCAAAGGGCAGGAAATTGTGGGCTCTTTCTTTCCCATTCTTAATTTCTCAGAGGGAGGAGAACGGGGCACTACAGAAACATCTCAGCCCCCTCTTAGTGAGGGGAAGTCATGGCAATCTGCCTTCAGTTTCAAAGTCAGTTGCACACCTTAGCATGAGCTAGAGGCTTATCTGGTCTTATTTCTCAGCAAAGAGCATTTGCATTTGCAGAGCCACTGTGGGAAGTTTAAAAGGAAGCGGTCTGTTCTCTCCGCTTCCTGCTGAACACAGGAACTGGCACCTCCCAAAACCACCTCTAGAAGGTCTGCAGTGAATTAATGTGGCCCTGGTAAAATTAATGCTCCTTTAGCAAAAATATCTGACGGGAAAAAAAATGAAAACAGTAAGGATAACCCGAACAGAAGCACAGGGAGTATTTATACTGTCCCACCAGTCCTTGACAAAAAGGAGTTCATGCACTTTTGTATTCCTGAAGAGAACAAGAAGTAGTCATAGCCTTACCTGTTCCCTCCATGATGCACAGCATTGCACCTCCTGCAAGAAAATCCCTATGCTCTTCTGTATCCAGCAGTAGGTAGAAGTATCTGTGGAATGATGGGGGACTCCAGACCCAAATCCTGTAACCCTGCCCAAAACAAATCAGACAAAGAGTTGACCACAACTACCATCCAAGTAGGACACCAAGAAAAGCCAATCACCACCCCAATACAGGTAGGACATCAATGACTTTCTGTGTCCAGGTTGTACTTGGTGAAAACAAGAGTGAGTCTGCTAAAACCTGACTTGATCTCCCCAGACAGCTTTTCTTTTTTTGAGTCAGATACCAGATAATTTACAAAATTATTGCCACTGCATTGATGCATGCTGCCTCTACTGGCTCAGCATTTTTTTGTGTGTGTCATTGAAATCCCAGCATGCGCCTCCCCAAAATTCTTCTTCTTTGGGATTACAAGGTCTTGGCATTATAAAGTTGTGAGAAGGGAAAACTTTGTGATTTAGGAACCAGCAGCCCAGGGTGTTTTATTTCAGTGTACCCAAAGGCCAGCATAGAATCATAGAAACACTTAAGTTGGAAGGAAGCCTTAAAGGCCATCTAGTCCAATTCCCCTGCAACGAACAGGGACACCCACAGCTCCATCAGGTGTTCAGAGCCCCATCCAGTCTGACCTTGAGGATCTCCAGGGACGTGGCATCCATCACCTCTCTGGGCAAACTGTTCCAGGGTTTCACTACTCTTGCTGTAAAAGAACTTCTTTCTTATATCCAGTCTAAATCAAAACAGGTATAGAAAGGAACATTTCCTTCACTAGAGACCTCAAAAAGGGCTGAAAGCAGAAGTCAAGAAACCTCACAGTCTGCTCTTCCAAACTCCCCAGATGAAAATTTGATTTTTAGCTATTATGAAGATGTATTTTTAACACTCACACATATGTCTGGTGCACGAAAACATTGGTTATAATATCACATAGGCACTCTCCTGATGACATGTCTCCAAGTGATCCCAAACCTAATCATAGAACAGTGTGGGTTGGAAGGAACTTTAAAGATCATTGAGCTCCAACCCTGCCATGGGCAGGGCTGCCACCCTAGGTGGCAGCCCAATATTTTATCATTGGAAGGATTTTTTATTTAAGCCTTAGTAATTTAAATTCACATAGACTCCAAGGAGTTTCCCAAAGCCATCCTGGAGCTACCTGCAGTCGGCCCAGGCAGCAGATAAGTGGGGCTGGTTTGTTTTCCAAGCCCTTGTCACAGTCCGTCTCATTCTCTGCAACCCTAGCTGAACCATCCGGACGCAGCAGCTTCATATCAGGTTGTGTGAATGCAAGCTAAATGCAGTAAGCAGCCCTAATTAACGTTCCTCATGTTTATTTGAGTCATCAAAGATATGCATCAATTTAAATAGTATATTTCATCGTTGCGTAGGGACTGTAGGGCTCAGTTCATTCCCAAATGTGTCCTGGATAGAGCCCAAGATATCTAATACTGTGGGGAAAACACATATTGAGTGTCAAATTAAAGCAACAGCAGCTCTGCAACAAACGGTAACTTCCTTCTGGAGGAGTCAAAGATGGCTGTACATGCTGCTTCTTTGAAATGTGCTTTCACAGCATTAATAGAGCTGATTTGTTTAGAATAGTTCCTCTCACTCCAGTTCCTGCTTTAGCTCATACTCAACTGCTAAGCAGACTGTGGCTGTTCTTGCTAATGCACTCCCTCACAAATCACAGCCATGCACATGTCCCCTCTCAGTATTTTCAGTTTAATAGTAGACAAATGTGTCTGTTTTGCTGACTGTTTAATGAGTCTTAAAGACGTTCCAGGCGTGCACTGGGATGCTGCCTATTAGAGCTGCTTACACATTGTTATGTTTGCTTACAGGCTGGTGCAAGTCTAATGCGTGCATCAGTGTATTAGGTAAAAAAATAGAAACTTCAGTGGGAGTATTCCCATTCACTCTTGACAAGAGTCAGAAACTAGCACATCAAACTGACAAGATGTATACGTAAACAACTGCTTCACTTGCGTAGTTATAGGGCAGCTATAGCTCTCTGGCTTCTCATTGTGACCCTCCTCTAGAAACATTAAGGCTCCAATCCTGCCAACTTCAGATCTGCTTAATTTCATGCACCTGGAATTTATTAACCGTTATACATACAGACTTCTTGTTTTGGTGGCCATGCAAAGGGAAGATATCTCTCTGTGGATTTGTACACACATTTTGGGGTTGGATCTAGTTATTATTTTTAGGGAAAAACTCCAGCAGTCGCCACCAGCACATAAATACTGATATTATCACCTGCCTTTTTACCTTCTCTTAGCCAGTGATGGAAAATGTGGATTGAGGGACAAGGGGAATACAGCAAGGGAGCCCAGGGCAAAGATGTTTGAGGTGTGAGAGCAGCTGGAGGAGATTAGGGACAGTTGAGGATGGAGGCGTGGGTGGGAGTTGGGGGCTGTAAAAATAAAACAGAATTTTGACTATGGCATGAGCAGGTTTTCACTGGCAAATCTATTACCATCTCTCTCTTAATTTCATCACAAAGGGATGTGTGGGGTGCTGGGATTTGTATGAGCTGTGGGTACGTGGCTGTCAAAGCGCTTTCAGCAACAAAAAGCCAGATGCAACGAGTTGGGCCAGTTAGATGGGGTTTGGGGAAATAAAGCACCCCAAAATAGATGGTCACTGGAATAGAAACAAAAAGAGAAATTGTACATTGACCCTGAGCTTATCTGACCGAGAAAAGGAATAAATCCCTCATTTTTTCCAGCATAAAAACCTATGCCATTTTCTAGAGACTCAGAAGCCTTAGATCTCACTGCTTTGTCTTTCCTACTGCTAGTAGGGCATTCAGCCTTAAGAAAACCATTAAGAATATGTTTTCCCAGGGTATCCCAGGCTTTTTACTATTCAATTGCGGGGGGAAAATTGAATTAATATTATCCTGTTGGTTTCACAAACTGAGAGAGGACTTAAGGATTTCCCCTTTTATTTTGCAAGTCTCGACTGTACTAATATTAGCCACGTTTGCTGCAGAATGACCCCTTTAGAGTTTAGCATAGGTTTGAAACACACGAGCACGCCAGATGAAAACCATCAGTCTGAAATTAGTGCATCAAGAGAGAAAAGCACTAATCTGAGGATCTGACCCGATCTTCTCAGGCTGGCCACCGTGTGTGTGTGCTCCCCGCTTAACTCGCAGTGCCCTTGATTTCTCAGGCTGTTTTGAAAGACAAAAAGAAAGTTGGTAATCATACACCAACAGATGGTTCTTGGTTAGCTGCTCTTTATTTAGAGGGAAGCAACTGCGATTCATCAGCCTTTTTTTTTTTTATATAGCTACATGATGATGAACTTCCAACTCCAAATCTATTTCTAAGAAATACTGAGCAGCATAAGATCTATTAATAACAAATGGTGGGCTGACTGGAGATTTATGTTTTCAATGCACATATTCCATTGTTCATAATGTCTGTAAAGTTTTCCAGTTAATGCTATATTAAATATATTGCTTTCATGCCTATAATTAAAAACTAAATATTTCCTACTTTTCTTTAGCTTCACCTTAATTGGAAACTGCCAGCAAGTGAGTTGTTTGGTGTTTATTTTGATCCTAACAATTTTAGGGGTAAACATTTTCGTAGCACCTACCCCCATGCATGTCAAAGTTAAGTTGCATCAGTGCACAGTCTTTTGAGTGACAATTTGCCACACTCCACATACACTTAAAGTTGAGAATGTCCCTAATAAACCAATTAGATTGTGGTTTGAACTGAAAATTTGGCCCACTGCCTTGAAGATGGGAGAGTGTCTGTCTACAGTAAATAAAGCATGTTTTACAGTCCAGCTTATGCCTAAAGATGCATTTTCCTGTTGGCCTTTTTGCACTGATGCAGAAATTCTTGCACAGCTTAGATCCGTGAGAACTGCAGGTTTTTTCCAAGGTTTTCTAATTAAAGGTAAACTTTAAAAAAGCAATAAGATAAATTTTTGGGGCTTCTATTTCATGTTTCATACTCGTACCTCAGCAGACATCAACATAGGCCAGCACCAGAATGTGTGAGTGTAAACACGTGCCCAGATAGAGCAGTGTCCAAGTTTTCCTTTAGAGATGTGAAGGATGCTTTCACTGCAAAATGTTTCTTCCAGCAGCACAAACTCTGAATTGAAAGCAGAGCTACTCTCTGTTTCGCTACTCTATTTTTCACTACTCATGTAGGTTGAAATAAAAAGAAAGGTTATTATATTATCTTGATTTTCAAAAATTTATTTTAAAGAAAGCTTTTGAGATTTGTAAAATAGGGGACTATCACTTTAATTAGTTACTTTAAAAAATTTAATACAGTGGTCATGATTTATTTTAAAGAATTCCTCTGAATTTTTTATTTTTTTTTTGGAGGAAAAGTACCGAAGAGCACTAATAGCCAACTGCATTTCTTTTGTTCTATAAAAATCCTCATCTAAGCCTCCTCCAATTTTTTTTTATATTTGAGACTAAGTTTTAGGTTGAGTCCCTTATAAATCTGTGACATTCAGATCTAACTTAGTACCAGCCCCTAGCTGGAAGGATTGGGCTTTAATTCAAGACTATTTTCAATCTATGCACTGTGCAAGTTTAAAATCTCTTGGAAATTCTTCACTTTTTTTCCTGGGTTGTTACATTACCAAATATCTCCCTCAAAGTTCATAAAAGGGAAAACAAGAGGAAGAGTCCATCTCTTATGGGTGTTTCATGGATGCACCACATTCTTGGCCTTCTTACCAAAACATGAGTCTGCCAGTTTCCTGTGAGGAACACCACATTGCCAGTAGACAAGATCACTGATATGAATGACTTGCTGCTTTGCAAACTGTTGCCTTATTCATCTTCCTTTTGTAAAACGCTCTCTTCATTATTTTTCTCTTGTGTAAATCTGCATTTCTTCTGGTGTTGTGTTCCCAATTGACCGGCCAGGATGTGCACATGCTCAAGCATTGCTGGAAGACACCAGGATGGTGCCACATGTTAAGACACTACAAGAAGACACAAAGGCAGGTCCCTTAGATAGAATTGTCTGAAGGCCTGAACCAACGATTCCAAGGGTTCTTTCTGGGGACATCCTCCCTGCAGGAGAGCTCAAGGTAGGCCCTTTGGCTCAGCCAGGAGCAGATTCCATCCCTGCATCCCTGCCATGAAGATAGGCCCACCCTCAGCACCTGGCTGAGATGCATTGCACTGGGGGCACCTCCATCTCCTGCCCTGGCTCTGCTGCTGCTATGCTCCTCCTCCTCACCTCTTTGGCACTGACCTGAAACCCCCACGGGTCACACAGTGGGCAATGAGATTAGGAGTGGGATTTGTAAAGATGATGCCTTTTTAGACAGCTTAACAAGCCAGATGCTCAGCTGAGGATCAGACCATCTGCTCAAGCCCTACCTGTACCCAACAGGTTATTGTCAGCAATGCAGTTAGGAGGGGGAGATGATCACAAAACCCAAATCCAGATACCCAGGGATGCAGAAGGACCTCTTGACACAGAGCATGTGGAAGAAAAAATGGGAGATGACACTCATGGCCGGTATAGCAAAAGGGAGACAATCCCAGCTGCTCACATGCTGAACGATTTCTTCTCTCTTTCAGCACATATAAAGGAGCCCAAGTGTCAGTAAAAAGCATGATTATAATAACTTTGAAACACTGCTGGAGCAGTGTGAACTGAGCCTCCCCTATAAATGAGAGTCAGGGCTGGTCTCCAAAGCCAGCTGTTCCTTTAGTGCAGTGATCTGTCTCCATGCTCACTGATAAGCAGTCTGTGCCCCGTGACTTATAATAAAAGGGAACGATGGTCCCTGAAGAAACCCAGAGAAGAGGTATTGATTTGCAAATAGTTTAAAAGAATATTCAAGGGTCATGAGCTGACCCTTTTTCAGCTCTGACATTTTATATCAGGGAGGATCCTATTGAGATGGGAATTCATATCCTAGACATTGTTTTGTCTTGTTTCATAAATAAGTTGAATAGCTTAATTGATTGACACCCACTGCACTTTCCCAGCTTCCTCAAGCTCAAAAGTACACTGCTGTTTTCTGCCATAAATAATATGAACTTTCAATCAGCTGCCAGACACAAAAAGGAACTGAAAATTCTTCATACAATAGCTGCAATCTGGCATATGAAGCACTGCAAGTTTACAAAGGAGAGAACTATTTGATATCACCAGGTATTCATTTTCTTCTTATGGCAGCAATAGCATTTTTCAACCCAAATGACCCCAAGCCTAAACAAGAAATACCCAGGGACCCCTGCAGTGAAGAAGGCCATTTTGTCTCAGCATTTGTGTGTGCCTGCAGTGGTTGGGGAACTGATTTGCAATTCTGTGAATACAACACAAGAATGGACATACACATCACCAAGTGCAGTGCAGAGGTGCTGGTGCTGCATCCATCCCTTCAGCCATCCTGGACTCTGGTCCCACTCCATCTCAAGTCAAGCAATGGTATTTGTCCTCAGAAACATCCTCATTTCTCTCCAAATTTCAGTCCTCCAGTGGTGATAAAATTCTGAATTCCCAATCCAAGCTAATTCATGGGAAATCAAGGCAGGCACCTGTTCTCATGGCATGTTTACCTTTTAATTACATATATCTTTTTCTCCCTGAGTATTTATCCACCATGATGGATTTAGTATTCATTTCCTCTCCTTAGCCTTGGTTTCACAAAAGGAAATAAATAAGCTTAAACTTTTGACTTTTTTTAAGGCAACTGAATGATCGTGTCAGAGATCCTGGTGACTTTTGCTGAGCTCTTAGGTAAGCTAAAAGCTTAAGTTTTCAAAAACTTGGTGCAAAAGTGAGTTTGAAGGTCTCAAAGATTTCCTCTTAAGGGAGAAAGATGTGAATTTAAGAGCTTACCTTCAGCTGCCCAGCTTGGATGAAGGTAGCTCCTAACCTCCCTGTGCTTCAATTTCCTCAACTGTAAAACAAGAAGGACAGCATAGACCTCAAAGGGTAGTAATTAAGGTTTCTAAATTACTTCAAGATCTTCAAGTGAAAGACTCAGTTCAAAATGCAAAATTATTTAGTCTGTAGTTCCTTCCTTGCTACTTCTTAAGGGCTGAAAACCCTGGAGAGGTGGCACTGAGCCAGACTAAAGCCAGGGGAATTCCTCCCTATTGATTACAGTGGAAAACTTCTGTGCAAGGAGCTTCAGTTTGGGTGACTGTCATCGGTTGCTAAGACAGAGCAATAAAACCTGGGAAAGAAAGAATACTGGTGGAAACTATTGCAAGTCCAAATGCTAATGTTAGTATTTTTCTTCTCTGGAAGCAGCAGCAAAGAGTTAAGCCTATCCTTGCTTTCAGATGAAACGTCTCCAAGGACGACCACCATACACATCCTCATCTGTAACTAATAAATGTTTGGAAGGACACTTTCCCACTCAACATATGAAATTATAGATGATCCCTTAATTCCCTAGACATTTGCAAGCCTTCTCTTGTCAGAATTGAATTTACTACAGCTGATTACCCTGAGAATGCACTGACCTTCTTAGCTCCTGCTGTGGTCTTTATTTTTTCCATGGCAGATAATATGGGGACCAGAAACTGTGGACTTGGTAGTAGGGATTATGTGATCCTAATGAGACAAAGCTTATTGTTGATGTTAACTGTTATTACCACTAAAAAAAGTACACAGCTCCAGACAGATGGACTTCACTTTGTTACACCAGGAGGGAGCGAATGAATGTTGACAGTAGCAGCATCTATTTAAAATCTGGATCACATCTGGTGCTTCTCCAAGGCAGACCATAACTGATCAATCAGAATTATGGCTCTTCAGTCTCCAGACGAGTTAGAAGAAATTCATTATCTGTTTTGAAGCCTGCTTCTCTTTCATCTATTAAAAATGAAATAAGATTCATTGTCACTGGATCCATTTAGCTAATGATAGAAAGAAAAAAAAATAGAAAAGGACTGTAATTAAACTAACTAGCATTCTCAACATCTGAACACATGATTAATTCTTTGAAACACTGTACGTGTAGGTACTTGGCCTGCAACAGCCATCAGTTTGTTAGCTTACAAAATAAAGAGCCTAGGATTGTATTTCAGTCTTTGGTTACTTAGTGAAGCACTGGAAACCCCAAATGAATTTTTTCAGGCTCTGCAAAAGGTTGTTATCTGCCTTTCAGTCACATTTAGCCCCTGCATTTAGCATGGCACATGGAAGACATCACCTTGTGGACAGCAATGTCCCCATGGTGCCTCCCACCCCAAGGATGTCCTGGTCACACTATGCAACCCCTCCAACACCAGCAGTTCTGAGTGATAAAAATTCACACTGAAACGTTGGGAATTTTTCTGTACACACGAGGTCTGCTGGATTAATACACTCAAAAAAGATGGTGAAAGCCTTGGCTTATGAATTTTTATAAGTAGAACATAGAAAAGATCTGGTTTGGAGCTCTTGAGTTTCTTCATGTGATTTTTCCGGTTATGGAGGGAGTTTCTTCTTGGTGCTGATGATTACAGTCACATAATCATGAGTTAGCCTCTGAAATTCTTGTTATTGATTCCTTCTTTATAGTGTTTCCTCTGAGGTCTGCAAGAGCACAGCTCAGAGAGTGGTATTTAAAAGGCGATAGAGTTCTATTTCTCCAATACACAACATTTAAAAGAAAATACTAAAAAAATAAGGCATCATACATATAATATATGTAATATATTATAAGGCATCAACTTGGAGGTGGTAAAAGAATAAACTAGTATTTTAAGGACAGTGAAACTCAGAGTTCAGGTTCAAACTATCACCCATGAAGAACAGCTTAAAATGCTTATCGATAATTATGAAATACCTCTCAAAACTCATTGTCAGTTTGTTATTTTTGATCTATTTGTGCTAATGAAACCCAGAGAAAACACCTACATTCCTGTGTGGAGTGGAAGCAGGGACTGTTAGCTTTCAGCAGGGGATCAGGTGTGCAAAAGAGACCAGCACCGTTGTTTCCTACCCAAATATGCATTAATCTCTCTTGTAGCAGAGACAGCTCAAAAGCAAACGCTTATGGATCATGTCCAAATGGGTAAAGAGCAAAGGGAGTTTATAATAACTGCCCACCCCAGACTGTTAAACCTCTTTCTAAATCAGGTGGGGCAGATTCAAAACAATTTATCTATCACGTGCATGAGAATGTTGCAGAAACTTCACCCTGCTTTGGTGATGCAGTATTAGTATTTTTGTCAGTATCATGCTACAGCAGTGGGACCAAATCTTGAAGCAGAGCGGTCCAGAGCAGCTGCAGAAACCTGTAGTTGATATGAGATACTATTTTCCTCTTTTATGCATGCTTAGGTAATTAACCTCCAAAATGAAGAAACAAAGCATCTGTGAAAAAGTAGAAATGCAGCAGCTAACCTCATCTAATCTCTACCCACACCAGGAACAGCCATGGAGCATGGGCTCTGTAAATCACTGAAATATCTTCTTTTTTTCCTCCTCTTTTTTTTTTTTTTTTTTAAGTCTGTAATTTCTTCGCTGAAATAAAGGGCATTGAATTCCTTGAGGTGAAGAGACAAATTCCTGTTCTGCCCTGAACTTTCTGAAGTACTCAGCATGCACTTCCAATCTCCAAACCACCGGTCCTTTAAAACTGTCCCTGTTGGGAGGGGTGGGGTTGAACTCACAGATCAGGACATGGGAATGTAGAGAGGTATCCAAATTCCTGCTGCAGTCACTGGAAACACAGTCAACACCATCAGTGAAATCTGACCTCCCCACTTCTAAGATGTGTCTCTCGACTCTTTTTAAAGAGGAAGGAAAATGAGAACATTCCCCCAAATGCTGCATGTGCTTTTTTAGCTCCAGACAGGAAATAGTACTGCATCTGAGCCAGGTTAGCAGGGGATACAGAGAATGACTGTTCACCCCAGAAATCCATATTACAGCCATCTTCATCTTGCAGCATGGAACTAAGAAATGATCAGCAGGTTTGCTCAGTCTAAGCCTCAGCCCTTGGTGGAAATTCCCCCACCTCATGAACAGCGTAGGAAGTACACACAGCTTGAGAACCAAAGGTATAAAAGTACATTTTCACCAGATCTTAGATGATCAAGATATGCTGCTGAGTGACTATTTGTGGGTACTTGGTTGTCACACATGATTTGCAGAATTCCAGAACGTACTAAAAACAGACCCCAAATGGAGGCAATACCCTGCAGCACCACCTCCGATGATAGAAATGTTTTCCAATCTGCCAATTTCACACCCAAAGCGACGCTTGTTAAATAAACACCACGAGGAGAAAAAAATACCGAGCCTGTAATTTCATCCACAATTAAAGAAAACCTGCCAATTTCTCAGCAATCAGCTATTTCTGCTGGAGGGCCGTCAAACACTTATGGATGAGATGTGTTTCTCAGCTGCTCTCATTTGGAACAAGGGCACAATGCAGGTGTACAGTAATTTTAAAGAGCAATTGGAGAACCTGACTTACTGGCTTCATTAGAAGGAATCCCATGGTGGAACTCAGCTACAAGATTATCTTGTTCTCACATATACCCTAAGCACTTTTCCATCCCTCTTTGTGCTTGGATTTTAGTAAAAATTACATATGGTTAGACAAGACAAGGAGAATTTTAAATGTGTTGACAGTGTCTTTGCCTTGCAAGCCATGCCAATGTACCTCACAGTCTTCATATCTTCACTCCTGACGTTTTTCTTCAAACCCTTTTATTTCACATTCCTTGGGTATTCCTCAGAGCCCTGCCCAATCCTCCTGCTTGAATGTCACTCATTCATCTTCCCCACATGCCAAGAGTTACACCACTTGTTGACTCACTTAACAATACAGCCTTGCAAGATCCCAAGATGCTTGTCATCCCAATGTTCAGTAATGTAAATACTCTCTGTAAGAAAAATGAAAGGTTTTTTTTTTTTAATTATTTTTCTATTCCATTTTCTGTTGTCCTCTTACTGACATTTTTCCCAAATAAAATTATTAAAACAGAAAGTTTAGCACTTCTATGACTTTCAAAAGAAGCTACCAAGCTGAAATACACTAAAGAAAGACACTGAGATAGATCAAGAGTGCAAAAAGCCAGTAAAAATTGAGGATCTTGGCAGGAGTCAAGGCTACTCCAGCTGAATTTCAGTAAACTGAGAACTTTCATAAAGCAAGCCTGAAATCTTCAGCAGCCAAATCAGCCTAGCAAAGTAGAGCCCCTTCCCCAGGATCCTCCTTGCAGCACTGCGTGCCATCAGCTGAAGATGTTTCCTGCTCCATCCCAGCCCCTCTGGGAGGTTCTCTGCTTTCCCCCAGCCAGCCAAGTCCACTTGCATTTCCATGCTGACTGCCCACAGCCATTCCTTTTTAGCCCATGTGCTCTCTTGGCCCCTTCTCCCTGCCTGTGTTTGTGTTACTACTGTCTACACATCACACAGATTGCAGCCTGAGCACCATGTTGGCACTTCAAACGCTCAGCACCTGTTTTGAAGGTTAACAGATAGTGATAAGTATAACCACAGCCTCTGCTGAAATTTTAGCCTGCCAGCCAGTCAATTATTTTAGTATTTCTGGTAGTTTGTTTCCCCTCCCACACACATACCCCATCACTCTGTAAACCAGATCCGCAGGCAGTTGCTACACACCCCATTTCAGGAAGATGCCACCTTTTCTTTCCCCCGTTCCTGGTGGCTGACAGCTTTTGATGCTCTCCTTCACCACACCAGCACACTACATTGTGATGCAGCTCCTAAACTGATGCATAACTTTGTCCACCTGTTGTTGGTAGGTACCACCTCATGAGGAGAGGTTACACCTGGGCCTCCAGCCTCACTTTTCACCTCTGTGGGCTCTGAGCTCCACAGCCAAAAGGATTCACAAGTCACACCACTCATGGTTGCATGATGTAGGCTTGGGATTTGAGCTGAGGTCACTGTGAGGGCAGGAGAGAGAGTGATGAGCCGTGATGCTGGCTCATGTATCCTCATCTAAATGTACCTATGACCAGAAAACTCCTCCTAAGCTCAGTGTGTAGGGCTTTCATTTTTAAGTGTAAGTGCTTTCACAGAGGTCTTCTCAGACAACCTAGGCTAAAGTCCTGTGCAGCGAGGAAAATAGTGAAAAGGGCACTATTTTACTTTCATTTTAGACCAGAAAGGACAAATGAGGCCCTCTCCCTTTCCTTCAAAGATATCAGCAGCACTATGGTTATTCTAAGTCCATCTCTGTTACCAAACTTAATGAGCCAGTCTAAGCAGCACTGATGCCAAACGAGAGTCTTCTCTTCAGGGCGCAACATGAAAAAAGGAGCAGGAGCTTATTAAGGAGACATTAAGTATGCTGCCCAAAATAAAGCAAACATAGCAGCATTGGAAAGAGCTGATAGGAGACAACAGTCTTCAGCTCTTGTTGATAGTGACATCCATTACTCACTTCTCATGCAGCAGGTATGCGTACTGAGGTTGCACTTGGGCATCTTGAAGGCAGCACATTCCTATAGATGAATGATAGAGTTTGATGTGAGAGGGACAAGCCTGAAAATGATGCCAAGATGAGAACAGCCAGAGAGAACAAGCCGAGATTCCATCTGCCTTGTCCACAGAGAGGGCTGGCAAAGATCAAGGAGAAGGTGAAGGTGGGACTCGCACCTGTGCATCACAGGGTGGTCTTGTGGTACCTGAAAGTATTAGTTTAGCTGAAGACAGATCAACTCAACTGTTTTCATCTGCTACCTGGACTATGGAGTGTAAAGACACAAATGCAGGTGATTAAGAACTCAGCTAACACAGGTTCATCATCCACTTGGTGGGACAGAGTCTCCTCTATTGCTCTAGAGCACTGGCATATAAAGGCTGCTCTGGGTGCTAAGAAATTACACACCAAAACAGTTTACAGGAGCAAAAATGTTATTTAAAGGGTGCTTGCTCAGGCTACACACCAGCAGTAGGCTGACAATCCTACTGTAGGAGGAGAGAGTGTGAGGTGAGGAGAGGAGTGCCAAGTTCTCATCGGCCTTTTCCAGCCACAACACTGCTGCTAAATTTAAATGAAATCATTTCACACACTGTGCTCTTCCCAGTCATGCCAGGCAACCTGAACTCGATCCACCGCCCAGACTTATTTATTTATTTCTGCGCAGCCTGTTCACCTGGTGACCGTGCATCCCTCCAGAATATCCCATGACTTCACTGATTACCAGGGCACACAGCCATCACTGCATGGGAAAGGCCAGAAAAATACATGGAAGTTGTTAATGTGGTGAATCCAGCATTTCCAGGAAGAGCTGGGATTTGCATGCTGTCTAATTATTGCATAACACAAGACAATGTATCTCCTTCAGTACAAATGAGGGCTGTGTTAAAATCAAAGTTGTTCCCAAAGAGACCTAACTTCCTAAACACTTTTTTTTTTTCTCTGAGAGAAAGCAAATTCTTTTCCCTTCTTGAGATAGGAGAGGAGAAAATGGCTGCTCAGAGCTCCCATGACCTCAACTACATGACAGATTGGTAAAGAGCAATAAAGCAGCCCATTGACCAAGCTTGTATTGTTAAATTCAAACTAGTGATGCCAGAAGAGTTTTCCCAGTATCATATAATCAAATGAAATCAAAATTTCCATTCCATTTCAGCTACACTAATGCCATTGGAACGATGAGTTGGGAAGCACCAGGAAAGGTCATGCTGTAAAATAAGCACTTAGTGCTTAGTTTGCAGATGAGCTTGGGTTTCTTCATGGCATGGATCAGGGATTATTATCCATTTTGATATATGTATTTTTTGCCATGTTTTAGAAGCAGAGCTTTTAGAAGACTGAGAAACAATATGTTTGCATACTGCCTGTAACCAACACCAATAATTTGAACGCTCTGCAGTATGTTGTTAAGCTGATATCAAAAATATCCTGAAAGAGAACAACACCTTTAGAAAAAAATCATAGGATATGTCCTCAGAAGAAGGAAGACACAAAACACACCTATGTTCCACAATGACATCCAAAAGTTTCCCATTTGTCAAAGCCAAAATATTGTCGTGAACACAGCATGTCTGAATGAAATCCAAGATGGGTGGGTAAGTGGGAAAATGCCAGGTCCTTTTATTTTTTCCTCAAAAATTTCTGAAAGGAAATAATAATTTCATTTACAAAGGCTTTCTCTTTGGAAAAAAATCTATTTAAAAAATGCAAAAGGAGAAAACACCAACAACCAATTCTAGCTACTTACAATCTTGCCAAAGCAGTCTTTGTAATTATTACTCAAGAGAGATCTGGACTGAGACTTGAGTTCCCCATTGTTTACGTAATTAAATACATAACAACATGAAAGAATTTGTTGTTTTTGCCACGGTCAGTTGTGGCCTGGGCTGGAAGAGCTGTGGCCAAACTACCAATGCCAGGCCCTGTGACTTTGTTTTTCGATAAGTAACCTATATAGACTTCATGTGGTCTCCCAACAAAGACATGGCTGACAGCACCCAACTACACTGAGCATAACCCACCCCTAAAATCTCACAGACATGCAACTCAATACAGTTCTTTCCCATTTATGATTTCATCCTTGGATTCATCAGTTTTAGCTGTTTGCATGTAAGAACAAATACAGAAGAGAGGAAATGTACTGAATTAGCATGATAATGCTCAATTACTCTTTGTGAACCAGCAAATAATATAAAGTAACTATATGAGGCACTTGACCAAAGCCTTTAAACCAGAATAAATCTGGAAGAAGGCTCAGATGCTTTTGCCATAGAGGATAAATGATTTTTGTCATACAGACTTGGAGACATCTCTGCTTATGATAACTTGTCAACATGAAAAAAAAAAAAGAGAGAGAGAGTCAAATGCATTCATCTATCAGTCCCTGTGTATGAAAATGGGGATGGATTTCTGGGCTGTTGGCTTTAGCTTAAATATCAGCTCAGCATCACATGCATTTGGGACTCTAGAAAATAGAGCCACCTGTATCACTTATTCATAACAGAATACAGTGGACTACAGGAAAAACCTCCTTTGAACTTCAGCTGAAGATCTTGTTTGATCTACAAGCAAAGGCCTACTCTGTGACACGTGGCTGAGGGGAGTCTCATGCTGCTGAGTCATTCCCCATCATCAGCAAAGCTGCATCCAGGCTTGGTCACCAGAGATGAAAAAAGCTGACCCTAGCATGAGAGGCGAAACAGGGAGATCATCTTCTATCTCAACTCATCCCAGCATACCATGTCTTGAGCACCACAGAGTAACAGTATGTGAGACACCAGCCTTGTGCTGAGTGGTGCATCTTCCTTGGTTTTCAGCCACTCAGCAGTTGGCAGCACGAGGCACCACTGCTCTCCTACCCCAAGGACATCATATATATGTTAATTTTAAATATGGGGAGATGATCCACTCCTCTACCACTGATGCTTAGCCAATTAGATGGGCCTGAGCGTCCTCAGCATTTAAGCAGATCATTGACAAAAATAGAAAATCAGGAGGACTTGGGAGCTATTTTGGTCTAGGCTTTGACTGTAAATGGTATGGCTGACAACTGAGACTACTGGCTCCATTACAAATGAAAGCTCCATTTAAAGTAGACAGATGAAATGAATCAAATAGATGAGCTTCTGTTTTTACATCTTGGTAAGTGTTTTGCTATGAGAAATACTCTTCAATTGGTCTACATTGCCTTATCCCAGCGTCCCCTACAAAGAAATTATCCCCTACTGTCCCCAAATATCTTCCCTCTTTCACAGATATCTGACTACCACTATATACAAATGTTTTTAGATACTGCCTTTTGATTCCGAGCACCACTATCCATATATGAAAATGCAGATAAAATCTTGTCGCAATATGAGAGGACTTCAGTTTCCAGTAGATAAGATTGCTGCATTAAACAGTATCTTGAAATGCAATATCCAGCCTCTGATCTCTGAGTGACCCAATATTTTCCTCCCACTGTAGCATGTGAGAAATGTTAATGGTCTTTTTTTTCCCAGCTAACACCTGTGAGAGGGAGGGAAGTATCATTACCTCAGTTCTACAAAGGATCATCGTTAGCAGAAACAAGGTAAGGTCAAGGTTATTTGAAATGCCTACAACCTAGCCAGAAATGGTTCTTCCAGGTCCTACTGAGGCTTTGACCACATACTGAAAAAGGTAAGGAAGTTGATCAAAACTGCTCTTGGAAGCCAAACTTCCTAATAGCAGAAAAGCATGTAATTCAGCAAAAAAGCCGGTGGATGAAAGCTGAAACAAAGCACTGAAATAGACTGTATTTTTCATAACTGTCAGGTTAACTAATCTTACCATCATCTCCCAAAGATAGGGTGGAATCTTCATCACTGTCAGTACTTCAGTCAAGAGTGGATGCCTTTTTCAAGCTCATTTGAAAGATAGGAGCTTGATGTGAAATCATATCTTATGGTCTGAATTATGTAGGAGGTTAGAGTGAAAGATCACCATAATCCCTTCTACCCTTAAAGTCTATGACAGATTAGTGTCTTTTATATGGATAGCTCTTGCTCTCAGCAGATACTGAATTATTTCAGCATTTAAGTGTTTTGCTGCTGGCTCTGATAGGATTCACTGTCCCTATCATGTTGCCTTCCAGCTCTTTACCTTCAAAAGAATGCTCTGCTGGTAAGGGCTGACATGAGCTTTGTTTTCCAGTCACCATTTTATTCTAAAAAGAACTCAATCTAAAAATGGACTACCAACTCAAAATAAAACAATGGGAGAACATTAATTTACAACCTCCTCCTTAAGACAGGCATGTCAACTGAACACATGGAGAGAATGCTTGAAAAGCACTTCCTGTGCTGTTTTGCTCACTTTGCTCTAATGTGCCAAAGATACTCAAGAATACATCTTGGAAGTTTGCAAATTATAACACATCACCTTGAACTTCCCTCGAGGAGAAACCACTGGAGTCCAGTCTGACTGAAAAGGCATGGAATAATTCAGGTTGGAAGGGGTTTCTGGAGACCCCTCCTTAGAACAGAGGGCTCAACTTAGAGCAGTGTGCTCCAGTTGTCAATATTGGCAAGGATGAAGAGATTCCAAAAGTCAAACTACTTGAAGAAGAATGGTAAATAACGGGATCAAATTCTTCTTGGCAGTGGTGAAAAGTCAAGCAAAGAACACTAATAAAGAAGAGGTTGTCAGACTGCACACATGAAGCTCAGATTGGCCAATAGGACACTTTTTTTTTTTCTTTCTTTTTTTTTTTTTTTTCTGAAGGTGTATGGTGCAGCTCTGGGACCCGTACCTGGAGAGAGGGGAAAAACTCAACCCTTGGGGG
This sequence comes from Callipepla californica brunnescens, assembly GCA_023055505.1. NCBI lineage: Eukaryota > Metazoa > Chordata > Aves > Galliformes > Odontophoridae > Callipepla > Callipepla californica. The sequence continues at coordinate 36,955,378 of JALIRH010000005.1, read as the reverse complement.
TTTTCAAGACTCAGACAGAAAATGACAAAGTTGGTCTGGCCTACTGTTGCAACAGTAATGCTTTGAGTGCGGGATTGGACCGGAGACCTCCAGAAGCCCTTTTGAACCAGTGTGTCTGTGTGAAGTAGATAGCTCAAGGGATCAACTGATCAGTGGAAGCCAGCATAGCTTTTATAATGGCAATCCATACCTTAGAAATCCATCAGATACTTCTGAAGAGTTGTCAGAGATGAGGGCCAGAACCATTTTACTGATTCACTGTACCCAGTTTTTGAAAACCACAGACAGATGAACTCTTTCTCCCAGAAAAGTTCTTAAAGAAATTACTGTCACTAAATATCATAAAATCATAACAATTAAATACAGGAAGTTAAAAGTAGGCACAAATAATAATGTATTTGCACACATTCATATAATGATGCATGTACATATGTGTGTATATGTTTGTATGTGTATATTCTTGTTGTGTACACACATACATAATATGTTTCTGGAAAGTCCCCTGAGAATTTATGCTAGGTTTTTTTTCTGTTTAGTACCATCACAACGATCTGGAAAAGGGATGAGCAATGAAATGATCAGGTGATCAGCTGCTGTGAGCTATCCAGAATTTTCAGATCTAAGTCTGAATGTGGATAACTGTGAAGTATCCCATGATATTGGGTGACCAGGTAATGAAACCACTGGAAAAATGCAGTGTCAAAAAAAAACCAGGTTAATATACATGAGAGAAATCATATTATCCATACACAGAAAGGAAAAGGACTAGAGCCATTGTGAGTAATCATCAAAAACTCCAGCTCAATTGCTTTGAAAAAGAGAATGATAGGAATAACCAGAGAAGGGCAAAGAATAAAATAAAAAGGAAATTGGAAATTTTAGACAGCCCCGGTCAATTTTCTCAATGAGGAGATAGCAAAAAGCTTGAAATGGCATCTGTATGGCAAGTGATTGAATTAACTCTTCAGATTGAAAAAAGCTAAAAGAGGGACAGATCCCTGGTTTCAGTGGGAGAAGAAATAGGCTCTTCTATCTGTAGATTTAATTTCCTCCAGTTCTGGCTTCAGTTCTTCACAAAAGCATACCATTCACAAAGCTCATACCAGTGCATCCAGCTGCATAACAAGCGCACAGGACAGGGCAAATAGCAGCCTAAGTTCATTCAGGTATTTCATTCTGAAATAGACAATTTACATATAAGTTACAAGATCTATCAGAAAACCACCATTTCAGTCTGCAAATGTAGATTGAGAGAAGGAAAGAAAGCCAGAGACAGACCTCTGACTCACAGGTGTTCAAGTGTGATAAGAATAAACAAGAAATGGTTCAAAATGAGCTGCAACTTTCACACCCACAGGGCCCATAATGGGACAGTAACAGCCATTCATTGTTCGAGTAGCATCAGGAACAGCAGGGATTCTAGTTTCATGCTGTTACTATCTACTTATATATAGTATCAGTGGGTGGAAACTCTCATTTCCAGTTTTGTATGGGAACAAATCATTCTAGAAGCCTCTGGTTTCTCCAAAAATATTAGCTTCAGGGGGACATGACAAGTTCAATAATTTGGAGAACAAATTCTGAGTATTAAGAACAGCAATAGCAAACTGTATTGCATGTGCCTTGTTGGATGCAGTGCACAAAATCTAACTCACCTGTTACTGTTCTCAGTTAATGAGTTCCGTGAGGTAAAAGCAGCCTGCTTCTCTGATCTGAAATTGATTTCTCCAGGTCGTATGAGTAGTTCCTACTCATACACAAGCTCAGCTTTCCAGATACCACATACAGACCCTTGACCATGGAGATCTTACTTTGATAAGCATCATCTAAATGAATTTGGACTTCTCCTCCTGTCATAATCAGTGTTTAAGTTACAAATTGGTGCTTTGTAGCAGTAGTAGGTTGATTTCATCATCTTACAGAGTTCTAGAACACTGATATTCACAATAAGGAATCCTGCAAAACCAAGCAAGCTCTGAAATAATACTAAAAACATGCTGCTTTTGACTTTCAATTGTACCTGCCGGATTTCAAAAAACAAAACTCAATCACACAAAGATCACACACTTTGCAAACAGAGTGACAGGAAAGTTGGCCAGCACCCAAACCCATCCCGACAGGGGGAAACTGGCACAGCTGTTTCTGAAAACACCTACACAGTTCACCCATGCACAGAGCAGGTTTACAAGTCAGTCATTAACCACCTCATCCCCACTGAGGAGCACATACAACACAATAACTTTGTGATGAGGCTCTCTTAAGCTGAGTGCCTTGTAGGCATGTAACGAATCTAAATCCTCTGTTGGGGTCACGGGAAGGAAGGAGACATCTATGCTGTTTTCATTGGTATTTTAGGTACCAAAGAGTAATCAGGAACCTTTGCTGGTGCATCCCCATGTGTCAAAGATAAGTCACAAGACATTATAGTACCTGAAAATAGCCACTAGAAGCTGCATTACGCAGTACTGCTCACTGGTAGCAGCTCACCCAGGATATGAGAAACAAAAGTTTCTCCTCCACCTGGAAGGGATTCAACCCCTCCTGTTGTAGGAAGGTGACTTAAACAGGGGGACACTGGTGTTACTGGGTCCAGGCTTGTCTTGCTGAGGCTGACCCAACAGGCAGCCACAAAAATAAGACTGATGGAGTTACAAAGAAGTGGAGAAAAATGAGTCTCAGTAATCTGGGAATTGAGCAGAGAGCTGGCCCCTACTTCTTGCTCCAGCTGGGTGTCCCGATCACTAGGCCATGCCTCCTGTCCACAGGACAAACTGCAACACACCAGCTCAGCTACCCCCATTTGCAATGAACGTTAAATTTTGAAGGGCAAGGAACAGACCATGCATAAGACCAACCCTCCTCTTTAATTTTGAAGAGATCTGCTTTGAAAGAGCAGCTTCCTGCCGTGGAGATCATCACCCTCTTAGTGCAAGACAAGCCCCAGTAACAGAAAAGACAATTTCCCAATCACCCTCAGGCACTTGAGGAAGCTGCCAGCAGGCACAGGGGCTGCAGAAAAAAATAATTATAATAAATAAATAAATAAACAGAGAAAGTAATTGAAAAACAAAAGTCTTTTCTCCCCTTCATTGCAGTGACATTACGGAAGGAAACCAAACAACAAGCTGTCACAGGGCTGAGATAACACTCTGCACATTGTCTGATGCCCCAGTAAAGCTCCTTCCCCTCTTCTGGTCTGGAAAGTCTGGGGAATAGAACATGATCCAGGAAAAGAGCCTGAAGTCCTTGGCACTTGATAACATCCCTAGGTCCTCCCTCTCCAGCATTCTGCTTTGCTCAAGCACGCAGACTGCAGGAGCAGGCCTGGTAGGTGGCATTTCTGCAGCTGCAGGCAGGATGAGGCCATGACGGTCCTGTTGAGAACTGCCACCCTCTTGAAGGACAGTTTTACTTCCATCTGGCAGCTGTCTGTGCAACAAATCAAGCACAGCATTGTTAGTCTTAAGACAAAAGAGGAGGGAAAGAACAAAAGACAGAGCAGAACTGATTGCTGTCTTGTCATCCTCCCTGCAGGGCTCTTTCCTGTTTATGAGAAGTTCGCTGAGGGCTATAAATGAGCCTCGGGTCCAACCTCTGCTCCAGACAGCCTCAAGCACTAGGAGGAGGAAATGACTCTGGGTTTGGTGACACCAGGCCCAACCTTGCCTGCACATCCTGTCTCTTACTTGAGAGCATGCAGAGCATTGCTTTTTGTCTGAAGAAAAACACACCCTGAAACCATCTCAGAGGATGCAGGGCATGCACCAGCCTGGTCAAGGATGTTGTGGTGCCAGCAGCACGTTTAGAAGCACAGCTGTTCTGCTGTTCTGCAGCACAGCAACCTAGCATTGTGTGGTGCCAAGCTGCCAGCCAGGCAGTAGCCATGCGAGGGGTTTCTTGCATGAGTGGTTAAAAGGGAGCAAGGAGCTGACACCTCTCGGCTGCTGAGTTGCTCACCATGCACATCTATGAATGCCTTTGGCCTACAAACATCAGGCGTGCTACAGAAGAGTCATAGAAAGACTCTCCCCTTTCCAGATTTCATCTGCAAGGAGGGGGCACTTGTTGAGGTGCTGGTAGAGCCCTTCTTCCTGCAATACAGGAAAGTGTGTAAAGTGCTGGGTTTGGGTCTTTTACAAGTATGATCAGCTTTACACATGATCATAGAACGGCTTAGGTTGGAAGGATCCTTAAAGCCCATCCAGTCCCAACTCCCCTTCCATGGGCTGGATGTCCTCCACCAGCTCAGGCTGCCCAGGGCCCATTCAACTTGGCCTTGAGCACCTCCAATTCTCTGGGCAGCCTGTGCCAGTGCCTCAGCGTCCTCTGAGTAAAGATTCTCTTCCTAACATCTAACCTATATTTCCCCTCTTTTACTTTAAAGCCATTCCCCCTTGTTCTGTCACTATCAGACCATGTAAAAAGTCAGTTTCCCTCCTGCTTTTAAAGTTCCCCTCAAGAACTGAAAGACCACGATGAGGTGTCCTCAGATCCTTTTCTTCTTCAAGCTAAACAAGCCCAACTTCCTCAATCTATCTATAGGAGAAGTGCTCCAGTCCTTTGTTCATTTAACAGGAGCTCCTGAAAGGACTTTGCTCCACTAACAGCTCCTTTATTTATTCATCTAGGAAAAGGAGGATGATTTTCTGCTGCTACATTGAACAGCTACACTTCCTGCTTGTCTTCCTGCTTGTAAGCTTCTTTTAAGTTCTGGAAGACTGCCATGAGTTCTCCCCAGAGCCTTCTTCTCCAGACTGAACAAGCCCAACTCCCTCATTCATTTTTTCATAGGAAAGGTACTCCAGCTCTCTGATCACCTGTGTGGCACTCCTCTGGACCTACTCCAACAGCTCTGATTGCAGACTGCAGCTCAGAAAGGATCTGTACACAAGCTCTGTCCCTTAGGAGCTCCGGTACAGACCCTGAGTCTGGCAAGAGAGTGAGGCTACATTTGATCAAACCATTCAGCCATGATGTGTCTCCATTTTCTCCTCCAAGCCTCCAGGCCTGGCACAGTGCAGTCCCTCAGGCATCACTGTCCCTATGGTTCAGCGCAGAGCCTGCCAGCTCACCTGGCCACCTCCCCATCCTGGCCCTGAGGGATATTCCCCTGCCCAGGACCCTTCTGTTCAAAATAACTGGCTAAAATGTCCTCATTGCCAAGCCCTGAAAGTGATCTTCCAAGGTATAAGTGTGAACATACAAACCACCCCCAAGGCACAACAAGGAGAGCAACTGTGAGCATCAACGGTGTTCAGCTGACAAACAAGACATTTTCCTCCCAGTTGCCCTACAAATGCAGGCTGTGGTCTGAAACCCCCTCCCAGATCCTGTGTGGGCACCAGGCATAGACCATGCAGGCTGTAGCTCTGACCCATGCAGGCTGTAGTTCTCCAGCACCCTGCTAGATCTGCTGATGGACACCTTGACTGACAGAACAGAAAGGAGAAAGCTCAGCTTTTCAGTTACTGACAGTCCTCCAAGGTTGGCAGTATACCACCCACAGCAACTAGAGCACATATGACCACAAAGACAGAAGGGCAGCAGAGGGCTGGAGGATTTTGCAAGTCAGTGGTGATCTGAGCAGAGATGGCTCCAGGTTTGCATGTAAACCAGACACATATATAGCCTTGTTGGGCATATGCAGCATGTTTTACAGGCTGGAACTGGAGGAAAAGGAATCAGGGACCTTGCAAAGGCTAGGACCATGTACTAGCTTTCACCCCTGGTACAGGTGCTGCTCAGAAAGGGACAGTCCCAATTCTATCTCATGAAAGATGTATTTCCCCTTAGCTGCTTTTCAGGCTGTTTAAATTAACCTCTTCTCAGCCAGGGGGAATTCAGGGGCTGTCACTGAGCAGGTTTCTCAGGATCATGATGCTTGGGTCCCTCTCTGGTCACTGCAGCAGCCTCCAAATCTGCCACGAGCGGGCTGCTCTTCATCCCAGTGCCAGGCTGTCAGTCACAGAAGGACTGTTGTAGTCCATAGCAAGGCCTATACATGTCCCCTAAGGACAACTCTACCAAAGGACACGCTTGAGCTGGGGTGACACGTCCCACACGGGCAGTGGCCTACACCCCTGCCAGCGCACTGCAGGTGGCCACAGCAACTGCAGGCTGTCCTGAAATTGGAGCCTTTTTGACTTGTTAGATAACATATATGGTCCATTAGTTTGGCAGGCCGACAGGCCTTGGTGCCAAAAAGCCCATCTCTACTCAAAAGGGACACTGTTAACAGTAACTCAAGAGGATGCAACAGAAGAAAATAAACAACAGTTGAGGCAGTTGGTGTAATTGGCCAGCAGACAAAAATAAATTTGTGCCAGCTTGTGAATACGGCTGCTGAGCATGATTCAGTGCATAAATCATGTGGCACGGAGCACAGGGCAGGCAGGAATAAAATTAAGTAAAAGACAAAGGCCAGGCTGCCTCTTGGAGAATACTGCAGCCCCAGCCACCCGGCTTTTCCCTTTTAGGCCTGTTTCACTCACATGCGTCTCCTGATGTCCCCAGTGCGTGGGTTTCCCAGCCAGCCATAATATATTTCAGAGCTTGAGTCACAAACACCAAAACCCAAGAAGAATTAAAAAAAAATATATAAAGAAAATGTCCGCCGAAAATCCCAACCATTTCAAGTGCTCTTTGAGTGCCATACATGAATAACAAAGAGGCGCCTGCCATTTATTCCTTTGCGGATCACTTTTAAGATCAGCTTTTGTTCTGTGCTTTTTAGAGCAGCTCAAGTCCAATGGGCAAAAATTCCATTCCCAGGAGCACACAAGAAAGAACCCGGAGCCCTGGGCTGCACATTTCACCTTTACTTTTTTCATTCTATGCTTTAAATGTTCAGCGTGGTCTTAACACACTGAGCCAGCGTCTCCCTTTGTGTGATCAGCCCAACAGCTTGGAAATTTGGATTTTTCAAGGAGAAAAAGTAGGTTGGAGGTTATAGTTGATGTGAAAAAGAGAGACCTCAGCCAGGCCAGATGGGACCCTACTGAACATGAACATAATTCGTGCCTTGTAGATGCTGTCTCTGGACCTTACAGGCATCAGAGGAGAAAATCTCTCTCCTTTTCCCATCTTGACCTGGATATCTGTAAAACAATTTAGACACTTACTCATTTCCTAGTTTAGCTGCAAACCACACGCTCTCATCTCTGCGAAGCACCAACCTACCTTTGCAGGACAGCTTCAGTTCTTGCTCACACAAAGGTGGTTTCCAAGGCAGAGGAGCCCCAACCCTCCTGTTGTTCTCCCACCTTCACAAGGACGTCTTAGCTCATTGCCAGCTCAAGCCCATCCTTCCACAGAGAGCTGGGGGTCTCCTTCCTACAGAAAGAGCACAGAAGCATCAACAAGCTGTCAGCAAGATCTGCCTTTCATGCCTTTTTTTTTTCTCTCATACGGGTGGGCTGTTTGTTTCCCTCACAAATCCTGATTTGTATCACTCTTATGTTTTTCAAGAAACAGACAGCTATGTCACAGCACAAATCAGTGAGGTCACTGTAAACTCGGTAGAAGATGCTATCACTGCAGTCCTAAAATTCCCTCCATCTTTGCTTTGACTGCCTTGTTTTCCTGAGCCATATGGAATAACGCTCCCACTGCTTCTCAGCAAAATAGAAATGTGAAAATTCTCAAGGGTTATGTCTCAGATAACAAAGACACCACTCTAAGAGTTGGAATTTTTCCTTTCTTCCGATGACAGAAGAAATATTTGGGCCAGATTTTCAAGGATTAGTTCAAATCCCATTTAGGCACAGCAAATAAATGGCCCATTTTTCCCCCAGAACTTAGAAGCAGAGTGCTGAGCTCTTTCAAAAAAAAAAAAAAAAAAAAAATCAGGTCAAGACAGTCACAAGGGGAGATACTGAAGGCAGAACCCTCCTACCAAACCTTGCACCAAACAGCTGCCTACTGCATTACTGCTTTGTGAAGTGTCCAACAGAGCTTGGGCAACAACATCACACTGTTAGTTATCATCAGACAGCTGGAGGAGGTAGGGCCCACTGACGTTAGCATTGTTGGGTATAAGTGGTGTATTTAAGCAAATATATTTCCAAGGTGTGATAGGATGCACAGATTCACTGAAACTGAGGCCCAGAAGGTCCACAGCAGTCATCTACCATGATATCTCATGGCCACAACAGAAATAAATTCCTTGTTTGAATATGACAAATCCATAGCACGAACCTACACATAAGGCATTTCAGGGTAAGGTTAACTAACTGTCCATGAGTTGTGTTTTGTTCCTATTTGAAACCATGCTGTTCATTTGAGAAAGCTCTTTATGGCCATGAGTGGTCGCATGCAGACACGTGGCCACACTTGCTGTTACGTTATGTCTGATAGTGAGGAAACTCCAACAGATATCTCTGTACCTGCACAGCCACTCATCCCAAGGCCTCCAACTGCCCTTGTAAATATTAATTAATGACTGACGTGCCAGAGACATAGATCAATATCAACTCCCCTATTTTATGGACAGGTCAACTGTTGCATAATGACAGCTGATTTCATTCAGAAACTAAAACTAAAAGGTCATATGGCTATGGTCACTTTCCCTTTTAAGCATTATATCCCATTCCCTGTGTTGTGTAATGCTACTTCACATTATGCAACATTTTTTTTTCCCAGTATTTAGTGTATTTCTACCTTAAATTCTGCTGAGTTCTCGGATTGTTCTGCAACCATAGATAAGTTTTCTGCTTCTTTATCAGAGATCTCCCTTACATGCAGGCTCATGTTTTGAGGCCCCCAAAAGCTCCCATCCCTACAGCATCAATATGCAGGTACTAAGTAGGGATCAAACCTCAAGATTGCATCACTCAGACAAGCTGTGAACCAGACACTCAGACTGCTAGTGATTGTCCAGACATATCTGAAATCCTCCATCAAGCCCAGGTGGCCAGCATTACTGTTCAGGTAACAGCTGGCAAACCTAAGCCATAATTTGAGGTCCATTTTCAGCATTTGACACACAACATCCTCCTCTGTTTGGAGAAGCATCATTGATTTTTAACTCGTCAGATTGTCCTGGGGCAGGGGGTGTGTTAAATCACACCTCATACAGTGTGAGAGAAAAGGTGTGATCTCAGGACAGACTGTTACTGGAGCGTGACACAATGGCTGTGGCACATATCTCGGCTCTGGGATGATTTCTGCTCTTTTTCTGGGGACTTTCTGCTGCTGCCACATGTAGCTCCAGTTTTCTTATCTCCAAGTCCATCTTCTGTCTGCTTTTTTCTTTTTGGCCAAACTTACGGTAGGAGCTGTGCTTGGACAACAACACTGACTTACAAAGGCTGGGTAGATATATATATATATTTCTAATGGATAAAAATTAAATATCAATATATCAAGATATAATCAAGATATTAACATCAAACATAAGGTGCAAATTTTTTTAGCCAGCTCTTTCCCTTCCTTTTTTTTTTGTTCTGTTTTTGAAACAATGGATCTATTCTTGCCACAGATGCTAGAGGCTGTCCCTTGGCTCTTCTCCCCCTGCTCCAATGTCCCAAGAAGGAATGTCCTGGGAAAATAAAGCAGCTTTGACAAGACTGAGATGAAATATACAACTCAGGAAGATTACCACAGGAGTAGCCAGAAGCCAGTTTTGGCACCAGTACAGGGAGAGCAATGGTTGGTCACAGTTCAACCATCCACCTGCTTCCTTGTCTTGTTCCTCTTGGATATGGGACAGCCCTCACATCACCGATGACCCCACAATGCACAATCATGAGTTGACCTTTCAAAAAGCAAGACAAGATACCAAGCAATCTTTAAAAACACATTGTCCTAGCATTCATTGTGGAATTACTGTGTTCATCACACCATGATGGCAATACCTGCATTTTGACCTCTTTCTATCAGTCCAACTGCCACGCTGCTGCTTGATGCATGAACAGAATCTTTAGGGCAGGTTACCTTAAGCTTCAAACTGGTTCTCTTTCCCTGTGTCTGTCCCAGGTCTCCTTTCTAACCCAGTGATGTTGGAGGACTTGACCTAGGAAAAACCACAGTTCAGTTTCACACAATCACAGAATGATAGGGACCTCAAGAAATCATCTAGTCCAACCCACCTGATAAAGCAGGTTCCCTAAGTAGGTCACACAGGTTGAACAGACCCAGGTTAATCAGCTTTTCCTCATATGGGAGATGCTCCAGGATTCAATTTGGTTTAGAGACATAAACAGTGAACACCACTTACCAAAGAATCAGAATCTCCTGAGTTGGAAGAGGGGATCATTGAGTCTGACTCCTGGCTTGGACACAGGACCACTCAAACTCCAAATCCTATGGCAGAGAGCATCATCCACACACTTCTTGAACTCCAGTATGCTTGGTGCTGTGACCACTGCTCTGGGGACCCTGTTCCAGTGCCTTCAGATCTGAAGTTAAAATGCATCTTTCAGGCTCTCAAAAGGACCATTTTACTCTTAGGCAGGCTCTTCAACTTTTTTTTTCTTTCTCTTTTTGCAGCACAGAAGGGGAAACACTAGCCTTGCTAATTGAGAACTTTGTTTCCTGGAGTGAAAACCAGCAATAGAGAGGGGGAATAGAAGCTTGAGAAAGAACCACGCTCAAACGAATGCCCTATTGTGAAATAAGTTTTTCTTTCAGTGACAAATCAACATAATAATCCATCTGTAACGTTAGATGCATCTGCCTGTATTACAGCAAAGGGCCATCTGCCTATCTGCATATATGTTCAAAACACTGCTGGGACGACCACGATGGTCTCTTAATGAAAGGCTTTCAGCAATTAGTACTTCAGTGAAATCGTATCCGTGCGCTTCCGAGCCCTCATTTGTCCTTCTCGCTCCTAACGCAACAAGTGTCAGTAACTTCTTGTTTGTTTGTTTTGATTCCAGCAATTTCTTTTGGGAGCAGGTGGGCAGGAGCGAGCAAGTTCCGATTGCTGTGACAACACAACCAAGTAGAGCTGCTATTGACATATGTCCGACGTGAGCCCGTGTGGCTATGAACTAAGGGGGTAAACTGCTCATCACTTCCAAAATACCCACCTGCTCAGGGGCCATGCTGAAGCAAAGCCATTTGCTGCGTGGCTCCATCTGTCCCACAGACAGGCTGAGAGCTGAATCGTTTGGCCACTGTTTATTTCCCTCTCTCTCCCTCTCCTCTCCCCCCGCTTCTAATTGGAGCTTGCACCCAGAAAAATGATGCAGCACAATGGGGCCGTTAAAAGGCTTCAACTGAAAACCATGGCCAGCTCTGTTGCATGCCCCATTAGTGGTTTCAAGGCGCAGCCCTAACTGTTAGGTGGAGCACAGGACTCCAGTGCTAAGCCTTGGGGTGGGAATTGAACCCCAGAGCAAAAGCATAAGCCATGGAAACTGTGCACTCATGGTACCTGGGCAGCAATCATCATGAAACACAGCATCTTGGAGGAGGTCTTCCCTTGGCATCCACAGCCCAGAATCATCCTGGCAGTCATGTCATTGGAAAAACGGATATTTTTATCCCCTGTACAATAAAGTGATGGCCAGGAGGCTGGAGTACCCAGTCTGGAAAGCATAGACTGCTTCACAGAGGGTTGAGGCCAGGACATATTATAGTCATCATTAATTTTCTTCATTTGGTCCCTTAACTTCATTAAGAAAATACTAGATTTCTTCTCTAAGGAGACCTCCCATTTCACTATCAAAGGAGGGGAAAAAAAGAAAGAGAACTAATGGTGATTCTAAATTCATTTTTACCAAAAACACTGAGCAACTACTACTAGACAGGGAAGACATCCTAGGTATGCATGGTATTTTCCTCCTATCCTGGACCTTCTCCATAGGAATCAGTTAAACATTTAGATGGGCTACTTGCAAAAGGTACTAAAATTAGACAGCAAGAGCTCTTTGCAAGCGTTAATATCAGAAGCACCAGCTTTCCAGTGATAGAGTGACAAGTGGAGGATGAGCATCCAAGCACATGACAAGTTCAGAGCAGCTCACTTCTCTGGGAAAAGCCCTCCTCCCTGCAGTGACATGGCCTTTCTGCAGTCACTCCCCAGCAGCATCTCCAGGCTGTAGATAGGAGAGGGCTGAGAAGATCTAAAAGATGCATCCAGTTCACTCAAGTGTTTAGGTTGGGAAGAAGATGAAGGAATCCCACATCCACCCTAAGGAAGGGCTGCTTTTGTTGTTGGCTCCGAAGCGCCAAAGGACACTGTCAGCTGTTTGGGGAGGATAAGAAACTCAACGGATACCCCAGCAGTGGCTGGCAGGGATCCAGTGAGCCTGCAGCAGCACAAGGCAAAGCCAAGGGGTGAGCTGTGCTATCAGACAGCTGCAGGTGCTGCTCTTCCCCATCACCCCTTGCAGCAGCACACCATGCTCCCTTCCTTTTGGTGAAGTATTGGAACGGGCAATGCAGGGAGGTGGTGGAGTCACCAACTTTGGAGGCGTTCAAGCAGATGTCACGCTGAATGACACACGGTCTAGAGCAGTCAGAGGCATGGGTTGATGGCTGGACTAGAAGACCCTATTACTATTTCCAATCTTAATGATGCCATGACTCTATGAAAAGCTTTCAACTTGAACACTCTGCCATGATGAGGGACTCACTTGGGACACCCATCCTGCTCGCAGCTCAGGACCTAAGTTCAGCACAACCTGAAGACACCAGTCCCTGCCCCAGTGGTGCTGCCGTGAGCTCGGCTCAGTATGGGACAAACTCATCCTTGTTGCAACAGAGAGATGAAGACTGGACGGAAGGGAACAGGGTGATGCAAAGGGGGAGATGTTCGGATGGCTTTACAAAGGTCACTCGCGCCGACCTTGGGGAACAAACATTCCCACCACTTTAAATACCATCGAGACTTTGCGTACACCCAAAGTTAAAAGTTTCATCTGGCAAAGGTCAAGCCCTGCCCTGAGCAGCACATGGCTACAATGCAGCAGCTCACCAAGCACCCCAGCTAACGAGCCAGCCCCTTACAAAGCCGAGCTCACTGCTTGGCTGGGGGCCCAGCTGTCCTGCTGCAGCCCCCCCACTCCCCTCCCCACCCGCTTGCATAAGCATCCACAGGGAGAGCAGGGCAGCCCAACAGCTGGCCAGTCACAAAATGGATTAAGAAACCTTTTGTCCCCAAGGCTTGCTCCACTTGCATATTCAAGCTTTTCCCCAGCCCTGCTGCCTCCTTTGCTGGAGAGCCGTACTTGTGGCTCCAACGAAGCTTGGGTGGGGAAATGAGATCAGATGTGCTTCAAAAGAACTCTTGGAATGAGCGCATTTAACCTAATGTACAAAAAATGATGTTTGATGGCACGATGGCAACAGAATTTGGAAGGTGTAGGTCTGAATGCAGGAGCATGTGAAAACACAGCAATAGATAAATTAGATAAATTAGGAAAAGAAAAATACAACGAGCTGCTCCTTTCCTGTTTGAGAAGTGCCAGGGTCACTGCCACCGCTATAATAGATCTCACTGTGCAGGAAAAGCACAAGCCTGAAGGAGCTCAAGATCTAGATAGCTTTGTGCATGCACAAACAAGTCTTGCATCCCCAGTCCTTTCCCTCTTATGGCTGCAAATTACATTATTTTCTCAAGTTTTAGGAAACTCTTCTTGGCAAATAGGATACAGAGATTCACAGCAGTTCCCACTTGCTCAAAGGTAAACTGACAGAAACGCCCTCCTTTAGAAGGAGTATGTTTCAGACAAAAATACATGCAGAGCAGGACAGCTTGCATTTGCTCCAGTTCTGACAGTGTGCCATAAACTTTCTGGTTTAAATGATGATATGCATCGAATTTCCCTTTTCCCATTAGAATTTATCTTTGTTTCTGTTGATTTCCACATTTCCCCCTCTTGCTTCTACCCCCATTTTCTGATTCATCCTATATAGACTTTAACATTTGGAATCAGAAAGAGCCCTGCCTCAGATGAGGTCTAAGAACACCTGCCCAGCTCCTCAGATGAACCAGCTCTGGGTAGAACTTTCTGAAACGAGTTGGTAGATAGAACTTAACAGTATATGTGCATGGGGGACAGAATGGCCTTGACAGAGGGATGGGGAAACAGATTTTGTAATAGCCAGATTAAATAAATAAATTATATATTAAAAAAAAAAGGAGTAAAACCCATCTACCTAGGCATGGACGTTGTTTTTTTGGCAAGTAAGAAGACTATAAGACAGATGCAAAGCATGCATCCTATTTCACCTCTGGTGGACCCATGTAACCAGACAATAAACAAAGCACAAGTGCTGTTAGTGCACAGAGCGAATGACTCTGTTGTGAGTCTCCAGATCCCAGCAGTGCTGATGATCAAATTGGTATGTTTTCATATTTTTTTGCAGGGGAGGAGTTGCACCATCATGTTTTTAAAAATGTATGCTAAAAGGAGAGGAAAATTGTGGAGTTCTTCTGAATTAGCAAATAGCAGATGTGAAGCTGCTGGCAGAATTGCAGCTCACTCTCATGCACTATTCAAGATTATCCATTTACATAACCACGTACTCCATCTTCCACAGGAACACGTCTTGTGTAGTGAATGGAAAGAACCATTGGGAGGATGAAGCAAGGTCATGCAGCAAAATGGGGTCATGGAGACTGCAGCCCCAAGAGCTGCAGGGAGGCAAAAATGGGCACTGCCTTAGCTGTTAGCCACAAGTCAGAGCTCTGACACTTTGAGAAATCCATTTAGACCCCGTCTCGGAAACCCCACCTGACATACAGCAGCAGCAAGTTGAATCAAGGTCAAGAGGAAAGGCAAAAGGAGAAGGCAGCTAGGACAGATAGATGACACCTCAGCTCTTCTGGGATTACTTTCTTCCTCAACACTACTGCAAGTAGGAGCTCAGCCACATCTGCTGTGGTGCTGAGGATCCTACAGAATAGCCCTCACTTCCAGTTCCCATCATCACCCCATCCTGAATCGGGACACTGAGTTTCTTTGTATAGCTTAGGCTTTGTTTAGATGCTGCTTTAAGGAAGTTTTCAACCCATCTCCACAGAGTTCACACGGTATTCCTCCAGCTCAGATCAGTCCCAGTGCAGATCTGTAAGTTACATTCAATAGCAAAATTCCTTTCTGATCAGCGTCTTTAGATTTACTGCAGGTGATGGCAGCACTCTGCCAGAGTGCACTTGCACACAGGTACAGATGTAGGCAGCAGTTTCATGAAGATCATTTAGGCCAAGCTGACAAGATAGTGGCTGACATTCAGGCAAGAAGCAATCCTCTCATTAGGGTCTATGTATTATAGCTTGACCATGCACAGGGAGCTCCCATCTCTGCTCCAGAGTACTTTCCTCACCGTGTTATTCTCAGCTCCTCTACCTCCAGCAGTTTTTAGCCTTGCTTGGAAATACAAGTTGCACAGCTCCAAAGGAAAACAGACACACATCTGCTCCTTAATTCCCTACTAGGTGCCATTTAAGCCCAGCCTTCCAAAAGATTTCCAACTCCACTCTTTCACCGCTCCGTCACGTGCACTCTCCCCATGTCTCAATACATCACTCGTGCCATTCTCTACTGGACTGCCCTCCTAAGTGCGGCGTCTGAAGTTGTGTGCTTAGTCCTGTGCTTCCCAGGAGCACCTGCAGCTCATGAGCCTTGGGAAATAAATCATCGTTTGTGAACCTTAGCCTGGAGCTCATTTTTCTTCCACCAACAGGACCAACTCCTAGCTCCCTTATCAGAAGCACTGCTAACTGCATGGCCCAACGCCGAGCTTAACCCTGCCTAAATTTAGTGCCTTGCTGAAAAGGATCCTGTCTTCCCCCTCCTCCTCCCTGTTGCAACCATTTCTACAAGTTGCCAAGATTATTTTAAATTCTAATGCTATCTTATCGTTCACATCTGTCCAACATCCTGTTGACTGCAAATTTAACATGCGTACTACTTTGTTAGCCTGGTTGCTAATAAAAATGAGAGATAAGTGACCTAGAACAACTCCCATGATGCCATGAGGCACAGCCTTCTGTTCTGACATCGGCTGCAAGACGGAAGGAAACCACTCCCAGTGCAGCACAGCCACTACCAAATATAATTCACTCTCTGAAATCATGTATTCTCTCGTCTCAAACTTGCCCAAAACAGCCACGAGAGATTTGATTCTGTAAGCCAGCCTAAGAGAAGTGCCAAACTCATCACCTATGAGTTTCTTTCACAGCACATCTCAACATCTTGCGCGTGATGCAGGGCCAAAGCCTTCCCCAGCTGAAATAACCTCACACCACTATTCCATTTACTCCTGGTCCTCATGTGGGATTACACGAGGGTCTGTAGACAAAGTGCACAGATTCCTTCAGACGATTTCTTCATTCACTGCGTTACAGTGCAGCTGTTCACCCACTCATTTTCCTGTCACCAACTAATAAGACTCTGAACTAGATAATTACTACTTCCTACTTTCACGAAGCTTGCTCTTCAGTATCTACAACCACTCCTGTCTGTCTGTGTCTATGAAAGGGCTATTTAGAGTTTTAACAGCTGGCTGCCACAGGGCTGGAGTCCTGAGTTACCATAAGCAAACATCTGTACCACAACTTGGGAAACCTCTTCCTACCCCAAGTATGTGGGTAGGAATGCGACTCTGCATTGAGTCAAAACAATGCCCCTACAGAAGGAAACTGCAGAACCCTTCGAGACTTGAGAAGTAAAATTAAAAATCACAGCCAGCCCATACTTCAGAGCTGGAATATTACCTGCTCTGTTCTTGCTTTTTCTCTATTGTTGTTGTCTTATTAATAACTGGAGTTTCTTCTAAAGTATTTTTTCTTGACAAAGCACATCTTACCTCCTTTTATTCATGTCCTCTAAGGTATTTTCCTTTTTCACTTCTTCCAGGAGCTTGTCTTCCTTGGGGGAGGAAGAGCCAAATGGATTGCCACATTAGCCTTCCATTCCATGCCATTACAGTTCTAATTGGAGTGCTTTCAAATAGGCAAATCAGCTTTTAAGTGATCCCAGTTGTACTATTGGTCTTTGCTATAATCCTGCACTGAAGTTGATTCAATTTTACTTACCTCTATTGCCTCAGTTAAGAAAAACACACAGAGAAATGTGGTTCTACAACTAGTAATTACAGTCCAGGAGGCAGCTTTGTTGTCCCATTATCCATGGTGACTGATGGCCATGCTACGAAGCAGTTCCCATTTATCCACAAGGAAAAATGGCTATACCTAACATGATATTTCTCAAAACCTAGTCTTCAGTGCAAAAGAGTCACTTTCGGTTACAGAAATTTATTTCCAACAGTTTGTGTGTTTATGTGGCACCACCTGCAAGCTCTCTGCTCCATAGGAGCAAAGACAGAATGGTTAGGGATGGAGGAAACCTTTAAGGTCATCTAGCTCCAACCCCCTGCCACAAGCAAGGCTGCCAGCCACTAAAACATGCTGACCAGGGCCCCATCCAACTCAGCCTTGAGTACCTCCAGGGATGGGGCACCCACAACTTTTCTGGGCAACCTGTGCCAGAGCCTCACCACCCTCTGAGTTTCTTCCTAACTTCTAACCTAAACCTCCCCTCTTCTAGTTTAAAACCATTTTCCCTTCTCCTGTCACTACTATATCATGTAAGTTCTTCTCCTGTGAGAAGCTCCCCTCAAGAAGGAAGGCTGCAATCATGCCTTCCCAGAGCCTTCCTTCTCCAAGCTAAAGAAACCCAACTTCCTCTATCTATCTTCATACAAGAAGTGCTCCAGCCCTTTGATAGTATTTGTGGCCCACCTCTGGACCCAAATAACCTGGGGAGCAAGATGCACATTTAACAGAGCCCCTGAAAGAGCAGAGCTCCATCAGCAGCTCCTTTATTTACTCACCCAAGAAAAGGAGGAGGATTTTCTGCTGCTACAGCGAGCAGCTACACCATCTCCCACACAATATATATAAACACATAAAGAGCCTAACAAGCCTTTTTCAGTGATCTTGCACCTTTGTATTCATGTATATCGATATCAGTATCACAGACCACTGCTGCTGTTGGTTGCATATGCAGCAGGAGTCATAAAAGCATGAAGAACACCTAGAGCTTTTTACTGGCTTACCCCAACTTAAAATTTCGTATAGATAGTAAGCTGTGCAAGCTGGTTCAGTAATTAAAAGCCAGTTCTTCCCATGCCCAAAGGCTGACCTGGATCACAAAGCTGCAGCCCGAGTCACACCGTGTTCTGGCTTTTGTCATATGCCTCAAGATATTCATTTCTCACTTCAATCACATTCCATTAGGTGACTTGGAAGGATAACTGGATTTCGGTTTCGTAGCACAAGCTACCATAGGAGCTGGCTCATTTAAGCAGACTAACGTGATGCAATGAAATGCCATCATCTAAGCCTCTCCAATTCTATCCAATTTAAAAAATCTCTATTTTGAGATTGATTTCCCTCTTGATCAGGCAAATCCCTATTCCAGCTGAACTAACAAAATAAGTATGTGTTGCAATAGTCTGCAATGAATAGGCCATTATATTAGAGATGATTATGGCGTATGTAATCACTGAGACACTTCTGGGATCTAGCAGGAATTATTCCCCAGCTCCTCGGACTAATTTGACTTTTTTAGATGACCAGAAGTCTGCCCTCCACCCAACTCCACACACAGACACTGTACTACAGAACATGACCCAGACTCTGCATTTTCCTCCAACAAAATTCATAAGCAGACACGAGTGCAAAGCAAAATGTCATTTTATTTAATTCAAGGACTATTTTCCTTCTAGTATTGCTGAAGGGATCACCTCCTGGGGAATTGATCATTACAAAGTCCCTGTCTAAAAGTTCAAGTGCTCTTGTTGTACATTCTTTTGAACCACAGAAAACATAATGACCAAGTAGGTGGGCAGCTACTTGCAGTTTTATCCCACCTAAATTAGCATTGCTTCAGGCTAGAAAACAATTCAAGTAGTAAAATCATGGAAAATGTTAACCTTTAAGGTCACTACCATATTCTGATCAAAAAGTCCTGAATGTATGAAAAGAACATCTGTACATGTTGTGAAGTTTTCTTTTTTTTTTTTAAACCAGACACTGTCGGAGATGGCAGTTAAGTATTTTGGACCAGTTATCAACCAGGTATTTCAGAGTTCTGTCTGAAGGTTTATTACCAATTTCAGTATGCAATTCACTTTTCACATTAAGCTCTTTAACAAAAGCAACATATACCCGCACCAGAATCACTGTAGACAGATTTAGTTTTATAGAATGCCCTTCTGAAAATTCATTTCAAAATAGAGATGCTTTTTTTTTTTTTTTTCTCCAGAACTGTAAAAGCCATAAAAATGCAAAATATCTGTTAGGAAATTTTTTTAATCAAAATTATTCCTTAATGTTCAAAATAACATTTAACCTCCTACTTTTTTTGTTGTTGTTGTTGTTGTTGTCATCCACATATCGATCAATAGACTAAACAGGTAACAATGGTTCACATTTTTCCCCCACCTGAAACATTTCTTCTAACACAGGCCCAAGATAGGCAATACAGAGATTCAGGGACATGGATTATGCATGGCAAAGGTAATCCTCTATCATTTTAATTTAGAACAACTCTGATTCTAGCACACAACTTTGAGACTCAGTTGTTTTCAATCTGCTCTAGGTCCAAGTCCCCACAGTCTAGAGGAAAGATGCCCTCTTCAGTGCTCTCACAATCACTTGTGTCCTCATCACTTTCACATACTGCAGCTGCTTTCTTATAATCCCTTGTTTTGAAGCTACCTTGGCATGACCCGTGATGCCTTACTTCATCCAGCTGTTCTTTCATCGGACTGGAACCAGGGGTGATGATGTTCATAAGATCATTTGAGTCACATGGGGATGACACAATTGTCTTCATTTGTGTGTCATCGTCATCGTCTTCATAATCAAGGGAGCAAAGACTTTTGGAATTTTTTAAAGTCTGTAATTGGAAAAAAAAAATACATGAATATATTAATGGTGACCGTATAGGAGGAGCAGAATTAATTCTGGTTAAGTTCTACAATGAGGTGAGGATATGTACTCAAGCTTAGAGAAGCAAATATCAAAAGTACTGCTGGAAACAGTGGGGCATAAGGAAAAAGAGCATTTGTTTACTACTCAACCTAATTTCGCACAGATTTTTTGCCTATATGGATTCCAGTTAGCGACAACAAATCTAGCAGGCTCCTTTTCTGCACACAAAAGTGTAAAAATCTAACTTAACTCAATAGGAAACTACAAGCATCTAGGCCAATATGTTCACGTTCTGGCAAACCCAGAGCAAAGCAGTTGGTAACATCAGCATTTAGGTTAGACAGCTGCACTGCAGCCTAGACAACAACTAATTCCTCCAAGTTCCCAAGTGTGTAGGATAATAGGCTCTCCTGTCCCATAGGAGTCTGCAGCAAGGCAACTGGCTTTGGGTAAGCTCCAGGCAGCAAGCAGTCTTGCTTCTGCTGGAAGTATCTTTCTCCAGAGTCGGCTTCATTTCTCTTACTTTTGGTACCATTTGAACAAGAGCTCAGGAGACTTCAGAGATATTTACATGAAAAGTATATTAAAAGGAGAGGGGTGCTAACCTTCATTTAAACAAAAAAGAAACCCTCAGTAAGCTACCTCTGTATCCCGGATAAAGGAATAAAATGCCTAAGTTCCTCATGCAACTGTAAGGGATCCACAACTAGAGTCCAAAAGCAGCATCCAACAACAGGGCTATAGAGACAACAGAAGTCAATAAACTGATTGCAGTAAATGTGAAACTTCTAAATTCTGCCTCTTACAAGTACACAGTGAGCAGGAAGGGTATAACAGTTTCTCTTTGCAGTGGTAGGAGTCCAGAGAGAAACGCTGTGGAGGCTGCTCTTAGTATCTCTTTGGTTAACTGACTGCAGCCTCACATACACAGCCCCAGCTTATTACAAGTAGATCTACAAGGAACAAAATCTTTCACACCCATTTTCAACTCTCCCCCTCTCTTTGTCATTTCTTAAGTATTTCATATTTGTTGATACATTCACATGAAATACAAACATTGCAACATCCGTGCTATGTCATGTTCCAGATGCTTTCCCAGAGCACTGTATAAATCTTCCTACTCCACCACTTCATGCTAGCAGCCACATGAGATTACTAGATCTGTTAAGTGGCTTTTAAGCATAACTTCACAAAGCCAGAGGAAAGCTATAAACATGAGCTCATCTTGCCTGGACAAAACTGGACGAAGTGGAGAGAGGTAAAGCCACCCAGTGGAAAAGCTGACCCCCTGAAGTCACTGCTATATGGTATACCTTGCAGGTAAGTTTACTGCCACTCTTCAAGTTCCTACTTGGGATATTCTCACATCCAGTCTGCACAGAAAAAATTGTCTGGAGGAAAACTTGGATTGAGACAAAAAGAAGATGCTCGAGTTCTGGAATTCACAGTCCAGCCAACCTGAGGAGCAAAGTATAGAAAAGGAAAGCCTCTCTATGGCTAAGAGTCTGCAGCAGCTTGCACCAAGGAAATAACACTTCAGTGCCTTCTTTACATACCAGAGGTTTATGTCTACATGGTGCTTTTGCTCAAAACTGCTTTCATATAATATGAAGTAGATCGTTAATTGCAAGTCCTACGTTTAAGGTCAAAAGGATAGAATTATAGATTGTTTGTGTTGGAAGGGATCTGTAAGAACATCCAGGTTTCAACTCTCTGCTATGGGCAGGGGCACCTCCCTCTAGATCAGGTTGCTCACAGCCCCATCCACCCTGGCCTTCAATGCTTCCAGGGATGGGGCATCCACAACCTCACTGGGCAATCTGCTCCAGTGTCTCACCACTCTCAAAGTAAAACACACCTTCTTATAATCTAGTTTACTTTAAACTGGAAGAGGGTAGGTTTAATTTCCCCTTGTCCTGTTCCTATGCCCTCTAATAAAGTCCCTCTCCAGGTTTCCCATAAGCCAACTTCAGGCACTGTAAGGCTGCCAAGCATTCTCTTTAACCAGGTGGACAGCCCCAGCTCTCTCAGCCTGCCCTCATAGGGGAGGTGCTCCAGCCCTCTGACCATCTTCGTGGCCCTCCTCTGGACCTACTCCAACAGCTCTCTGTCCTTCCTGTGTTACGGGCTGGACTCCATACTCCAGAAAAGATCTCACAAGAGCAGAGTAGAAGTTGAGAATCACACTGCTAGTCATGCTTCTCTTGATGCAATCCAAGATAACATTGGCCTTCTGGGCTGCAAGCACACGTTGCTGGCTCATGTTGAATCTTTTAACTGACAGCCCAAAATAAACCTTAAGAAGAAAAGCCTGTGACCACCATTCTATCAGAAGAAATTCACTGAAGTCTTTGTTAGCCTTGGTTAAAACCCACATCCTATCTCGCATGTAATTAGCTTCAACAAAATTGATAACCTTACATAATCAAAAAGCTCTCTGCTACCAAGTTCCTCTCCCCAGTGAAAAACAGTTTGGGTATAAAACACATTCCTGTTTTCAGAACACATTTCTACATAGCTCACTTACAGCTTACACAAGCACAAGCATTTGCGCTCCTTTTTATGACTAAGAGGTGTGAATTTCTCATTTACTTAAAAGCAAATCAGCATATTTTGAAGCAGAAAGTGTTAGAGGATATTTTAATAGCATCTCCCTGCTTCGAAAAAAAGAGCACATTTCCTGTCGTATACCTCCACATAGAGGACAGTATTTCCAGCCCTTTAAATCTTACAGTAGACATTGGGAAGGCAAGGGATCAAATAAAAGGAAAGCTTTGAAAGATCTGCTTTCACTGCTTAGAAAGGAATTCCCGAGACCCCCTTCAATTTTCCTTTATTCAATTTACTGCTCGAAATTAATCCAACCGCACAGC
Source organism: Callipepla californica brunnescens (assembly GCA_023055505.1). Classification (NCBI taxonomy): domain Eukaryota; kingdom Metazoa; phylum Chordata; class Aves; order Galliformes; family Odontophoridae; genus Callipepla; species Callipepla californica. Next base: position 36,932,608 of record JALIRH010000005.1, on the reverse strand, counting down.
TGTCTTTCTAGAAGGTTTGTATACATAAATGGAAAATTGCCTGTTAGCTGTACTGTGCTGAAAGTACTTGAATAGGAACTTTTAGCTGGTTTCAACACAACAGCAAGTGCATTCAACTGCTTCTTTGTTCGCCCACTTGTCGCAACCGCACCAAACTAAAAATAGGTGGATTTATTATCTCCCAGCACAATCCCACTTCTTTCACAAAGCAAAAAGGTAAAAATTGCAATGCATTCAGGCCCTCCAAACTGCAGCTTTCCATGTTCCGCGGGTACAGTACCACACCTTGCACGCACAATTGTGCTCAGCAGGGAGCCAACAAGTACTCGCTCAATGGTCCTCGTCCCATAAAGGATGCTGGACAACAAGACAAAAGAGTCTGCAGTTGGCAATGGATAGAACTCAATCAGCTAAAAGTATTCTTTTGTGTAACGGGGAAAAGAAAGAAAAAAAAAGAAACTCCGAGTTCTAAAAGAAGAGAGGCGATAAAATGTCTGAATATTAAGAAAAAAAAAACTTTGTACTGAAAACAATGGCGAGGAAGGAAATAAAAGAAATCTCTCTAGACCCTTGCCATACAAAGCAAGCACGAAAGCCCAGCATAGCTTGAAAGGAAGCTAATGCCTGCACTTCACTAAACCTCAAGTTCAGAAACTGATAATATATCACTTTCCAAATATAAAGAGCAATAGAAAGGTTGGTTTTGTTTTAGTAACAAAACTAAAGCATTTGCTACAGTAGTCAAAAGGAAACCACATCATTTATGTGCACTGAAACCCAGCGCATAACCCGAGCAGCAGTTCTCATGCTTCTTTCCCCATGTCCCAGTTCCACCCATTTCCCCCCAGTTTACAGGGGGTGGAGGATGGAGCTGCTCCCAGAGGTACAGATCAGAATAGCGACCTGGCTGCAGAACACAAGAGACACTGCTCTAAAAGAAATACTGGCACAGAGGGTTCCTTCTTGAGGTCTCCATCAGGGACAGGAATGACATGGGTGCCACTGGTCCTCACACTGAGCCAATGCTGGAATTTCCTGGAACATCAGCAACTGATTCAAGTGAGACAATAGAGACAGTCTGAGCACAGCAGCAAAGCTTTTTGCTGTTGCTTCCCCAGCTGATGAAGATGGAGACAAACCAAGATCGGCTGCATACTGAGGGTTATGTTCATTCCTGCTCCACCTCCTGGACTTGCATCTCCTACATTTGCATCAGATTGGCTTAAAAGCAAATGCCCTGACCACTGGTGACTAAGTTTAATTTCCAGCTTGGAAGCATCATGTGTAGCATTGTGTTAGCACCTCAGACACCAGCCTATCCCCAAAAAGGTGACAGTCCAGCCTCAGCAGTAATGAAATCCAACCATGGTTATTGTTACATTGAAGAGATTCAGGAAGCTAAGATGTAGGCTTAATGACTTGAGATTACACCAACAAACAATAAACCCTACTGTAGAGGAATGCTCTTGTGGTCTGACCAACTCTTCCATCTTGCACAGCACTGAGCTCTTTGTGAATAGTTATCTTTGAGAACCTGAAGTAAGCCAAGTACACTGAGTTGGAGCTAAACGACCCCAACGTGCCCTATGACTCTAGGAAAAACAAAACAGACAGAGAAAGATTTCTTCCCTGCAAAAAAATAGAAATCAAGGTGTAGAAGTGCACTGCACTTTTGAATTAAAGGATCTAAGAAGTACTTCAAGTGAAGAAAACACTGCATGCTTCTAAGCGAGACATTTGAAATAAATTAGAAGTAATTTTTTCCTGCTCCAAGCCATAAAGCCAAGTAGTTAAGAAGTATTTCCATTTTTGTGTTCTACTGAAAAAGAACCAAATCCCAAGAAGATTCCTGACAACTTCACGGGCTAAAACTAATATTTGACTGGATCCAATCTGGGTACCTAACACACTGTTCACTCTCTGCAGTTACTCCTTATTTTCTTGAAAATCTGATGTGTATTCCATTTTGTATATTGGAAAATTCAAGAACACAATGTTTATTTCACTGTCTATACACAGGAAGTCAAAAAAAACAATACTGGATGTGAACAGTGAAGAGCAAACAACCTCTATCATTCTGCCATGCAGTTCAACACAACTAAAATAACCATTCTTTACAAGAGAAAAATCATTGCTGCAGGTTTTTGTATTCAAAGACAGCAAATCCTCCTGCAAAATTCAGGGACCTAGTTAAGAATCAATACAAGCTGACACACAGCAATGTGGCTGTGACTTGAAAATGAGAGTTGTTTGGTACTTTGTCTCTGCTGTATCTTCAAAGGTAATTTTAATTTTTTAGATGTAGGTGCCCAGGAAGAGAGGCAAACTGACATCAACTCATTTCACATCAGATGCTAAACGGCATTGTGAAGTAAGAGGCTTTCATCTTCCACTAGCCAGACTGTTCTAGATTTAAACACGCTGCTTTCTGGTATAGTCTACCACGAAAGTTGATCTATTTATTGGCCTAGATTTCTATGCTTATTCTAAATTGTGCCGCGGTCTCCCTGTAAATTTTGTTTATGAGCTGTAAGAACTTGGGGTTTAATTTGGGCTTTTATCTGGTGCCATTAGTTGGAAAAATATCCCGTTCCAATGGAATAGAAACAGTTTCCCAAAATGCCAAGTTTGTCTAATTGTACTCCATCTACAAGGATGCAAGGCTATTCATCACATGAAATATCTCACCCAAACCACTGAATAGTTAAAGGTCTACAAAAATGGACAAAGAGTCAGGGAGGAAACACATGCTCAATTAACTTTCAACAGATCAAAGAACAGTTTGAGTATGTCAGTCTAAAGGTGTTTCTCCACACTAAATTTCAGCACACAAAACACTGCTGTCATCTTACATTATGCTTTTGATATTAAGTTTCGGGTCAGATAAGGACGGTTTAGCAGAGAGCTAACAGACACTTCCAGGGAACTCAGGTGCAAGAGGTTTGCCACAAGTCCAGGACCAGACACAACTGATCAACATTTCTGATCAACATCTGTTATGTTTGTTTTTTTTTAAAAAGACAAATTAGAATCTGAATTAATGCAGTACTTAATTAAATACAGTCAAGAGCATAATTCAACAACGTTAATAATGTGTAGGAGGTGAACATATATGGCAATTTTCCTCTTATATAAAACCCAGGCCAACATTAAACTGCATTTTTTAAAGTTTACAGTATGGAATTTTAATTAAGATGTTGGCATCTTACGTTTCCCAAGTCTGTGGATTTGTGAACTGCAACCTTTTACCTCTGCTGTTTCAGTAAGTATAAATCATGCAGTCTTTTATTATGGGAATGTGGAATTATGTTCTACAAACAGGCATACCTATTTCACCTGCTTGTAATTAAGTAAGGGTTGAAATCTTTTTTAGTACCAGACCAGCAAGAATAAATACCTACAGATGCTACAAATTATTCCACTAACGAGCATAGAAGAAGCTCACACAGTAGGTTTAACTGTTCTAAACTGGCTGATAGTCAACTTGATGTCAAGCAAAGTGGAACATGACGACATTTACTTTGTTCAGCTGAATAAAGCAGCACAAGACTTTGGCTAGGGAGAAAGAAGATCAAGCCAAACACGACAGCTACTAGATACAGCAGCAGTGTTCATCTGAAACACGCCAGTGCGTTAGAACAGAGGTTCCCTCAAAGGGATAAACCCTGCCACAGAAAAGACTCAAAGGGCAATTGAATTGGCCAGAACAGGGTTCTAGCTCTTCTTGCAGAGCAGCTGCTGCACTCTGGGCTCCCTCACAGCATCGAAGCATTAAGAGAAGGGCCCACCTTCACAATTCTTCACATAGTTATTTTCCGGCTCCCTTGGAGACCCTAAGCACATCTCTAATATGGGTGGAGCAGAGGAGACTGACACTGTGGGACTGGGCCTCAACTGTGTTCAAGCTGCACAAGCTTCAGGTTGATCAATTCAAAGTGTTTTAATGAGGGACAGTGTGATGAACAAAAAGCTGCACTGTTCGTGTTCATACAGGGATGAATAAATCTGGTTTTGTAGTAGAGTGGCACGGATAGAAATGATGCAGCCTCTCCATCAGAGGCAATTTGTGTTTTGACAAGGCTTTTCCACCTTTTCTGATTCAAACCTTTACCTTTCCCACACACAACAGAAACACAGAAAGTGCATAGCACCATCTTCATTATTAAAATCAAGTCTCCACAAAGTCATTCTTCCATATTATCACCAGTAATGTCTGATTCATTCATGTACTTAGTTTTCTGCAGTATAAGGAAACATGCACCTGTTCATGTAGGAATGCATCTACACACCACACTGATGTACTAGTCAGAGATATCAACATTTTGAACAAGAATGCTGCCCAACAAAGAGGGCAATTGCTTGCATTATGTTCTCATTCATGATCCAAAAAACAAAAGACTGCCCTTGGCAGCCAAAGCTTTCCAAATTAGTCTTCTGACAGAGGAATTAAGACTTCATGGCATCAGCTCTGAAACAGAAAATTGCCTCAAAAAAATCAGGAGTTTTACTGAACATCAGGAATTCTAACTAGATACATTCCAAGAAGATCAAAGGCTGTTTTATGGAAGCACAACTACTCAATCACAGAGTGAAGCTGACTTTACCATGCCAAAGCATTCTCAAGTAACCAGGATGAAGCTGACCAGTAATACCACAGTGCAACACTGGACAGCATCTGTCCCTCCCAGCTTCAAAACATGGCCATGTTGGCTTCATTTCCTGCCCTTTATGTGTCATCTATTTTTACAGACACCCTCTATCCTAAGCACTCCAGCCAAGCTCTCATTCCTTCGTGATTTTGCTATGAGCTGCAAACAATTACTCTCACAATTGAATCACATATGCACTAATTTTGAGTACACCCATGCACCTCCTCTCTCCAAGTTCTGGTGCACTCATTTTTCATCCTCAAGTCAAACACATAAGTTGAAATGATGGGTCAAATTTTAAGAAATTAGAGAAGTAAACTTGCAGCCCTAATTCTAAGGCTGCCCTCATTAGTTACTGACAGATGTCAGCCTCACCTATGTTATTGGGTTATGCTGGCACTCCATCATAACCAGCATTTTAAGGGATTCTGTAATTGGGCCATAAAGCTCACTTCTGCCAAGGACTGGGAGGGTGGGGGTGGGGGAAATGGGAAACAATCTCAGCTTGGGAACAGTTTCCCCTTCCATCAGTTTTCCACTACAGAAGTAGTTGTCCTAAAGCTTTGTTTAGGACCTTGTTATGCAAGCACACAGGGGTACACTCACACATGCAGACTAAATACAAGTACTATTGTAATTGCCATTAGGAACCTTTTACTCGACTCAAGGCAAAAACCACAATTTAACACTACATTCTTCCAGGAACGTTGATTCAAACTGTAGGTAGACTCTTGCCACTAATTATTTCCAGAGATGAGCTGAACACAGTGCATTTATTTAGAAATAACACAATTAGCACTGTTCATCTTCATTCTCTAACATGTATATTATAATTTTCTTGCCTGGCATCTGATTTTCAACACTTGGAACATCTCAAACTGCACAGATCAAGTGTTGCTCTCGATATCAAGTGGCAAGTCTGCTACTGATTTTTAATACTAAATCTATTTGTGCTAAAACCTTGGTTTGGTCAGGAGTATACACAACTTGGACAACTGGATCAATTACCATGCTGGAAACTACAGCACTCCAGCACCTGATGCTCAACAATTGATATTTTGCTTGTTTAAAAAAAAAAAAAAAGTTAAGTCAAAACTATGAGTTCCTTCATCCTTCAGCTGCACTGAGGAAAAGGTTGTTTTAAAGTACACAGAACGGACTCTGAGTAGGAAAGCAACTCACACAGGACAATCAACAATCAAAATCCTAAAGCATCGTGGTTATATGAAAACTGAGCTCAACCTCCTGCATGTTTTATTGCAGGAGCAAATGTCATCATCAGCACAAAGAATGTGCTGATTTCCAAGGACAGAGAAAGATCAGCCATGCAGTCACCTGCAGCTAACTCCAAGCAGTCATCTCGCACGTCACTTAGGAAACATCCAACTGTAGTCCACAAGAAGCTGCTTTTAACACCATTAAGCCATCTCCTCAGTTGCATGTACTTGGAAAAATAATACGTTAACAAATCAGTATTTCCTATCTTAAAAATCCTAAAAATCCAATGGAAGAACAAGTTGGTATTGTTAATTAATAGAGATAAATCAGTTTGTTTTCGTATGTTTGAGGCATCTGCTGGTCACACCTATGTCTCACTATATACCCACAGCAGGAAGTGATCTTTATAAGGAGAGTAACAAAAGACAGTGACAGTTAAGACTTCCCAAAGTGATTTTAAGAAAAGCCTGAGAAAAATCTCAAGTTGAGTTTCAGACGTCTTTTAGGAGATGGTAGATCATGTCAGGAAGTCAACAGCAAGGGAAGCACATCCACCTTAGGACCACACTTCACAATATACAGCGTCCAGTATGTGAAACAAAGCCTAGCTCAGAAATGAACTGTTTCATTCTGTTATTACAGAGATGCCCTTATCACTCTGATTACCATGTCATCAGAAACAAAACCAAAAAACCAAAAAACTTGAGTATTAAGAGGATCCCCTCTCCTAGAATTATCTTGAGTTGAACTCAGAAGTAAAACATTCCCTAACAAATTAAGCTACACTGAGAATTATTCTTTTTAAACCCCACCTCCCATGACAGGAAAAACATTCTGTATCAGTGATGAAACACAACTGAGCATTTCTACTTTCCACCATTTTCTCATAATTCAAAGCAAGGAACGAATCCAATCCCCTGCCACAACACAGATGGCAAAACCTGAGAAAAGCACTCTCACCTCTTTACACCCTCTTGCAGCTTGGGCACTTTAACTGTGTGAGTATCCTATATACAACAGTGAACTCAATACTGTATTGTATTCCAGACACCACCACCAATAGTACTAGCATAATCCAATTTTATGACAAGCTAAGTAATAATTAAAAAAGAAAATATCCACAGCTGGCCAAAACCTCGCCTGTGAGTTAATAAGATGGCCCCTTCGCTCATGATGTCAAATGCAGCTGGTCTGGTACTCATTAGCTCTTTCAACAATGAATGCTTACTTGCACATAGGGGAACTTGCCAGAAAGGAAAAGTAAATCTGCAGCAGATACTGACCTGCATCCTCTTATTCACACATGGCTTACAGAGGAGCCTGTAAGCATGTAAAGCTAGCTGCAGGTCTGATCAACAACAACAGCACAGAACAGCTCCGGGAACAGACAGCTTATTTTTAACACATTTGTTACAGGACACCATTTACAATAGACTGGGAGAAATCCTTTATCCTTAATGAGATTTCCTTCCCTTCACTAACCCCAAGGCTTATTCTTGCTCGCTGTCAGCACGGGGAACCTCCAGTGCAAGGGCTCACTTCATTAAGGGCCATTTCAGGCCTAATTTTGCATTGTGACCCACTGTGCTGATGCAAAGAAAGCAAAATGCCAGATGCTCCCTGTGCCTGCTACCTCCACAGCATTTCATTCACAGCTCCCCAAACCTCCCAGCATCTATTCAACGCAAGTACCCCAGCGCAGGCTGTCCTGTCACAGCACAAAGTGCTGGCTTGTCTTCAGCTCACTTGATGCTTGACTATCATCTCCCAGCCCAGCCTACTCCTATCTCCTTTCCTTCTTCCCAAGCCTGCTGGAATTTGAACTTTAAATGGATGCCCTCCATAGCAACAAAAGATAAAAAAGAAGCCTTTGATTGTTCATGCGTTGCGGAAAAGAAAGAAGGAGATTCATCCTGGCTGTGACCTAGCAGGAACTCATCAAGCACAGCTCTCCTTCCATTGCAATGGGATGCCTTTGGCTGTAGCTACTCATTCAAGCTCCCCGCGTCTATGTTTCCATTCAAAGAGTGATGAATTCTCAGGTTTTTTCTCCCCACCGTTAAGAAACTGAACGTTCATCCCATGAATGAAGGGCAACACCGTGCTTGGAGAGCTGCCAGAGGGCTCTGTAACACTCCACAGTTTGGAGCTGTTTCAATACTTATTGATATCTAGCGGGATTTGTAGCTGCATTATTTATAAGGGGAAAAAAAATCACCAAGCCATATTTAGACCCCGGCAATAAACTATTTTTAGCACCATCTGTTTTTCTGGTTTTCTCCCTCGTTTAGGCAGGAGAACACTTTTACTCAGTTCCCCCCCCCCTCCTCACCCATTTAAAAGAATCCACAGAGCCTGCACCGAAGCCCAAGGAAGGACTGTGCTGAACATTTACTGCGCAGTGATCCTTCTAATCACGTTTTTGGAAGCGAAAGTTGCTGAGTAAAGACAGTCTTGAGCTGATGCAACAGTGTATGCTTAGTTACAAAACAGAGCAGTTTTTTTATAATGCAAGGGGCAATGCCTCTCCCACAAAGGAGGTTACTACCAGAAAAGAAAGAACTGATCATTAACCACATTAAACCATCTCAAAAAACACTCCCACTCCTGGCACTGCTTTTCTGGGCAGCAGTTGCCAAGTTTCACCCTCATTAAACCCGCAGATACTTTATCACAAGAACATTCAGCCAGGCCCCTGTTAGAGAGGGAAACATGAAGTGCAAGCAGCTGCTGCCAGCACCTTGCCTCTGCAAGATGAGGTGTTTGAGCTGCAGCTGCCACCCAGTCAAAGGCTGCCCCAAGACCTCAAATTAACTCTTCAAACTCACATTTACATTCTGCTCTGAGAGAGGGACAACAGCAGTGGCCTCTGCAGCACAGCTAATGGGACTGAGAGGAGGGGTTGCTGGCTCCCTCAGCTCCGAGGGAAGCGAGGCTGCAGATCCCTGCATACTAATTGAGTTCTCAGAAACATTATATATTCATCTTACATGCAACGCATTCATCTTATCTTCCTGTCCCACAAAAGTTTGCTTTTCAGCCAAAATAGTAACAAGTATTTGAAAGTTTTACTATGATGCCAGGTTAAGAATATTTTTACTTCAGTGCATGGCAGGAAACTCATCTGAAATACAAGCTCGTTCTTCACAAAGGGCAGGAAAGGCTACACACTGGTTTACCAGGCTTGCACCACAAGTCAGTAACTCCTAGCAGGTGGAAGAGATGTAAAAAAAGAAAATAAGTCCCAGCACATAGCACATAGGTCAAAATTAAATTCTACAAAAGCATAATAGACAAAAACACACAGGCACTTCAATGGGTTCCAACAAAGAGCTATGAAGACTTCAAAGCAGTAAGTATTATTGATTAAAATAGCATTCATTTGTCACTGTTACAGTGTGACAATTCCAAGGTGTGAAGGGATGAATAACCTAACAGTACCATCAAACTAGTTGCACTTAGGGATGACTCCTCCACTCTACTACTTTACTCCAGTGGAGAAAATGGAGCACAGCACATCCAACACACAAGCTGCCTGGGTATGCAGGATAGTGCCAGAGTGCTGAGGTCTGAGAGGCATCTCTGCACACCACAGCAGCACCCACCACATCCCACCCGTCAGACAGTGCTCAGTTACCTTCCCTCTCCCAGAGGTATCTGTCCCACTCCAGGGGATCAGCTCCACATCTGAGCTGTGTGCACAAGACACATTTCAAAGGGCAGCCCGCCTCGACTGAGAGAAGCTCAATAAAAGTTGTTCAAAGGAAAGAATCAAGGTCTGCAGTGGCCATATAAAACACATGGACAAAAGCCAACTTATACAGTAACTGTCGCAGTAAATTTAGGAGCCATTGCCAAGTATGTTTGAGAATAAAAACTGAGCCCGCAACCTGCAGTTGAATTCCCTGAGGCAGTTGCATAACCTGCAAATGTTACAACATGAGAACAAATTAACACTGGTGATGTACCAGGAATGTAATCAGAGGGTCTGGAAGTCTTCAAAACACAGCTTGCTGCAAGCATTGTTCCAAACTATCCCGATTTCACGTGGGCAAGGACACTCACTTGTGTGCAGTGTCCACCGCTTATATAACCATGCACTTTTACAGACTTGGAAGGCAGGATTTACCTTACTCCTAGAGTTTACACCCTATTAGCTAGCACATGTGTGCTTAATAAGATTATTCAGTAAGATATGACTGTAGGGACTCGTGAATTACAGAGCTGCAGAAAGCAAGTGGTAAAGACAACAGCAAAAAGAGCTTGTTAAACTGCCCATCCACCCCACCCTTACAGACCAGATGGCCAATGGAAAGAAAAATCATCCACCCTTAAAACCCAGTTATCAGGGAGAAAGAACTTTGTGATTAGCTCTCAAGTCCACACTTGAGACAGGGCCCAGTGGTAGTAAAATGAACAGTGTCAAGTCAAAAGTCTAGACAAGGTCAATTTTATGTCCAAGTCCACATAGGAATCTCTCCCCTTCTTTGGTATCTTTAACCAAATATGTGACTTTTTAAAGAGTTGCATTTTTTTTTTGTTTTGTTTTTGCTGTTTAAAAAAAACTGAAATTGAGCTTGTCTCCCCACTTATCTTTTGAACATTACTCTCGTCTTCACAGTGATCACTACTCAGCAACATGCTTCCATGTCAAGGCCTCCAACAGCAGAGTACAGGAAAAAGATGCAGAAGTTGCATAACATTTATAATATTAAGTTCATATATAAATGATCTTTAAGCAGTCAGAAAATACTGTCCCTCAGTATGCTCATCCCAGTTAGTTTCAAATCCAGCCTGAAAGGTCACTTACATTAACAAGTTAACTCCTCATCTGCAGTTCTCACCCTTGACAAAGTGCTTCTACTAGGAAAACAGAATCCATGCAAACCTTCTTAAGAGTTTCAAATAGTTTCTCCTGTCCTAGAATTTATTTATTTTCAAAAATATGCTGGCTTATGTCCATTGCAAAAGCATTTGGAGACCCTCTGAACAAGTCTGTATTATACTTCAGACAAGCTGCATGTAGATCTCAAAGACTTCAGTCCGTTGAGATTTAATTTCAGGTGCAAACTTCAGGTATTGCAAGTATTTACATAAAGACATATTCCTTTCCCCAAACAGAGGGGAGTATAACACAAGATATAAATCTACCTTAAAGTTGATTAAATTTTGTTTTGAATCACACTGCTTCTGGACCAGACACAACAGAAAGAGTTTCCAGTCCAGGTACACGCTTCCATTAAAGAGCTCAGCTCTGCCCTTAAAACTGAATTCTTTCTGCTGGCCACTCTCCTAGGGTGAGGACTCCTCCTGTAGAGCTCAAACATCACAGTAAAGGCATAAGCAAACGTGAATTGAGAACAAGATTTTGTACCTCTAGAGAGAAAGCAGAAAATAATTATCTTGGATTTCAAAGAAGAATTTAATAGCTCCTCAAAGAACGGGGACTGGCTAAGTTTTCCAGTTTATTCCAGCCACTTAATATCAGAAGGAATTCAGCTATTTGAAAAAATATAAAAAGCAGAATATGATACTTAACAGAAAGCATGCATACACTTTAGTTATCTACTTGAGGCCAATCTGGAAGTTAAATAGTCCACTACAAAGTTGATTATTTCTGTATCATTTTAAATCCCATTAATCCATTCCTACTCACTTGACCTAATACACCCCACACGTACTAAGTATTAAATTTAACAAGCTTAAGATCAATTTACCAATCCAACTGCTGGCTTGCATGGCCTGAAAACACATCCTCCTATGCAACTACATGAGCTTTGCAAGGCTTAAGACAACAAGGTTTTCGCTCTGTGTCATGAAATTTTCAAAAGCCATGAAAATTTAATGTTTAAGGGACTTCTGGTTCTATAGTAATGTATGTACAAGTTAGAGGAACTAGTCTGTTCAAGCAGTATTTATCTTTTAAATGTTGAACGCATGAGCAGCATACCCTGAACAGCAGTACATAAATCACTTCAAAATCTTGGAGCCCATATTCTGGATTCAGGTTAGCATCCATTACAAGAGCATAGTTAAGTACACTCTCAGAAAAGAATAACAACCTGCTTTGGCAAGATTCCACGCTCAAGTCAAACTCTACCTAAAAACTGAAAGGAGGAAGAGGGGAAAAGAAGATTTCAGAGACTCAGACATCAGGAGTCTGTCTGGATTTATTTTATCATTGTGCAGTAATGAAGAACTTCCAGCGAGGCTCTGTGTTGACTACACTTGCACATCTGATCTCTGCCACTCTGAGGGGACAACACAGCAGTTATGAGTAACCTTGAAACGCTACAAAATAGGACGTGACAGTTAAGCCACAAGGCACCTGTCATATGCTTTATAAGAACTCAAGATCTTTCGCACTACTTATAAATCATAACACTACTTCCTACTGCTTATTTTTAACCTACTAATTACATCTAAACATCCTTAAGATGTACATTATTTTAAAAAGGACAGGCTTAAATTTGTCCAGAATTACCTAGTTCAGAATTCTCCTCCAACTAAATCACAGCTGACACTACAGTATTCTTGTTCAACTACTGCAAAGATGGCAAAGTCCTCCTGTTACTTAATGCCAACCTGCCTTAGTGGATAATGATGAATGTAAAACAGACCTGAAAGGTGAGATAGTTAAAATATAACTAAAAAACAAAAGCGTAGCTTTGTACAGTGTCAGCAATGAAGAATACTTGCAACCTGTAAAAGCATTTCCCAGAAGGAAGGTACATTCAGAGAGCTTGACCTGCTTGACTAGCCTGTGTTCATAAAACCTGTAAGTGTATTCTGTGGCTTAAGCAATCAGGTATGGATTTTTTGAGTTATGACAATTCAAAAAATGAGAAAAAGGACTACATCTCTACTATAGCCCTTCAGTGTAAGTCAAGAGAGCTCCTTTAGCTAGTTAGAAGCTACAACAGTCATTAAGTGCATTACTATAACCTTCTGCTTATCTACACTCTCCTGGTTAAGGACAAGACTGAATGAAAAGGCAAAGAAGAGAATCACAAGTGCAATCCATAGCAGATATCACCTTATAGAATTATTAAGGTTGGAGAGATCATCCAGTCTAAGCCATCACCACCATGCCTGCTAACCATGTCCCTCCATTTCAGAGAAGGGTTCCACCATTCAGCTGAGAGGACACAGTGAGTATTTACTTTAGCAGAACCTACCACTCCCCGCTGTCCTTTATGCCAACATATGCAGCTGGTTGTTTTTCTACTACCCCAAATCCCATGCAAGAAGCATCATGGTCTTACAGAAATAAACTAAACGCCAATCCTTTCAGATGATAAAGCCAACTGAAAGTGTTGCTTCCTCTCCCTTACGGCTAGGGGCAGGCAGATTTCAGAGATGGCAGTTTCTCTATCTTCCAGGGACAGCCTCCATCCTTCCAGATTTTCTAACTTTGTTTCTTTCTGTCTTCGACAATTTAGACTTCCCACGTTTTTAAGTCTAGAAACACAAACATCCAGTTATGACACTGCTCTGTTTAGAACAGTTTGTCCCTACAAAGTCTTATTACAAACAAATTTGGGAGGTCAATAGTAGTAGAACCTATTTTGAGAAGTGAAAGAATACTAGCCAAGTTATCCAAAAAACCAACACCTTGCAGACACAATTAACGCCTGCAAGTTTTTCTGGACTTTTATATGCTAATCACAGAGACAAAGTCATCCTAAATTATGCATACTCGTGCAAAGGAGCTAACACAAGGAAATGTGCTTAAAGCCTCAACACCCTAATATTTCCAATCAGGACAAACAGTAGTTTTGGTGTAGCACAAAAATAATGAAACCTTTTCAGAAGGTCTCAAGAATTTACTCAACATCTTATCTCACAGCAAAGAAAACAAAGAATAGGTCCATATTTGTGCTAGAATGCCCCTTTTTTTGAAGCTCACAGGATACTAAGCCATGCCCCTTCATAAGTTTCACAGGAAAACTACTCAGAATTTGTCCTTACAGAAGAGCTGATTAAAATGGTCAAGTAAAAAAAAGGTTCTAGGAGGTGAGTATTGCATTCACAGTTCTACAATAGTCATTATGCTTCAAAATCCACAGCCTTCCTCACTTTGTAACTGGGCTATATAGGCAAGCCTTGACTTGTTCGCATAAAGGGCCTTGCTACAGCTTGTCCACTTAAAATAGTGGGTTGTCAAACTGACAGTATGATTACGGAAAAACAATTTTAAAGACCAAGTTTCCTTTGGCAACGCTGCAAAAATCATTTATGTGAAAGAATGTTAATGCTGTTTTTAAGCTAAAACTAGAGGGTGTTGGCCTCTTGTAAGAGAGCCATTTAACAGTCTGGAGTTATCCTTTATCAAGTTGTCCTGTGTACCCTGCGCTAACTAATCACACTGCAATTTAACAGAAGTTTAAACACTGAACTCCATGATCTCCGTGGGTCTCTTCCAACTCAGGATATTCTGCAATTGAGTTCACCAGCATTCATGCACGTAGAAGCTATAGTGCTAGGTCAGAGGAAGACATCTGTCAAAGAAGTTGCAAGAAGTAAATTATCCTTCCCCTGCTTATGAAGTTTTCTGCAGTTTTCCTTCTCACATCCTCCCTCTTTATAATGCTGAGAATTTATTTAAAATGATTCAAGTGAACTGGCAAGAACATTAGCTTCAAAATGTTTTAGTTACATTTAACAAAAATATTCACTGAAATCAGGTCTTAGTTTAGATCTACTTAGCAGTTTCTATATATAATTCAAGCATTTCACTATCCAGACACTTAAAGTTCACAAGCTTGGAACATTAACCCCAATGCTCACTGTTTAGCACGGGGTTACATAAGTCAAAACTGTTCATCTGCAGAACTGAAGAAGCCTTTGCTGTCTTCCCAAAGGCACACGAAAGAAGGCAGCTTAACAATTCTGTTTTCTTACTAACATACAGACTTGGTGGAATGACCATTTTGAAGACACTGGGTCAGCTTTTCTATCTTAATTATCTTGGAACTGCTCTAATTTTAGTAAAGCTTACGTGGATGCAGTGTCAGAGTACTGCAACTCAAAAAACCTAACACAAAGCAACCTTAGGCTTACGTTTCCTAACAGATGCTGCAGTTGGCCCTCCAAAAAGTTTGGGCTAAGAAATAAGCTTTCAAAAATTGAGTTTCAAGTCAAAGTACTAGTTGTTAGTCACTAAGATTTGTCAAAATTCACTGCCAGCAAGATGCATCTTTTGACCTAGAAAAACTAAGCTGAATACAGAATAAACATACCATTTACTACTCATTTCGTTGACTTTTTCTGCTCATAAAATACATTTCATCTCAGATTACCTTCTACTACACTTCAGAAATAACTGCTTTCCAGGAGTTCCATTTTGTTCTCCATCGCTTTGCTATGACAACAGACCTGATCTCCAAAGTACCATCTTATTTGCTAGTTAATGCAAATATTTACTTGAGCTATTTAATTGCATATTTAAGCTAGACAGGTGATGCCTGATCAAAAGTATTTTCCTGAAAGTCAAATACACAGCGTAGCAGATGTGTTCACGTGACAAAGCAACAACAAAATCTATGGCGTGCTCTTTAGTGCTGGAAACAGTGCAAAGAAGCTATATCCATGACAACAGCTACTCACCTAGAAAAACCCATACCACCTCCTGGCACTAAAACAACACAAGTCTCAACTTAAACCTGTGTTACCCAAAGATAAGCTGTCTCTTTTACTCCAAATGAACATATATGACCTCATGCTCTGAAGCAAACTTAAAACTGGCTCCTCCTGTTAGGCGCACACACACAGGAAACAGATTATTGGTTCAAGAAGTAAGCAAACCAAAAGACACGACCACCTAGAGAAAAGCATTCTGACCTAAGTTGTCTTTTCTCTGCCTGCACAAATAGGCAGACAATTCCCAAAGTCAGGAAGCAACTAGCAACATCCAAAACAACTTTAGTGTTGCTTACTCATTCATCTTGATTTCCTTTTTATATTAACTTGCATGGAAACGGGAAAATAAATTAAATCTCAATCTTTTGCTTGAAAGCATACACTAAGAAATTCATTCCTTTGACCACCTGATCACTAGAAACTCTCCCCATGGTTTCCAGTCAAAATCCTAACCAATGGACTGCGCACTAATCCTTCCTCCCACCACCCCAGAAATGCCCCTAGACTTAAAAGGCATCCCTGATACTTAACTACTCCCAAATCATTCATCTGAAGTCCTAAGAAAGTTAAGTTTGTAAAAGGCAAAGGGAAAACTACTCTATTTTAAAATGGAAACTCCCATCCATACATATATGCAGCTCTTCAGTCTTGTAATTCTCGCAAGGCAAAAAACTCGCTTCATCTGCATGTGTTATAAGCCTATTTTATCCTTCCACCAAAAATCCACAGCATTTATGAGTCTTACAGATACAAATTCAAAGCAGATTGTTTTTATCTAACATATTTACACAAATACAAGTCTTGTAATAGGTATGAACATCATACCGAAGTCGAGAAGTCTTTTCAAGCCTCAAAAACCCCACAAAAAGTGAGTTCTCTGCACAGCTCCAGCTCAAACCTAGGACCTCCGTATCTTCACTCTGTGTACTGATCTCACAGGAAGTTTCTTAGGTGGGGACATGAAAAAACTTTAGAATGTCTCTGAATGGTAGCTGAATTAGGAGCATTAGTTCAGTTTTCCTGTACGTGCCTATTTCTGCTGTGCAAAGCACCAGACCTAGACCAGAAAACAGTTCCAGAGAACAGCCGCACTCCTGGCACACCTTTGGCCCCTCAAAACCCAGATGATCACACGCAGCTCTTATCACAGCAGTGAACTGCAATTCTGCGCATACTTTTTATCCTTGTAGACATAATTAAAGCACTTTTCCGTGAGCAAGATATGCAAAGCAGCTAAACAACCAGACTTTGGTCCAGGAGGCTCGTAACTGCGTGACTAGTCTTGGAAGTGATGCCTTATCCCAAAAGGAAGCAGGCAAAACACATCAAGATATATAACCCGTAATGAAAATACTAATAGCAACTAATAGCTCGTCTAGTCTACAGAAGATAAACTGACCATTGAATCTTAATTGCTCACTGTACAAAAGTTAGAGAAGTCTGGAGCATAGAAATTGTTTAAGTGTTCTATATAGCATCCTGCCAATGGTCAGAAGCATTGGTGTGTTTACCTGCTCAGCTCTTATGCCATCTACCTCAGAGACTCCTACAAAAAAGGCCTCTATGACCATCTAGTCCAACCCATCCCCCCCCATATCCACTAACCATGTCACTCAGTGCCACATCTCCACGACTCCTGAACACATCTAGGGATGGTTTTTCCATAGTTTTTCCTAGCATCCAACCTGAATCTCCTCTGATGCAACTTGAGGCCATTCCCTCTCATACTAAAAATATTGGGTTTTTTTTTCTTGTATATACTGCAGCAAGACTAAAAGCATCATAAAGAAGTGAGGCCCAATAATAACGTAAGAGTGGGTACATAGATGATGTATCTGAAGACTAGTTAAAAGGCAAGAGATTGCCCAAAAGAGTACATCACATTAGCACAGCTCCCAAGCTGAGCGGCATCAGCCACATAAGGGAAGGTTGGAATATTCAAGAGCTGGATTGAAATGATCTCATGGGCACATTTATAGAAAAGCACAAGGTCACGCTATCAAACTGCATTATGAGGAATTCATCAGTTGGAAGGGTCAGAGCAGGACAAAATACAAGAGACTACAGTCTGTAACACAATCCAGCCTTAAAAGGAGACAGAACAAAGCAAAAGCAGACCAAGGCAGAAGAAAACAGCGGCGTTTCAAGAACAGAATTTGAAGTAGGAAGGCTCATGGGAAGGCTGCATCAGAAGAGTCCATTTACTTCCTCTAGGGGACAAAGGGGCAACATAACTCTTCTTCTAAATATGCAAACAGTTAAGGGATCAATTGGAACTCTAGAGAACATATTCATGTAAGAGCAAGCGCTACAGAAAGTGCTTGCTATAACGCACCATGAATAAGTTTAAGGGATTTCTCTCCTCATCTGTTTTCTGAGAGTCAACCACACTGGGAACAAACAATGAAATCCAACATCAGTTAAAGCCCACATTAGCTGGCTCTCATGTGCTGTTCCTAAAGAAAAATAGAAGGCATCAGCTTCTGCTTTGTATGCGCCTTCTGCAGTGCACTGAAGCCTAAAAATCTGAAAATTCTTTCAGAAACATAATTTGAATAAGTTTGGCTATACGGTTGCTCTTACTTTTTTGGAGATTTTTTGTTACTGCAGTATGCAAGTGTAACCCAGGAAGTTGCAGAAGAGAAACTGTGGTGGGGGGAGAGAACGTTATACAAGAACAACCTTATCACAAGTTTCAAAATACATTTAAATGGATCAAAAAAAAGGTTTTGAACACAAGTTGGTCAGTGAAGAGTGAAAGCACCCTACTAGAGAATAAAAATATTCAGAGAGCTGCATTTTAAAGACTGTAGAATAAAAAGGAACCAATATTAGAACAGCCTTTGTGGCAGACTAGCCCCCCAGGCAAGTTTTCTTTTGAGGGAAATACATGAATGGAAACTTAAAAGAACCTGTCCAAAAGCTCTCATAAGCTAAGCTTCAAGTGTCTGGAATGGAACAAGAAGAGAAGAATAACAAATAGCTAGGAGCTAGTGTATTTTGTTGACAAACTAGCTTCCTAAAGAACGAAAAGTGCATGCTAAAACTAGAAAAAAACATGAGGTTTTTTTTTTTGGACATGAGTGTGAAGCAGAGGTGTGCAACTGAATTCCTTCACTGGGAAAAAAAACTGCAGCTACTGACATTCATCAACACCTACTGAACAATTATTGAGACCAAAACAGTGGACAAGGGGCACAGTGAGGCAATGGATGATGCATTTCAGCAGTGGCGACAGCCCCATCACAGATGATAATGCACAGATGTCAAGTTGATGAAATGAAGAGCATCTTGACCAGCTCATACATGCTAACTGGATAAAGGTGGTGACTGTGTTGAAAAATTGTGCTTTGTAGCTGAGAATGTGCCCTCTCTCTTAGTACCTGTTGTAGTTTCCATGGCAATAAATAGAAGGTGTTACATTCAGAGCAATCTACCTTCACAAACTGCTCAAAAGAAGGAAAAACAAAAAGCAATGCAGGTTTGAGTAACAAAACAACATTCCATGCATCAGCTCTAGCTGTAACACAGAAGGAATAGCATTCATAGCATGCTAGCAGTTCCAACAAGGTTTGTTCTTACAAATATGACTCCTTGCTAAAAGAGCATTTCAACACCCTGCCATTCCTCTTCATTTCCTTCTCTGCAGCCCTCAGTTTTTCTTTCCAAGCATGAACTTCGAGGATGGTTATTCCTGCTGCATGGAAGATAACACTATTAAGATGTGTTACAAACTATTTTCATCACAGAATTGTTCTTGAGCCTTACTCCAAGTGAATACAGACAGAATGGTCCCCATGAAATGCACGATATGGGATCTGTTCTGTAAAAAGGAAAGACTTCACAACAGAAGGAAAAAAAAAAAGTGAGCAAAGAAGGTGAAGAAGGCAAGCAGTAGTGTTTGCAATACTTCCCATAAGATCTCAAAGCAAAAAAAAGGTATCTTTTTTATCAAACACAGGAGAAATACATAGCATCCCAAACCTGCCACTCACCATGCTCTGCAGACAACACACTGTAACACAAGCAGGATATGGATTCAATGTAAAGTCACAGTTCCTGCTACTCTCACAAGTTACTGTGTGGTGCTGTGACACGGACAGAGGAATACCTCAGATTGCCACTATTAGTTGCAGTAGATAAGGCAGTTTGTTGATTTTGCTCAGCATGACTGACAACTGCTTTCATCACTGCTTAAGATAACAGGAGTCTGAACTGAAGTTACTTCACAGGTGTGCAAGGAACTCCCAAGGCAGATGACATCGCACATATCAACACTTCTACCTAAAGAAGAAATACTACTCGTGCTTTGAAAGACATCTGAAACTAAAGGCTGCATCAAAAACATCAGCCTCACAAATCGCACAGACTCAGGAAACAATAACTGGAAAAGAAAGACAGTCACAGATCAACTAAAAAGACTGGGGAAGTTATCCCCAAATTCTGCTTGAAAAACAAAACAGTTGGAGAAGTCACTTTGGGAAATTCTTGTTCCATTCTGCCACCACCACTGATTGCTGACTGTGCCATGTACTCTATTTGCAAGACTAGCATTATGGTTCCCCAGGGCTCTTCTTATTTTTTAGGCCTTAGAATAAAAAAGAAAAACCCAGAATCATGCTAAGTTGATTGCAACTTAAAACAGTAACGTTAAACATGGAGAACCGTGTCATCCAGGAAATAGTTCTACTGAAAAATGTGAGTACATGTCAAAGAACTGTTTCAGTAAGTAATGAAAAGTGATGTCACTTTTAAAAAGCCTTTTTAGTTTGCAAAACAAGGGTCAGGAAGGAAGGAACACAAAATTTAAGCCAAGACGGCTTGGAGTACAAAAGCTGAAGGAGTTCACATCACATGGCTCCAGAGATACTTGATGCTCTCAGGCTTGGTCACACAAGTCATCCTTCAGATGTCAGGGTCACTGGATCCTACATCTAGATAGTCAGGGATCATTTCAACGTCTCACATAAGACAGCTTCTGTGGAATCACAAGATCAGTTCATAGGCTCCTGTGTTTATATGGGAACTGGAGTTGCTACCATCAGTCAGTCACAGCATAACTCAGAGGAGGATCAACAGATGTACTGCACCTCTCTAATACAAGGTATTTATTTCTATGATGGAAATAAAGAGTGGGATTTAGTCATACTGAGAACTAGGAGGCAGTTTTTCTGGGTGGCTCCCTGAAGGGGAATCTAAGCATTTTGACCATAAACCACAGAACTTGAAAAATCCTCCAAGAGAAAGCAGCAAGGCAAGGCAGAGCAGCAAAGATCTGTGTAACACAAAGAGCAAGGCAAAGAGGGACTTCCCCAGCAGAAATGTTTGAGAAACAGGACCTGAAGAGTGGTAGGCTGTGTGAACTAAATTCACATTCATTCTACATCATAAAAAAGCTTATGTGCCTGAGATCGTGCTTGCTCAAGGCCCCTAGCCTAAAGATGTTCAAAGAATTTCAAGCACATATGCTACTTAAAAACAACTAGGCAGAAGAACTGGCAAGCAAATGCTCTGCTGTGGTCAGAAAACCACAAAAGCATTTGTTAACAAACTTCATGACCTGTACAGCTCTGATCTGGAGAACAGTTAAGTTCTCTGCACTGAAACATAAAACTGCTCGACAGCAAAATCATTTAAAGTGTAAAAACGAAGTCTAATATTGCTCAACCTACGGAAGTATTTCTAACTAAATACAGGACTTGGTTAGTAATTACAGCTGTCAGTAAAGGAGCTTTCTCTCATAATGAGAGAATAACAAACAATCTGGATAATCCAAGCTATGATGCTTCCAAAACGAAGTCTTGGAAAGACTGCATCCCCACACTTCTTTCATATTTTATATCTAGGTCATTAATCTGGTTCATGGCAGGGAAAAGCAGCCATTTTAACATCTGCATTATCTCTGATGGTATTGAGACTGCACCTTCAAGTCAGTCATTGGTACCAGCACTTGCTCCTGCAAGTCTGAGACTATGCATCAAGATACAGATGCACCCCAAGGTTTCTCTTTGGAGATGCTTCCTACTCTAGAACACCTAGAAATTAGTACTCTATTTTGAAAGGCAAAGATCTGTTTTTTGGAATAATACTGAGAACACTAAAACATCACCAGTAACAAAAAAAACAAAAGTTTTTCCCATTTTATACAGCTCTGTATAAACAGCATGAGATGTCTTGAAACAAACTCAGAAGACCATTTATGTCTAAGTGCTCAGAGCAAGACTCTCCCGTTTAAACAGGGAGAAAAGGCACTGACTGAGTGCTGGAGGCTACTCAAAATAAGGCCAATGCTGCTAACTGAAGACCTCCAGCTTGCTGATGCAATTCTTTGTAATACTTTTAAAATTAAGCTAAAGCTAATTCTCTCAAAAATAATTCGGTGACTCAAACTCTAGGTTAGCTTTAAGACAAACTTTAACGTAAAGGATATTCTTCCTGCTCATCTAAATCAGATATGAAACTTGTGCTATATGCACAGCAATAGAGTAGCTTAGACAAAATTTATCACCAGCTTATAATAATGGCTTTTTTTTTTCCACATTATTAAATTTTAATCTCCATGGCAAGAATGACTTCAAATTGTTATTCTTTCAAGGAGAAAAAAACCCAACATGTCATGCAATGAGATAAGCAATTCCCATTGGTTTCATATCAATATGTAAAGAGGAGGCATTTAAGACTTCACATTAGATCAAATTGTAAAGCAGGTGGCAAGAAGTTGCTCTAAACCATTCCGTAAAAAGGCAAAATCCCTATGAGATAGGGAAGCTTAGCAGGAGTGAGACACTTTATTCTTTAGCATGTCACAAATCTATTATTGCCTCCTCATATGGAAACTTCTTACTCTGAGAGCTGGCTGTCCAGAAATGATTCACTTGCTTTGAGACAAAAACGTAATCAGCAAAACATAATGTCTGTTTCATGCAGACATCGTAATCACCATTGTGTTTTAAAAAGGAAAACAAGGAAAAGGAATTCAGCTTCCCTTCCTTTGAGCTGTCTTCATACAAAACTCAAACCACAGGGGTGGCAAAGGGAAGGGAGCGAGGAAGAAGAAAAACAAGTGCTGAAGGTTTCTATAACTACGAGAAAAAACTTCATTTCAGTACAGACTGGATGACTGTCCAACACCAACACATAAAACGATCACAAGGAAGCACACTTTCAGAGAGGATGACGTATCACCAATGCCTGCCTGAAAAGACTCTGAAAAAGAAACTGCTCATCCACTAAGACCACTGCTATTAGAAATGGACAATGCAGCAAGTAAGATGCATAAAAAGCACCTCAAGGAGTTGTCACGAGCTCAGCGAAGCACTAACAGGCATTTTATATAACAGCCAGAACACTCCCATGGCTGCTCATCCTCTAGCAGAACCTGCAGCAAAAGGTTGAACACAGAAGCTGCTTTTCAGCTGCGAGCAAATCAACTTGCACAATGGCATTTGCTTAAGAATACCACTGAAATACCAAAATAAGAATTGGATGGTTTGGAGAACCTAAACTAAGAATTACACAACAGTGGATGTGAAAAAGAACAAAGTGTCTTACAGTTGGCACATCTTCACTTAAGCAACAGGACTGACCAACAGAACTAATGTGAGCGATAAGGGAGGAGCTGCATTTCAGAAAAACTGTTTTACTCTACAAACTTTACTTTTTTCCAACAAGTTCACAGTATGAGTTGCAGGCAAAGAAGATTACTCAATCTCACCTATAGCTCAAGCTCTCAGAGCATGGGAAAGAAAGCCTGACAAGAACTACAGTTTCAGTATCTTTTGTTCTTGAAAATGGATATGCTTTCATATAACTATCAGAAAGTTACAGAGATGTATGAAGATATACTGAGAAGTTTTTACTTTATGAAAGTAGGGTGTTTTTTTTTGGTTTTTTTTTTGAGGGTAAAGAAGAAATGCTGAAAACCTCAAAATCCAAACGTGCTTCCTAGCTCAATTTGCTGGACCTGACATACTGTCAAGCAATGAGGACTCAATCTCAACATCTCAGTCCACCCCTTAACAAGGTCCCCTCTATCATGCTTTTGTAATAACTGCATGCTTCATCCAGCATTGCTCTGACAGGAAACCCTTACAGCTTACACAGTCTGCTACATTTATTGCAAGCATAATGGAAGGTTCACAGAAACTATTCAAAAGGAAAGTTAATTCTACAGGACTGTGTCTTGCAGTCAGTTCCACAGCACCCTTCCCCATTTTGAGCTGAGCTATCTTACCTGCATGCATCTGAATTAAGTCCTCAAGCTTCACAAGAGGAGTTCACTAGGCAAGTCATTTTGGTTCCTAAAATGATGCTAAAAGGTGTTCTACCAAGCTTTAAAAAAATTCATTGCCTAAATGGGTTATAACTTCACTCAGCACTGTTGTGGCCATGTTTTAGAATGGTTTATACAGTGTCTTCCTCCCCTCTGAGAGAAATGATGTAACATAGCTTGCTTCATTTTAGGAACCCAAACTCCTTTCTCACTTCCACAAGAATTCATTACTGCAAAGTGAAGAACTAAAAATCACACTTAAGCCTGCAACTCTGCTGCCACATAAAGCTCTCAATGTTTGCTCCCTTCCTTCAAAGGAGGTCAGAGCACAAAGGATTCAATGAGACAGTGCTGCTACATAAGTTTTGGTGCTTTTGGTAAGAGACTAATTTTTGTTTCACCTGATACAGTGCTTAATTATAACACGAAGTTAAATCACTTAGATTGCTATGTTAGTTACTCAGCATATCCCCTTATATGTTCAGTCCACTTATAGCATTACATGCTCTTATGACAGTCCACTGTTTTTACACACTTCATATTAAAAGTCACCTGAAAGGGGACTGGGGAATAACTTGCCTATAGAAATAACTTGCCTACAAAGAACTTACAGCAGTATTCAAATGCTGTATATTATTATAGGTAAGCTGTTTCATAAATGTGTTAACAAAGTCACTATTAAAACGGGAAACAGAGAAGTTTCCTACAGTACTTACATGCAACACATACTTTGTTTATTTTGTTTTAGGATGAAAGAAAACCATACAACTATGCCCAAAATGACAAAATCCAAACTCACCCCTGAGGAAAGGATTGTCAGATAGTAACAAAGCCCAGTGGAACAGCTTTCTAACAATGTAAGCTTCAAGACAGCTTATTAAAGTGAGCTCCTCAGCTAAAGAGTATGCATTTGTGGCTTTCAGGAATAGTTCAGTACCTCCCTTAAGCCATAGTTCCTACTCAAGCAATTGACACAGCAAGAGTCATGCCCTAGATGTCACGCATCACTACTAAAGAAGTTCAGAAGAACATTAACAAGTATATTTAAGCTCTACGAATTCCAGTGCAGGAATGAACTCCAAGGCTCACAGATCCAGCATATCACACCCTGGGAAGCAGCACGAAGACAGCAGAGGGAATGAACTACTTTCTCCAGCTCAAAAACAAACACCGTCTTTTCTGGGCCAACTGACTGCTAGTTCCACTTGTAGAGAATTTTGTTCAAGAACATCCACCACCTGAATCACACACACCTGTTCTGCTATCCCCCCCACCCCTACGTTGATTTGACAGAATAGAATTCCTTTTATTTTAAAAAGCCTTCAGAGCTTTAGCCCACTTATTAGTCATGCACATCCTCAGTGCAAATCACAGAAATGCACACTTTATTTTCCTGATGCAATACAGGTTAAGGAATATTTTTTTTTACTTGAAGGTCCAATTACAGCGGCCTTGGTTGGTTTGTTGTGTTTTCTCTAGGTTCTTTTTTTTCCATGCTTTTTACATAACTTCAACACAAAGCACCATCTGTACAGCACTTCACAAAGAAGAGTAAACAAAACTTAAAAAGACTGAAAATGTTCAAAATAAATATTTTGTGTAAAGTGATGATCAACCTATTTTCCTAGAGTACTTTGAACAGTTTTAAATTATTAAGAGGCAGCTACTAGTGAAATAAATAGTCTCAGTTTTGGACTGGAAACTACCTGAATATTACCCATGTCCTCAGAAGACTCCAAGGAGTCCCAGTCTTTGACCATTATTTCTCATTACAGAAACTATACCTCTCAGGAGATTCCCACAGAAAAAAAGCATATTCATAAGTGACAATATCAAAGAACAGAAAAGAATAAATGGACATTGCCTCCTACTCCCTCGATGCCACACTTAGTGTCTGCTATCCCATCTCCCGCAGAAGTTGCTTTCAAATAGAGAGAAAGGAGTTCTCATGTTTTTGTTAGTCAGAGGACCAGGCAACTTAATATTATTTCCATGAAAGATTATTTGTTATCGTGACAGTAGGCGAGAGATCCAAAAATACATGCCATAATCTAAAATGATAGAGATACAATTTCAGAGCTTAAGTAAAACTGTATTCATTTCCCTCAAAACAGTCTTTATTTTCTATGGAAATCACATCCCCAGAGGCACTTAAAATGCTGGAGTGGACAAAATACCAGAAAAAGATACTGCGAGAAGTTACCATGCATCAGCAGGGGATTATATATGATGATTTAAGACATCTTTCCTCACCCATAATTTCCACATCTGGTTTCTACAGACTGATAGTAAGCCAAACATAAATACTCACCCACACAGACTTCAACTGAACTACTGTATGTTATTTTCTTTCATTGGAGAGCACGGGAGGCATAATCAAAATAGATGCACATAGCTCAACTTCAAAGGACTCAATGCAACCTAGAATCCAACTCAAAATATTTGAAGTATACCAGACATCTATTATCCATAGGCAGGTGTAAAGATTTCAAGAACCTTTACTGTTTTACCAGTGAGACTGCCACTGATATTGCCTCAAGAAGGTTTTGGTGCTTTTGATTTAATTGACACAGGAAAATAGGTGCCTGGAAGAACCATTCCAATCCTTCACATCCCTGTTCCTCTCCAAAGAGGCCTTTCCCATATTAGTAATTCTCTAGCTTCCAAGCAATAAATAAAATAGCTCACCAACCTCTAGCAGATTGAGGTTGGCTTGCATTTCATTATTCAAAACCCTGCAGGCATTGCAGTAGTCTCAATTCTGCTCTACTGATACTCAGAAAACCTACAAGTA
Source organism: Callipepla californica brunnescens (assembly GCA_023055505.1). Taxonomy (NCBI): domain Eukaryota; kingdom Metazoa; phylum Chordata; class Aves; order Galliformes; family Odontophoridae; genus Callipepla; species Callipepla californica. Next base: position 36,906,033 of record JALIRH010000005.1, on the reverse strand, counting down.
CTTTATTGCATCTATTTCCATCCAGACATTGGTCCTCCAAGTCATCAGGTTGCCCTTAAAGGCAAACACTCAAGTATTTCAAAGGTAACTTAGGTCCCTTGCACTTAAATACATATTGCACATTCAAATGGTAAAATCACATTTCCCTTAAGGAAATTAAGGTTATGCATAGGATTTCACAAACTTACTGATTTACTTAGCTGGACAGTTTTAACACCTCACTTCTTTCCTCTACATAAGACTGCTGACCTCTGGGGTTAAATTCCTTTATGCCTTTTGGAAAATAATAGCTAGCTGTTTTCTTGTCTGAAATGCAGAGTTAAAGACGCCTCTAGGAATATGTATTAAGTTTTCAAGTAACAAAATTGTGTCCCTCAGCTCAACTGTTTCATCCACAGCTGTTTTTAGGTCTTTAATCTTACACAAATGGAAACCACTGACAAATTAACCAACACTGCATATATAGACTTAGTACCATTCCACTGACCTCATTCAACCCGAGCCCAATCTCTTACAATGCAAAGCTCATCTGCACAATATTTTCCATAAAACATATGGCAAAATAAGCTTGTCCTGAATCCAAGACACATTCCATACAGTGCATCCATTTTGTTTCATGAGCAGCATTGTGTACCACCATATCACCAAACTGCAGAGTGCCACCAGGAGGAAGAACAAGTGAGATACCTACATTTTTACTAAGAGTACATATTACACCTTCTTACAAGAATACAGCAAGAGCTCAGACAAATTAGGGTTTCAAGTGTATTACACATCTTCCCTAAATCACGCTGAATGGATGCAGCAAACCAGGCAAAGTACAGCTGACTCAACTGTATCTACAAGTATGAACTACACACACCCCAGGAGATCTTTTTGTTCTCATTTTGATAGGAAGCTATAAGAGATGAGTTTGAATTGCTTACACAAAGCTATTTAATGCAGCACGTTTGCTATTTTGTGAGCACAATCTGAATGAACTTAGGTTAAGCCAGTGCTTAACCTACTTGAGCTGATACAGGCTTGATTCAGTGGCTACCTGATAGTTGTTACTACACCACATGATTCATGAATAGGATACCATATTTTCTATGTGAACACATGAATTCTACTTATAGCCACTTGTGCAGCTTGAGAGCACTGATTATGCTATGACAGCATCAATTCAACAAGTCCACTGTAAACATGCCAACAGTGCACACTTGAAGTCTTTTAACAAACAAAAATTAAAAGAATTAAAGAGAAAGCTTCAGATCTTTCTTCTGTTTAATTTAGAGAGTATCTAATTTATCTACCTGTTCATTTACTGACCATTAGGATGGCCTTACAGAGCAATGGAAAATTAAACTAATGCCTGGAATTACTCATCAACAACCAAAAGTATTCGTGTAATTCTGGTTTAGATAAGTATTTAGTACCACACTTCACTCTTGTACTTATTCACAGTGGCTTCTTTAACACAGACCACAAAAAGTTCAGCTCTGGTAGGTGGATGCAACAGTTCCACAAAAAATATGAAGAATTATTGAGAAATACAATGCAGAAAATGTAGTGGTTTCCTCCTGTGGTCTACATTCAGTCACAGCACTCCTGATACATTTTGTCCTCCTTTAAAATAAATACTATCTCCTCATCACTCCCCTGAAAGGAAACTTATCCACCCCAACCATTCACCCATCCTATATGCACAGTTTTAGGTTGATGCAGAAATCACTATCAACTAGTCCTTCTGCTCAGCCTCATGATTCTGGTCTTCCAGTGATACCAGACCTGTTGCTTTGGCTGAAGTTGATACATCTTTATGACTCCCACACTGCCTTCTATGAGTCCTCCTTGCTTTGTAGGTCCATAAAGCCACTATATCACTATGGTGGAAGCATGGCTGTGAATAACCATAAAACAACAACAATTCAACCTTTAAGAATCAAGATTTATCCAAGAGCTTCACAGATTCAAAATGTTATACTCCAAGAAAAAAAAAAAAAAAAGAAAGAAAAACACTATGTCCCATCTATTCTAACAGTCCCTTGTTCCCCCCTGCCCCAAAACAATACTGCTCCCTGTGCAAGGAGCTGTAGAAGGGCACTGAAAAGGTATGGCAGCAGTTTAGCTAAAAACAGTGTTCTAGCATAACATGTTCCTGACAGCTACTTAAAAAAATATATATATATACATATATATATAAATATTTATACATATTACATATATACATTACATATATATATATTTATATATATATATTATATTTATATATATATACACACACACCACACAATTTCTTAAAACCAAGAATATAAAAATCTTTGCACTTGTAGCCTGGATTAATTCACACATACAGGTACACAAGTATCTGAAATCTTTTAATGAAGCTTGCTTCTAAATAACTCCAGACTTGAGAGAATTTAAAAACCACCCTTGTTCATGATTGCTAGTAGTTACTGCAACACAGTTACTTAAAAGTAGCTGCAATTTGTGCCTGAAGATAGTACTAGAAAAAATAACTGCTGCAAAGCAGCTGCATTCTACCATACATGAACACACTGCAACTTCAACCTTTACTATTTCAGGGGCACCCACTGTTAATGAATCAGATGCCATGTAACTGAATTGTTGGAACTACTCCTTAACTTAAAACAGCCTTTTCTATCCACGTAACTATTAAGACAAACCAAAGACTGCTTCAGACAACTTATTACAAAGGTTTTAAGGACAATATCAACTCTTTTTTTTGAAACTTTATGCCTGAGAGTTGGGAAAAAAGGTATACAGGAATGCTGAACAACAGAAATACATCAAATTACAGTGTGTTGTTTGATCTGAAACAGAATAAAACATCACTATCACAAGAAAACTTGTTTATACACTAAAAAAAAATATATGTGCATCATCTTGACTGCTCTTTATTTCTCACACCTCTTTCTGTTATTGCTAAAAGGATCAACTGGTGCACACCACATGAAACTGAACATTTGAAGAGCTTAGTTTCCTGGGAATGGAAGAACTCCCTCTCAGTAAAGAAAAGTTTCTACTTTTCAGCCGCAGCTACCAATCTAAGTACCATCTCAGCTCATTCTGCATGGTAAGAAGCTATGAGCTGCACAAAAGCAAGATTCCCAAGTAACTCCTCTATTTGCCTTGCCCAGACATCTGGAAATACCAGGTTGATGAGAACCCTGCTGTAGAGGAAAAGGACCAAAAGGAGACAGTTCCTCATGTAGGCAATTGTGAATACTGAACTAGAACTATTCTACAACCATACAACTGCTACAGCACAAGACTGAATGAATGCAAAATCATTTAGAGTCCTTAGGGCCTGAAAACAGCTATCACATTTTGTTATCATTTACCACAGTCTTTTCTACTTGTTTTTACAGCTGTCTTCTTGTTCTAGCAAGCCTGAAAATGCACAAGTTTTTATTTTCCAGCTTTAAATCCAGAAGATCCTTCCAGAAGTTGGCACCAAGACCTGTACAATGCCACTCAGGAGCCAGTCTACTCGTATTTCAATCTACCTCTACATGTGTGAATTACTCATTTTACAGTTTCATTGCCACCCCCCCTCCCCCCCAAGGGTATTTAAGATATCACATTCTTTTCCAGGAAAGCATACATAAAAACAGAGAAGGTAGCAAAGTGCAAAGGTGTTTGGAAGAGAAGAAAGTAAGGGACACAAAAAGAAACCACTTCTGGTGGTAAGATCTCCCTGATTTCTTCTTTTATTTAAAGGCACAAAACTGAATGTTAAAGAGGCAGTACCAGAAAGAAAAAGCACAACCAAGTACAGAAACTCATGATGGGTGAACAAATAATCAGATCAATAACCCATGAAGCTACTCCGGCTCCCTATTCGCTATCATTTACATTTTGCAAGTCAGTATGGACTGAAGCATCATCAAGGCCGTCTCTTCACCAGTTTCAAAGCCTACTTGCTTTGGTTAAAGTAAATAAATCACTTAGTTTTGATAAATACTATTGGAAAGAATTAAAAGGTCAGAAACCTTGGCAATTTTGGCAGGCGTTTCAGTGCCAGCCTCTCAGATCTCAAAGTGTACTGGGTGAAATGGCTACGGACCCTAAAATCCACTCTTTGTACAGTTGTGACTTCAGTACAGCACTGAAGTCACGTTACGCAATAGGATTTCCCTTGCACCTTCAACCCTATCATAGCATGAGTAAGCTATTCCCAAAACATTCATTGATCCGTTTCTGATGAAATGTTTCAAAATTTTTGCTCTATGAAGATTCAAAGACATCAAAACATTTAAGGATTTTTCAGAGAGTAACAGAATCCTTAGAGTTGGAAGGGACCTTTAAAGGTCATCGAGTCCAACTTCCCCTGCAAAGAACACAGATATCCACAGCCAGATCAGGTTGCCCAGGGCCCCATCCAGCCTCACCACTGAAGTCTCCAGGGACAGGGCATCCACCACATCTCTGAACAGCCTGTTCCAGTGCCTCACCACCATCACTGTGAAAGACTTTCCTTATAACTAACCTAAATCGACCCCCTTTTAAGCTTGAAACCATTTCCCCATGTCTTCTCACCACAGACCCTGATAAAGAGTCTGTCCCCTTATTTCCTATAGCTCCCCTTTAGATACTGAAAGGCCATTATCAGGTCACCTCGGAGCCCTCTGTTCTCCAGCCTGAACAGCCCCAGCGCCCAGCCTGTCTCTGCAGGAGAGATGTTTCAACCCTCAGATCATTTCTGTGGTTCTCCTCTGGATGTGCTCCAACAGGTCCACGTATCTCCTGTACTGAGGACTCAGCATCTGGATGCAATACTAGCTTATAACATTATACACAGGATTTGGGGCACGAGGAGAAGAAATATTACACTTTTAACAATGTAATAAGTTAATAAGTCACCACTCTAGAACATACAATTGATTGAAAACTTGATTCAGATCTTACTTCAAATATTGTCAGCCCTTACCTAATTTTAAAACAAATGTCTTCCTTAAAGTTCAGCTCATTTAAAGCTAATACACTTCCCAACTAGCTATGCATTAAAGGAAAAAAGTAATGGAAAAATTATATTGATAGTAAAAAAAAATTACCAGACCACATCACTATAGAATGAAACTTCATAAACTACTCAAGCTTAATACAAAGACAACTTATAAAATAAGGCTTAAAGGAAAAAGTGATCAAGAATGTCTGAATATTAGTCTCATGTACTCTTCAATTCAGTAGCAAACTCTCCCGTAGAATGAGCTCTTTCAAGTGTTTTCCAGATGATGCAATGGATTATTTCAGAAGCATAATATATGGACTAATTAAAGGATCTCCAGAACTTGAAGGGTGCAAGCAGCTAATCCAGCCTAGAGAAGAGCAGCTTCTAAATTTTAGTCAGTTTAAATAAAGCAACCTGTATTAGACCATGCAATTGAAAAGCAAATCTGCTAGTATTTCTGGAGTAGAACAGCAACCCAATCTCAGCAGCATGGCTAATGGGTCATGTTCAAGTGAGAAACTTGGATCTTAAAGAAACCTGAGCAGAAGTAAATTGTCTTACAAAGGTAGAAGGACCAATGGTGTCATAGTGACTTGCAGCTAAGTGTAGTTCAATACCTTCACTATTATACGAGTTTAAGAACCTGACTGAGATGTGGAAGCCAGTATAGCTCAGACATGAAATGACAAGTGACAACAGCTATGAATTAGTCTGGCTTCTCAAGAAATAACCTCCCTGCAACAGTTGCCTCCACACACACAAACTGAGGAAAGTAAAATCTCACCCGTGTCATTTTAAAAAAGTCTAAAGACGGCCTGTTCCATCGTACGTCCTCCTCCCGTCTGCGCTTTAGCCGGCTTTTCTTCTCGTTCAGAACACAAGGCTGAGAGCGGCACCTCAACAAGCCCTGACGTCGGCTGAGCTCAGGTGTGGAGGTGGGAGTGCTGTTGGCTGAAGGCAAAAGGTTCCCGCTCTCGGTGATGTGCTCCTGGGAGAGGGAGAGACGGCGCCTTGGGTTAAAGTCACAGGGCCCTCCGGAATTCCAGCGGGTACTGGAGCTCGTGCTTCCCTCGCTGCTGTCCACAAACCCGCTGCTGGCAGAGGAAGGTCTCGGTACGGGTGATGTGTTGAAGCTGGTGACGGTGAAGACGTTATTGAGGGACAGTATGTTCTGTGGCAGGCTGATGCTTGTGCTTCTCTGCAAGGTTGCGCTTCCGTGACTGTTGCAGCGCTGCAAAGTCGCGCTGCCACCGCTGTTGCAGCGTCTCTTTGACACAGGAGTCCAAACCTTTGAGTTGCCAGGTTTCCAGGGTGAGCGGCAGCGAGCCAGCTCGTCCGGCTCCGAGAGGGACCTGCAGTGGCGTTTTGTGGGTGGTGCCAAGGGCTGACCCGAGTTTTCATTGAGGTTTAACTCGCTGATCCATCCCGACACCATGGATGTGCTGGAGGGTTCCTGCTGCCACTGCAGAGCACCATTGCTGACAGGGCCAGTGCTGAAGGGGCACACTGAGAAAGGGTAGGCAGAATTCCTGGCATCGGTCTGGATCGGACAACCCCCATTTAAAGCTTTCCAAGGACTGTCTTCTAGAAAGGAAGGAAAGATACAGATGAGAAATGGGAAGGAAAAGGGCACTCTAATGTAAAGCCGTTACTCAACAAGGCTTACAAGAGAGCCACAAACACCAAGCTCTTTGTCAACATTTAGTAGCATAATTACAAGGTAGATAGCTCCAAAACCATGAAGATCAAGTATTTCAGGGACCAGTCCAGGCATACACATGTGAGTACCTAGTTAAATCTCTTTGCTATGCACCAAAGGATTAATGCTCCATTTCTTCTCTGTGAACAACAGTAACAGCTTCGTTATCTGCTTTTCTAGTGCACACCATACAGCAGAAACTAAAACCTGCAGCAGCGAACCAAAAGTACAACAAAAGTGGATTAGCAGCTCCTGTGAAACCCTACCACGGATTTCTATGTTATTTTTATTTAAAAGAGCAGGATAATCTGTTCATAGATGGCTGTCCCTCATTTGGCTGTAATACCTCCCCATTAAGAACACCTTCCTATAGAAAAGTTTCAAAGAGACGGGTGTTCACAACCCATGCTGTGAACAGCTTTAAATTAGAAACAGTATCAAGTTATTTCACACCGCACAGTGCTTCCTTTTTTTTTTTTTTTTGCTCATATTCAAAGTGTCAGGAGAAAAAAAAAGTCCTAATTCAGTGCATAAAAATGTTAGGATACCTTAAGAACCTCCTGTAAGTTCTACTGTGAATTACAGACATAACACACAGCGCACAACTTCTCATCTGAAGTGGCAATGCTGGGTTAAAAGAAGTCTGCCAGCGAAGCCTCTCACTCTTTTGTAAAGCACTTCTTTGAGAACATTCTGCACATTTTACAGCTGTTCCTCCACATTATACAATGAAGTGTAAGAAGAACTACAGCAGACTTTGGATTTGCAAATTGAAAAGCAGTAAAACTGTTGGCCAGTTAGCGGTGCTTCATGCTTGGTTAGAAAATTTGCTAATTTAAACCAATTAGCCAAGAAAGCTTCACTTACCCTGGACTTGAAGAATTAAAAAAAAAAAAAAATAAAAAAAAAAAAAAAAATCAAGGGTTTCTTTCCCCCAGGCCTCTTTTAAGGGTCTAGAATACAGCCTAAATTTAAGTAGTTGTTTTCTTACAGTTGGTTGTCCAAAAAGTTTCTTAGCAGTAACAGATAAAAGATTCACTGAGGAGCTTTAAAAATCACAAATCCAAATACTTGTACATGTTCCATGCCCAAAGTATGTCCTGTTTATTTGGATCTTATTTAAAGAACACCCTATTGTCTCAAAATCATTTAACTGTGCGGACAGCTGGCCTATTCAAACAACATGTTTTATTAGAATTCCTCTGTCCTTCCTCCTCCATTCTTTCAGATGGGTACAACCACATACTGTGCTTTGCCTTAAGCACGTAAGCTCTTCAAGGCAGGAACCATCCATAATTCAATGCAAGTAAAATAGCCAGCACAATGGGATCCAGATACTGTTTGAAACTCCTTGCATCTATTGTAGGAGAAATTTTTAGCTTGGACTGGCTTGATTTAAAGAAAAAATCTTTAGGAAGCCAGCTCCTAGAATGGAAGATGATTTAAAGTCTGCTGTGTGGAAAAAAAAAAAAAAAAAGCCTGACGTTGCACATGTGCTTTAATCATTTACATGCTATCAGAAATATTATTGAGATAAATATTCCTTCTGGAGCCCCATACAAACCAAGCACCATGTTTTAAAGGGAATCACACTGAGCAAGTAAGAATTACCCATGCTTAAAAACAACAGAACACACAGTTTCAAATCCATCTCTTAATAAAGCAGTACCAAGTTTACACATCAGTAAGGATCGTTTTGATTTTTGCTGATAAAGTTCACACTTAACAGGACTGTTAAGACTGATGATTAGGGAGGGGGGGCTAATGCACTCAAAGCACTGGACATCAGCTTATGGTTTGCATCGACACTGAATATTCTACGTGGCAAAGCCTGCACGGAGGTGTGTAAAAAGGTGAGAGTTTTCCTCTAGTGGATGTCCAGCATTGCTGGACTTCTGTACACCACAGCGGATAACGGAAAAAAGTGTCACCAGGGCTTTTACTATGCAAAGCATATCACACGTACAAAACTAACAACCAGCTATTCCCAGTATTGTTCAGAGACCAGCTTAAACCAGCAGGCTCTCCAATAGCAAGCTCCATCCCCCTCACCTTATTTACAAAAGAAAGGCTGCTTGCTATACCAATTACCTTAGTGAAACGCAGCTAAGGCTTCTGAAGAACTTACCGTTGATTTCGAAAGAGAACAAGCTGCCACTTTTGTTCAACTTCTCAGATGAGTACTGAAATCAATCAGAAAAACAGTTTTAACTGTGTGAAAGAGTCAGCATACACCCCAAGGAAAACACATGCAGTTTTCAGTTTCCCTCTATGAGCCCCTAACAACCTCCTTATGTATGAGTTTTGCTGGGTGTCTTGAAGAAATTCCTGAACAGCAGATCTTCCTAAATTAAAACTCTGATGTTTAACGATTGGCAATGTTTTCTGATAGCCTGTTAAGTACCAACCCGTTGTAACATTAGCCCACGTGAGTAAACTGCAGAATTAAGAGTGATTGTTCACTCCCCACGGAAAAACCTTCGATTCAATTCTTATTTCAGTGGTGACTAATTTACAACCTGACAACTAGGCTGCCACGTTCAATCTTAAGGCTGAAAAGCAAAACACTTCGCCTTACACGGAGGGAGGAATAGCTGTAGACAAATTAAACATACAAGTCTTAAAGATCACCAATAGGAACTTTATATCCAAAGCAAGCTTTAGTAATACTTTAAATGTTCTTAAATATCCACATAGCAAAATGCTTTCTTATTTCTTCAGGTATAAGAGCAATTTAAAAAGTGTATCCTGTTCAAAACTCACAGTTTTTGAATTCATGCAGTTTATTGGTGATAGTTCATTAGTCTGAAACAATGCACAACTCATACTTAAAAGTTTGTATGTAAAGGCCTTCAGAATTTACAGCACCTGCACAGTAATACAGGTTTATTTATACGTAGGGTAGTTTCCATTTTCTCAGTGTATTTCACCTAGGAAGAAATATCACTACAAAAGCATTGTTAGAGTCCAGGCTTCTCAGGTATATAGGAAGCTGGACAGCAAACTGCAAAAAAAGTACTTGCAAATAAAATGGTTTATTGCCCAGGAGATCCCAAGGACCATTCTTTATTCCTCTACATCAACAGCTCAGGCTGGAAAGGAAGATAACTCTCTTTTGGGTCCAGACAAAGAAGATAGCATTGTACAGACTTCTTTCACAGGCAATTTTTCAAACAAACATCCTAGGTCTACAAAGCTTTTGTTTCTCACTTTATGGCAGCACAACTGAACATCACCGATGCACTTAAATCCTTGAATTCCTCATATCAGATACAAATGCTAAGTGATGGCAGTATTCCCTTGGTGACTTTGTTTTGGAGGTAGGGAATGGAAGAACTGTTGAAAGGACGGACTGCAGATTCTTAACCTTATTTCATATCAAGATCTGCGTATGTGAGAATCCATTTGCACAACATTATTGCTTGCACCCACAGATGCATTGATAGCTTCCTACTTAATGAAAGTACTTTAAAAAGTTTGAAACACCATGCAATTTGCAACTGACCAGTCCTTCTCAGAAGATATAAGTCAAACTTGAGAGCAAGAGCTACCACTTCCACTAAGCTTGCCGTTTGTATTTGCAATTGTCATTGGGTCTACCCAGAGTCCTTCTTCTCCAGTTCTCCCCAGATCAAAGACAGCCTCAATCTACTCAAATATTAATTTATAATTAAGGAAAGAATACACTGGAACCAAATGCCACTTTGGAGTCTTAAAGCTAATTCACCTCAAGCCACATGGAAGAGGACAATGACTTAATTATTAGGGCTGCTTAAGAGATGTACATGCAGGCTAAGATCTTGGATACTTAGCAAGGTGGCTAGAACCTTGAGGACAATCCCACGTGACCATCATTAGATTGCTATTTAGTTTTCCCCAAAGATTTGGCCAAACATCTTTCACAGGGTGCTCTTCACAAATGCCCATTTCATTTGCTGCCATCTAACCACCTTGGAAAGCCTTGTCTATCAAACAGAAACAACTCTACTGCATCTTTGACAGTTGAAAAAAGTATCTTCGAAAGGGACTTGAAAAAAAGTTGGACTACATATACATAGATCTGTACTAGAGGGAATGACTGCAGTGTTCTTAACAAGCTGCAGCTCCATCCTTAGAGCTATTTCTGAGCAGCTTCTAGGGAAGTCAGAGCTCAGTTCTGTGAGATAAGCACATTACAGCTACAATTTGTTCTCTGAAGTGATCATTTATACAGAATCCTGTTAGATTACAAAAAGTGTCAGTTCTTTGGAGATTGAAACCAAAGAGCCCCACTGAGTGTGGCATCTGATACTGAAGACAAGAGAAAGGAAAAAGTGCATCATTTTCAGTAAAAGCTTGATGCAGTGAAATAGGCAGTGAAGAACCTCTCAACACATACTCAGGCTTTCTATAACTGAAACTAAAAATACTTGGAAGCTTTACCTGTTAGTGTATTTTAATGATGTCTTTAAGTTCAAACTTGAGTAGGACCTGTAAAGCTGTAAATTGTTTATTGCAGTCAGGATCCCTTTTATCTATAGAGAACATGGCAGATGTCCCACTAGGTTTACTGTAACAAAGCCCTGAACCAGTTTATCAGCTCTCCTGGATTGGCTACATACACCGCTTCCCTCCAGTCAGACCCTTTCACAGGAAGAACTACATGAAGCTTCCTGAACAAAGAGTCTTTATATTATTATTTTTTTTTTTTTTTTTTATGATTCTACTGGAAAAAAAGATAAGCAGAGTTTACAAAGCAATAGGGAAGCCTGCTAAGTTCTGCGTGAAGGACACTTTCTTTAAACAAGGTTAAGTTATTCAATCAGGTCCTTTCCTGATAAACTCCAGAGCTCAAGCATGCCCCTCTTCCAACTATTGCTTTCTGAATGAATGCTTAAAAAGCATCAAGAAAACACATTTTACCCCAAAAAGCGTATTTCTTAATCCTTATAATCTTGAAATTAACTTGTCACTTCGGTGCATTTTCTCCAGTTCCCAAGTACATTTGGAACTCCTCCAATTAGTTGGCTTTCTTCCCAAACCACAGGAAAGCCAGAGTTTACTATTCAAGTCCTGATTTAACCACCACCATGTCAATGTGACGTCTATAGTTCGAGCAAGTCTACAAATCAGACTTCCATTTCTACTAAGCACCTTCTAATTATGACTAGCTAGAAAAAAGCAAGGAAAAGTGTTTCATCTGTTATCAGCACATGAAAAAGTGATCAAGTCACGTTTTAGACTTAGCCCTCTAGTCTGTTTACCAGAGGCTTTTCATAAAAAACAAAGACAATCTCAGTGATATTTGAAAAGTCAGTAGAGAAAGCTAAAGTCCCTGGTGACTGGAAAAGGGCAATATTTTTAAGAAGGGTAGAAAGGGCAACCCAAGGAACAACTGGCCAAATTAACATCTTCTCAGTGCCAGGGAAGAACACAAAGCAGATCCTCCTGGCAGCTATCTAAGGCATATGAAAGAAAGGGAAGTGTTACGGGATAACTAGAACAGCTTCACCAAGGGCTGAGCCTGCATGACCAACCTCATAGTTTTGTGGTGGTGTACTGCATCAGTGAAAGAGGGAAGAGCCACTGATGTCATCTACCTGGACTTCAGTAAGGCCTTGGCCACAGTCCCCCATAACATCCTTCTCTCCAAACAGTACGAGTATACATTTCAAGAGTGGACTGCTTAATGAACAAAGAGCTGGAGTGCACCTGCAGCAAGTTCACAGATGACACCAAACTGTGTCATACAATTAACACTCCCAAGGTACAAAATGCTACTCAGACCTAGACAGGCTTAAGCAGCAGGCCCAGTTGTCAAGCACCTGGGTCACCACAACCTTGACTAAGCTAGAGCAACGTAAGGATCAAGCACAGCCCCCAGTGGGTGGCAAGTGGGACATGAGCCAGCAATGTGCCCTTGAAGCCCAGAAAGCCAACTCTGTCCTAGGCTGCATCAAAAGAAGCATGGCCAGCAGGCCAAGGGAGGTGATCCCATCCCTCTACTCTCATCTGGGGAGACCTCGCCCTGGAATACTGTGTCCAGATGTGGACTCTCCAGTACAGGAGAGACAGACTCCCCGGAGTGCATTCAGAGGAGGGTCATACAAATGATTCAAGGGATGGAATACCCACCCTGCAAGGACAGGCAGAGGGAGCTGGAGCTGTTCAGCCTGGAAAACTGAAAGCTCCAAGGTAACTTGATAACAGCCTTTCAGTATCTAAAGGAGGACAATAAGAAAGGGCACAGACTATTTGTCAGGGTGTGTTGTGATAGTAGAAGGGGCAATGGTTTCTAACCAAAAGGGTGGTGAAGCCCTAGAACAAATTTCCAAAGGAAGTGGTGGAAGTCCCATCCTTGGAGGCATTCACAGTGTAGGCTGGATGCAACCTAATTAAGCTGTAGGTGTCCCTGTTCACTGGAAAGAAATGGGCCCAGACGACCTTTAAGGGTCCCTTTCAACTCAAAAGATTCTACAACTCTAAGTCTTCTGACAAGTCAGCTTCATAAAAACTGGAGGGAAAAAAAAAAAAAAAAAGCACAAAGGAGATTTGTAGTGGTGCAACTTCCATAAACAGTTGACTGGAAATGCTTGTAATTCCTTCTTGGAACCTGAAACCTTTGAAGTCTCACACTCCCTGACTTCACATAGAAGCTACTACTGGTTTGCAAAGATCAAAGATACAAGCTTACCCAGAACATGGAAGAAAACCCCTCAAGACTTGAGGTAAGATTCACTATTATGTATGTTCTAATAAATACAGACTAACTCTTGACTTCCAAATGCTGCTAACTCATGAAAATCATACAATGCTCGAAGAACATCTCACCACTGAGATAGCCAACCAACTAGGACAGTGTTCTACTTCAAGCTACAATGTTCACCTCAAACAAAAGTTCAGGATAACAACCTAACCAGGATCTCTCTTCCTGCATCTGGAGCAGGAAAAACAATCGACTTTCTTTAAACTCCCACAACAGCAGGTGCAGCACACCACTGTGCAACTGTAACTGAGCACAGACTGATCAAACGTGTTACAGTAGCTTGGAAATCTACTATGTTGGTTAACAGAGAGCACGGGAAGCTACAGATGATACACTACAACAGACTTAGGCAACAGTAAAGAAGTATACTTTGTCAATGTACAGGTTCCACAAATGGAGTGTATTATATCCTATGTATGTTATCTTCATAAAGAATGGCAGCCATAAGGTAAATGGCTTTCAAAGCACAACTCCTTTTCCTTTTATAGCCTTAACTTACGACCTCTACTGCTTTCCTTTTTTTCCCCCCTGCTAGGTGAATACACGTGGTTTTGTTTTTCAGGCAAGTGGATGCTTGGGAAAGGCAAGTTCTTATTCCCTGCATGAACTAGTAAAATTCTCTATACAGCTAGAAAAGAATTCTTCTCTTACAAAGACTAAACTCATAATGAAAATTCATCTGCAACAGTGCCCTTATCTTACCACAAAAACATACAGGAAGAGAGCCATGCCAGAACCTGCGAAATCACCCTGAAGAGGGTGAATAAGGACATGTTCTAATGAAACAACACCCTTCTTCAAAACACACTCATTCTCACCCGAGTCAAAGTAGTCTTACAGGCTCCTTCTTGATATTTAGCTCTCTACAGAATCATTTTCATGTTCTTCACATTGCTGAGAAACAATAAATCCACTGAGCTGTAACAACTCAAGCTGTAACAACTTCGGTTACCCACAAAATCCCCACCAATGAAGTAATTCCTCCAGGAACAGAGAGGAAAAAGCAAAAACTGTTAAAAAAAAAAATCTTAACAGAATATTTAGAGGAAAAAAGAAAGCAATTGAGGAGCACGAGTAAAGGAAGTTATGAGCTTTCTAAAAAGCTTTCTAAAAAGCTTATTCTACATTGCTATGTGGGCTCAACATCAGGTAGTATTTCATCAAATACATTTCCCCGTTAACTAAGCTGACCAACTTGAACTTGTGCTTTCGTGAAACTGTAATCCAACTCAGAGGTCAGAAAATATTGCTTTGCTTAGAAAAACTTCAAACAGGACTAGCTTTTGAACTGTTTCTCCAATCCCAAGTTCATGATTAAAAAGGCCTAAAGACTTCTGGGGGGGTATTTAAAGGTCTCTGAGACAACTAGAAGCTAAGTGCTTGAAGGTATCCTAGTAGGCTCTGAAGGTTCAATTCTAGACTTTGCTTTAGGGCCATTTCAAGTCAGCATAAAGCAGTATTTCCTCTCTTCCCCACCTATTTTACCTACTTATGCCAAGACACACAGTTATGCAGTTGCATTGTGAGCAGGATCACAAAACCAATAAGACTTAACATTAATCCAAGCAAGAGAGGTTAGCTGTGACCCTGTCAGCTCATGAGATGATTCACTGCATGGTCCCACAAACTTGTGCCAGCACATGTGAAGAAAAGTGCAGGCAAGACTATTTAAGAATTGTTTCTTCTATTAAGAGCTGCAATCTGGATCTTCTTCTTAACAAAAAGTATACAAGACACACTACAGCTGATTCAACTCCCCCCCACCATAACTCAGTCTTCTACCTTACTGAAATTTAATTTACTAGTGAAAAAAAGAGTACTTGGATCATTATCAGGTTCAAGTCTTATTCAGGAAGCCATCACTTACTATTATGAATCTCTTTAGTTAGGGAGCAACCCTAGTTGTGTACTTTTCCTCCCCCTTCCTTATTCTTCATTTCCATATCTCACCCCACTATTTCAGGCTGCCATTGTGCATAGACAGAACCTACCCCTGGCCTCAGAACCCATTTTCCTTCAAGAAGGAAAACCAGAGCATTACAGAACCAATTGCTTGATGGTTCAAAAGTGGGAAGAAGGAAGGAAATTTACGTACTGCCAAGACATCATTTTTCATTTTTCATTTCCACTCTAGTACTATTCCCTGTTTTACTTTGACAGATAAGTAAAAGAATAAGAAAACAACATGAGAGTAGTGAAATCATATAATGTGAAATTATTCCTGTATAAAATCCATGCAGTGTAAAAACAGCAGTACATCTTCCTCTGCTCTAACAAGTCCCTGGTCCAAAAGCTACAGTGACCATCAGTAAAATGATGTCTCAATTTCTAAAGTTCTGCAAACTTCAGTGGCTCAAACTATGAATTACACGCTGCCCACTACATTTTAGAAGCACTGCTATTAATTACAGGTCATCACTTACCCACATCTAGCCCTACAGTTTAACTAGAATTGACACAAGATCGTCAGTTCATGATGAAAGCTACAAAATGCCTACCCCCAAGTGCTTCAACACACTAGCTGAAATAAATGCAAGCTAAGTATTCCTATTTTGAGATATCCTGTTTCCAAAAATTTTACATATGCCTTTCAAGAACTGCACATATTTCAGGTGGAGATTCAAAGCTATGCAAATTATCAGAAGACCTCTAAAGGGGCCTGTTCAAGTTTAAAAATAAATGCTGAGATTAGAGCATACTACTTGACATCTTTTTTTAATCAAGCTTCATGCTTGCACAAGACATTTGATTTCTTTGCAAGGTGGACGAGTCAAGCACTTCACATCTGTAATTCCTATATATTTGTGCACAATCTCCACTGCCTGTGACCGGCCAGGTTTGCACTTGTGAAGTAAATAAGGAAGCTGTTCAGTTATTGAAGTACAGGTTACAACACAGGAAGTTGTCTTACTGTTAAAGTAACTGAACATGCCTCAGGTTCAATACTTGCATTACTTAGTATTTAAATAACAGAAGCAGAGTTGAACAATTCTTTGACATCTAGTCATTATTCCACCCCCCCCCCCCCCCCCCATTCCATTAGTACCCAATAGTTTGATCTCTAGAATTGCAATGAAGGTAAATGAAACAAAGCTGCTGCAGTGCTATGCTGCTTTCCACTATAAGCAGAGTATGGTGTCAAGTGGGCACCCAAGATTAACAGGAGACTAATACACACCTCTTCTTAAACTCCCTCTGGAGCAAAATTTAATCTCACAAATCAGATGTGAAGAGAATAGGTTCCTTATAGTCTGAATACCATGTCTGAATTGCCCACAGGCCCTCAAATTAAACCAGCAGAAAAACAGTAAATAGTACAGAACTTTTCCAAGTGCACCAGCCACACTGATATAGCAAGGATCTAAGGAAGACCAATGAGCTGATAGTCACAAATCTTACTTTCATTTCAGCTGTGTTCAGCAGATGGTTATCTTCTCTTCCCTCATGCTGATAGCTACCAACAAGTAGCTACTGATGTTTATAACTAAACAACATTGTCAGATATCCAGCACATACAACATAAAGTTTCAGATATCAGTAATTGATGTTTCATTTGGGGAAAAAAGAATATTGAGAAGCCTTGATATATATATTTTTTGTCATTAATATACAGGCTTTCAGCTACTTAAGTGAAAATGGAAGGTTAAAAGATAATTGCAATAAGAAACCATCTCCTTAAATCAACCACACATAGAATTTGCATTGTTCTCCTCCTTAGAACCTCAATCCACATGACAAAGCAGTCCTAACTGGCTGATCTACACTCCTGAACATAGCTTTGAATTACCTTTGACCACTTTGTACTTCATATTGACACATTATTTTGATAAATCCTTACCAGATTAATATTGTATGTTTTACACGTCAGATCATCCAAGCTCTGGTTCTGCAGCTTTTCTGTTATTAGTGTTACCATTGTAGTCGTTCCTTTTCTACTGCTTACACAGAAGTGTTGGAGGCTCTTAGGTGTCTCGTTTCAATAATCACAAGCCATTTCTGTTTTGGTTTAAAGTCTTGAGATTTATGCTTCCATCTTATTGCCAAAGTTTATTTCCAAATGCTGTCAGTGTCTCATGTCTGCCTTTCTGTAAAACTGAGACAGAAAAAGGAAGAAATCAGAAACATTATTGCACACATCGTAATTAGTAATGTCATAACATGACTTGTTTGGACCAGGAAGACAAGAGCACGTCCCACATTTAAACTACTACACTGACAATTTAGCTATGTATACTAAAACAGCCTATGAAACACACAGCTACTTACCATACTGCTGTATGCTCAGCAACAGTTATACCATTTTGTTTCATCACTAAACCCTTCTTAAAAGATGAGTGAACAGTGGGTAGCTCGAGTGCTCCAACCACTTTCCAAACCCTCAGCTACTTCCAATGCATTCCTGTGGCTTTTATTGTTTTTGAAGACTACATAATTGCTGTCTGTCAGCAAGCATCAGATCTTAACCTAGTAAGCAGGAGAGATAACCATACATGTAAAAACATCACTGACAAAAGCTTAGATGTTTATGTTCTGTGAGCAGTCACTCATAGCAGGAGCAGTAGGCTTGCTCTCAGCCTCCTCTCCTAAACTTGGAATCATAGGCTCCCTAGCTCTCAGCCCCCAGCATCAGTGACCTTTAATTGCTGCAGAACATTCCTCACTTTTTCCAACACTCTAAATTGGTTGGTTGGTTATACTACAGCAAGTGACCTTCTTTCCCTTGATTTCATCTCAATGCTCAACAGTTTGCAGAGAAAAACATAATTGTTTTCCTTCTTCTATCACAAAGTCATTTAGCTTCACCACAGTTCTCAAATCAGCTTCCAGTTTTCAAAAGCAAATTTGTATCAATGATAATCACGATTTCTCCACACTACTTCCAAGGGACTTTTGCCTTTGCCTTACCGTGTTAAACCAAAATATCCTTACTAAACTCCTGCTGATGATCCACTATTGACATGCACTAACAACACTCTTGCTTTTATAACTAAGAACTGCTGAGTATATTCTATGACTTCTAAAACTTTACAGTATTAATTGCATTCTATAACTACCTTTGAAACCTGTTGTCTATTTTTTAGCTCAAACATGATTTCATAAGCTGGCCATACATTATTTCACCTCCATAGACATCCATTTTGTCTCCTAATTAGCCAGAGAGCTGCTGAAAATCCTAACTTCTGACCATAATTCATTCCCATCCTTCTGTCTAGTTTTATTTGCAACAAGGCAGTGCTTACATCAGTATATAATGCTACCCAGGTATCTGGACATGTGGAGACATTTTACTGAGTGTGCTCTATCTCCCAGGAAAGCACCCAAAATTTTGAAATATTTACCATTTCTTGTTCTGAAATTACACAGAATCAAACAGCAGAAGTGTTCATACGCTCACTGGTAAAAATTACATAAACCCATTTCAAAGTAAGTATCTGCCATGGAAGGTGTGATTCATGAAATAGTTAGCAAGTTTAAGGGCAAATGTATTATTTGAAGTGGCACGATCAAGTGTACTGTAACACAAAGGGACTTTTACCTCCCTTCTAACCCTGGCAAAGTTGGAACTAGATCTAGATAAGGATACAAGTAAAAAACCGACTGGATGGCATAAGTCATCCCATATACAACCTAAAACTATTGGGAAAACAAAGAACCTAGTAACCAGCACAAAGACTTTCAGATTATTCTGAGGATTAAGATTTCTGTAGCTAAGAGGCTACTATTAAGAAACAGCTGAAAAGTTCAGCAGGTGCTTAATCACTAAGCTTCAGGCTTCTGAGGTTTTTTTTTCCCCCCAGAAATAGAAGAAGGCAAATCCAATAAAGTTATGAAAAACAGAGGAGGAGCAAGGTTTTAATCCGTAATCGGTTAACTATATAACATACTTGTATTTTGCTTAGTCCTCTAATCTGCAAATGCTTCACTGGAAAATTTTAAGTGTGCACAATAGAATAAGGAAAAAAAGAGAAATACTTTAATTTTTAGTAACTGAATGTGTTGCTCTGTTAACAGGCGAAGACAATGGAGGGGCACAACACTTCCAGAATCAAACTGATTCTGGATCAATGATTATCCATTTAAACCTCGCCTGATGTTGAGTAATACCTGAGTAACAACCTTCAAAGCACTCTCTAACCACAGGCAGCCCCAATCAATTTGGTACCACAAGCAAAGTGGAAATTCCAAAAGTGTTTCTCATACTGGCAGCAGCCATCAACAGTATTTAAGATGAGACGTGAAAAAAGGTTCTGCTGCTCCTCCCATCAGCAAAGTCCATTTCTCAGAACAAGCACAAAGACTGAGTTTAGATCAGATGGATGCTTTGGAAGGGAATCCCCTCATCCTCCTTCAGCGTACTTTATCTCCCATCACGGGCTTGCCTCACCCACAGGTAATCCACTCCCACAATCTGCCAAGCAGATTCTCCTCTAATTAGGAATTAGATCCCCCAAGCCCCCTTCCAAAGCAAGGTGAAACATGCCTAGCTCCTCTTTTCCAGTTCATACTCCTATGCTACTCAAACCCAGCAGCAAGCAGCTAGCTGCAATCAGCCCTGCAGCCTCGGCAGCTCCTCTCAGTGACAGAAGTCCTAGCTGCCACGAGCTGAGCTACTCTCACTCTACAAGTAATTACTTCTCTCATCCTTGCCATTGGAAAACAGGAGGATTCTACAGGTCACTCCAAGCTTCCCTGTGCAGTTGTCATTTTAAGACTTCACACTACAGAATTTTCACATCTTACAAGATCTTGGCTCTCAGTGCCTCCTAAAAGGAAGTTCCACAAGCGACAAAAACTCCTTGTGGTATTTTCACTTTTTTATTGGTTTCTGTTTGTGTCAAGATCCTCTACTGCAGTACGTGCTTAACAGACCCACATAAATGTTAATCTCTTAATGTAATTCTCCCTAATTTGTTTGTTTCAGAGTTGTTTCAAGGCAAGTGACTTTCTTTTCCTATCACCCTTTGCTCCCATCAAGCTGAATGCCCCTCTTACAGGCGCTTCAAACTAATTGGATTTTCAGACATAGGAACGCTTTGGTCATCCTTGTTAGGACAGATCCTGCTGCATTTGCATTACTTCAGCAGTCTCACAGCAGGGCTCTTCACAAAACTAAGTTCTGCCTACCACTGCAACCACATGTCCTACGCAAGCCACAAGCTTATCCCAAAGATACACACCTCTACTGTCACCAGGACTCCATAGTCTGTCTGAACTTGCCTTGCTCAGCTGCTGAGATCTCCAAACCTGAAGATAACAATAGCTCTTGGAGATCCAAGTTTGGTGAGGTCTTAAAAGATTAGGGCCATCTTCCCCTTAGCACACCATCCTTTATGAATCCTGATTAGGGAGAAAGCTGAGCTATCCAAGATAAACACGCATAACAAAAGATATTAGAGCCTGTGTGCTGAGAGAGACTTAATCTTGCTAGGATCTCCCTAAACTGGGAGGTGGGGGTGAAGAAGCTATTTTGATTGCTGAAAGACAGACTAATGAAAAGGAATAACAAATGGGATACAAAAAACCCCACCAAACTCCAAACGCAACAGCAAGCCAAAGCTAACATTCCTCACAGACTGAGAACACGCTGCGATGGATATCAGCCTCACCATCACTTCCAAACTTAAATTTCTGTTGTACCACAAATATCCTGACATTTGAGTACAGGTTTGTAATTCTAGAGTACTAAAGAAAGAGGTGCTATTGTTGTATTTGTATAGCACTGCTAATGAAGAGCCTTATTTCTTCAAAAATGTAGCCACAAATATAGCAATGCCCCACAGCATCTCCGCCAAAAGTAAGGGAGGAGAGAGAAGAAAAGTGCTCATGTCACAAATCCTGCATCTTCTCAGTGATGTCATTAAGGTCTTTTTTGGGAAGACTACTAAAAATATGGAACCTCCTCACCACCAGTCAGAGGATGCCAGAGGCTCATCTCATTTGACAACTTGCTTTCAAAGTGATGAAAAGTCTTGATGAAGAACATAAAGCCAATTCAAAAACCTCTTCTTGGCTCCTAGGGAGTAAGGCAGCCAGATTCATTTCCAGCACACTCCTACTCCTCTGCCTCCTGCAGGACACAATGTTCCAGCAACAGCACTCTTGCTGGGAAAATTTACATTTGTTTCAAACACTTCTAACTATTTCTCCTCTGTCCCTGAAGCTCCATCTTGGATGAAGAAGAAGAGATCACAAGATCATTTCCCCGTAACTCTAACATAGGTGTTTCTGATTATTGTAATTCCACAATTCTGCCAATGGGACTAATACTGCCCACTGAGAACACTGAAGGTTGCTCCCTTTTATTCCTTCATATTATTTCCTACTCTTTACTCAGCTAACTACATGGAGCCCTCATTACCAGCAATCCCATAAAGACATACTTAGCCAGCTCCCAGCAGAAGAAAAGGATTAGCTAGAGTCAAAATTCCAATTCGGATAAGTAGGTCCTTTAAAATATTATCTCTGCTTCAGCAAGCCAAAGCAGCTAATCACTCCAGCAGTACTAACTCCAGATCCAGATCATTTTGCTACTAGACTTCAGGTGAAAGATGCTTTGATTTTTGCCCCTTGGCATTTTCCGCAAGGACCAGGACACGTATCAAAATAGAAACACCATGCAAAACCAATGAAGTTTTCACAAAAAAATCCATCCCATCCCAATTTTGCCTTGCTTCAAGCACAACCAGAAGACCAGGAATGGGGTAGGTGGTTTTTTTTTTTTTTTTTTTTTTTGAAACTCCAAAACTAATACTTTATGACATCTGAAAGAATCTGGCTTCTCACAATGCACAATTCCAGCTTCCCAGTGGAAGGAGAACATTCTGCTTATAAAACACACTATTTACCACAGTGCTAAGAAGTTCACAGGGAGGCTAAGCATTCCTTGTAACATAAGTCTATTATTACCAACTTCTAGCCCAGAAAGGTTATCAATAGCATGCATTTTAAGGAAATTATTTGGACTTTCAGTGCTTTTTAGCACTAATCTGCAGAGTGGTTATTCTGAAGCATTCCAAAATTCCACATCAAGCCTAAATTGGAGCTTTAATCATAAAGTCTCCTGTCACTATTCAGTGCTTCACGAGATAGGTATCAGAAGCAGGCAGTCCCATGTGTTATACTTCAGGAGTCCTCTCCTTGTACTTAACTAGCAATCTGTTATGCTCATGTTTTCCAAAGTTCTCTGCACGTAGAAAAATATACTGCATCAGAACAACAAAGTTTCTGATCCAAACAGGGTGAAGAAAGCGTGGTTAATAACCACAGCTTCACAGCTGTCTAACAAATCCCATTTAAACAGTAGTTCTCCCCCCTGAAGAGCTGAGATGCAACACAAAAAGCAAGGCTCAACAACCCCCCATCCCTTCCATACATGCTGAAACTCAAAACAAAGCCAGAAAGCTAGTTCCAACATCTGCAATTGAGAGAGTTTTAAAGACTGGAAAGGTATTTCTTGAGCTACAGAATCACTCAGCTTTCTCCATACAATTCTTTCATAAGCCAGTTTTTATTAGAAAAAAGCTTCAACGTTATGAGGTGTTCTAGCCCGGATTATGGTTGCCACAACTCCAGCAGAAAACTGAAAGAAAAAGAGACAAGAAAAATGCTGGAAGGCATCTTTTATATTAACTGATGGACACTAGAATCAAGTTGCTCAGATATTCCACCAATCCAGGAAGCATAAGCAATATAAAGAGCTCAAAACAGTCCACATAAGAACATACCTCACCTACTGTGCAAACAGGACCATATTTCACCACACTAAGGCTGAAAAAAAAAAAAAAAAAAATAGGATTTGGGTTGTTATCGCCTCCAGCAATAGAAGAGAACAAATAGAAGATCCACATGCCTCAATTGCAGAAAGATGGCAATGGAGCTCTGAATTTCCCCCCATTTTGACCCTAAAACATCACTACTATTCCAGCACCATCTGGTCACCGAGACAGCTCTGACAAAATATAAACTCTTAACAACGACAGCATCCTATACATTCCTTCATACTCTAAACCCTACACTTCAGATGCAGAAGCTCCTATGAGAAAGGAGCAAAGCCTCAACCATCAAACACACAGCCTTTGGACTATTCCTTAAAATGCAACATGTTTTGGCAAACCCTCTGGACTCAAAGGGAACAAGAAGTACTCAGCTTTCTGATCGAAAAAGCAGACCCTGTCCAAAACCTCCCATGTGAGATGAAGAAATCTGTGAGCAGAAGAACCAGAATTAAACTAAAAAGAATATCCTGGCTGAAGGTGGTGGTTTCCAGTTTGCAAAATTCACAGCCAGATGATGTGCTGGAAAGAGCTTAAAGGTGATACTTTAGCATAGACATTTTCCTTCAAATGCAGAATCCACCAGGCTTGGCTGAAAAATACATAGAGAACAAAGACCTAAACCTGTTTTCATAAAATCTGAATTTAGAAAAATGGAACATTTTAATCTTTTACGGAATGAACTGTTATAAGAAATACCATCCCTAATCTCTCAGGTGGTTTGGGTTCATTTTTATATCAGGAAGAAAATCTCCTTCCAGAAAGCAGAAGGAAGGGTGAAAATAGGGGATGTTATGAAATACATTTCTCGAAACGATGGAAGCAGTGGTGAAATAAGCTCATGAGACTTCTTCCAGGTTGTACCTAAATAGGTAACGAATCACCACTGAAATTTAAAGTGAAGAGCTCAACCCAGTGCCAAGGGTGAAAGCTTTCATTATTGCCAGCTTGCATCGATGCGAAGTCTCAACCCACTTTTCAGACTTGAGGAAAAGTTAACATTCACATCACAGACAAGTGATCCCGCATCTTCTGAAGTAACTTTGTCAGACAGGAGAACAGATGAGCTGTGTCTTGTGTCTCATCCTGTATCAAGATACTTTTGTTACTAGTGTTCCTTCCTAAAATAATCTACCACTATTTAAATCACAGGCAAGGAGTTCATTAATTTTGCCAAAGGATATTTATATCTCCTGTGTTCAGAGTTAGCTATCAGCATTAGCTTATGAACAGTCATTTCTCCACAATGTGGGAGCCCGGTCTCTTCCTCCCCTCTCCTCAGCATGACTGCAGAAAGCAGAGAAATATGTTTGTACAGAGTTGAGGAGGACAAGTCTGTTCTACTGAGGCTTTTTACACACGAACTCCATGCTTCAGCTGTAGTTACGAAGTGTGCTAACAATCATTATTTAAAGACTAGCCTAGCTCAAACTAGGTACTGAGCCCATTTAAATAGTTCTGACCAAAATCTCACGGGCTATCATCACTTAGAGTACTACTTGACACCACTGACAGACTGAAGACTTCAAGTTTCCCTCTAAACACAGTGCTTAGAAAATATCCTATTTAAAAACCAATGGATCATCATCATTTTTATATCTAGTGACATACAAAATTCACATTCGCTGAAGTAGTTTATGCAGGGAAAGTCTGTATACAGAGAAATGTGCATACCACCAACCTAAAACCACCATATTCCCACTAAAGCAAATTATCACTTTCTACAAGGCCCAAAAGATATTATGTTACTCTAAGGCTGTGAAATGTGCAGAGATGAAGCAGCTCTACGACAGGGGTATTTGCCACAGTCCAATTAGAGAAAAGGCAGAGGAAAATCTGAAGATTAGCAATAGCATCACCTACTTTCCCTTAGTGATTGCACTTAAACTGAGAAGTCACACAGACTTTAACAGTCAGGCCTGAAAAACCACATAGCACTGACCCCTAACTCCTGTGTGCAGTAAACACTGTCACTATCAAACACCCTGACCCCTGTGAAAGGCTGAAACCAGCAACAGTGCTGTGCTGCCAAACCCTATGGGCTTGGTGTTAAGGGATTAGACCAATTCCCCCTGTACACCCTGCTTCCCAGATACAGCCATTAAGCCTCCTCCCATTCGCCTTCAGGTTCATTCTGAAAAGTTTCAGACATCTGGCTGGCTCATTTAGAATAAAAAGCCCCACTAGTAAAGTTTGTTTTTGTGATCCCAAGTGTGAAGTGCTGTAGGCTTCAGGCCAGTTGAAAAACATTTGTGTTAAGACACTACTTGATGGCATTTCTGAGATCTAACACGCTGTATAATCTGCGCACAGGGAAGTCTCCCAAGCATCATCCTGCATGCAGGCAGGAAACTTAAACACAAGGAACCTATGGCAGATGAAATATTTTTTCAATAAATAGTACAGCTGGTGAATTAAAGACACTGCTAAATTTAGAACTCGAGAGCTTAGCAGTGTTCTGTAAATACCTCAGTGCCTGTAATAACACCAAGTACACTCCCCCAGCCTTACTGCCCTAATTCTCCATATTAAGAGCAGCGTTTCCCTGAGGACACACAGGGCTGCACCCAGTTGAGGAAAGTTTCAATCTCTAAGAAGTGTAACTACCCAGAAGACCATTTTGTACTCATATGAACAATAAAGTTAAAAACATTTCTATATAAAACCCAAAAAACTTAAGAAAAGAAAGTAAGCTACAGGTGGGCACGCAGTGGTTTGAGCTCTCTGCTATACCATCTTCTTCAAAGAGCACAGAAAAGCACAGAGCAGATTGTGCTTCAGATAACACAGCACAGTTTTATCTGAGCCCCAAAAGTGTCTGACAAGAAGTGAAAGTTGTGATGGAGAAAGCCTTCTGTTTTTAATCTTTGCTGATCAGGACATAAGGCTGGGGGCTTTAAATGGTGGCAGGTAAACTGCTTGACTAGCAAGTCATGCATGTACATCCGCAGACAAAAACAGTGCAGGAAAGGACAGGACCATGAGTGTTTAGACAAATCTGCATCCTCCCCACTCAAGCAATTATACTCACAGATGACTGCATTCTGACAAGATCACCTCCCAGTAAGCAAGCTGAAGGACAAAACAGTAAAGATTTTAATCAGAGTCAACAGCAAGAGAGATGCACGCTCGTCCTTTCAGCTCCTCACTTGAAGACTCTCAGGCTTCCGAGTGAAAGATTTCAAATGAAATCTTTCAATACTGATAACAGTGCGCTTTATCTAAACACACTCCAAAATGAGCCTCTGAGATTACATCTGAGATTCTGGCATCTTCACTCTAGCAAAGGTTACACATGCCATAGTCTGTAAAGAGCAACAATATGTTTTCTGCCCAAGTCCTGAAGCACCAAACCACTGCATTCAAGGGAAGTTAACGGCTGAGCATCTGAACCCAAAGAGTACTTCAGTGATAAACAAGCTTCTGACAGCTGCAGCCTACTCCACAGGTGCAAAAAGCATTTGCTTCAGTTGGGTTCAGTTTAACAGTTCACCTAGTTCAGAACTTAGAAACTGGTTTGGTGTTATTTGATGCTCCTCAAGCCAGAAATGGGGTGCAAGGAAAGGAGGGTCCCAGCCACCCTGGCCTTCTCTCACTAGTTCTGCAGTCCTGTTGGAAACACTGCTCTTAGGGCATTCAAGATCACCAGAGCTGTATATTATCCTCAATTAAGTCATTCAAAATGTTGCTTTGAAGCTTCTCAATTAATCCATTTTATTTAATACAGTCTTACCTAATAAAAACTTTGACTAACAAGGTACATTAAATTGAATCTCACTTTCAATCCAGGAGCAGCTCAAATATTATGTTCATCTTACTAAGTCAGAAAAATGACATTTAATCAGTTTCTACATATGGACACCTACCTGTGAGACCTATTGTAGGGAACCTGTTTTAGCAGGAGATTGGACTCTATCAGCTGAGGTCCCCTCCAACCCCTGTGATTCTGTAATACACATTTCATTATCCACACAGTTCAACTGCTCAGTTCTAAGAGATGCTGCCTTACATTTGGAAACAGTGGAGGTCAGAGGAAGCCACTGAAGTGCTCTCAGCTAGGATTTTACAGACTGATGTTAAATGTTTCTAGAAAAGGATTACCAGACTTTTTAAGCCTCCTCTGAGTTTAAGACTGCAGCACCATTGCCAAGGATAGATGCCTGTCTCCTTGGAGTACACAATGGAAAGAAATGGGTACAAGAAATTATTACAATTTGTAGCCAACAACATTAAAAGTATACTTGACTTCATCTGGGTGATGAGGATCAACTGCTAGATACGAGCAGATTCTGCACAGTACCATTAGAGAACAACTGAGAAAACTGATGGAAAGTAGAGATGAATGTATACAGAGATAGAGGTTGGAAGAACAGCGATGAAAAGTATCTCCAGAACTGTGCCAAGCAACTCTAACAGAGATGGAGCTTGCAGAAACTCTTCACTGGAAAGTTCAAGATTTCTCACATCAATTTAGTCAGGATTTCACCAGGCTGTTATGTGACAAGTTTGAGTCCAGGCACCAATAAACCACTTAAAAGTTCTGGATATCAATTTCAGAAGTTTCCCTTCAAACCATTTGTGCCTTCAAAATTAAAAAGAGTCAGATTCACGTCACTGGTGCCCTTAATCTCAGCTTTAAACACTAAAAGCTTTACCTCCTTGTTACCAGCACCCAACCACGTTCACTTTGTCATCCCAGCACAGGGCTTAGGGACAGGAGCAAAGCCACTGAGGTCATAGTCAAGTTCAATGACTTCTGATGCTGGCAAGCAATAAAGGCTCTGCAGTGAGAGCAGTTCTTGTTGGATAACTATACCAGAGAGCAGTTATCTGTAGTGCACAAGATAACACACCTAGCAGGAATCCAGTTCAATTCACTCATTTAATTCTCAGTAACAAATGATGGAAGACAGAGCAACCTCAGGACAAGGAGCAGAAAAGTAAAATGAACTGAAGGACAATTAAAATTCTGCACAACTTCGACACATTGGAAAACTGTTCTGAATGATATCAGATAGAATTCAACTGCAAAAGGTGTGCTCGGGCAGCATTAACCGAGCAAACAGCAAGGTAAGGGCCTCAACAGAAAGCTGCTGGCTGCGGTGGAGCAGCAAGCTGACCTTGAAACAAGGGTTAAGCTCTTGTAGGAAAGTCAAACGTTTGGAGATGCATAAACAAGAACGAACGTGAAACAGCCTTAACCCAATCAACACAGGAAAGTCTGAGCTAGAATACAAAGTCGGCCTTCAAGCACCACACTTGAAGACCAATGCAAACTAACTTTTAGGGGCTACAAAAAAATAAAAAAAGAACAATCAGAGCTGAAAACACACGACCTCCCATGAAGATATGTATACACTGGCTTTACATAGGCCAAAATCATCACAAGGCTTGGGGGGGAGGGGCGAGGAAGATGTGGAGAGACAAAACACAAGAAAACAGGAAGATGACAAAAAAGCAGTTCAAATATTTTTAAAAGATTACTACAGGGACAAGAATAGCTGTCCCTCATGCCCATGGGATTAGACAGTAAGCTTGCACTGCAGAAAGGAACGTGTCTAGTTCTGTATTCAAAATGAGTTTTAATGCCAAGGACAAGCAAAATGCTGAACTGGGGGAAAAGCAGAGCTGGTCAAACTTCATGAATCACATTAGATGCACGATACAGCTGGCCGTAAGGTTCGCAACCAGCCCACATCCCTTTCAGTCATTTTGGGGGGCTACCTCAATTCCAAGCTACTGCAGTGTCCTGCTCATCATCCAACTAGATACTTCTTCTTTTGAATGAACTCGAAGTCAGTCTTTATATTTTTCAGAAGACAACAATTCCTAGCTTAGGCATCTGGACAAGAAAACACTATGGGGTATAGCAACAGAAGTCATACCTGCCCCACACTCTGCTCATGCAGAAATAAACCAAGCACAATTATATCTCATGGCAATAAGAGAATTTCAGCAGCACTGTTGCGTGCTGTTGGTATCCTTCTGCTCTGACCAACAGATTTCAGAATCAGATGTCTTCTGACAACCAAGAAGCACTCCAGTGAAATAACAGCTTCCACTGTGGTATCACAGAGCATCCTCACCAGAGCACGTGCACACACCTTATACTGCAGGCTTGGTTACAACTTCCTTTGCATGGAAAACACTGCGTGCAAACCAAATACTCCAAAATAAAAACTGACAGATACAGAACCTTGAAGATACGAAGCTGAAGCAGTCAGCATTAGCTACAGCTAATGAGAGGAAAGTCTGTGCCTGAAATAAGTTACATATTCGCACTGAAAGTGCAAATTTAAGTCATTAAACTAGGGAAAAATGAACTAAGAGCTTAAGCACAAATAAGATACCTAAGAAGCATGCAACACAAAAATACTACGTATTTGTCCTCCTCTGTGATAGTTCTGGTAGCATAAGTGTCTCTCCAGATAGAAGTCGGATTTAAAGGTCATCTTTCTGAACAGATTTACAAAAACAAGTGGAGTTAGTGCAAAAGCAGCCTGTCTCACCTCTAGAGTTCAGTGATTTCTTATTCAAATACTGAAGCAGACAGTGCTGATGGAAGAAGACATGGTAATCAAGCACACACCTAGCTAAGCTCAAGTGAAATACCACTTTTAGAGAGGTGAGCAGCCTGGGCTTAAGCTTCATGCCCATGTTTCAGTGACAGAAGTATCCTCTTCTAACCCTTCCAGGGCCTTACACAAAGCACTTCAGCACCTCAGTTCAGCCCCAAAGTTACCCACGTTTCTCAAATCCATCAAATAGTAACTTAGTTTTACTTCCAACTGTACTCTAAAAAAGAGAAGATGTGGTTCTAGGTACCCACTCCTTCCCTGCTAAATGAAATATATACCATGTTTAGCCAGTTCAGTGATCAGCTGCTTAACAAATGCTGTTTTCATTACCTCCTTCTCCTCACTAAATACTGCGAAACAAATGATGCTGTTAAGCACAGCAGTAGTCTTAGGGCATGCTTACACAGCACTGTGCTCCATTCCAAGCAGTACATAACAAGTAATTATTTCCCACTAATACCAAGCCTGATAAATAAGCAAAAAGAGTTCTGTTCCAGAGCCATACAGCCAATGATATTCCCACTACTTCATGTGGGATTTGCATCCTACACCATAGTGGACTCCAAGCACACCAGACTTTTTCACATTCTGCATGTGACTTCTGGAGTGTGGAAGCTGATGAAGCTACAGGGCTTGACAGGTTCAAATGACACGCAAGTTTTTTTTCCCTTCTTCCTTCAAGTTTTCCCCCCCTCTAAACAGAAGAGGTCAAATCGGAAGCCTCAAAGGAATACATCTGTCAGTGGGAAAGAAGGGGGAGTCAAAGGAAGCAGTAACTTTAAGACAAGAATTTGCTTTATGAGCAAGCTTTGACAGGTAGAATAAAGAACTTGAGTATGCACTAGTAACTGCACGAAGTGCAAGACAGGAATACTGCAAAACTTAAAGCCACAAACAAGATAGCAAGACATAATATAAGTGCAGAGCACTGAAAGAAGAATTTAGTACCATTTACCTCAACACAAACTGCACAGAGAAGTATTAAACATGCCATAATAATAATTAGAACTGCCCAATTAGGCCGAAAAGCACATTTACCATACAAATTTTAAAAACCTCCCAAACCCCTCGAAGGCGTTAAAGCTGTTCACAATGTTATTTGAGATGCAAATTAGGGACCTGAAGTTAATATAGCACCAATTGAAGCTCCTATTATTCCTGTTCTTGGCTCAAGGGAAGGTGACAGTAGAAGAGGAGCCACAGCCCTGCTGTATGAGGTCCCATTAGGACAGTAAAGGCTCTTGTTTGTTTTTAAAGTTAACTCACTTCAGCGTTAATACAGAAATCTCCAAATTATAATCATGATCTACTATAAACCCATAAGTTTTAAATGCATTAAGAAGTAGCAGCAAGCCAACTGGCTGAACTGACTAGGAGAAACAAGTTTCCTTCAGTAAAGAGGAACTCAATGTCCTGTGTTCCCAAATCACAAACCTCAGCACAAAAGTAAAGGTGCAGACAGTGCTGCTGCAGTCATTCCACCAACCCTTCCTTGTACCAGCTGGGTTCCAATTTTAAAGCTCAGCAAAAGTCGCTTTCTTCCATCTCAGATGCCTTTCCTGCAACGAGGTGCATTTCTGACTGCACTGAGACAGTTTTGCAAACACTTCTAATGACAGCTCTAGGCAAAATGCAGTTTGGTTTCACACCCCTAGCTCGATCTGTGCCCACACACATCCAAGGGCAATCATCATCTCTGGCATCGGGTGAGGGTCTCTGCATGCTCCCAAAGCTCTGTGCCTGCAATCTGACTTAACGTGGCAAGTATTCTTCTGTGCACTGAAATACCAGAGGTTCATTTTCACAAGTCCTCAGCCAACGCTGTCAAACCAAATTCACAGCAATGATGGTAGTGGTAAGAGCAAGGGTTCTGATTACCTAACATCAATAAGCACTGCACAGGTGATGAACTGCGTTTCAATAGCATCTAACAAAGATAAGCAGTGCAAAGCGAGCTGTATTATTTCGGTTTCACAGTTCAGTTCAGTTTTCTTTATATACAGTAACAAAACTTTCCATATATTCTAAAGTGTGATCTTCAGCTGCTCGCATAAAAGAATACTGCTGTCAGGAAACCAAGAGCCATAACCCAGATAACGCATTTAGCAACAGCCCTGCCTGCTGCCTCACCCCGAGCTAGCAATTCACAGAAACACGGCCTTCACAAGTTATTTCTGCCCACTACAAAACACTGACAGTTGTGACTTCCTTGCCAGCTTGCTGATGACATTATTTCATGAACTGATTGACTTGAGAATAATAATACTACTGAGCTGACAATTCGCTTCATTTCAGGTTCTTTTACACTTGCATAGCACACGAACAACAGAAGACAAATGTAGTAACCTAAAAATAGCCCAAGTTTACTTTATGGAAATAAAGATCTCAAGCAAAGTTTTCTTCTAAAGGAACCCAACTCGTAGGCTCGCAGGGAAGAGGGGAATTCAGCACTGCCAAAAGGCAAAACTGCTGTGTATATTATCACCTCCAAACTATGCAAAAAGAAATGTAAACAACAATATAAGTACTAATTCTTTCCATTAAAGGTTTAACGAGGCTTCTCGCTGCTATTTAAGAAAACTCCAAGCAAAAGCAGAAAGGATGAACGCTATAAACAAAACTCAGAGCCATCATCAAAAAAGTGTGGGAGCAAAAAGAAACGTGTTTGGAAAGTTTTAAGTACACACGTTTCCAAAGGGAATAATCTATCAAACCACAGGAGGTGACTAGAACCGCCATCATCACTGCTAGCACAAAGGAATGCAGATTGGGGGAGGCAATCGAGGAAGGGGGAGAAAGGAGAGAGAGAAGGGAAAAGGGATCAGTACTAAAACAAGGGAGCCACAGTAATGGTTACCAGACTCTCAAGGAATTCTTACAGAGAAAGAATCAGCCCCACACCATTTTAGAATAAAGCAATCAATGCAATAAATTGAAATAATCTGAAAACTAAGTTTTCCATTTCTCAGCCCACTGCATTTGCATAAATTCGGCTTTATGCCACGCACTGACCGTCTACAGATTTTAACACAAACGTTGCAAATAAGGGTATTTCTTCTTTCAGCCTCCTCATTCTTCCCAGTCACAGTACCCTGCACAAAACAGCTTTCAAGAGGAAACACAGAAATGCACTATGCCCAATCTAAGACACTTCTTTATAATTACTTAACTTTAACTCTCAAGTTAAGAGACAATAACTATGAGTTACACACTGGCACATACAGGCTGCCAGAGGACAGGCCACACAGATCAAGGTGGCCTGGAAGAGTATCATTAGGGAAAGATCTTGTAGATCATTTTCAGTTTACACCTAATAGCCAGCATGCACTTCCACATGCCAAAGAGACTTGTTACTGAATAAACTGAGGGCTCTCTAAAAATAACTGATATCAATACAGATAGCATCTCCCAGAAACTCTACATAAATGAGTAGGAAACCATTTTTTTAGTGAGCAGTCCTACATTAGCCACATGGAAACCACATTATGTAAAGCTGGTCTGGATGCATGCCTTAGTGCCCTAAAAAATTGATTTTCTGCCTCAGAACGTGTATCTCTCAGGCACTTCAGAAGCACAATAGTTGTAAAGGTGCAAGCTCTTGTATCATCCCCATTGCACCTCCAATAAACCCAGATCTCAAGTCACATGCTCCGTTAGGAAAGTTTCTGCCATTCAGCAGACATTGCACTGCAGAATTCCTAAGCCTGACCCGAAGCAATCATCCTATTCACAATTAAAACCTACCCAGAAATACTTCAGCTCCCCACAGCGTGCAGAAACCTTCTGCTTCTTGCCAAAAATGGCCTGGATGGAAACGCTTCCTAGCAGTTAGGATACGGATCCGAGGCAGCGTTAACTGTACAGCTCCTAATCAGTGTTCTCAGGAGCTAATTGTAATGTAAGCACAGCGAAGCTGGGGCTGAGCTCTGTTCTGGCCTGGAGCTCAGGGCTGAAAGCAGCCTCTTAGCCCAAAGCAACAGTGCTGCTGCAAAGCACGGGAATTTTCTGAGCGCTCACGGGGTCGCACCTAAAGAGAAAGGCCTTACCTAGAGAGAAAGCCACTCAACTTCCAGCTGCCTGCTAAGAGAGAAGTGACGCAATGCCAACCCAGAGGGCCACCTCCCGCCGCCAGCCCCGGCCCCACAGCCCCTCCGGGCACCCCAAAGCCCCACAAACCGCCCTCACAGAGGGCAGCACGCAGGCTGCGGGGGCACGGGGCGATCCAAAGGACCCGAACAAAGCCCTGAGAGAAGCTGCCCCAGCACAAAGAGCCCGTGGAGCATCTCGGTGAGGATTTTCGGCCGCTTTTGAATTACGATTACAGCGTACGTGTTGTTTTTTTTTTTTTTCTCCCTCCTCTCAGCAGGGCCGCCGTCATCAGCGGCGGGCTCCATCCCGGAACGCGGAGCCAGGCTCGGCTCCAGCCGCACGCTCCCGGCCCCGCAGCCCCCACCGCCGCGGGGAAGGGCAGCTCCGGGCGCTCGCCTCGCACAGCTGCAGCTCCGTTAATGGGCCCCAGCCCCGCTCCCGCCGCACGGCAGCTCCCAGCCGCTATCTCCGCCGGCTTCCCGCTGCCCTCCCGCCCGGCCCGCGGCCTCCCCGCCGCCGCCGAACCCGCGCACGGTACCTGAGCCCGCACGGGCCGCCTCCCCTCCGCATATGGACCGGGCTCCTCAATGGCAATTGAACAAAACACAACTGGCTCCGCCCCCTCCCGGCTCCCAAGCGCTCCCATTGGTTACAGCACCCTCCCGCCGACCTTTCACCCGCCCTACTATTGGGCCGCGCCGCTCGCTGGCCCCGCCCACAAGAGCCGTCCAGCTGCGGGGCCGGGGGGAGGACGCGGCAGACTACATCCCCCAGGAGGCGTTGCGGCCGCCTGCTCTCATTGGCTCTCCTCGCCCGGGGGCGATGACGTCATCGCGTTCCCGGATGAGGCCGCAAGGAGGACCCGCAGCTGAGGGGACCGCGCGCATGCGCAGTGGCGGCCGCGATGGATGGGCTCGCCTGAGCCGCGGGGCTCCTGTGGGGTCGGAGCGCGGCTCGGATGCGTTCGTCCGCCTCCCCGCTCTTCAGTCCTCCCTTTCCTCCCGGCCGCTCAGGCAGCCTGGCGGTGTGGCTGCTCCCCGCCGCGCTCAGGTGCTGCCCTCCCGCGGGGTCCGTCCCGGCTGGGGCCATCTTCTGGCTCCTCTCAAGATGGAGGCCGGGAAGATCTCAACGGTTCAAAAAGGACGAGCCGCGCTGCGAGAAACGTTCCTGTGGGAGCTTCTCCAAGCGCAATGACGTGAGGCAATCGCAGCGAGGAAGAGGGATGTGTTGGGGCAGCAGTTAGGCCGTGCGCTTGTCAGGGCAGAGGCCGTTTCATGTGGGTGCGTAATCCCTACCGCTGTGAGAAACCCAGCCCTGATTTACTGCTGCCTACGGGCCTAGCACCGCTGGCTGACGGGTGTTTTTGTGTTAACGGTGACTGCTCACAAGCTCTTGGCATCCCTTTAATGAACATCTGTTGTTTCAGCCTTCTGCAACCCGTGCTTTAGGTTTTCCACGTTGTGCTTCATTTCGATGCCTCTCCTGTGGCCCAGAAGCTTTTCTTCAGTTGACTACCGTGTTATCCTGTGAGACTTTGGTCAGTTTCTCAACGGTTTACCGGGCTGGTTCAACCCAGTTCCGCGACAGTTGAAAGCATGACACAGTTACAAGACCACACTACAGTAGGTATTTACATTTAGGAGCGCAGAATCCAAATCAGAACTGTTCCTCTGACTTCCTTTCATCGTGGTCGTTCAAGACCCATAAAGTCCATCCAGTCCAGCTTGCCTGCAATGACCAGGGGCACCTACACCTCCATCAGGTTTCATAGATTCATAGATACATTAGGTTGGAAAGGACCTACAAGATCATCTAGTCCAACCATCCTCACACCACCATCCCTACCCACCAAGCTACTAAATCAAATCCCTCAGCACCTCATCTAAACGCTTCTTGAACAGCGCTAGGGACGCTGCCTCAACCACCTCCCTAGGCAGGCCATTCCAGTGCCTGACCACTCTCTCAGAGAAAAAATTTTTCCTCAAGTCTAATCTAAATCTTCCCCGGCACAACTTGTGGCCATTCCCTCTCGTCCTGTCATTAGTTACCTGGGAGAAGAGGCCGACCCCCTCCTTACCACAGCCTCCCTTCAGGAAGTGGTAGAGTGCAATGAGGTCTCCTCTGAGCCTCCTTTTCCCCAAACTAAACAATCCCAGCTCCCTCAGCCGCTCCTCGTAAGACCTGTGCTCCAGACCCCTCACCAGTTTTGTTGCCCTTCTCTGAGCACACTCCAGGGCCTCGATGTCTCTCTTGTAGTGAGGGGCCCAGAGGGTGCTCAGAGCCCCTCCAGCCCGACCTTGAGTGTCTCCAGAGTGTCACCCACCACCTCTCTGGGCAACCTGTGCCACTGCCTCACCACCCTCACCAAATACTCTACTACACCAACCCCTTAAAACTAATTTTACTTCAAACAGCACTGCCAGGTTGTGCTGCTTGTTTTTTTTCGCAGCCTCCCTCGGTACCCACTTTCTTGAAAGAGTTTGCAGTTTTATTTTGGTCAACCTCAGCCTGAAATCTTTTCAGATAGTTTTCCAAGATGCCTTTCACAAATTATAAAGCGAATATTCAGATTAGTTCTCTGAAAGATCAACACCTACTTCTCTTTAGAAAGATCTTTCAAGAGATTAAAGGTTCGCAGAGAAAGGCGCACAGCTTTCTCCCATAGTTCAGCCCTGGCTCTTGAAATACTTTCTGGTTGTGCTCATTTTGCTTCTGGCCTTGTTGTGAATTCTAGCGCATGGGAAATTGTAGCTCATCTGCTTTCACGATCCTATCCGTATCTTTGGCAGGGATTTGGCTCCATTCTGTAATCAGTTTTGTACACAGAATTCACCATGGAAAACAAATTATCCTCCAAGTATTTCATTGCTAAATCCTTATCCAAACTTCCAATTAACAATTCAGTTTTTTCTTGAAAAAAAAAAAAAAAATCGTAACAGCTTTATCTTTCACAACCATTATATCTTAAGTATTCCACAGAAGCTGAGGTGGGAGATTCTGATGTGAAATTGATTCTCCCTTACCTACAAGTTTAAATATTTCCATCGTTGCCCTTAGTTAAGGCACTATGCTTTCCCACAGCCTCCTGTGGTATTCCTGCTGTAAGTAAGGTAAAACCAGAGGGATCTTAGGCTTCTGAAACTGAACTGCTGCTTGATTGCAACACTTTACTTACAGCCAATCGTGTGGCCATGGGGGAGGCATGTGAAAGGGGCTGCAGCTGCTTTCCCCCAGCAGTCAGCTGGAGACTTTCAAACCAGATAAAACCACACAATAATTAAATTACCTTACAGACTCTTCAGTATGCTAGCCCATCTTCTGTAATGCTTCACTGTAATTCGTCCCCTGATTAGTTTATTTTATTTTTTGCTGCCTTCCATTCTTTTCTCCAGCTCTCTGTCGGCTCTTTTTCCATTGTGACAAGGGCTGGTACTCTGTTCTTTTGGGGTGGAGCTGCTTTCGACTGTAATTGTAAAGTAGGTGTGAAGCTGAGACCTAAACAGAGGTGCTAATTACTCTGATCAGTGGCTTGCATCCCAAAACTTCCTTCATAGGCTATTTACATACAACTGCAAGGGTCAACAGAACGAGTGGACTAGCATGGAAGAGTGGGAGTGAATGATCTTATCTGAGGCAGGTGGCAGCTTTAATCAGCGTTATTCAGTATGCAGCCACGGTCTTCTTTTACACTCAAGAGTAAAGCTCTGGCAAGGACCCAGGTTCAGATCTTGGTAAACGCGGACCTAAAGTTTCCCTCCTGAGAAGATCCCTTCAGAATGTCTGATTACAGACGTGCTACCACGTGTTCGAGCGGTCAGTGTCTGTTCAATCAGCTGTGTGTCTCCGGGAAGTGCCATCTGTTTCTCACAAAGTGACGAGACGTGAGTGCAGACACATTTCTCAGTGTAAGAAAATAAAACACCTGAAGCGGTGGCGACGCAAGAAATATCTTTACAATAAAGTGTAGACCAAAATATGGGCAGTGAGGCAATCAGAATGACCCTTGGGACTAAGTTTTCACCTGGGGAGACAGATGCGTGGTGTGATTGCTCTAAGATGTCATTCTGGGGGTTACTTTATGCACCTGAAATGCTGAAGTAAGCATATAAAGTCTTCAGTGTATATACAGATAATAGGTTGAGTTTGGTCCTTTGTGATCTCTATATAGAAATAGGAATGGCATACACATAAAGGAAAAGCAGTTCCTCTTAAGCCCTGTCTCTTAGGTCCATCTAACTCATAGGTCCTGTTAGGAGCAAAAGAAAATGTTTTCCCTTTCTTAGTCAGAATACAGTGGGTAGGCACGTGTGGCCCGTTGGCTTTGCCTCTCGTGCAAAAATAACTGGAAATTAATGTGGTAGTAAGCTCGTGCCAATCTGGGCAAATTACCATTTCAGATCAAGAACAGAAATGGGAGAGACCATGCAGCAAAGCTCTATTTGCTCTAGATACTGCTTTAAAGAATTAAAGTATGACGAGGTTCAAACACTCTACAGCGCAGGGCTGCTTATAAAGCTAAGATAAACACAACACTTTCAAGTTAGTTGAAAGATACTTTGCAAACCAGTTTTTACGCAGCATTACTAAGCCGAAAGTTGGTTTCTTTACTGTGTACTTACGAAGAGTTATGAGAGCAACACAAAGTTGGGATATTGATATCAAATCTCAGGTGAATTTACCCCAAGTCGTTGTATTTCTCTTCCTTTAGTAATCACTGTTAGTTATTCGTCTGTTTCCACATAAACTGTGTAAGATGGAAAAGGGGCCTCTGTTTCAGAATACAAATTTATGAAGGCCTCTTAGAAACGTTGCAGATCTAATAAAATCCTTCACTGATCCTGTTTCTATCAGGGTCACTTTCCTGTTGACCCCAAGAGCAAGCAGGCGATGTGGATTCCATTCCTCAGCCCAGGACGCTCCCACACAAGGGAGTGAAGAAGAAAACAAAAACCAGTCTGATTCCAGAGTCTGCTGTGGAACAGGTGCAGGAGTCAGAGCAGGAGGTTCTGAGGTGTCCTGTATGTGTAAGGAGGCTGTTTGAGCGTGGCTGATTTTCATCAGAGATGCTTTTTACACTTCTCCATTCTCTCTGTTTATCAGTTTCGCAGCTGAGCGTACAGATTCGGGGCACAAGAGGAAGTTCTGCCACTATTTGCACGCATCAGTTGGTGGTTTTCACGTTAAGCTCACTCAGACTGCTCGAACAGATGAGTTTTCTGCGTAAGGAACTTTTCCTTACTTATGATCAAGGGTTCGTTACAAACGAGATAAAGCAGTAAGAGTGCTAATTAAATAAGCTGGAACTGCAAAGCGGAGCGTTCAGCATCAGAACTGGAAAAGAGCAGAGAGCTGACACCCTGGGACATTGGAATCGGGGGGCTCACATACCACTACGAGTTGGCTGGATGTTATGTCCTCTGTGAACTCTTAAAGGGATTTTAAAAATGTTGAGTTAATCACGACCAGATCAGGTTTTATTGGATTTCATGGAAGGGTGACTCCATCCTATGCCTCCTGTACACAACTGATGTTTCCTACACCCAGCTCTTCACCTCCCTGCTAGTCCAGCTACACTGTTGCTTGTTTCTTCCTCAACTGAGCCGTGGGGCCAGGATATACTCCATTTTCCAGGGTCTGAATTAGCCATAGGATTTCAGAAAGGGCATATCAAGCTGCAAGTACTGAGCCAGTATAGCATTGTTCTGCTTCTCACTGCGGCCCCCTAGGAACGGTCCCACTCATGAGAACTCTAAATTGCTCAGAGTTCAGCCAAAGCATCTTCTGCCTACTTGAGTTTCTAGTCCCTCCTACGTGAATTTCCAACTGCCTTGTTCTTTTTGCAAAGCCAATACGTGATGCTTCCTTCCTAGACCGTACACTCGCTTGCTTTGTGAAATGCCTTATTCACCTTCTGATTGAGCCTCCTCAGCCCAGAACTGTCCCCCAGATTGTCTCTCCTTGAGCAAATCCAGGGACAGTTAAAGCACAAAAGTTGCATACACGCCTGTGCATCTCTGAGAGCTGCTAGCATTCTCTAATAGCCATATGTTCTGTCAGGGCAGGGTTCACAACGCTGTTGCATACTCTGGTGATTTCCAATACAGTGCATTAAGAGCACCAATTGCTGGCGCGTAAATATGATTAATGAGCAGTGTTAGTTAAAGCACGCTCTGTGCAACGTGTCATGCAACACGTTTCGCCGTAGAGAATTTCTGTCGGAGCCTTTTCCTCGTTTGTGATGTGTGTTTTTGCGTGTGTTTGTTGTTGTTTGCTTGCTTTGTTTAGCTTTGAAGGATACAGTAGTAAACCCAGTTCCAGCACTTAGCTTCTTTTGTGATTACTTATCCAGAAATCTAAGGCAGCAAGAAACAAAGTCACAGTCCTTTGGAAACATGCTGGCTGACCACTTTCTTCCTATTAGAATTGCTTACACCTGCACAGACGTGGCTTTCTTATTTTCGACCTCAGAATCTGCTGAGGAGTGGTAGAAGATGTACAGAGGTATGTGGCATCGTGGCAGGCCTTGATACCTTTCACCTGACACCTTCCAAAGGTGAAACCTCACTGCAAAACAGAGTGGTCGCACAACAGTAGTTCACTTTGTCTCACTGTGGTTAAATAAAGAAGGGAACTGTTTTAATCACCAAATCAAACTAGAGATTTAGGGATACGCATTCATGTGTGTTTAGCATAGAGCAGAGTGATATATACATGAGATTCTTCACATGAGTTTGTGCATGCTAATCTTCAAGTGAATGGGTTTTCTTCGACATTGTGTGTTTCTAGATAATTTCCCTTGCAGATGACAATTCAAATGCCGTGTTTCCACTCATGCTCCCGGAGCTGCCTCCTCTACTCAAACTGAAATTGTAGCCTGTCTCAGAAACCCCATCCCCACTACGGGGACAGATGGAGCTCGTTGTGAGTCAAACAGAACTTCCCATTTTCTCTCCATTTTTATTTGGCTAATATCTTATCATCCACATCCGTTCAGAATGGTTCTGCGTTGGTTGTGTCACCATGTCCTTTGGCCACACCAACTTTCCAGCTGTCTGGTTTTTTTGTGTCACATGCACACTGTCTGTCTTCCATTCAGAGCCCTTTGCAGTCCGTTCTACCTCTTGTCTATCTTTTACTAAAGCAGAGGCAGCTTTTACCCTTCAGGCCCCACAGACGCTGCACCGTACGATCACCTCATGTGACCTCTGCTCACCTCAGATCTTTATATTTAGCAAATAGGCCCATATATTAAACCTAAAGGTTTCAATTAAAGTGAAGTATTTTAATTCTCGGGAGGCTAACCTGTGTTTCACAAGCAGAAAACAAGAGCGATCGCTTTTGCCTGAGGCTTTTACGATGGTCAGAATGATTCAGAAGGTCAGCCAGGCCGCTGGCCGTAGAGAAAGGGTAGAAAAAGAAAGACAAATGAACCTTCATGTCTCTGTTCTTCCAACTGGGAGGGAAATCTCATCCTGACCCACAATGAACCCTGAGCAGGGGAGCAAGATACATCCATCAGCCCTGTTGAAAGAGGGGTTTCCCCGTCACTTCAAAGCAC
This sequence comes from Callipepla californica brunnescens, assembly GCA_023055505.1. Lineage (NCBI taxonomy): Eukaryota > Metazoa > Chordata > Aves > Galliformes > Odontophoridae > Callipepla > Callipepla californica. Next base: position 36,864,634 of record JALIRH010000005.1, on the reverse strand, counting down.
CCACTTAAACTATTCTGCGTTTCAAGCTGTGAGCTATCTAGGGTGCCTCTGAAGAAGGGAGGGGATAATATTTGAGCTAATAAATAGGTCTGTTTTAATGAAACCTGGTGTCTTTTGGATGTGTTTCAAGGCTGACTGACTAAGATGCAAGTCCCGACTGAATCTTTTTCTGCGGCTGGGATTGGTGTAAAGCCTCACAAGCTTTTTCCTGTGTTCTCCATGTCTAATACTGTGGGAGCCGATTAAGTAGGTTTATCTTCAGTGGGAACACTTGTAGGGTGTTCAGTTGGCTACTTCCATAAATTGTCTACAACCTTAATCCTGTTTGAGGCCTCTTTACCAAATCCAGATGAAGCTGTCCAACTGGTTTTAAATGTGTTACTGCGAATGCAGATGTGCGTGGACAGACACGGGTGACATGCTTTGGTGTCTATGTGTTGGGAAAAGGAAACGGAGGAGCAATTCTTTCTCCCTCTTCTGTGACACTGTTGGCTAAGGACAGGAGATTTGCTTATAGGCATTGTTTTAATGCTGACCTGGGACTACTGCAGGCGTGTTGAAGGCTGTGCACAGGACTGAGCAGGAGGATTCCTATACAGATACTGGATTCAGGAAGAGCAAACTGAGACCTTCCAGTCCCTAACATGGAAACCACTGATGCCCCCTGGTTTCTTCTTGAAGCTATTGAAGTTTCTCATGACTTAGCTCAAATTGATAGTGAGAACAATGTGTTGTTAAGTCAGCTAAGTTTACAATCACAACTAAAAAAAAAAAAGTGTGATTTCAAATTGTAATATATCTAACACAGCGAGGGCCACCAGAACCTGTAATAAGCATCAGTCATTGTACCTCTGTCTCCTTATCAAGCTACGTGTGCACACTTCTTGGTTTTCTCCTGTGCCAGTCTTAGGGCTTCAGATCAACTCCCTCTAACCCTGAGGTTATGGATTTATCTCCTCCCGTAACCCCTCCAACTTTGCTCTGACAGAAGCTTGGTGAAGCCTGCAAATGGTGTGCTGGGGGCACTGCTAACCAAGCTGACCATCATTCAGCCTTCCCACTTCTCTGCTGGCTGCCCGCCTCATCTTTATTTTGGCACTTCTTCAGACAAGGACTGTGTGTTTAACCTGTGTTGTACAGTGCCTAGCATAACCATCTCTACAGTTCCTAGATGCTTTGATTAGATCACAAGAAATTTGCTGGAGGAGCTTGGAGATGGGGGGGGGATGTATTTTCTGCAAACTGAAGATTTTTGCTTGCCAAAAAAATCTTGTTAAAATATTCCACATCCAGATCAGCAGATCCGAAATGCAGAGAGGTCACTGTAAACAGCTAAAAGAATTTCCCTCTCCCCAAGAGAGCAATCATCAAGTATGTTCTCTGAGGAAGAAGAAGTGCAATTTTAGAGCATATGTTCCCTGTTTCGGATCATTTTTAATGTTCTGAGGGCAGCAGGTACTTCACTTAGAGCAAGTATTTCAAACTTTGTAATTAGGATCGCTGCTCTAATTATTTTTTACAAGTGGTGCATTTTAAAACTAATTATATAGATGTATGTTAAGGCCTCATGTGAAAAAAGAAATGCAAAGCGAACCTCACAACGGCGACGTAAGGCTCTGCCTGTTTCTCTCCTGGTTACCACCCTGTACAAATTAAAAGCACATTAGCCACTTTGAAAACCAATCTGACTCCAGTTCAACCTTTTCTCTTTGGAGTTTTAGTCGGAAGATAGCAGTGGCATTTCACTGCCTAAGCCACTTGAGTGAATTTCCTGATTTCGCTTGGTTGCTTAATTTCCTGTCGGGCTCGTATTTTGCTTAATTCAAGACAAAAAGACCCCTATAAATTGGATGAATGATTGAAATTGCAGAGCTGGACATAGTAACTCGATGGCAGTTCAGAATGTGCCTGTCTGAAGAGAGGCAGGATTTCTGAGACATGCATGTAACTCTAAAAATGTCTTTGATTCAGCGTTTTCTCTCCTTCTTGAATTACCCCTCTATATATCCAAATATCTGTTATCAAAGGTCCTCTCTTCGCGTTCAGCTTTTAATGTGTGTCCATGACAAGTTTTCCCCTGTTATGACATCATTCTTCAGCCTCTAAAACAGGACCAAAATAAAACAATAGGAAGTGCCACGGTCTGTTATTCATAAAAGCTCTCCAGCAGTACTTGAGAGTACATTTGAAACAGATCTACTTCTCTGCATTCTCTGCGTGATTTTTCCAGTGCTGTGTTTTGCATTCAACTTTTAAATACTCAGAATTGTGAATGGGGCTAAATAACGCTTCAGCAAAGGCCTAGGAAAATACATACGGTGTAAGTCTCTGATCTGTATGTTCTATACATAGTACCTTTATATATATTGCCTAACGTGCTCTACGCAATCACTCAACTATGAAAGCTAAAAGTAAAACTGAGCTTTATTTCTGATGTTCCTTTCTCAACCAGAATCAGAGAATCACTGAGGCTGGGAAAGGCCAGTAAGATCATCTAGTCCGACCCCAACCCACCCCCACCGTGCCCACTCTCCATGTCCCTCAGTGCCACATCTCCACAGTCCTTGAACACCTCCAGGGACGGTGACTCCTCCACTTCCAAAGAAGATTGTTTCCTATCTTCATTTACTTGGAGGTCAGGTGAGTGAAAGATGTTAGGAACTAAAAGAGGCACTTTTACAGTGCATCTGAACACCATCAGCCTGGGCTCCACCTGATCTTTTTTTGGAAGGTTCTCCAGATTACTTCCATCTGAGAACGGAGTTTTTCCACAGCATGAGCAATGCTCCAGGAATTACTCAGCACGTCTCCTGCACGGGGCTGGAAGCTTCAGGGTTCAAACTCTGCACTGACTGGATCATAGAATCGTAGAACTGAATCACAGAATATTCTGAGTTGGAAGGGAGCCACAAGGATCACTGAGTCTAACGCCTGGCTCCACACAGGACCACCCAGATTCGATGCTACATGAAAGCTGCGACAACCCTTTGTTGTCTACTGTATTTAAGACAATTTTAGTAGTAATTTTAAGTTTCTTTTCAGTCAAGAAATGGGTGTGCACCGAATTATTCATCCAGGTGAGCTGACCACTCGTTAAAATAAAAAGCTAGCGTGGCTGTGGATGCCTGGACCGTGGTTCTGAATGGGTGATGTGAACCACATTTCCAGCAGTCTGATTTGCTTCATCTGCGGCAGATGGATCCTACAGGAAATGAAAGTGCTGTGCCTTCTTTTCTGGGAAATGTTGTTATTATTCTTAAGCATTACTCCTGTGTCCTTTTTCAGATGGTCTGTTAGCGGCAAGGATCTCCCTTGCTTGTACATCTGGTTAATGGCCTAGAACATCATCGCTGTTTACAGTTATTTCTAACAGGAACTGAGATCAAAGATCAAGTTAATGGAAGAAAGAGCAATGCAAGATGAGAGCCATTCCTCTGGTAGAATGGACTATATTCAGCCCTTATCTGTTAAGTAATTTTCCATCTCTGGCTTCTATGAGCCAGATACTCTGATCTTTATGTTGACAAGCTTTGTGTTCAAAACTACATCAACTACATTTAGTTTGGGCACATTTTTAACCCGCTACCCTCTCAGTTTGACAGAAGTCCATTTTACCTCGTGAGGGCTGAAACACCGCTGTGCCTGGGCATCCTCTCAGCTGTGAGCGTGGTCTTGAGCTGAACGTTGTGTCATCTTCTGGGTTCTTGCAGATGAACAAGTACAGGTTGAAACAGAGGAAATAATTTCTCATATGGATATACCAGCATCTTGAACCCTTACAGACTTAGGTAGGCCTAGCACTGAGCTCACATGCCTGATTATATTGCAGCAAATGAAAGATGTGTACGCAACATAAACAGGGCCGAGCTACAGTGACTGATTTGGGTTCTTCTGTTTTTATATTCTTTTCTTTTAAACCAGACAGGGTTTAAATTAAAACCCATCACTTCCACGTATTTGTAGAGGGATTTGCACAAGATGCAGACGTTTTTCGTGCCAGTTGTTGTGCATGCACCCACTGAGAGTCAACAGTTACAATTAATTTCTGAGCCCGCAATGAGCCAGTGAAGCAGCACTGTGCTTCCTTATCAACACACATGCATAGAGATACAGTTCTCTATACCTTTTTTTCCAGTGATGTCAGATCCTGGGTGTTGTGAAATGCCTCAGATTGCATTTGCGTGCATTTATCCTCACGAAGGTGCAGGGGACGGAGAAGGGCCCAGCAGCACTGGAGAGCTGTACCCAGAAGTCAGAGCAAGAAGCAGAAGAACCCAGAAGCAGCCACTGCTACATTCCACCTGTTATCTCTGGAAGTCAGCACGCTGCCTTTGCCCTCCAGCCTGCCTGCGAGTCCTGGCAGCACCAAGATAACATTTCACTTCAGATCTGCTCACGCCAGGTAATCGATGAAGTTAGGAAAACGAATACCTCGAAGGGAGTGAGGCTAGGTTTTCAGTTTGCTTCATGCACGGGCCAAGTCTGGTCTGGCACAATGCAACTCGGGCTGTTGGTGTTCTTTGTCATCCAGCTTTTAGGCGATGCCATTTTGCTAGGCCAAGCATGAGGGTGGGAGTTACAAAGGCTTTGCAGCCAAGCAGCAGTGGCTGACTGCCGCCTTCTCTGGTTACAGCTACCAGCACGTTCTCACCAACTCTCTCTGATTCTGTTTGTTCACAGGCCCGGGGCAACCAGAGTACCTCTCTTCTGTGAGAAGTGCTTCAGCCCTTTGATATCTTCATGGCTGCTCTCTGGACTCACTCCAACAACTCCACATCCCTGCTGTACTAGGGGCCCTGCTCTTGCACACAGTACTCCACAAGTGCAGAGTAGAGGGGGACAATCTTGTCCCTGTCCCGCTGTCAGCCCTCATGATTCAGCCCAGAATACAATCGGCCTTCTGGGCTGCAGAGCATGATGTCTAGCCCTTCTTCCATCAGGACCCCTAAGTTCTCCACAGGGCTCTTCTCAGTGACTTCTGCTCCCAAACAATGGCTGTGAAAGTAATGGAAGGAAGACTGAGGTCTCTCTCAAGGACCACCCTCATCTCAGCCTAACAGTGCCACTCTTGTGGTCTTGTGGTCAGCTCTTGTGCAGGAGCTTAAAAATTGAGTGTGGGCACACTACAACCCACAGCTCCTAAAGACACTGCAGTCAGCAGCAGAAGCAAGGTCCCTGACCCCTTTAATAAAGGTTGGTACCAAATGGGGAGCAAAAGCAGCAACATCAGTGACTCCTATCCCAGGTTCTGCAGGAGGGAATTCACCTCAGGTGTCTGCAAGGCATGACCACAGAGCCCCACCAAGCAGCAGCAATTACTGCATCAGAGCTACAGACAAACATGGACTTCTTGCTGTTGGTTCTGAGTCTGGGAAGGGATCATTGCCAGCTGCAGCTACAGGAAGGTACAGTGACTTGGCATGGTTTGGGGGCTGATGGATCATCTGGCATCGGAGCCAAGAAAGCTTGGACACTCTCATCCACAGTCTCTGGTTCCAGGAGTTCGCCAGAAGGTCTCCCAAGTTTTTCCCTCATCTGAGATTTGTGAGGCACCCTGAAACATCTGTATCACCAGGGTATTTCATGGGAAAGTTTTCTTTTTGCTGGCTACGTGTTGCTGCTTGCACACGTTTTCATTTTTTTTTTTTCCCCTGTATCTCCACCATCTATTCTTTTCAAGTGACAGATACCAAAAGTAGTAATCTGTAAAAACACGTACCACCGGAGTTACAAAGAAAATCTCTTGGGAGACAGTGAAACAAACCGAGTCCCAAACACCCTCTCCTTCCCCACGGTGCCAAACCACCTCCTCCCCTCCCTCCCTGCCAGCAGCTCGGTTCTTCCCCGTACCCACAAGGATGTGGAAGCAGATCCAAATCCCAGAACGCTGTGTTCCTCCCTGCTCCAGGCCTCCCAGTGCACAGGGATGGGGAAAGCCTGGAGGTGCCCGTTGCAGGGACAAGCACCTTTTCAGCTGGATAAAATATATTAAATTCCCATCGCCGGGGCCAGTGTTGAAAGATTTCAGCGAGGCCAACACTTGACCCCTAGCAGACAATAGCCACGGCCCTAATTGGCAAGTGCTCATTGTGCATTCTCGTGCGTTGTGAACAGGCGGGTTTCATGCTCATTCCCCTTCAGGCTCAGGTCTGGGGCTGCAAGCGGGGACGCAGGGAAGGTTTGGTGGTTTCCGATTGTTCCGCCGTGCCACCTGCTGACTCGTGGGCGACAGTAGCCAGTGTATCAAAAGTCCTTTCACACAGCCCCGCTTTAAACTTCAGCCCTATTTATATTAATGGGATCATTCAATGCATTTCACTCACGTTTTGATTTAGAGCTGGAGGACAGACCTGAGTTACAAATCCCAAGCGAGCACCATGAGATGTATTGGACGCTCGCTGTACCCGCTCATTGTGCTCCAGCTGCTCTGCAACTACAAAATGCAGCTACAAAGCAGCTCTGAAAAGGTCCCGAGACTCGAAGTACAAAAGTGCCACGTTTAAGGCACACTGTGTTTTCTCATGCCTGCTCCAGCACCACGGTGCATCTGCACGCAGTGCCCAATAATTAATATCCAATAATTAAATACCCAGAGCAAATCTGGCTCAGGATCTCCCAGCTGACGTGCAGGGGTTGCTTTTCAGAGCACGAGGAGCTTGATACTCTCCAGCGCAGCGCAGGCACTGCGAAGCCTTTGCACCACTTTCCTCTTTCTGGCACCTTCACGGGGTCTAATTTTTTGCACTTGTCTCCCACACGTTTAATAAAAGACGCACATTCAGGCAGGCTTTGTGCCCGGAACGCAATTAAGCATCCAACTGTCCGATCTGTGTGGCCAAATCCTCAGCGTTCCCGGGGGTTCTCAGGTGCAGGTTCACACTGGTTCATCAGCTTTCCATAGGGGGGAGGAAATGTAATTTAGCTCTTTCAGTCTTAGTCACTGAGAATAAAAGGGGAGTAAGCGAAGCTTGTCTTTGGCGGTAGGAATGGCAAACAAACCAGGCATGATCCTTTATCTTAAAGTGAAATTTGCAAGTGAACAAGGCATTATAATTGATGCAGATTTCCAGATATAAGGTGAAGCTATTCTATGTTTAGGTTTAAATGACAAACCTTATCTCACTTTTCCCATCCCCTCCCTTCTTCTTCCCTCACACAGCAGAATGCTTTACCATAATTTCTTCAGACCCAGTCCTCGGTACTGCCATTCCCCAGCAATTCCTGGAGCAGCCCTGAGAAAATATCCCCCTCAGACATTTCTCTCCACACCAGCTGACCACAGACGTGCCACAGTACCCAACGCAAGCAGTTTCCACGTGCTGGGTCACTCTGTGACGCTAACAAACATGTTACCCGTGATGAAAAAGGACATGGAAAAATCCCAAAACCTAAAGTCACAACGCAGAAAATAACTGATGCATCGCCCGCACTGAGATGTGGAAGGATGTAAAGATATATCTGAGGAAGATAGATTGATCTGTTTAATTTGAGATCTAGATTCGGTGTTCTCTGATGCCAATTAAGAGGGGAATTCAGAAGTCTTTTTAGGAAAGGACTTTTCGAGTCCTCAGAGGGGAACTTCTGGGGCCTCTGCTGCTCTGCAAGGGATCTCTGAATGCAGACACCACTGAGCTGAGGAACAGGCTGCCCAGGGAGCTGTGAGCACCCCATCCCTGGAGGCTCTCAGTGCTGGGTTGGGTGTGGGGCAACCAGCCCATCCTAGGACTTATCAAGGGCAAATTCTTTGATTCTCCTATGAGTTGAATTAACCTTGAAACACTGAAAAATATAATGGAAGACTCGGTCTCTTCCGTGTGTTTAGGAAGTGGGAACAGGGAGGCTAGAAGATGACGGGGAATTACAAATACCAGAAAAGGGTTTAGGATGGATGGAAATGTAGAGGAAAATATTTTATAATTGCAATGCTAACTAACAGAGATTCATTAGTATCGTAATGCATCGTATATTGTGTGAAGAAGGGCATTCACCCCTACGGAGATGGACCTGTCCAAAGATGGATTGTAACCTTTATCTCTCTCTTCTCCTTCGGCTTTGGACATGGCATTGATTTTGCCCTTCAGCTGCAACTGAGTAAGGAAACATAAATTGTGTAGAGGAATAAAAGCTGCATAAACCCTCAAACTTCAATGCAAAGCAATTTACCACTGGAGCAATAGATTCTAACATTCTGCTTTGCATTTTCCAACCCTTACAGAGCTGTCATTTGACTGAAGGCAGTGCTGTCCACTGAAATATTTGACTGCTAAGTGAGACAGATGACCCCTTGGTGATTTAGCTAAGGTGAAAAAGTGGTGCACAAAGAAGGAAATGACACAATGGAGAATATATGGAAGCTAAGCGTGCCTCTGCCTTCATTTTCAACATTGCTGGATTCATGAAGGAAAAGAAGTAACACTGTGGTCCAGGGAACCCACCCAAGCCACAACCCTATCTACTCCTCCACAGCATACCCTGCTCTTCGATATCACGCCTGCAGCAGAGATCCCAAACCAAACTCGTCCCCACTGTGAGGCTGCTTTGGGATAGGAATATATTGTGAAGGTACATTCGCTTTAGTCAGCAGATCTCTTCTGAGCAAACCAGAAGGTTGCAGATCTAATAGGGAGTTAGCGTTTGTTTAAATATTGTTTATTTCATTAGTTATATATTAGTTATGTCTCAGTGCCTGGAATGAGAGTGAGAAAGAGCAGGAGTAGTTAGTCAGAGTGTTCTGAAAACACTTTGAAAAAGCAACTGCAGACATTCTGCCCATTATTTTTGTTGCTGTCTATGATTAGTGGTGCACATTAGAGTAATGCTGATGCTTCCATTCCAGTTTGGAAATAAATGCTGGATGACAAATCCCGTTAGAGACTGAAAGTAACGGACTATTTGCTGCAAAAGTGAGATGGGATATCTTTCAAAGAAAATGGGAAGTCCGTAAGGGACAACCTGCTTGCTTGTCTTGAGCCTTTGGGCTCTGGTAATCTTCCCAGCCCCAGATGTGAAGTCTGGTTGGAATGGAGGGAAGAAGGAATGGGGTCATCGGCAAGGAAACCCAGCTGGCTGGTAGAGTTAGAGAGGGCGTGAGGAGACCCATCTCTTCTAGACTGGATTGTTGATTTCAGTGCTCCAATACAAGGAAACAACCTGAACTAACAGTGAATTCTTGGGTCTTTGTGCACAGCTCCCTCTATTTTCCCCTTGTTATTTATGTAATATTGATGCTATATAACAGATAGTATATGGTTAATTGTAATTATTTAGTTCAGGCATCGTACACCCTGGGTAGACCAATATATAACTATATGTGTTGTGGTCTGATCAGAATAAATGTTCTAATTCAGCACGGAACATAGGAAAAAACATTTCCGCAACCGCAGATCTTTGGCATAATTTTTTTTCAAATACCTTAATTGTATTCTATTTCAGTTTTAATTTGTGTTACACGAGGAAGAGGCAAAATGTGACGATTGGATAGGGCAGACAGAAGACCAGAGGACACAACAGCTTATTGGATAACTGACAGCACGCTCAGGAGATGTGACAGGAAAGGAAGCACAGCCTCACATCAAACAACAGAGACTTTGGGAGGTTTGGAGTGTTTTGACTCTGATAGCAATAAATTACCATTATTTGCCAATAAAACTGTGGAAATTTTCCCTGAAGAGCAAAATGCCCACCTGTGAAGCCCCGTCTTAATGCTGAATGATGAATTATTTGATGGGAATTATGAATACAGGGCTTGCCCAAGAGGTTGGAAGGAAATAGCATCACCTGTCTGTGAACACACAGCCAGTGCAGCACTGCAGACACCGCACAGACGTTGTCCTGCAGTCTGAAGAGCCACACTGAACTGTCCTGTGCATCACTCCCCAGCAGCTGTGTGCATCACGGCCTTCAGAACAACAGATGTGGCACAGAGGATGACCAGCATAACTCAGCCACGGGAGATGTTGGTTCATCATCAGACATCAGATTTCTATCTCCTGTAAATTAAGGATATAGGCCACTGAGAGCGGCAAAATGAGACAGCACTGACCTCCCCAGAGTTTTCAAAACAAACCTTGCTTGATTTCCCCTTCTTCTTTTTTTTCTTTTTAGAGTTTCAATTGCAATACTTGCTAGAGCTCAAGAGAATTCTAAAACCCTTATATCCTGACATTATTTAACAGGATGAGGACAACGAGCGCTTCGCCTTCAGTTCCTCCAGCTGTCTTTAACTGTTATCTGAAATGCTTCCCTGATTATTGGGTTCCTGAAAACAGATGTCTTAGGAAGAATCACAGCAAGATCCATTGATCAGGTTTTGCATTTTTCCAAGCGTCTCCAAAACGAAGGTGAGCATTGAGCCTTCGTCCAGCTGCACTACTGTCAACAGTTTGTGGGCTGGTTCGGCCCGGTTCCGTGACAACTGAGGAAGGAGACCCACAGGCCCATCTCCCTTTTCCCTTTTCCCAGCTCTGGCTGCTGCTGGCTGCTGGGATCTTGCACCACAAGTTGCACTTTGATGTGGCATTGGCACAACGATGCTCCCCTCCAGCAACGCACCCAGCGAAGCCACGAAGCGAAGCGCCGAGCCCAGGCAGGGTCAGGGTGGATTCCACAGCTTTTGTGTTGCTGCCTCTGCCTCCGCTTCAGTTTTCCCTTCCTGTAGCAATTATTGCTCATCAGCACAGATTAACAATTGCACAAGCCAACCCTTGGAACAAATGAATTCAGGGCCAAGGGCCAATCTTAGTGGAGATCTGCCACTAACTTTAAATGGGCCGGGGATTTAGCCCTGCAGCTTTCCCTGTACTTCCTCCCTTCTCCCATTCATGTGCTGCACATGTGCAGCTCGCTGGCTGCGGGATGAGGCACTCCCAGGTACCCAGGTACGAGCTCCAGAAATTGCTCTCACAACCTCCTGGCATTCTTCCCCACCGCTCCCTGGCCCCATCTTCCTGCTCAGAGCCGTTCCAGCCATTTTATGGTTTCTTTTAAAAGGGAAGACAAAAATAGATCGCAGTTCATTCCTACAGGTTCCTGATGGGCTGCGAAGAACTTAAGAGGTCCTCTCACCTCATCTCTGGTTTATCTGGTAGCCTCGGGCCTCATCTACATGAAAGAGTTGCGCCAATTGAACGCCATGTTAATGTAAACCAATTCATTACACGAACACAAACCCTGGAGCAAAGCGGAGGAATGGACGTTCCTGCAGCGTATTAAAACCAGACTCCTATCGCTACACTTTAATCTGGTGAGAAACTAAACCAAAGCAAGGAGCGCCCCATGGACAGGTTTGCTCTGGTTTTACTGAACATATGGAAAAGAGCAATGCAAATCACACCCAGAGTTCTCACTCAGCTGAGCTCTGCTTCTCGTTGGCCTGCGGGGACCAAGTTACGACTTGAAACGAATGCATTCCCCTCCAACCCAGCAGTGCTTTGCTTTCCTTTCTTGCAGGAGAGCAGCTATCTTTCACTGTTTTAAGACTCTACAGAGGATTCTTCAGGGCATTTGAGGTTTCTGAGAACCATGTAGATGTGGCACTGAGGGACATGGGTTAGTGGGCATGGGGGTGATGGGCTGATTGTTAAGCTAGATGATCTGAGAGGCCTTTTCCAACCTTAATGATTTTATGATTCCATAATTTGGGTTTGCAGGAGGTGGGCTGGAAAGTCAGCACAGCACTGCTGGATGTGCAGTAACCTCCACTGCAGGAAGCTGACAGGGAGTAGAAGCTTATTTTGATACACCAATGAGGATCTCCAGGGCTGACGGATCAGTCCCTGGATCCTGGCCTCAAGCTTTGCCACTCAGCTGAGCTCTGGAAGCATGAAAAAATAGCCAGGAAACTTCAACATTCGTGGCTGCCTAAGTACATCTCTTGCAATGATGTGCAATGTTGAGGTCTCATGTGTCTCACCCAACCCAAGGGGCTCTGTTCCAGATCGGCTCCTGGCTCCACACAGGACCACCCAAACTCTGTGTCCAAGAGCAGTGCCCAAATGCTCCTTGAGCTCTGTCTGCTTGTCTAACGTTGAGGTTATCTGATTTTTGAGTGGGAAGGCATTACCTAGGTGGTCAGTCATCCAGAAGAGAAGGGAAGTAGAAAACTTGGAGGCTCGAGTGTCTGCAAAGTGGTTCCAATCAATGGTGTTTAATTCCATAAAGTAACACCAAAGGTTTTCCATCAGGAAAATGCAAGTAGGAAAGTGGAAGCTTAGCATGAATATTCCTTTTGCAGCCACCTGCCCACTGAGCGGGCCCCACAGAGAAGCTTTTACTCCAGGGGACCCATCTAGGCTAGGGAAGCATGTGAAAATGCTTCCCGATGTTGATAATATCAGTTGGCTTTCCCCTGCATTGGTAAGTACTGGGAGCCTGAGTGTAGGTGGCTGCTGGCTGGTCCTGGCACTTCAGAGCTGCATCAGTAAGACATGTTCTGAGCAGCACTACACCATGCTGCAGGGACTCTAAGTCATGAGTCCTATGTTTCCATCGTTGTGAGTATTCAAGGCAGGAAGAGAAACAGAATGGGTGCTAATGTGGGCTAAAGCCACTAGCATGTGTAGGCGTGGTGTAAGTGTAACAAATCTCTCAGATTTTAAGGGGAAGAGGAGAAAAAAGGAGGGATTGCTTTTCAAAGGTTACATGGATTTTAGCATTCACTGAATATTTCTACTTTTGGTTATGTTTCAAAATGCATCTTGGCAACCCTGCCCCTGGCAAGGGGGTTGAAACTAGATGGTCTTTGAGGTCCTTTTCAATCCAGGCCGTTCTATGATTCTATGATTCTATAATGAGAGAGTTTTGAAACTTCTCTTTACAGGGAATTTTCATCGTACTGGAGAAATCCTGGTGTTTTCTCCTAGACATTTTTGTGTTCCTATGGGCCTCTTCAGCCAAGGATCTCAAATTATCACTCCAAAGTTTTCATGGATTCAAAGGGAAGATTAAATAAATTTGCAAGGGGAAAGTATGCCAGGTGCTGTGAAAAACAAAAGCATGATCTTTAACTCGGGAAGCCCTTAAGCCACGGGTAGCTGGAAGCCAGGAGAACACACCAGTGAAATCTTAGATTGTATATCTATTCCTACTTTCTTTTCTAGCATCCAACAGATGTTAGTGGCTACGTGCTGTTTTCATGTTCTTAACTAGTTCCTTACATCTTCAGTCAGAGGAATGCGATGCTGCACCTCCTGATGGTTTCACTCATCCTCTTCTATTCTCAGTTATCCCTAACTCCTTCCTCCCGTAAAAGAAGACTTGGCAGCTCCTCATCCCACAGCTTCCTTTCACCACAGAGGTGGGCACGGACAGCAAATACAGTCCCATCTGATACCGGGATGAGGAATCAGGGCAGAGGGACAGGCATTGTGTGCAGTGGCATAATGCACACCCAGCGCCTATAGAAGACCGAGGATGCTACCTCCCCTGTTCTCAGCACCCCTCCCTCACTGACCCTGTGCGAATGTAGATCCCTTTGAGATGCAAACTCTCTTTTGTTCCTTTTGTGGTTTTTCTGCCTGCTTAGGAGTTGATTCAACATGTGCCAGAGCTGGCCAAAGGGGGAGGAAGGGAAAGCACAGCTGGAAGCAGAAGGAAGAAAAGCAAGATTTTCCCTCCCCATAACAAGCTGTTAAATTCGTTCTTGCCATAGGAACTTCTGCCTTCAGGCACAGCTCCACCTATCTGAAGATCTTCGGCGCGTCCCCCTTAGCTTCTTGGTCCCCTTACATTCTTGCACTGGCTCTGGCTCTCTTAGTGATCTTCACAGCACTAAATCAACGAACCGATCTAGCAGTTGCTTTGGCTCACAAAGCCAACTACAGGAGGTAGTACAAAGTAAGTGGGAGGACCTTGTGGCTGGAGATAAAAGGAGAGGGGAGAGAGTAAGAGAAAACAGGGTCCTTCTTTTTGGCAGCAACTAAATGGCTCAGACCCTGCTATATTACTTCATCCTCCCTTACAGGGGATTGTAGCAGAACAGCCTCCAAAGCACTTGCCATTAGCAAAGCAGCACCAAACCTCCAATGAAAATTTGGCTTGAAAACTTCTCACACAAGCTGGAGCAAGAGACCAGATGCAATTCCTGCGGACACATGGTTAATGTGGATACCATTTAACACTTTCTCATTTGGCCAGGATGGGGGGAAGCTGCCTTACCCTAAGCCTGCCTGCATGAGGACCAGAGATGGACAGATTTTGGTCTGAATTGAATGCCCAGTTCTTGTGGACTAAAGTGATACTCGCTGAGAGCAACAGAAATCAGCTTGGCTCTGAGCTTAGGAACTCAGCGCAGTAGGTTTGTCAGTGGAACGAGATTCTTGTTGAACTTCATCTCCCTGGCCTCAGCCCAGCTATCCAGCCTGTCCAGATCCCTTTGTAGGGCCTTCCTGCCCCCAGACAGATCAACACTTCCAGCCAGCTTGGTGTCATCTGCAGAATTACTGAGGGTGCACTCAATCCACTCATCCAGGTCATCAGTAAAGACATTAAACAGGACAGGCCCCAATACGAACCGCTGGGGAGCACCACTTGTGCCTGGTCTCCAGTGCACCCAGTGATGTATTTGGGATTAGGAAGAGGTCTGGCGATACCTGCCAGGACTGTGAGGGGTGAAGCTGATCCTACTAGAGGTAAGGGCACAGTCTTGAAGTCTCTTCTTGTACTGGCATTAACTAGCACTTATTTCAGCTGTTGAATTTGACTCATTTCTTCTTTCCCACTCCACAAAACAGATGTGCTTATAAATCCGAGACAGAGTGTATCAATAAGTGTAAGAATGCATGAGCAGCTAACAGGTTTTAAATTGCTGGGCTGTGACTTATGTCAACGGTTTTCAAGTTGCTGTGATCTTAATCACAACACAGTCCTAAGTGGTTGTGCAATATCTGCTCTGCTGCATCTCTGCGACAGTACAACTGCAAAAGATGAAGGAATGAGTTCCCATATATGACACAGAGCCTACTAAAAGTCTTTGGATAGTTGCTGGGAGAAGCCTCACAGATACCTGATCTTGCCTGTAGCTGTTCATGGAAGATGATATGGACAGGCAAAGCACAGTTGTGGATGCAACAGCTCACGTCTCGCCACCCAGATGACCCAGCTGGGTGTCTGGTGAAGGCTCTGTTTTCCAAAACCAAATTCAGCAAGTCCACAACAGAAGCCCAACACGATGAACACATGGCTGTAGATGAGAATTCAGAAGGGAGCAGAAAATCTGAGGTAATAGAATTGAAGTTCCTTTTCTATCACAGGCTGTGCCTTCCCAAACAACCAATCTGGGTCATCTACAGTCAGACAGAGGATTCTATTTACTGAAACAGATCTGGTATCAAACAAGTTATTGCGAGCGTTTACAGAGTTTTTCAGGCACTACAGCCCACTGAACTAGCTACTGGCTCCAATTTATGCAAGTGCTGAAATTGTTTTCCAAGTAAGATGTCCACACATAGCTGAGAGGGTGCTTAGAGAAGAAATCTTTCAATGAAATTATTTCTAAAAGCATAAGAACAATCCTTCTATTGCCAGACAAGCTCCACTATTTGTCATACTTCTCCGCACTGAAGGCCAGTTTCCATTTGGTTTCAAGCGTTGCAGAAAGTTGACATGAGCTTTAAGAAATTGTACTGAAACTGGTAGCACGGTTGTTACTGGGCTCATCTTTTGTTTTGTTAAAGAGATTAGAAGCCGGGCAGTAGTAAGCTCCTGAAGGGGAAGAGGCACTTCAGATTTCCACACATTACAGTCCTCTTGGCATTTTGTGTTGCCTCCATTAAATACACCCACCCGAACACAAGAAAGTAAATCCTTGCCCACAGAAGATAAAATATATTTCAATCGTATTTAACATATGGTGCGGGTTCACAGCCGTGAAATAAAGACAACAAGTGAGACCATAAACAGCCCACAAATGCTGAGCAAAGAAACAAGAACCTGCATCTCATCGTGTTCGGTCAGCATGGGAAAAAGTAGGGGGGGGGAGGACAGCAGAGCAGCTGCAAATAACTCTATCTGTTTCAAATTCAGAACAAACCATCTCCTTGCTGTAATTCCTGACAAATAATTTTCTTGTCCAACAATTTTTACGTTGATCCCACGGGACTGGTGGGATAATCATCCTGACACTGCAGATAACAGGATTGCCATCATAAATCTTAAGATTCAAGTACATTCACCATGGTTGAGTGACCTCCAGCATTTTGAGGGAATGAGAATATTTTTCCCCTGAAAAGACGACGGCGCGAAGGGCACATGAGCAGAAAGTGGAGTCTCTGAACTCGAGAACAATGCATCACTTTTATTTTCAATTTGCCATGCACTCCTTATCGTTTCACCCACATTCTGCCCACTAATAGAGGCAAGAGGGCTTGGCTGGTGCAACTGGTTCTGGACGGGTCTGTTTGTGGCTGTTGCCATTGGAGCAACAGCGAAAACGCCTTTTTTTTTTTTTACAGAAGAATCTAGGCTCTGTCCCAGGATACAAGAGACTTTATCTGAGAACAATTATTTTTGTCTACAGGGTGAAAGAACCTTCACTGCAGAGTAGCCCTGCGTGGAGCTTTTCCAGGCAGGCATGTGTAAACAATGAGGGAAGGCATGTCTGTTCTCATTAGTTGGCCCTGCCTGCTGAAATCCTGCCTTTTCCATAAGAAGAGAAATCAGGTATTCAAGCGATTTCAATATTACAGAGTTGCAGAGCTGTATTTTTTCTTTAGGAATAACGACCTTCACCTCTTAGGCTGGCTTGCCTTCCGCAGGCAAAGTGAGGAAAATACAAACTAGCACCGAGTTGTTTATCGCCATGAAACACTCCGCTGATAAAACAGCACTAATCCACCGCCAAATCCTGGTAACAGCCTGGCTGACTCACACAAACCACTACCTTACCCTCACTAAAGGGCTTTATGTGTCAATGCAGTCAAATCCTGGACAATACCTACTGCTGGAGCCAGTTCTACAGTTAAGCACAGCCCTGCAACGGTCACGGGAATGATGGCCTTCCAAAACGTGAGAGGTGTGATGTTAAGAAAGCAGCATATGCCACGCTCTGCGGAGCAGTGCCACATTGTACCCCTGGCAAACCAGCTGCAACACGGGGCAAACGCATTCATCTGAAAACCAGTGAAGGGGCTGGGAGTGCTTTCTTCCCCGAGAGCCTCTCTGTCCATCAGCCAGCATCTTCTCCTTAAATTGCTGTCAAGTGTTGTGTACAGATCTTTAGCAGTCCTGATCCGTCCTGCAGTTTCTGTCCTAACATCGCCAAGTGCTCTCCTCTGCCACACTCCACGTTCTCACGTTGCTGGTTGTCACTCTCGGGCCACACAAGATACCCTTTTAAAGAGAACACAAACACAGCTAAAATGCAGACGGGGTGGAAGTAAACGTCTCTGAAGAAAAGCAGAATGGGGATAAAGGCCGAACTGCAGCCTTAGCCAACAGGGTCTTACAAAGGGTCCCCTTTGCTTCCATTTTCCCCGTGCTGCGGGCAGCCTTGTAAAGCAAACAGACCTTACAAAGCACTGCTGCCTCACAGGATGCCCAAGCCTCTCTGGAAAGAGTTGGTAAAGTCAGTGAGCAAACAGTTTCGTTCGGCTTGCGATGCAAGTGACTTGGAGTACAGCGAAAGCAAAGCTTCTTTCACCTTCTTTCTTTGCAGTTGCAAAGCTCACGCGACAGGACCCTGGTGCTGCATGGTTTAATATATTCCATGTGCGTGGCAGTGCTCGTGGGTTTGGAGAGGGGGGAGAAAGGTGAAAAGTCAAAATAAAATGTTTAAACGTAATCCCTTTGATGGCGCAGCTGTGAGAGGGCAACTATCTGAGGCTGTTTTGCTACGAGGTTGTATGGCTATGTTGGCCTTCATGAAGTATGCACCAGAAGTGGCACAGAAATCATGTCTCTGCAGCCAGCCTCTGCTGAAGTCATCTCCCATCCCGTAGTGGACCTCTTCTACATTCACATTCAACACCAACTGACGCTTCATTTCCTCCATCTTTGTGCCCTCATCTACATCCCACTTCTGTCCCAAGCACCGCTCACATACAGCAGGTATTTCCTAAACACCACAAGTGAGCATGAGCCCCATCTGCTACGGAAGGAAACCGTACAATAGCCCCGAGCTGAGTGTTGGGACCTTATCCTTTCCCAGTTCCTTCACGTACCTGTACATCCCTTTATGATGGCTGCTTCACTTAATCCCAGACCCCGCAGGATGCAAGGAGTGCCAGAGGAGGGCTGTTCCAACTAAAGGCAGTCCAGCAGCAGCAGAGCTTGGAGTCGCACAGTGGGATGATGCAGCCACACCGCTTCGGGTCCAGGCGATGCTGTGTGCAGTGCTGAGCCCAGATCCCTCTCCTGGCTCCCAGCTCCTGCACACACCTCTGTGTGGGGCAGTGCCTCCCTAGCTGCTCTGGCTCACCTGTCAAAGAGGAATGAAGGCAGTTAAGTGACTTTAAGGGGCAGGCTTGATCCCCTCTTGCTGACATTAGGAGTGCTGCAGGGCCAGGCTGGTGTTATCAGCCCGCAGTTTCTCAAATAAACGTGGTCATTCCCATTCATTACTGCAGAGCAAGACATCAGCTACTTGGTGGTGCTGAAGTGTCTTACTGCAACTGAAACTGGGAAGCAGGTAGCAGGGCAGAGGTTCTGTGGTCTTCTTGCTGATTTTACCTTCCATATTCAGTCACACACCTCAAGTTCGTGAGCAGAAGTCACTATTGTAAAACAAACACAAGAACTGGGCCTTTCCTGACAGGGCAAAACCGTTCAGAAACATGGCAATCAAACCTAGATACAGAGCAGAGGTGTCTTCTCAGGCAGTGGTGTGCACCGGTGTGATGTGCCTGATGTGATGACAGAGGAAAATGTAAACCACCTCCCTCCCAAGCCTCCCTCATCTCCTTAGCCCAGCACCTGGCTCCCTGGCTAAATTCCCCAGTATCTCTGCATCCCTGATATTGGCATCGTTACCATCGGGTCTGCAAAACCAAGCAATTCCCGTCACACTCTGTGCTGCATCCAGGAAGGGGGAGGTGTGGGGAGGGAAAGTGTTACCTAGGAGCTTCAGGATTTTCTCCCATAGACTCGGTTCATTTTCTCTGAAGCTTCTGTGTTTTCTTTTTTCCCCTTTCGTCCCACTTCTCTCAATGGTCTGGTGCCCTCAGAGAGTCCAGGAGCAGACACCAGCTGGCCCCAGCAAAGGCCACATCCCCCACTGCCCGCGTTGTTCTCTCCAGCTCAGCGCTATGGATCCCTTAATTGCATGCATGTCTTTCAGGCTATTCTCCATGCATGAGCTGTCAGCAAAACCTCACTGGAAATGCTGGAATTTCACATTTTGCATGGAGATTTTCCATATTGAATGGGCAGTTTTACGTTTTCCATGAAATTCCTCATGACTACAAGAAAAAAAAACCAACGATACAGCCGCGGTGTGAGGAAGGGCTCGCTCAGCTTGCCTTCAGGCCCCATCTGAGCGCCGAACTCATGTGTGTGAATTTACTTAGCATATCATTTCAGGGCTGGGATGGGGATATTTTGTTTTGTTGACAGGGGAGAAGCGTGCATTCAGCCCTTCATTCATAAACTCGTGGCGCTGCGGCATGCTGGGGAAGGGATCTTTCGCATCACTTTTAAAACAGAAAGAGCGCAAAGCCCTGTCAACTGACAGCATCCATCCAAGCTGTCATTGCCAATCACTGGAATGGACTGCAGCAGAGAGTATTTTCCACAATGAGATAGCGATGGGGGTGACCATTAGGTCAGGAATCTTATTTTCTCAGCTCACCAACCCCTGCAAATAAATTCTCACCAAAAGGAGAGAAAAGCCTCATTGATTTGACAAGCGATCGCGCACTGCAGTTGTCATTTTCCCAGCAGTTGCTGGCATATTTTTGCCTGGTGTGCGAGATATGAATTTCCTGACTTAACCTATCAGGCTCTTAAAGGGATCGTCCCTTTTTCATCTTCATCCTTGAGAACTCTCAGCAGAAAGTCTGAAAGCAAAACAGCGATCTCAGCTTTCGTTCGCTGCTAGTTGGTTTACAACAGTCAGGCACAAGCTCTGCATTGCTGCTCAGAGCTCTACCAGCAAGAATGTGTTCTTTTTTTCCCTTTCAGGACCCACTTTACTGCGCATCTTTACCAAATCCGTTTGTTTCTCCTTTTGAACGCAACAAAACTAAAGTGAGAGAGGCAACAAAAGCAGAACTGCATTCTTGGATGGAAGTTGCCACGCTGGCAGCTCTCTGTGTTCTTAGCAGTGCACGCTGAGTTTTAATAACATCTTAGAAACAAATCTCAAAGCACTGCACTGATGTGAAATACACAGGTATGTATCTTTGTGCTTCATTTCAGCAAAGGGCCCAAATTCCACATATGGCTCTGGTGAGACAGATCGGTGCTGGGAGGAGGCACAGTGTACCTCACTCCATGCTGCCCAAATCCACTTCAGCTCTAAGAACTACAGTGGGAAATTCCAGCTGAGAGAGAGGTGGCAGTCTGCGAGTTTTGGGGTAGAGTATCTTAGCGTTATCCTTCTGAGGCCATGGGATGTGTCCAGAGAAGGGCAAGGTCTCACACCACAGGCAGTCTGTCCATGCCCAGTTCTACACGCTGGCTGAAGTGCTCAGCACCTGCATCACTACAACTGCTGTACCAACCCAGATTAAGACTCGCAAACCCTGTAATTCCATCCCTCCTCCCAGCCACCCTTTCTTTAGTTCTCCATAGGCTGAGCTCAGTCTACAGAACCACAGAACTGTAGGGGTTGGAAGGTACCTCTCCAGAGATCATCGAGTCCAACCCCCTGCCACGGCAGCTCCCAGCCCAGGCTGCACAGGTAGGAGTCCAGGCGGGTCTGGAACACCTCCAGAGAAGGAGACTCCACCACTTCTCTGTGTAAGAGTAAAGTTGTAATTAGTTATTCTGGTAAACGGGTACCAAGTCTACCAAAGTGTCAAATATTTACCATCACCACGCCGTTGCTCAGCAGTCAGCGCTGTATATTTTCTTGCCAGCCTTTTCTTTCAAGTGTACTGAGCTAGAAAATTCTGCTTGCACACTGAGAGTTCTGTCTGCTTCCAGATTCACTCTGGGGCTGTTTTCCGGCCTTCTTTCCTCTATGCGATAACCTTAGCGACGCATTCCTCTCAGTCACTGCTAATGCCTTCCTTTGATTTCACACCCAGCTCTCCTGCTACGGGGTATCACTGTTAGTTCACGTGGCAAGGAGCACTAAGGATTCGGTCGGTGTGAGGCAAACGTGGCTCTAAACAATTATGTTGAAGGAAACAGATTCAGCACGTAGGAAGGTCCCGTAAACAATTAACTGTGGACAAAATCCCTTCAGAAAAAAAAATAGCCTCTATAAAACAATTTAAATAAGCATTTTCAGATACCTCCACTGGGGATTTTAAATACAAGCAGGCTAGTAGTATCTGTCATGGGACTCCCCCCACAGTCCATTTTCTCTGTTAAGTTACTATTATCCTCCCTTCCCTCTAATAATGGGCTTAAGATCAAGTGAAACTGGAAATGGAAAGAACAGTGAAAGATGACAGACTTGAAGGGATTTTACTGGAACTATGGCTTGCTCCTAAGGTCAGAATCAGTAAGTATAATTAGATTCCTGGCATTTACAACAAATGTAAAGCAACTCTGAGATTTCCTTTTGTGTGCGTGTAATTAAACATGCACTTTTACTGCCCTCTGCAGTACCACAAAGTTACTTTGATTCTAGCACATGAAAGCTGAAAGAACAGACACAAATCTTCGTCTCTATATTGCGCCCATATCTCTGAAAACAAAGCATTTTTCAGAAGAAATGGAATAGCCCCTCTCCAATGGAGCACAAAAGGGAACGTTGTTGTTACTGATAATTAGAGCTGTTTCGGTACCTCCCAGGAACTCTGTCAATAGAAACTTGAAGCGAAAGCTCCCAGCGCAGACAGCTGAACAGCACTTTAACTCACGAAGGAAGTTCCAACACTCCAGGTTATTATATCCTGCATGTGTATGAATCAGCCCTTTCTGGGGAAGTTCTCCTATGGTTTAAACACAGTTTAAGGGAGGTAAGTGGTAAGCTCTTGGAAGCAGCCAGCAGTGGTAGTAAAACAGCGAGGGCAGAAGTGACAGATGCTAGATCTTGATGCATGGCACTTCTTTAACTGTCCTAAATTAATGGTGCCCTGCAGTACGACTTTCCCCCCTTCTTTGAAACCACGGCAGGTTTTGAGCTCTCCCGAAGGAGCTTCAATCTCACACAATGTTTTGATGTAATTGCCTTTGTTTGTCAGGAAGCACTCAGAAAGGAATCGGCAAACAGCACGTGAACGAATCTCCTCACACTTGGAGAAAACATACAGAAGAATGAGAACTTCCACTAAGTTCTAAGCAGAAAGCTGCTTCTAGCTTGCCTAAGCCACTGCATTGCCAAGTTGATTTCAGAACATCTGTCCCGACTCTTCTAATTTTTGAACTGGCTTTCCATTTCCATCTCTATTCAACAACAGGGTGCTTGCTTTCCTTTAAGCTGTATGTGACAACAGGAAAATAACGAAGGAAGGCCTCGTTAACACGCAAATGAAGGAAGAGCTGGGACAGCTTAGCTCTTATGTGATCTGCTTGCCACCCGATCAGCACACATTAGCAGCTATCCAGTCAAAACAGTTCTATGTGAAGCAGGCTGCACTGCATGCAACGACGCACAAGTATTCAGCAGACGTTTCCCTGAGCAAATTGCATTTCCCGCATTTAACCACCAGAGGGCTTCGTTCAATTGCCAAAAAGTCCCCATCAGCGCCTTTGAGGACACATCCCGAGTCTGAAAGCAGCGGAGCTCTCTTTTAAACGGCACCCTGCAGAACTTAGTACTCGCACACACCTGCACCGAAGGTCAGCTTTTAAGGGAGCCAGAAGAAACCATCCATGCAAACCGCTGAGGAGTTATCTGTGCACCCTTTGGCATCCCAAGGTGTTTGCCAAAGGATAAGTGTTCGTTATGCAGCTCACCATCAGGTGTTTGCTTCATAACTTCCTACTCCATGCAGTTACCACGCTTCTTCCTGCCGTCCTGCCCAGTCCCCCTTTCAGCACACACCCTTTGTGTTACTGAAAGCCTTTCTCAGCCTGACAGTGCCATAACACCAACAACCAGAGATCAAACCAGGTGAAGTCCTTTGTAATGGAGTTGGAAGTGTTCACCTAGCTTTTCCAGCACAAGGAGACCACAAAAAGCTTACCCATCACAGCTGAACCACGGCGACCCACACACAGGTAGTTCCTAAGTCACCCTCAAAGTCAGAAGAAGGCACTAAAAACCACATCACATTACACTGCTATTAACCCTCACACACATAACCTTCAGTATTTTCTTTGCGCTGTGTCATCCAATGGAAAAGAAGCTCAGGAGTCAGCAATAAACGTGTATCAATTTATTTTCCAGCAACATCCCATACAAAAGCAGTAGAAACATCAACTGCATTCAGCAGAAAGTCTGTACAGTGTAATCATTTACAAGTTTTACATTTAAAAACAGCACATTAAAAAGAATCAAATATTTTCCCCCGTGCATTTTGTTCTCGTGTCTGTATTAACAAGGCAGTCATTACTATTTACAAGTTTCAAATTCAGGTGATAGGGTTTTTTTTTTTTAAAGTAATATTACCACTACCTAGGCTTTTCCACGCTGACATCCAATGTTCAGTACTTTCTTTCCAAGTTCCATTTAAAAACACGTTTTTGAGACAAGAGCCTCTGCCCTGCCGTTGTTTTGTTTCTTGGTTTAAAAGCTAAGGCAGCTAAAACTTCAGTAACTGCAACAGACAAGCGTACCCATAGTGACCAGCAGTATGCTTCAGGTGACATCTGCACTGCTTCCAGGCAGATCGTGGTAGCAGAGACAGATGGAAAAGCAAAACGACACGCATGCAATGTCAGATATTTCTCTACTCTGCTCCTGATCTGCAGGTGGAACACTGGAATTAAGGACAACGGGGGAAAAAGGAACCAACTATTTATAATTACATGAGGGTGGCACCGCCTTCAGCTGTTATTGCAAAGTTTCATTAAAAAAAAGTAAAGAAATCTGATATACATAAATTAAAAGTTAAAAGAAGTCACGCTGTTGAATTTTAACACAAGTCTGGTCCAGCCAATGGTTAGACCAACCACAGCTTAAAGAACTTTAACTTTAAACTTCTTAGTACTGACAGGCAGAAAACACCTCATTTAAGAATCAATTTAACCTCTCAAATTTAAAACAAACTCCCTCTAAAACTATTTGCACGGGACCGTTTAACTCACAGTATTGAAATCTTTAAGCGGCTCGCTCAAACACGCCTCCAAGTCAAATTCACCTTCTGCTTGATAGTCAATGTGTCTCACTTTGGTGGGAGTGCCAGAACAGGTATCCTGGAACAGAAAGGCAGTTAAAAAAAATTGCAGTTACGTTCAGGTTTACTGGGGCAATAATTCACACAACTTCTGCAGTTCACTTAGGCCACTCTAGAACAGAGTGAACACACTTCTCTAAAAGCCATACAGAAACCCAAGGCTAGTCTCGAGACAGACAAGACTTAAATGAAAGCTGGGAGCTGCTTTGGCAAAGGGTTGGACTCAATGATGCCCCTTCCAACCCCTACAGTTCTGTGATCCTGTTTTAACATTGGTTACAGCAGTCTCTGCATCATCATTGACAAGTGACATGCTTTTAACACATATCTAATGTTCTGTAGCCTGCAATAGAAAATGTCTCCATCACTCCATTTCTAACACTCTCGACTTGGACATCAGTTAGAGCTGGGAAAGCATCTGGTTTTAAAAACTGCTCAGTCCCCAGACATGGCAGACTATGGAATCTCTCGTGCTCAGGCTGATCAGGTTATAATTCCAAGGACTGGATGGATTACTAACACATATTCCTGCAAATGAGAAGTATTCTTACGTAATTATCTTGACAGCTCGTTTGGGATTCTGTAGAATTGCTTCCTACGGATTCTGCCTCCATCTCACCAAGGTCAACAGGACTACTGCGGAACAATTAAAAAGCACACATCTTAGAACAAACCACATTTTATTTGATATTTTTCAGCAGGAGCGTTTTTTAGAGTGCATTTGTGAGCGTGACGTCATAACAAGAGCTACAGAATGTATAGGGACAGCAGTGACAAGCTGCTGAGACAAAACAGAACAGCACGTTAACTTTTAGAGCCAAAATGGCCCAAGAATTAAAGCCTTGAGAGTGAATGATTAAAGACAACTGACACACGAGCAATGCCTCGATACAGAAGACAATTCCTTGTTCTTTCTGTGAGTTATTTCCCCTCCATTCATTTTCAAAATAAGATTTCTGCCTATGTACTATGCACAGAACTAAACCCCAGCTAGCATTTCAACACCAACACATACAGCAGGCTTCAGAATTGAAACACCAGCTAACTCCATGTTGGTTACAAGAAAGCTAATGCAAGCCCATTGCTCCATATTGAATTCATAGTCATCAGCACTGTTGGGAGGGCAGGGGAAGCAGTCTGTCACCACAAAAATTGTTCCTGAGGAATTAGTGACATTTGTGTCCCTTTGTTCTATAGTCCCAGAGCTTTATTTTCGATATTCCCTGATCTGTTTAACTGTTTTCTGTAGAGAAAAATAACTTATTTGCATTATTCTACCCCTCTTACAGCAAAACAGTAGCTTCAGTGGTGAATGTCTGTAGTAACACTGAAAATTTAACAGTACCAGAGATAATTTCACAAGTATTTCTTTCTTGTGCTCAAGAAACTGTAGTTGAACAAGCAAGTAAGAAGGCTGTAAGGCATGTTCTAGCACAACATACTGGTCTGAGCTAAATATCCATGAGACCTGCCAGTCAATCAGGACTCTGCAGCACTGCTTCCAGTACAGATTAACCCAGACTGCTCTGCAAAAACTAGCCTACCTTCCTGGTAAGATTTTTCCCTTTAAAGAGCACTGTGGTGTTGACTCTGATTTCACCCAGTGGAAACACACTGTAGAAACAATGGCTGCATGCCCTTGCAAAGACAAAGGAAAAGTCCATTTCCACCAAGCAGGTCCTGAAAGCTATTACATATTCTGACTGAGAAGGTACCAAGTAGCTCTCAAGAGCAGAAACTGTGGACAAATAACTAATGAAAATGTTCTGTCATCGCTGACTTGTCCCAAAAACAGCTATGCTGCTTTATTTTTTAGAACCTTTAATATAAATATATTTATCTTGAATATTCCATACATACATTTCTTGCAGATCACATCCTTCCTCAGTTGGTGGATCCCAGGAATGCAAGGCAACTTTCCACAGCTTTATTTGCTGGTCCCATGACCTACGGCTGTACTTCTTGAATTTATTTGGAGTTCTGGGATGAACTCCTGGAATGCGATGGCACCTAGTCACGTATCAGACACGAGAAAAAAAGTTTAGTAATGCTTCTTACACAGACATCATACAGCTGAAAAAGTTAAGACAGACTGCCTGCTAGTCAGGAGCATTACCTTTCAACCCAAAAAATTCATTTCATAGACTACTACAGAATTCCAGCACTCAGCTGAAAGGCTGGCACCCACATATGGGCACTTCAGGTTTTCTGTCTTTGAGTAAAGTGGGGAAAAAAGACAACCTCAGATCTGAAAACTTGATCGTGCAGTTTCTGCACATAACATATTCTAAACTTAAGAACAACCATAGTCCAGTTTGCCTTTTACTTTACCAATGAGAAAACTGACTGCAAAAAAAAGCAGTTTCATTTCTTCTAGCAATCAAAGGAGCTTACACTTTCATTTCTGCAGCATGAGAAAGTTTGAAAGGGAATTGCTCGTGTACAGAGTAGTTGCAAAATAAATAAAAAACCCAAGGCCCATTGGATAGCTTGTTTCATTTATCAGATTTGAAAAAAAAAAGTTAGCTTAATGCCTTTTAGTACAACTTGTTTCACATAACAAGTTTAGTATAGCATAGAAAGATCAAGTTGTGACCTACATTTCAACATCCAGCTTTCCAGAAGCTCGAGCACCTTACCTAGGAACTTCTTTAATGTATCTGTCATACGCAATCGTGTTTTTTCCGTAGTTTATCTGCTTTTGTCTTCTCATCAGAACCACCTCATCCGTCTCAAGTTCTACTGTTACAGTGGACTCCTTTGAATCAGAACTGTAAGAACAGAGCGTTACACATTTGAGGATCACTACTTGTTTGCTAGCTCTCCCAAAGAACAAACTCATATGTAGAAGATTCCAAAGAAACATGTTAAACATTTTCAAATGGATGTTTGGTTAAAATGTCAGGGGAGACCTAAGATTTACTACTTCAACTCGAGGGTTTTCAAACGCAACACTACATTTGAAGTCAAATCTATTGTGAGGATTTTCTTCAGCTAAGCTACAAACCTACCTTCCTGAAGAGGACTTCCTTTCTCTTGAGAACTCATTTACCAGGAGTTTTCTTCTGTATCTGCAAGAGTTCAAGTCTATATTAAGAATATGCACCAAGAGAACATATATGGCTGCACTGTCACAGCTTAGTTAGTTTTACCTCTCAAGTTAGATAGCAGCCTTGAAGAAATCCACCTATACACTGTAAATGCTTCCCACTATGGGGAAAATGCTTCAGGGCTTTTCCCTAAAAACTAAAGAAAGCAACACATCCAAGGGCTTTCTCTTCCTAAGCCTAACATCTAAAGATCTTTATACAGCAAAGGTTATTCAAAACAGTAAACACTGAAAAGGACATTGAAAGGAATTCAGCGTGAAGAGATTCCTTCCAACAAGGAGAGATTTAGTGCCATGTATGCCCCCAGTGTGCTATGTTATTCCTGCTGGCCTGAAAAGCAGAACTCTGGCACTGAGGCTAAGATTGAACTACAGTCTTAGCAGGCCAAGACTAAGCTACAATCCTAGTCCAACTGAACTACGACAGCAAAGTTAAAAACATAATTCAATACAAACTCTAAAAGAAAACTCCCATTTTCCCTCCTTTCCCCGCTTCATTTAAACACCCATGGGCACCTTGCCATTTCTTTGTTAACGCTGGTTCTCATTTCATCTTCTTCCACTGCAGTTGCCCAGTCTAAACACCGGGAAAGGGGGCCAGGGCCTTCTGGTGTTGTAAAACTGAAAGGGAAAAAAAAAGAAGAGTTCTTCCATTGCATTTTATTAGCCCTTCCCCACACCTCCCCCCTGCTTGCAGCTTGAGTGCTGGCTGATGTTTTCATGTGTAGTACTCACAATGGTTGTGAAGGTCTCATATGATTCTATCGACATTTCAGCAGTGTCAAACTAAGCAATGGATGATTCCACTTTGAAGGTGTTTGATCTGGGGGTCAGACCCGATGATTTCTAGAGATCCCTTCCAACCCCTACGACTCTGTGATTTTTTATTTACTAGTATTCTGTTGTCGTTTGTTTTTCAGTAAAAGTTGTTGCAGATATCTGTGGAAACGTTATCACTGTTGCAGATAACCTGGACTATGCTTCAAGAACTTTGTTGGTTTCCTTCAGAGAACAGTGTAGGAAATATAATCTTTACTCACACAATTTCTCCCCACTAAAGGAGCTTACCAATATTAACTATTTCCTACTTACAGACTTGCTAGGCATAAGAAAAATAAAACATATAATGATATTGTTCACCTAATCTGAAAAAAAAAAAAAAAATCGCTTAATTTCTATCTGGCAAACAGTATGTAATAACTTAATTGTGGCCTGTTAACATGATGAGAAGATTCAAGACTGCTGCAGGGGGAATAAGCTCATAACCTTTCCCAGATATCAACTGCTGCCTACATTCAGACTGTGAATCACGTTTTTCAGAGCAGTTTCTGTCCTGCTGGTTGATCATCCCAAAATACAAACTCAAGAGCTGTGTCCTACAGACCAGAGATGTTTCATTAGACCTGGAAAAGCTCTGGAAAGTTACTAAGGCTCTGCTCAGATAATTCCCTCGGAATCACAGAATCAGACCCATCTGAACCAAACCCAGCTCCAAATTCCTCCCTGCTCCCAAATGGGCTTGCAGTATTCTGATGATTTTGTTCAATTCAGACTCAGTGTCCCTGTTAGGCGTATCCCAGTTAGCAAACCAGGGAAAAAAAAAAGAAGCTGTATCAGATAGTGGAAGTCCATTGACATGTATCTCTGCATTGTAAATCGCAGTCTGATACCTGAATGTCTTTCCCAGTCAAAAGGCAATCTACTTACTGCTCTGCCACGGAAGAGAACCACGAGGAGCCCCTCCTTGACCTGGATCTCTCTCAGATCCACAGTCCAACCACCTCAGCCACGCCTGCGTCCCTCAGTGCCACATCTCCACGCTTCCTCAACGCCTCCAGGGACGGTGACTCCATCCACCAGCACCCAGGGCAGCCGGTGCCACTGGATCGCTGCTTTAAGAACCTAACTCTCCCTAACATCCAACCCGAACCCCGCTGGCGCTACTTGAGGCCGTTCCCTCTCGCCCCATCGCTGTTAGCTGGGAGCAGAGGCCCAGCCCTACCTCGCCACGAGCGACCACACTGAGCCCCCTGAGGTCCGCCCATCCCGGTCGCACCCCGTCTCACCTGTCGGCCCTGCTGTCCCCGAGCCCCGCCGCTCCGCCATCGCTCTGCTTCCTCCTCTTCCCGTCCGCTCCGCGTTTCCTTCCCTGGGTCCACCGCGGGTGCGGCTGCGGGCTGCGGGCACAGACGCGGCTCCTCAGGGACCCGCGCGCGCACAACATGGCGGCCCCTCACTGAGGGGAGAAGCGGCACCCCGAGCCCTCCCTGCTCGCCCGCCCTACCTGCTCCTGGCCGCGCCGTGCGGGCTCCTCTGGCGGAAGGACATAGCGCGGGGCCCTCGGGGTGAAAAGACGGACGGGACCGAGCCGAGCGGAGCTGCCGTCTGATCACCCGGCTCTTCGCATCTCCCGCCAAGCCCGCCCGGCCCCGCCCCGCCGTTTTGGCGCGCACTCCCACTCCCCCGCCCACAATGGCAGCCCCGGATAGGCGGAGTTCAGCGTTAATTCCGACCCCGGGCCCGATTCCCCCAGCGCTGGGAAGGATTTAAACGTGACTAAGCAGCCACGAGAACGAGGTGGACACGTAGATCAGCTCACCGCAGACACCTCGGGCTTGAAACATCATCCAGTTCCACGCCTCAGTCGTCCCATTCCTCGAGTTGCAAATTACAACAGGAGAAAGTCACACAGTTGGCCAGAAAGTCACAAGCGCTATTTAAGCTCTCTTTCTTTTATGGCGAAGACAATATACGTGCACATTCACACGAGATCCCAGCAAAACAAAGGGCTTCAGAAACGACAGCACTCAGGGCCAGCCTGCTCTCTGGAGATGCCCATCCTTAGCACTAGCTTTTAGCAATCGAGCAGTTTGAAATCCCAGCAGGTAGCTGGCTCACTATGATTCCTTACGTTATTTTGTTTGACTTCTGGAACATTTGTGAACAGAAACTCATTTTATTCCACTTCTGGAGTTTATCTGCTATTTCTTTGTACGCGTTCTCTTACCAGGAGTCCCTGAGGTGTATTTAGATGCTCTGTTCAGGTGGAGCACACCTGACTGAAATCAGAAATGCTCAAGGAAGATGTAAAGTGAACACACTTCTCCCTTACGTCACCTCATAGTTTTTTTTTTCCCCCCTCAAAATTTGTACAGGCTCGCACTTATGTTCTCTGCAAGATCTGCGTTGTGGAACGTCTCCAAAATGCTTTAATTTTGTGGTTACAGGCTGGCTTCGTGCTCAGCAGAACGCTGAGATCTGAAAGCAGTACAATTGATCTATCTTGGAAATTCCTTTCCCTTTGCCTAACCTTGAGCCTCACTGTATCTCTTGTGTGGTATTTGTAAAAAGCATCTGTGCTTGCATTGGAATGTTTCTGCTGTGCTAGCACTCTCCTTTCCCACACACTGCTACAGATAACAGAACTGTATTCCTGGACAAAGGACATGCTTGAAGTCCAGCAGAGGTTCAAAACACATAGAAGTCAAACCCATATTCCCCAGCCTTGCTCTTGAGCTAATGGCACATTTACCTGAATTCATCCAGACTGCCCAAATAAACTGGGAGTGGAATGCCAAATCCAGTCCTTGCTTACCTGAATTGTACACTCTGAAGTCAAAGAGCCCTAGATAAATAAACAACAAATGGACTATTTGTGATTTAACTGCTCTATTTAGATGAATAAGATTATTGTTACTAACCAAGAAGCATTAAAACAGTTCTACATCCTGCAGCAGCACTGCATGCAATAACATTAGTAGACCTCAAACCTCACCTGCTCAGTATCCTTCCACTTGTCATGCTAGCATAGCTTGTCCAGATCCACAGAACCCAGATTAGGGAATACTTTGCCCAAAATACAACCATGACAGGCAGATTTGTTATTCTACTTACAAGAATCTTCAGCTAAGAAATACAAGTTCTTATAAGAGCTGACAAATTACAAATCCCATGTATTTGCATCTGCAAATCTACTGCAGACCCCATCCATCCCAGACAAAAGTTTAAGGGCTCTGACAGCTGAACTAAAGCATTTCATGATAGCTCCCAGCTGACAGCTCCATCCACTCCAGAGGGACACTTTCCTTACAGCAGGTAAGTCCTGGGGCCCCAGCTGCTCTCCTCCTTCCACCAGGCCACATGTAAGCTCACGACAAAAGTCAGAACAAACTGAGGCACTGGACACAACCTGCGTTGTACTATAAACTCCTTCTGAAGAGTATTTATTTCCTCCCCCTTTCAGCATGAGCTAGCCACCACCCCCACAGAAAACACAGCCTGAAGCAACCCACATATTCCTTTTATAATGAAGCAATAACAACATAACACTGAAAACAGACCAAGAGGCATTTTTAAAGGTTAAATACTTTAATTCCTCTTCATAAAGACAATATGCCAAAAACATAAATCATTCTCATATTTACAATAATCATAAAACACACGGAAGCATGCACACTGGAACACCACCACTCTTAAACAGCACTTTCAGAGGTGCTGTACAGATTTGTTCCCTGTATACATACACCATGCTGTGGTACACAACTGAGCACCTCGCACAGGGACTCCACTGAACCTTATGCTTCAGCACAGATGGATGAGTCCCAGAAGCTGCAGGAAATGTGGAGGAAAAACCTCACCAACCTGCAGGCAGCTTCCTTCCACCCCACAATGCTGGGAGGTGGACTGATTTGACTTTAGCTACTAGAGGCCTCACCCTCTTCCTATGCTTGGTCAAGCACACAGCCAGAAGGCCATTCTCACTACTGAGCAGCAGCTGTGACCAATCCTAATATATTCAGTTAAAGCAGCTGAACTCATTCCCCTGCATACTCAGCTTTTTCTCCATTGTGAACTATCAAAATTGCTATAAATAACCAACTGTAGCACATTTCTATGCACTTGATGGGCTTTGGCAAGCTGATGCTCCACAATAATGCTCCCCAATATAATGCTGTATACAGTCAAGTTTTCTTGACGCCTTGGACAAATCAGAAGTGCATTTGAAAGACCTCAAACAGGCACAGAAGTTCTACAAAGCTCTCTTGAAAGGAATCTAAGCAACAACTTGTAGTAATGCTTTAGAAGGGACTGGAAGTAGTTTCCAAGCAAGCAGCTTACTGCTTCAGCACAGCAGTGGGTGTGTGCCCCTGGGGGTACACTGCCAGTCCCACAAGGCCACTGCGCATCACCTCAAGGCCACAGTTCCTGCAGTGGCCTCACGAAGAACCAGTTAACTACTGGCAGAGCTGAACCACTACAGAAAGACAATTAACAGCTCCAACAAACGTATATATCCCAGTATGTACTAAAGTTACAAAGTCTGCAAAAGGAAATATTTTACCTGACGCACAGTTCTCATCAAAACTCCACTGGAGTCACAGCCCTCACTTTAATGTTTTGAGCACAGCACTAGAAAAGTAAAATGAGGGAGAGACAACACTATCACAGTTTAACCAGGACATCCCATGCCCAAGCAGCCCCAAACCTGCAAATACTGCTGCTTCTCATTCATTTCCTGTAACAAGAGTAGCCACTGACCTCATCATCTTATCCTTCCAGCAGTACTGGCTCTTGAGGTCACACTGCAACATACATCAAAGTGAAATCCAGGTGTTCAGACCACAAGGCTGTTTTATAAAGTCTCATTTCCTCAGAGAGGGGATGTTGATTCTGATAATCTCCCTTCTCACTTATGCAGAGCTAGCTTAATAAGTATTATCTCAGAGACTGGAAAATAAGTCAAAAAGATGATCACAAGAAGCTGAAAGCAGTTTGCTTTTATCAACAGAGGAAAAAATTGAATTATCTACATTCTTTTGAAGCAGTTCTCCAGGCTGGATATACAATTCTGTTCCAGCAGAGAAAATCAGGTTTAACTCCTTGATTCAGCTGGTGGCATTCTTCGGACTGATTCAATATTGGACCAATTCAGCAGCAAAATGTTAGTTGACTTTAAGCAGCATGATCTCCAAATGGCAACAGCAAGACCCATCAACTGAAGTAGCCTTTACAACATGATGCACATCATCTGTCAACATAGGTAAAGGTAGAAACATTCTCACAAAAGCTTTAAGGAACATCCATCATCATCAGAGGAAAATCTTAATGAAATCAGAGGCTTTACACTTGAGGCAGAGCTTTCAGAAGACAGTCTATCCTTAAAGATCTGGAAAAGCCTAAACAAAGAGACAAATAACAGCATTTTATAAATACAGTGTACTCAGTAATGACAAAATATTTACCCACTTAAGCTGTGATATTACAGAAGTAACAAATGGAACAGAGTATTGCACACTGAACTTAAAGCATGGTGTAAAAGACAAAGTCATAATGCTTACAGTAAATAAACTGTTTAAGACAGTACTAACACTTTGTTTTCACTGTTACATTCTCAGAGTATCAGATACCTAACTAAATTATCTGCAAATTACAAAATGACCCTCTATTTTCCAACCCCTTTTATTATTATCTTCACCTAAATACTGTTATTAATTCACAAAATAAATTTCTTTTAATTCTAATTAGCAAGTTCCTGGTATGTGTGTTCTATTTTTCCCCCCTTTGAAAACCAAGCAGATACTTTCAACAGGACAGACATGTAAAGCAGATTAAGCATCAACTGACTATCCCAGAAGACCAGAACAGCTCTCAAATGCCATTAACAATGCATGCTTTTGTTCTTTCACCTGCATGTTTCACCTTGTGCTGATTGCACAAATGCTGACTGTAAATCTCTTCCTCTTTCAGAGCAGAATTTAGACCACACCAGTCTTCCAAGGTTTGGCTGATTTCAGACTATATCCTAATCTTCAAATCATCTTCTGTCGGTGGAGAAAGTCCTTCTTCGATACTCCTATATACAGACTAAATATTTACAAATATTAAATGAGTACTTTAGAAAAATAACACATTCAGACAATCATATTTTAAGAATTTAACTTAAGAACGTTTCAGCCAATAGAAGAAATGCTATTAGAGACACCTTTTTGTTAGAGCTCCACCTGCCTTTTCCTCATACCACTGAAAGAATGCAAAATCTAAGTCATATAAAACTAGTTAGGTGCTACATTCCTAGTAGTTTTATTGTACAAAATACTACAGTCAGCGGCTGTTGAGGACATTAATATCCTACTCTACATGTCATGTAAACCAAGGACAATCAAATTACATAAAATACAATGCTCAGAAAAGACTCACAATAGAATTCATCCTATTAATGCATCAAAAATCTACAGTTCAAAAGAAAACTTTCACTGAAATCTGTTGCAGGTGGAGGATAAAATGCATTACATTTTCTGTCTGAACAGATAGAAGATTTCAGTTCACCAAACCCAGTGCATTAGACCTTATATTTAATTCAGTGCCTTAAAAGAGGACAGAATGGAAAACTAATCACGGTAACAGAACAAAATAAACATGCAAACTGATCTGCTAGAATGGAACCACTGAATTTTGTCAAACAGCATGGGCTACTGAGTGGATAAAAGTAAGTTATCACCATCAACTCACCACTTATTTAAATTTTCTTCCTCAATGTTCTGTCTTCAGTACTCCCCCATCCTCTTTCAGGGTACTCTGATTGATGTCCTTTGAATAAACTGCTACAAAGTTTAAGCCTACAAATAAAAGCCCACATGTTTTCCTCCTGCATCTCTATTTCAGCTCAAAGTGACTAAGTGGCTTAATTACAATAACCTTTTAATACCAGATACAACTGCAGCATGTTTTCGACTGTAATAAACTACAACAAGAGAACTTTAAGGAAAGAATTTTATCACACACAGTACAAATTGGTGACTAAGACATCCCTAAAATAACAATACAAAATGTATTATGATGTAAGTTTGGAATATGGCAGTAACACAAGCATGCTTCTAAGTGAGTATGTGAAAAAGCCTGATGGACAGGCCACATTTTATACCTCTCCAGCTGGCGGTCTGAATCTCTGCAAGTTCTGCTGTCAGACAGAAAGATGCTGGTGTTGTTCTGATTATTCCACCCTGAAAAACCACTGGCAGGAATGGGGTCACTGCATAAAAACAAGTAGCTGTCACTGTGACTGTCAGCTGCTAAACCACCTCACTTCAGAAGAAAGAGTTTCCAGCTCCTGGGCTTAGAAAGTAAAAGTGACAACCACAGGGCCCAATTCTGCAAGTACCATTGTCTTCTGTAAGACAGCAAGGGAAAGAGGCTTAGCATTTTGCAGCATCAAGGCAGAAGCAGCAGATGGGAAAAGCCAGTTAAATTCATAGAACAAAAATAACCAAACGTCCTATGTGTTGCAGAAAGGAGAAACACAAAACAAAGCAGTATTAAACTGTGAAGGGGAAACAAGATAAAAAAAAAAGCCAAGCACATAATCACTCCACAAGCAATTAATAGAGATAGTCATTATGGTATTTACCTTTTTATTTCTATATCATGTTGTACTGTCATTACTTCATCATTTTCACCAAATTTTTCCCAATCTGAACACTTAGTAAAAGCTTCCTGGTGTCCCAATTCAGCAAGACTGAAAAAAGAAAATGACAAGGTTGGAAACCATGGAGCTTTCTATCACAGTTTCTCTTAATTCTTCAGAAGATAAGGGAGCTAAGTAAAGAAAAAACACCTGCATTCATATGTTTACTGAGGCTAGTGAGAAGTCTATAAACTCGCCAGAAATTAAATCGTTGTTCCACTTCACTTGTGGTTGTGGCATAATGTCATCTAGAGTTATGCCACAAGCTCCCTTACTTTTAGAGGGCTGGATGCCCCACCTCTGGAGGTGTTTAAGGCCAGGTTGGATGGGGCCCTGGGCTATCTGATCCAGTGCTTCATCCAGCAGCCCTGCCTGCAGCACAGGGGTTGGAACCTAATGATCCTTCAGGTCCCTTTTCCACCCCAAGCCATTACATGATTTGCCCCCAAGCAACCAATGTTGTACAGTCTGACAATGAAGTTTCTTCAGCCTAGCAATTGTAAATACATACAATTGTACATGCAACTACACAGCTTAATTATTCTGATTTAAGAAGGACAGGAAGTCATACCAAACACATTTTAAGAAAACTAAAGCTACTAGGAAGTGGAGAGAAATTCCTGTTAATATTCCAGAGTCAGTCTGTAATATGAATTGCAGAATCACTTCATACCTTTCCAGCGCATGGTACATATGCACACAATGGTTTTTGCCCTTTGAAACCACAGAGGAGTCAGGATTGCTTCGTTTTCTGCGTTTCCACACAGGTGAAGAATCAGGAGAACAGGGGCTACAAAAATAAGACATGGATTTTACACAGCGTTTTTCATCTGCATTTAAATGCTTAGCAGAATGTTGTAAATTAGTGGCATATGGGAAGATTTTGTTTCTTTGAGCTATGACTCTTCAGCCATAACAGAGGAACACTGAAAAAAATGGCTGAAATTTGCTAGCCATTTCACCGTATCTTAAAAACAGAGCCCAGTCACAATCACACAAGGAACTTCACTGAGCTTGGAAGCTATTTTCAGCACATATAACCACAAAAGTATCTCAGTAGGCAAGTAAGTGCGTAAGGTGCTTTGCTTTTACTCTCCGTGCTCTTCTGCTGACAAGCACAATGCTGTTAATAAACAGTGAAGCAGAAATGACACTGCTCTGTTTGGCTATGCATTATGAAGTTCTGTAACGGTGCTATTTTCTCCTGCATTCAGTGGTCTGCAATAGAGATGGACTACATTTTACATCGTAAATACCAAACTCAGACTCAGCATTAACTGTTCCCATCATGAGGCTTTTCCTACCAAAAAAAACCCCAAAACAAACAAAAACATAACAGCAGCAGTGTGTATTTCGTTATTGCAATAAGTTCATCACAAGTTTTATCTCGTACCTCTCTGATGTATAGTCTGTCTGGCTGCACTGATCTTCACACCTAACTCTATTCTGTTTTTCATCAAATATAGCACAGTCAGAATCATCATGATCTTTGTAGAGCCATTCTTGGGAACTGCCTGAGGGTTCTGTACTCCTAGAAACAGGGAAAAAAAAAATGGATTTAAAATACTGCTCAACTACATTACTGCTCTGAGAAGAAAAGCTACACTGGTTAACAGTTCATCTCAAGCAACATCCCAATGGTGCAAAAACCAGCACTGCAGTTCAATCACAGCACAGCTGAAAACTATACTTCCACGAGCACTATCTCATCCCAATTTACTAGTCCAAAACTTTTTGGTGCTGTGACTGAAGCCAGCTTTGTTACAGAAGTTCAGAAGTATGAAATACTTAAAAAGCAATTCCATCTTGAATACAGCTGCCACTCATGCAGAGAGCACAGAAATCTCTATCATCTCAGAATTACTGAATTCTCCTGTTTATTGCTATCACAGGACAATGACTGCAGTGACAACAGAAAAAGCAAAGGCGGAAAGGTTATCAACATCAAGGAACATTAACGACCAGATTTCTGCTTATGTCTATCCCTTTCTAGAGAAATGATTTCACACTGCACTAACCAGTGTAAACACGCATGGGAAGACAGTGCATTACTGCAGCCAGACTGAACTTCTTTGAAGCGTCTTACTGGAGATAAATTTAGACTGAATAAACATACCACCTTGAAGATGATCATCAAACAGCAAATAAGGTTTTCAAGCGATATCTCCCATTTCTGAGCCTGATGTTCTTTATTTTTCACCCTGCCTCTCAGTCCCAGTTAGTACTGCTCTAAATGAAAACAGTTCTGTGCCATAGGAGGTATTCTGACTGATTCACCAATACATACACTGGCTGCAGATCCCAGGTTTCTTCAGCAGGAGGATCCCAAGCGTGCAGAGCTATCTTCCACAGCCTGATCTGCTGGTCCCAGGACCTACGGCTGTACTTCTTAAATTTGTTTGGAGTTCTAGGATGAACTCCTGGTATTCGCTGATTCCTGCAAATACACAGTAACATTTATACTTCAAGACATGACTTTTGTCCTTCAAAAAATCTTGCTTATCTGATAAAGCAAGCATCAGTAATTTAATAAATAGACTTCCTAGTTGTTTTTTTTAAACACCTAAACCAATATAGATACATTCTAAAACGCTGTTTACAACAGATGAAAGATGATGGTTGTCCAGTCTAGCAAGATGTCAAAGTAGATCCTGCTGGCTGCAAACATGAAAACAAAGAAACACAGCCCAATAGTACTCCAGCCTCTGCTTTCTTGATATCACATTTCTTTAGCCTGATCCGGTTTCTGTGTGTTTAGTGCTGTACTGGATCTAGCCAGGATGGAGCAACAAACATTCACAGGAACCCCTACAGCATTTTCTTTTGGATTTATGTTTAAACAGTGTCGGTAAGACACTAATATTCTGACTGCTGCTGAAGGTTGCTTCAAGGCTTTCTGGTTTAACCTCACTTTGCTGAGCTCCCTCCTGCAGCCACTGAGTTGAAGGCAGGCAAGAAGTTGGGATGAAAAGACAGTTGTGACAAAAACAGTATTCCATATTACATAATGTGATGCTTAGCAGTGTAGGAAGGGGAGGCATCTTACAAAATGAGCTCAGAGGGTATGAGCCTGCTTTTGAGAGGCAGTAAATGACTGCCTTCACATCCACCACCTCCCCCACTCCCTTCACCTATTACATTTCGCTCTTCTCAATCCCACTCTGTCCCACTAGGAAAGGAGAAATGAGCACAGAGATGTGTGGGTAGTTGGCTGCTGGCAGGGGTCAACCCACAACTACCTCCAGCACTAAATAATACTGCTCCTAGTCCTACCATACTGAAGTTGTCATTATGGGAAGAGCACATTACAATCACGCTTCAAATCAAACAAAGCACTCCAAGTGGTTTTTCACAACAGCTTCACAAATCAATATACTAAGCCATATCAGTTTTGCTATCAGTCTGTAAGATAAACAGGTCCCTGCAAAGAAACAGAAATATTAAATGCCCTTAAAAATGCCATCCAGATTATTTTAGAATGGTGTATCCATGTTTAATTTCCTGAATGGTGTCTCGCTTCTTCTACTCTCTACCCATAATTAAACTGGTCACAGCACAGCTATGCAAGTGCTAGACATCAACATAAGACTGCCTGCAGTCCTACTGCTGACGACAGTAAGACAAGTAGAATTAAAATTCACAAAGCAATTAAAACCTCTATGATGAAAAAAATTCATGGAAGAGTGATATGATATCTGCGATCATTCACAACACCTGTTGTTGATTTTTAGTCATCCAGTTTTACCTTCAAGCTTTTGGTCAACAGGAAGCTTACAGAGACCAGGGCATTGCTTGGCAATATTCACGACGGACTCTTAAGAGGCACAGCCCAGAGAAAATAAAGAGAACACCTCTAGAAAACAATCCCCAAAACAACAAACACAGAAGCACATTCACGTTACTGCTGAATAGCTTCTGAATTCTAATATATCTGAAGTAAGCAGAGGGGGCTGGCTGAGAAGTCTTCACTTAAGTCCACACATTCACAGACTTTAACTCCTGAGCAAGAATGACAGAAAGCAAGAAATCCAAATTCTGATTTCAGTCAGTCACTGACTAATCATTGAAAACTGATTTACCAATATTTAAATGCAAAGCTTCATTTATTCCTCATTGAAGCTGACTTCTCCTATAACCAATTAAGTTCATGTTGGCTCAGCAGCAGTCACCAGAAGGGTAAAAGGGAACAGATGATAGAGAATTTAAAGCACGTTTGCTACTATAGGAACAGCAATGCACAAACGCAGCAATTAGCTGTAAAATTCTCTTAACTAAATAACTCCTATTAAAAAAAAAAAAAGAAACCAGCTTCTTTTTGAGGAAAACAAATTAAAGCTGTGTGCTGACTGCAGATACATCAAGGAGAAGGAAGTTTATCTGGAAACATGCAACACAGTACAACTTACTTTGGAACTTCTTTAATGTATCTGTCATAAGCAAGGGTGTTCTTTCCAAAATTGATCTGTTTCTGTCTCCTCCTCAGAACCACTTCATCTGTTTCCCTTTCAGATGGGGCAGCAGAATCATTTGAAATACAACTTGAAAACAAAAGTGAGAACAAAGTTGAAAACCGCCTCAGTAGCCTTACAACAAATCAATAAAAACGTACTCTAGAACTGCAGGTACTCTGACAGACAGCAGAAGCAACATTTGCTTCACTAGTTTACAGAGCTGACACTTGTGCTAACCGAACTATTAAAACGAAAAAGAGGTTTTTAAGTTAATGCAATTGTTCAGGTTTGTAATAAGTAAACATACACTTGAGGCTGTTAGCACTACAGCTGCCTTATTAGAAGCTTACAGATGGTGCCACAACATGGAAATGAAGCAGTGCATGATTATTTGCTCACATCTGTAGGAAACTTCTGCTACATATTTAAAAAAAACTTCAACTGCATAAAAATGGATAATATAAAGGCTTGAATGATCTCATAGCTCTCTCAGGATTACTCTTTGTTTTTCCTTTCACTATTTTCTGTTGTGGAATGCTGTAATGAATATGCAGTTTAAAATCAGAAAAGAATTTGAAATTGTCACATAAACAGTTCATAGATGAAAATCCTCTCCTTTAGGCTTGATGTGAGACACCTTGGTTGCATTTCAAAACTTCATTAATGCATGTGAAGTAGTCGAAGATCACAAAACAGAAATTTAATCAATTATTCAATACTTACTTTGGTATTTTTTTAGTTGATGTCCTCATTGCTCTCCTTTCTTCAATCCCACCTTCCCAGTTGGGGCAACTAGAAAAAGGCCCAGAATCTCTTGGAGTTATAGAGCTGGAAAATAAAAACTCTGTATGACCTTTCGTTGCTCATAACATATTAAAGTGACATAAACTTCAGCAGAGGACAAACGTAGCTTCCTCCACAACTGTAACACCGTGAGAGTACTTCTACCCAACTTCAGTTCAAAGTCAAGCAAACCATTTTAGCTTAAGTCACCTTCTGCAGTGATGTAAAATAATTGGTTTACTTTGTGGGATAAAAAAAAAAAGTCATGAAGAGAACTTTACGTCAGAACGTAGACCTGACAACCTCTTAGCTGCTTACCCACTGCAAATCCTTCCTTGTACTGCAACTTCATCAAAGAAAACAATAAAAAAAGCACTCAAGGTCAATATTTGAACAAACATTCCATGTATTCCTTACCTCTCCAGCCAGCGGTCTAAATGACCACATCGATATTTGTCTAACACCAAAGAACCTGAATCGTTCCAGCTTCTACACTTCTGCTCTTGATGCCAACATTGTGGATGTTGCACAGAACTGGAAAATAAGAATCTTCATCAGGAATGAAGTCATAAGGAATCATTCAACGTTGATTTAGAAAGCTAAACATAAGTATCATCATTTACAGTTACAAAATGCTGGTTATTTTGGCATAGAGATATGTGACCGTGCCAAGCTACTCATTCTCACTAACTCAGAAAGTGTGTTAAACAATGCAACTACTGCAAAAGTGTCATTCGCTACTGTAGGTAAGATATCCAAATTCTAAAATAAACTGAGAATTTCTGGAAAGCAGAAGTACCCTTTATCTATTTGCAACGAGAAAAGGGTCAGCTGTATTTATGGAGCTGTTGACATGTGCCAGCGATCAGTCAGGATTCAGTTAGCACTGCATTCGTTTTATTTATACACTATTGCGTACATCACTGAACTCTTGGAAAGGACGAACATATAGAATTGTCAGATCTGGCACAGGAAATTACACTCTTAAGGAGGAGGTTGAGGGAACTAGGCTTGTTTAGCTTGGAGAAGGCTCCAGGGAGACCTCACCGTGGCTTTCCAATACTTGAAAGGAGCATATCAACAGGAGGAGGAACAACTACTTACATGGGGTAATAGAAATAGGACAAGAGGGAATGGTTTTAAACCATTTAGATTAGCTATTAGGAGGAAGCTTTTCCTTCAGATGGTGCAGTGCACTGGAACAGGTTGCCCAGGGAGGATGTGGATGCCCCATCCCTGGAGGCATTCCAAGGCAGGGCTGGATGTGGCTCTGGGCAGCCAGGGCTGGTGGCTGGCAACCCCACACATGGCAGAGGGGTTGAAACTTGATGATCTTTGAGGTCCTTTCAACCCATGCCATTCTGAGATTCTACGATAAGTCGGCCAAGCGCTTACAGAAAAACACTCTGACATTGGAAATTCTTCATCAGACACTACACGTCTGATGCCCTCACAAGTAAGCACTGGAGCTAGCATGGGATGCTTGAAATACACTGAAAGGGCAGTCAAGTTCTCCTTGCCTTCCTACTCAGTTCTAAAAGATAGCTTAGTACATAAAGCACGTACTGACATCAGACCTGGTTCACAGGGCAAGAACCGCAGAGGCGGGTGAGCTCAGAAATGGGAGCTAGTGCTGTAGTTCAGGGCAGGGTCGGGTTGGACATCAGGTTCTGCACCAGAGGGCAGGGCACATGGCACAGGTTTCCCAAAGCAGCGGGCACAGCCCCGAGCTGACAGAGCTCAAGGAGCACTCGGACACTCAGCAATCAGGGTTTGGATTTTGGTGGCTGCTGCACGGAGCTGGGCTCATGGGCCTTATGGACTCCGTGCTCCACATGCCCTACCGGGTCCCTGCACCTCCTGAAGCCAACGAGCAAGAGGAGGACAGGATTTTGTTACTTTAATCCTGGATTAGCACTCCGGGTTTGTTTTCTCCTCTGACTCACTCCGGGAGCTCGTTGCTCTGGGAGTAAAACGCGGGGTGTACGGGCAATCTCCTCTTCCGACACATCCACATCCCGTCAAGGCCATAAAAGCACAAAACCCTTCCCTGCTCACCCACAGCATTTAACCACTCCACCTCCCAGCCGCGCTTACGCCAGGATCATCCCGCTCCGAAGCGGCAGCGGGCGAAGCCCCACGGACCCGACACAGGACCCACGCACTACAGGGCCGCGGCCCCTCCCGCCCCACGGGAACAAAGCCCCCACCCAGCACACCCACCTGGGCAGCCCGCCCGGCTCCCCGCGGCCAGCACAGCCCTCCTGCACCCCGCGGAACATGGCTGCAGACCCGGCACAGTGCGCAGGCACAGCCCCGCCTTTACGATGCAGCGCGCATGCGCGGCAGCACTGAGGGACCGCGGGCGGGGTTTGCTTCAGCTTCAGCAGCTCTATGTATTCGCTTCAAACGCGGTTTTGTCAGTGCCCCTCTGCTTGCCGGTTGTCACTCAGCAATAAAGCGTAACGGAATATTGGTGAGAGGGCTCAGCCCCTCTTGTCGTACCACCAACATCCACCTCTGACGGTGAGAGCCAACGTGATAAAACAGGAGGCATTACTTTCAGAGCGGCCCTCATGCTTTTGCGCACACCTTACCATCATAGAATGGCTGCCCCGCTATTCCGATCACAAAAGCCTTCCGAATGCAGATTAATAAGAGTATAATCTACTAATAACCGATGAAACTTGGGTGTGCAGCACGGGTATTTTTCAGTGTAACGCTGGGAAGGGTTAAAAGTGACCCACAGCATCTGCTGTGTCTGCGGTCAGTCAAAAATAGTTTCTTAACAGCCGTAGTCTAAGTACAGAACTGTATGAAATACCCCTTTCTGCTCATTACGGTGTTATAATTACATATCCAACATCATTAATGCTGTAGGAGTAA
This sequence comes from Callipepla californica brunnescens, assembly GCA_023055505.1. Classification (NCBI taxonomy): domain Eukaryota; kingdom Metazoa; phylum Chordata; class Aves; order Galliformes; family Odontophoridae; genus Callipepla; species Callipepla californica. The sequence continues at coordinate 36,820,558 of JALIRH010000005.1, read as the reverse complement.
ATGGTTGCATGGCTTCAATGTCTTCTCAAAAGAAAACAGAACCCCCAAAAAATGAAACATTGTGGATGAAGGAGGAGTGTTTGGTGAAAAATAGGCAGATATGTCAAGACAAATAATAAGGCATTACGCTTAATCTGTAAGGAAATATTGCCAGTTTTCAAAGATTATGATTTAAAAAGACATTGTATGCTAAAATGTACTTCCAAATTCGATGCGTATCAAGGAATGTTTTGTAAAGATGAAATAGTGGAACTGAAAAAAGTCTGTCATCCCAATAAAACTTGTTTTAAAAAGTTGTGACTCAAATGGACTCTGCTAGAAATGCTAATTACGTGGAAGCTACCATGATGGCAAAAAAATGAAAACCATTTAGTGATGTCAAGTCCATTAAGCAATGCATGAAAAGAGCACTGATTTAATTTGTCCTGATTTGGAAAAAAAAACAACAGATTTTTCTAAAACAAGATTGCCTCACCTGACTATAACCAGGTGAAGAAATAGGCCAATCTATTGAAAGAAATTAGGAAAGTAAAGCTGCTTCTTTCAAATGTTATGCTGTGGTGGTAATGAAATTACTAATGCTATGGATACAGCTCAACTTGCCATTTTTATTAGAGGTATTGATAATGAATGTAATGTCACTTATGAAAGACACAGCTAAATCTCTTGATTTGTATGAAGCAGTAAAAAAAATACATTAAAATGCTTTTCTTTAACCTTTGCTAACATATCTGGAATAAAATTCATGGCTGATGATGCAGTTGCTACCAGCAGCTTGTGTTTGATGGAATCTCTGATGGAATCTAGGAGTTTCTAGAAAATATGGATGCTGGTTACAGAGATATTTACTTTTCTGAGGCAAGGAAGCTTTAAAGAAGTCTCTTGACTAGATTTCCATAAGACCTATCTCACCAAAGATATCCCTTGCTTCACCACAACACATAATCACTTGTTGGCAGCATGTACATTGTTTCCAACAGTGAAACACAGAAGAGGAGAACTAGATCAGAAATCTCTGAAATGATCTTGAGAACTCACTAAGAATTGGAACGGCTTCCATCAAACCAGACACTGATGTGACAGTTACACAAAACCGAGGTCAAATGTTCCACTAGTTTTACCGTTTTGTTGCCCTTCTGAATTACGTGTTAGTAAAAAATGTACAAAAAATAAAAACTCGTTATTTATATTCATTTACTGTAAATTTTATACGCAGCACAATTGCTCTTCTTCACTCAATGTGGCCTAGGCAAGCCAAAAGGTTGGACATCCATGAGCTAGAGAAACACCCCCAAACTCATACCACTAACTGAACACACTGTTCTTTTATTGCCTTTCTGGAAATCCCCCCTGCTGATTTCATGAGCCCCTGTGCTATCCTCTTTTGTTTCTTTTTCCTCTGAAATGTGTACATTAATTTTTTTCATGCCTTCTTTTATGTAGCCCTCTACATTCAGATCACAGTAGGAGAACTTATAGAAGGAATAAATGTTCAGTGAATTATAAGATATCAGATGACCACTGCTCAGAAACATGTCATGGTTTTGCCTTCTACCGTCTCTAAGAAGAGTACGTCATGGAGATTTTTAACAAGTTGGTTCTGTAACATTGCCTTTAAAAAGCTTAAAACCCCGGAGGCACACCAGATTACTATGAGAATTTAAACTTAGATAAAATGCTTATTTTAAGGAATATAAGCCAGGCACTATTATTAACATAATTCACCGCTTTATTTTGGTTAATTATTACTAAGTTGAGGCACTTCTGTGGAAAGAGTACAACCGTCGAAAGACTCGAGAGTATTATACATCTATGACTTTGTTTTACTGTCATGTTGGCAAAAGAAATAGGGTGAGTAAAAGCAAAGTTCCACTGAAATAAAGACTTCAATTCAAAGATGATAGATTTCTCTAAAGAAGAACTGTACTGCACAAGCAATTGGGAAGCTTTTACTCCATGTGATATGAGCAACTGACTCTTCTATATCAGAATATTTGCTATTACGTGTGCTATAATCTACAAGTCTCGAGGTCCTTATGATTTTCATAGATCTTTAAAATAAGTATTTCTGTTCCAAATAGAAAAAGAGATGTACAAGTTGAACGACTGTCAGTGACAAAGTCCAAAATTCTGCATTCCCATTTGTAACTATTTCAATTAGCACATCCCTCATATCTGCACCACATTATGCACACTTACCATAAGTAAACATTTTTTGTAAAGTCTGGTGTGCAGTGAGAAGGTGAAAAGCAGATGATACCACCTGGCCCTGTAGGACTCTTCTGAGGGTTAAAAAAACATTGCCAACAATTCCTGCTCAAAGCAATCTTTCTTCTCAAGGCAATCAAGACATGCCAGTTAAGCACTGGCACGCTGTTTGTGCTTTTAGTTTACAATTAAGATCCTTCTGATTATGGGAAATATCAGGGCTTTCATTCCCCTAGACCAAAGCATTAAAGTACATCATTCTCTCCATCTGACTCACTTATTTCTGGAAGCTACTGCCCCATAAGAAAACGCATGCAAGCAAACATTTGCATCTCAACCACTACAGTGCGCAGAACAATGTAAGAACTCACACATTCTCCTTCAGCTTGAAGCTGATCACCGAGATGCGTGCCAAGTAACCATTTGTTTTAGTGCCTGATGGATGGATGAACAAGTGAGCATTGCATGTAGGTCCAGGAGAAAGGCTCCTTACATTTATGGAAAATGTTTTGATTTGAATTTACAAATTATTTGGATGCACACTGCATCTGGAAGTATGCACAGGTACCCTACTAATACCAGAACGGTGACTTTTGCTTATGATGCACTTTGAAGTGCAAGCCTGAGAAATTGTCATTAGCGAAAAGATGATGGGCATTCTTGGGGCATCTAGCACATCAACTTCTATCTCTGCGATCCTGACATCTATTTCAGGGAAAAGGCAACCCTACAGGAGAAAAAAATAACAAAAACAGTAAAGGCTTCGAAGTAGTTGAGCACTGTTTCAGGTCATTTAGATAATTTAGATATTGGAAATATAGGAAAAAGAATCCATCACCTAGAAAACACTAAAACCCTAAGCAATGTAGCTCTATAGATTTAATACTGTACAACAATAGCAGTGCAAGTAAGCGGGGTACAGTTCTAAATCCTTGTGTTGGAAATAAATACATCCATCAAAAAATAAACTGGAGGCAGATTAATGGAGTAAAAGGTCCCTGTGGAAATTATACATCTTCAGGAATTCAATTCCTTTCTCTACAGAAACTAATCTCCTTTATAAACGGAGGGGACCAGCAGAAGGAAAACATCTGATATTCTTGTTTGGTGAACACTTGCAAAGATGAGTAAGAATTTTGCATATGGATTTGAAGAAAAAAAGAAAAGTATCAGTGAAGTCCAACCAATGTAATTTTCCCAGATAGCCCTTTACTGAAGAGTCAGAAATACCTAGAAAGAGAACAGTATTGCAAACATGGATGGGATGATTTTATACCATCCAAGACATAAAGCAAAATTTTATTAAAAGTTTCAAGCAAGAATTTTCAGAAACTGACATGTGATGAATAAAAACCAAAGATAAAAGGTAAAAATTGAGAGGAACTGAGAAGATGTACATCTGTTTTCAATGCTGTAAAATAAAGCTCAGGAGTTTGTGCTCCTGCATAATGTGTAATCTAAGAAACAACGCTAATGGGCCTTTTGACCCGAACCGCTATGAAATATAACCAAATAAAAAAGTTAAAATGTACCCAAGTGTTATTCATCGTATTATGCAAACATCTAAAATGCAAAATTTGGCTCTGCAAGTTGGACAAGGCACGTGGCTCGACAGCCAGGTCTCTGGGTGCTGCTGATCCTGTCGGCTGGCAAACCATTTGCCCATACAGGTGAGGCACCACATAGGGCGACAGTAGCACTGCTGACATTCCCCTTCATTTGGCTCTTGGCAGTTCTTGATGAGCTTGATGTTTGCAATAGTCTGCATGCATCCTATGCACGGCTCCAGCTCCTACAGGAGAAAAATGTCACAACTATGAACTGCAAAGAATGGCTTCTGTTATTTCTCTCTAAAAGGCTTTTGGAAAACAATCTTCACAGAAGCTTAACAGGAATCTGAGTTGGACAGAACCTCACGGCAGAACTGCCTCATTTCCTCCAGTCGGGTTCATCAGAGACAAAAGACACTGAATCACAGAATCATTAAGATTGGACCTAGTCCAACCATCTCCAGTAACCATGTCCACATGTAAGTGTTTCCTGAACATCTCCAGGGACAGTGCCTCCACCGCCTCCCTGGGCAGCCAGTTCCAGCACTTGACCCCTCTTTCTCAGAAAATATTACTCCTAATATCCAACCTGAAACTCTCCTAGCACAATGTGAAGCCATTATGTCTCATTCTATCGCTGCTACGTGGAAGAGGAGGCCAACCCCCACCTCTTTACAACCTCCTTTCAGGGAGTTACAGACAGCAATAACATCTCCCCTGAGCCTCCTCCATGCAAAGAAAAAAAAATCCCAGTTCCCTTAGCTGCTCCTTGTAAGAACTGCAATACTAACCAGGTCCCCAGAAATAATACTGAAGGGAGGACTCCATGGCATTACTTACAATGAAAGCAAGTCTCAGTTAAGAATATTTATTACAGGAGAAGATCCAGCAAAACTGGGCCGTCTAGAAAAGCAACCTGTCTAAAGCCCAGGAACAGCAGCTGTTACTCCAGTGCTCCATAAACTTTCTGGACATGGAACCTCACCACATCCAAATGTTTTAATATTCTGTAGAAATTACTGTAGTACTATAGGAGACTTTCTTCTGCAATGCTATTTCTCATGTCTCAAAAATAAGATGTTCACAATGCAGTTCATTTTCTAGAGAATAAATAGCAGCAGCAGCCCGATCTACTTTTATTGCATACTTACTGAAACAGAAGGCGAGCTCAAATTAAACAAAGTTAGCAATTACAATAATCCCAGGCTCAGCTGTATTGTAAAATAAATGATTACAGTTTCACATGGATAGAACGTCTCACCTGAGTGCTTGGAACAGAATATGTCTGGTTCATTTCCACCAGAGATGTAAAAGTTTCGAGAAATAAATCACTAAGGCTTTGATGGATCACAACATTAGCTGCATTGCTGATGGGAGCACGGAGCTTCTCTCGGAGCTCCCCATACTCTGCGGAGTTCAGCCTTGAAAAAGAAAAGATAGAATAAAATGTTACCTCAATTATCCATTCAGAGACCCTGGCAGTACCTTGCAGATGTTGACATCAAAAAAGTGGGTACATAGAAAACCCAACTGTTCTGCTGTGTTTCTTCTGTTTGTATTTTTAACCTGGTATATCTTAGAACATGCAGTCCTCCTGCCTGGATCCCAGCTCGTGTATATAAGCAAGTTCAGGCTTCATGCCCAGTCAGCTAAGTCAATATCATGAACAAAAATACATATATCATGAATTAGCCATAAAACACTGCATGCACAGTTTCTGTTCACCTTTTCAGAGCCTGTTTCCTTACACTGTAAGTTAATTACAGTAATATATAGTTAACCATAGTATATTAACTCCCGAGGACAGAAATAAGTTACCGTACAATGAGGCGTGTATCATGTATTGGGGCAGTACACGTAATTATCAAAGGAAAGTCAGTATTAATGTCTATAATTCCCTGATGCAATTATAGATCAGAACTGAAATTTCACAAAGGCTGAATGTGACATATGCTCTGATCTCAGGTCGTGCTTCACAGCAGTTTGCTTCCAGTAAAGGAAGACTCCTTGAGTCCCACAGACCTCACATGGCACACAAGACCTTTTACAGATCCTGTAGTGACACACTACTGTTGTTACCCTTTAAAATATAACTCTGAACTCCCCAGCTCCATGTTTCCACTCATTAAACAGCTCAGTCTTTCTGCCCCAGCTCAGCTCCTGCAGCACAGCACAATGCAACGCTCATCTTTAATTCCTGGTGGTCTCCATTGGTTTAACTGCTGAAAGATAATACATTTTGCTGACTGCAAAAATAAGAGACCTTTGTGTCCAGATAAAGAACTCCCATTGAGCACACAGGGAAATGCGGCCTGCCTACACAGAAGGAATTTTCTTTCAGAAACATCCCTACTTCTGATTCTGGAAATACAAAGTGATCCTACATTCCTAAGTGAATTTTGTCCTGTGGCACTTTTCTTAAATGTTGTATGATTGCACTCCAGAATATTTGCTATTTTTGATGCATCTTACTACAAGAACTTCTAAAAACTCTTCTTGATGGTGTTTTGCTTAGCCACAAAATTCTGTGGTTTGGATTTCTTTTCCCTAAATGTAACTGCTGAGGATCTCGTGCTTTTCTCAGTATGATGGGATGTAGTTTTATCACTTAGAGAAGAAGAGAATTATTTGTTTGATACTTATTTGTTCACCACTCTCATAGGTCTAAAGAAGTGTACTCTTAGGATCCTATAATGCCTACCTCAACTTCTCTGTCTGAGCATTTCACCTGATGTCTGACACCTCATCTCTATGCCTTCCTCATGCTTTCCAGGATCCTTTTATTCACCTACAAGTCTGCCTGCTTTCCATTACCTGGCAAATACACGTTGCTGACATTTACAACAACAGACATTCAAAGACCTTTTCAAATATATAATTGCAGGAGGACAAACTCCCTTTCATGACACAAGAACAAGGAAGACTTTAGCACCATTCTGATCATTGTTAAGGAGTTGTACTTTTGCCCAGCTACAAAGGAAGACTGCTAAAAAAAAAAAATATCTGAGGCCCTCGGAAAACAAGACCTAATTGCTCATAGCACATTTACTATGATTTACTGCTATTAGAACTCAATCAGAAATTGCTTGCAATTACTTCCTTGCTTTAATGGCATCTGACTTGTAGTAGCTCAGTGAAAACTCTTTTAAGCAATGACAAAATCGGGAGCCTTGTGCAGTCAGAGGGGTGAAAATACATAATCACCAAGGTTGGAAAAGACCTACAAGATCATCCAGTCCCAATATGAGTGAGGAACGGACAAGTTAAGAAACATCTCTATTTCTTCACCACCAAAATCGGTGAGACCAAAGACTTGAAGATTCTCCCTTCGTTTCCTATTCTCCATCTCTCACCTGAATTTTTCCAGATACTTCTTTCTGTACCCAACACAATCTTTTTCCTAAGAGTGGACCAATCAGAGCGGTCCCTCTTTCTGTTTTCCCCATTGTGCATTTATTATTCTGGGTACACGAATCTTTCTAAACAACCTTTCTTCACTGTATTGCATAGCAGAACTGTGCATACAGCATCTCTGAGCACCAGGCAGGGAGAAAGAAACGAAACTCAAAAAGCTTTCAATTTTCCCCAAACACTTCATGAAAGATCACATATATGGCATAAATGCAAAGTGTTGTTTTGTTTTACCGGATATCAAATGCCTTCACGTAGGGATTAACACTGGCAACACGGATGGTGAGGAACTGCACGGGCATGTTTGAGTCTGGTGTGAGTTCGTGCTGCCTGGAGTCTGTCACAGTCAAATGAATGTCCTGCTGCTGGGCGACATGTAGGCAGTAAGTGGTGACCTTGATCACCCACGTGTCCGTAACGATCACCCTCGCTCCTGGGGCTCCCGTGGCAAATTTGTCAATTCTCCTAAATTCTGTATTGATGGAAGAAGCCACTGCCCTCCAACCTGACTGCGGCAGAGCATAAACAGAGAGCATCCGGGCCAGTGGGTGGTTATTCCAACCCTTCCGTGACCAGTAGTACGCCAGCATGCTGCTGACTGCTGGAAGGAGAACGGCGAAGAAGAAGAAAGTTTTCCATTCTTTTGAGGCCAGGTAGAAAAAACAAAGGTGTTTTTCAGGTGCAGCGAAGCACATTCCAAGGTAATAACCTGCAGGGAAACGGAAACAATTAAGTGCAATGGCTTCAACTATTAAAGGACAAGAAGTGTGAAGAGCAGCTGAGGTCCCTTGGTTTATCGAGCCCACAGCAGAGGAGTTGAGTGGAGGCCTCATGGTGGCTACATCTCCTCACAGGGAGCAGAGGGACAGTGACAGGGCCCAAGGAAACGTCATGGAGCTGTGTCAGGGGAGGGACAGCTGGGGTTAGGGACAGGGTCTGCACCAGAGGCTGGTGGGCATGGAACAGGCTGCCCAGGGCAGTGGGCACAGCCCTGAGCTGCTGGAGCTCAGAGAGTGGTTGGACTGCACTCACAGCCATATGGGCTGATTTGGGAGAACAGTGGGACGAGATGATCTTAGTGGCCTTTCTAACCGAAATAACTCTTATGGTTTTGGAGTGGTTTCACATGGAGCCTGATTCAAACCTTGTGAGTCCAACTTGCAATATTCTACGATTCTCTGATTTTAAGTACACCAATTAACACAGACCTCTAGTTAACCTGTTCATTGACGGCACGTGGACAACTCTTAGCCAAGAGCACATTCTCTACTTCACATCCTTACCCATCACCGATTTCTCCCCAGAACACACTGCTAAAGGAAGCCCACGTGAACTTCCAAGTTAAACATCATCCCTTAGCAACTCCACGTGCAAAGAACCCTGACGGACAGAGCACAGCAGCACACCGTGCCCGCCCCGAGGCGGCTCCGGAGCCCACCCCCCCGCCCGCCGCTCACCGAGGGGCAGCAGGGAGTGCGCCAGCAGCGTGCCGGTGCTGCGCCGCAGGTGGTACTGCACGAAGGCCGCGTCCTCGCTGCCCAGCCACGCGCCCAGCAGGCTCTGCACCGTCAGCCCGGCCGAGCGCACCTCGTCCGGAGGGAAGACGAAGCAGACGGCGAACACAAGGTAAGCCAACGTGAAGGTCACCGCCGGACTCTCCATCCTGCGCCGCGGCGCCCGCCAACCGACCCGGCCGCGGCGGCACGGCCCGGCGCCGCGAGGCACTCTGGGAGCGGTAGTTCCGCGCCGGCACTCCGCCCCTGGGCCGGGTGTAAAGTGGGAAGCCGGGATTCCGCCTCTGCTGCCTTCCGCAGGGCCGGGCCGTGCGCTGCTCGGGGGACGCGTGGCTTTATGCTTAACGGCTCTGGCAAACGAAATCAGTCGGGAGTTCTAAACTTCAAAGAGCCTTCCGTGTGTTCAGGGCACACCCCCATCGAGTCCCACTCCCCTGCAGCACTGCTCCACCAGATGCTCAGAGCCCCTCCAGCCTGACCTTGAATTTCAGGCCCCATCCATCATCTCTCTGGGCAACCTGTGCCAGTGCCTCACCACCCTTAGTGTAAAAAACATCTTCCTTACATCCAGACTGAATCTTCCCTCTTAGTTTTGTGGCCCAAGGGATGTTTGTCCTGTGGAATTCATGAACTTTGTTTGTGGAATGAAGATTAACACTACAAATCAGGTTGTGAAACTGCAAGCTTTCTTTATTATTATTATTTTTTTAATTACTATTGTTTATTTGGGAGTTGGTTGAATCAGAATGATATGCTGATATGCTGTGAGGCTACAGAGGACTGAACATATCCAAAACACAGCAAAGGGTGAACTCTTGTTCCTACTGACATAGAAATGTCAGAATCATCATAGAATCATATCATGGAATGGCTTGGGTTGGAAGGGACCTCAATGATCATCTAGTTCCAACCCCCTGCTGTGGGCAGGGTTGCCAACCACTAAATTAGGCACTAAGTCAGCTTGCCATGAACACCTCCTGGGATGGGGCACCCACAATAGTAACGACAATAACTAATAGCCACATAAATTGCTGTTTGTCTTTGAATGTAACAGAAACCCTGCTGGCATCCTGTAGTAACCACAAGCTGCAGCGTTTGTCTTATAAAGAAAAAAAGGGGAAACTGAACAACGGGAGAAGCACAGCAGAGAAATACTCATGCAACTGAGAGGGAACTAAGTAAAAAAGAAATGCAGCCCCCACAAAATGAAGTCTTACGGTGGCAGGTCGAGGTGTTACTGATGTGAGCAGTGGTTGGGAATTCAGTTATCTGGTGATTTTTGAGTCAAGAGCGTTATATTGATAAAATTACACTTGGATTGCAGGCATCTTATTTCATTCTCAAAGATGTCACTGTTACCTAGTTGACTGCAAGAACTGTTCTAATTGATGGAATGAAGATTAGTAATAAAAATCAGGTTGTGAAGCAGCAAACTGTTGTTCAGTGTTAATTTAATCAGAATAGAAGAGAGACTGTAAAGATATTTGGGGCTATGGGGGACTGAAGGTTTTGTGCTGGAGGAGGGGAAGAGGCAAAGTGCTGTCACTGAAGATGACAGAAGACCACAAGGATTTATCAACATAGATCTCTGAATAGAACCCAAGCTTAAAAGCAGATCTAGACTTAGGAGCTGATCCTGCATTAACTTTTATATTGTCAAGTTTCATTTCCTTCAAAGGGCCCTAGTGGTAAAAATCAAATGAAATACTTCATGGTTTTGAAGAAGTGGGCCACAGTACATTCTGCAACATGTTTTCAGAAATAGCTGATTTGAAAAAGTAGATACACCATGTATTTTAGCAGCGTATTTTTAGAAATACAGTTGTTGAATTGTTAGATTGTGTGATTATTCTTGCTGTTATAGCTTTCAGAAGTTTCAGATAGCTGCGGATTATGTACCAGAAAGCATGTTGTAAAGCTGTTCTGTTTTAACAAGAGAACTTCAGCAAAAGAAATGCAATAATGAAATGATACAAGGCTTATCAAACGTTAGAAGAAGCCAGGGCCTCCACACAACGCTGAATTGTCTCACTCTGGGAGCAGGTTGGGATGCAGCAGGCAGATATCAACACACTCCCCTCTATCCTCCTCATTTTCCAGTATGCATCATTACAAGACACGTTGCCGAACTTATCCCTATCCAAGGACAAACAGATGTCCAGAAATCATGGCCAAGCGCTGAGCAATTATTATGATTTTGGTACCTATCAATTACTTACAATGGGCATTCTACTGAGCAGGAGTCAGTAAAGAATGTTTATCCAGTGAGTGAGCAAGGACAGTGAGCACTGTCACAATGCAAAAGGGCACTGGACAGTAAAAGACCATGAAATAGAAGGCTGGAAACCTCATGATTATGATGATATAGGTGCATACATTAATCATTTCGTGGGTGACGGATGAATATGTACTATCTGTGGAAATACAACAGACTGAATCGCGTCATCTTCAAAGCGCCTGTGGTGAAAGCATCCCCTCCGCTTCCCAGCGCTGCTAATAAGGAACACCTGACTTAACGGTAACAAAACTTTGCTGTTAAGTTACTACACACTGAACGTGGAGTCTTTATGGAGTGTTGTTGTTCTTTTTTTTTCCCTGAATCATTCCGCGTTCCCCTGAGGGACGGGTCTAAAGGAGGAGGCGCTCCTCCACCCCACCCCTCACCCAGCGCTTCCCAGCGCGCCTCGCGCGGCCGCGCGATCCTATTGGCGGAAAGCCTCGAAAGTCCCCGCCCTTCCATCAGGACGCTTTCCGGATTGGACGCCGCCTTCCGAATACCGCTTTCTCATTGGCCAGCCGGAGGCGCCGTTGAAGTTTGAAATCCTGAGGCGGTTGTGGCGGAGCGGGTTGCGCTGCGGGTTTAGCTCCTGCCGCCAGGTAGGGCTGGGGGCCGCTTTATTGGGGGGGGGGGGGGGTGCGGATCGCCCCGCTCGGTTTGGGTGTGTGGAGAGCTTTTAGGAGGAGTCCTGAGGTCTGGGAAAGGGTCGGTTGAGGTGGGTACTCGGGGACCCCTCTGCTGGAGGGAGCTCGTGCTGAGGGGGGGGCTCAGGAAGGCTGTAGGGGCGCATCCGTGCCCCTAAGGCATCCGTGTTTTGAGGGCGGTGTGGGGCTTGGGGGACTGCCCTCAACACGGGGGTTTCGTGGGGCTGATCCGCTTTTAAGCATTGCTATGGGCGGCTGCCTCTGGGGCTAGGCTGTCTTTTGTTCCCTACCATGAGCTGTGGGGGCACGATGGACATAGCAAAGCCCCCAGGGCTGTAGTTCCATTTCTGCCTGTTTTTGGCCAAAGCTGCTACGTCCTTTCCTTCTTGGAATGATTTGAAAGCGAGGTGTCCTCTAGAGGTAGAGGAAGGTTGTGGTTATGATGGAATTGATTAGTTGCAGAAGTGTTAATTGGTGCTGACTTGAGATGCTAGCTCTAGAGAAGATAGCTGTCAGCTCTGCGTCAGTTTGTGGGGAAACACAGCAGCACGTGTCCCAGCTCACTTGTGAGTTGCAATTGACACCTGAAATCTAGCTTGAAACACGGGGCATGCTTGTTTGTACCAAGTTGCTCTGTCTGGAGATGGTGCTCTGTGTCTCAGATGCTGGAGAACTTGAAAAGGGCAGTTCAGTAGGAAAAAATCTATTAAGAACTCTAAAAGTACTACTTATTCTATGGTTTCTGAGACCATGCTTTGTTTTGGTTGTTGTGCTCCAGTGACCAGTAGGCAACAGGAGCTGTCAGGAAGCCCTCAATTAATGGGTGATGGTTACCTGAAGTTTACTTAGTGTCAGTGAGCTGATGTTCACTCACAAGTCCAGAATGGAAGACTGCCACTTGGACCTATTTATTAGTCTTCAAACACATGAAGCAGTTTCATTTTGTGGCTGGCATTTTGTAGATGGTGCTGCCAACTTCAATACGTTTTGGTCTTTGTTTCTAAAGATTGAACAGTGACAGTCTTTAAAGATTCAGTTCATCTGTTATCTTAATTACAGTTCCCATTGGAAGGAAGTTCTTTGCTTTCAGTTCTCCAGTAATATACACTTATTTTTGTGAAATAACTTGAGCTCAAGTGTGTTTGTGCTGAAAGCTGAAGAAGAAATGAAGAAACAGCAGGTAGAAGTGTACTTTACTTACCACTGCTGCTGTATCTATTGTTTGCATTCCATTGCTGATTAAAATTGTTGTCGGGATTGCAGACAAAGCAGTAAACTTCAGTGGAAAGCAGGAAGCAGACTTTCTCATAGGGATAAATGTAAGAGTAGGGAAAAGCGTGCAGACACATGAATGTGGAAATTTCAATATACAAGGGCAATGAGATTGAAAACATGGCTTAAAGTTTTCAATGGGAGGTGCTTCTTACCTCTTTATGATAATGAAAATAATCATTTGGAGTGTAATTTTATTGACTGCATGACAGAAGATGCACAAGGAAACTAACAGTCAGGTGCTTGTTCAAATCAAGCATCTGAGATCATTTGGAATGGTTGTCCAGTGCAGAAAGTCAGCTTTCCTATTTGAGGATCCTGATTATCTTGCATGGGTCCTGTATGTACCCCTTATAACACCTCAGTTCTCCTGAGAGAAACTGATTTGCTGGTGGCTTGTCAGATAACACTGCTTCTCAGGAGATGTCTGTGATGGATGTTGGCTATGCCCAGATCTTGCTTAAAATGCCTTTGTGGTCTGGTCCTTTTTTGCTTTTAGTTTGTTTTTAGCAGTAGCATTATGGGAAATTGTTTCTGTAATGCTTTAGAACAGAGGTGATTCCAGTGGGAATAAAAAGTAGACAGAGTTCCTGTATGTAAAGCTTATTAGCTTTCCTGGGCCACTTGTAGTGTTCTTTGTCTATATCTAACTTATGTAAGCTTTAATTTCTAGTCCTTTAGATTAAAGTACTAGTAAAATTAGGTAAGTCTTTTCTGTCTAGTAAGGCTTTTGTGCATGTCTAATGTAAGAGCAGTATTTAAGAATTGCCTACTTTTCTTCCCCCTACAGATTTGCATACTAGTAATGTCTATACAACAAAGGATTCTTAAATACCACGTGCTTCACAAAAGCAGGGGATGTTCAGACAGTGCAGGAAAAAGCTGAATTCATCTTATTCAGGACTGATCCTGAACGCATCTTAACTAAGCACATCTGTTTTGCTTTTTGCTGATCAACAGTGTAGCAGTGACGGTCATTTCTCTGGTTTATTCACATAGTCTCACCATATTACAAGAGATGTGACAGTGTCTCTACTGATTTTAGGGGGTTTGGAATGAAGAAATGACAGAGCTCCCTTTAAAGGATGGGCAGCTGAATTAGTGGGGTTGTATGTTAAGTAGAAAACATAAGCAATTAACTTGCTAGACCACTAGCAAAAGCAGAGGAGCTGGTCACGTGCTGTGTTAAGGTGCTGCCAGAGTCTTGAGATACAGCTTTTAATGTGAGGATCTCAAATACTTCTCAGGTCACCTTTGAAGTGATGTTTGTGTTTGCTGCGTGTTTTTTCTTTTTTTTTTTTGGCTGGCCAGTGCCAGGGTTCTGACTTCTCCAGCTATCTGAAAGTACATCTGGCTGACCACACCCTCTCATTCATGCCCCGATGTTGTGTGTTGATACTGTAGAATGAGTCTGCAGATCTTAAATGCAGAAAATGGGGAAAACAACAGCGATGATGTAACGGCGGAAGACTGTGGCTTTTACTTTGCCCTGCCGGAACCTACGGGGAGACCGTCTATTCTGCGCCTGTCCCAGAAAGAAAACCTGCCACCAAAAAGTGTGGCCAAAGTTATGAAGGTAAAATTTTGTTTTCGTATTGGGGATATTCTTCTACGATCTACAGTACTGAATGTACGTGGTAGTCAGAGATTGAAAATATTCTGATATTCACATCCTCCTTTTTTTTTTCCTTCCCTTGCCCTCCTCATGTTCCTTTCTTAAAGGTAACCTTTCAAACTCCTCTAAGAGATCCTCAGACCCGAAAAATATTAAGTCCTACCATGACAGACAAACTTGAATCTACTTTCACGCTTGATGATTGCAGTGAAGCCTTCCAGGATGATCCATCTGTGCCCATCAGCGCGGAGTGAGTAATGTATTCACTGCTTGTAGTGTTTGCAATGTGGGACATAATCAAGTTAATTTCCCCCCATTATAAACGTGTGTATTTACATTCTAAGCTTGTGTAACGAGATGGAAGCTGCATGAAAGAACCTAAGTCAGTGCTGATTTTGATACGCAAATCTCTTCCCAAGATAACTAATTACTTTTAGGAAAGCCTTATCTTGGTTGTACTGCTGAATACTGAACCGTGTTTCTAAGTCCTTCATTAAATGATTTCAGAGAAATGTCTGTTATTTATTCATAATAAATTTTGTAGGAAAGAGGTACACTAGACGTTGGATACAGAACTGCTTCATACAGTAAGGTTTTCATGGATCGAGAGAATCCTGGAGTTAATCAAGCAAGAGATGAGATGTTAAGGCTTGCATTTTAACTCCTATTTCATCTCCTCAGACTTTCTTCTGAGAAGTATTATTTGAGTGGTTAGCTGGAATCAACACCTTGAGTCAGTGTGTGTTGAGATTAAAGTAAATGCGATAATAGTGAATGTAACATCAATCCCAAGGACAATATATGAACTTGTGTCTCAAAGAAGCTCCTGGAATGTGTCTGGAGAAGAGCACAAGTTCTGCCATGTTACAGATGAGGGCTTTGCAACCTCTCCTTTACTCTAATGGTGTAATGATCCCATGGTATGACTGCTATTTACATAGGTGGGCCTCCATTAATGTTTTTTTTTTTCACCCTTCCTTGAACTTGTGCAAACATCTGACATCTGTAGTGCCCAGTGGCAAGAAGGCTTCGACCTTAGTTTTTGTGTCTTCAGGAAGTATGTCCGGTTCTTTCAGCTACCCTATACTCTTCCCAGTTTCTTGTATTCGGGGCAGGGACGAGGGAGAGAGATTGGAACACTTATGTGTTTCTTAAACGTTTATATTTGCTTCAACTATTGATTTGTATTGATCCTCCAGTTCAGAAAAGTTCCACTAAGCCAGCCACCATTGTTTTTAAGTAATACTGTGTTCATTTCAGACATTGCTTAAATGAATATTGAGTACACGTGGCTCAAGTGCATTAAAAAGGCATCTAATTGGGTTTAGGTGCATAAATGTGTTTCAAGACATTTCTTTTACTGTGCATATCCTTTCTACTTTTAAACTATATGGATTTGCAAGTAAACTGAAGAACTTAGTGTTGCTGAAGGATGGCACTTAGAACTAACACGGTCATTAGTTCCTAGCAGATGTGTAGCTCTTGACTGGCATTTATTAGGTTAAGCACTGAAGGAGAATGGGAGGAGCCTTGAGTAGTTGAACAAGTCTGGGGCTGAGCTATTGCAGGGAAGAGGCTCTAAACCGGGTGAGGAGAACTTTGTGAACTCTGTCTCCTGCTTTTGCTTTTGGGTTTATCGAAGTGGTGTTTTTACTGCGTGACTTTTAATCGTGTTTTGCTCTGCAGGAGATATGAATGGCACATAGAAATATCTGCTTAGTCCAGGGACAAAACAATGGGAGGAAATCCTGTTTCAGGAAGTAATGGCTTAACTCTCTGTGGTCTGAGGCATAGCCTTAGAAGTTAAGTTTGGGGAACTAACAGAGACAGCAGTAACTTGTAAAATACCCAGTCGTAGCAAATGCACAAACTTGTTCTTTAACCTGTTGAATCTGCTGAGAATCTTATTTATTTTGTTACGTTCTTACTGTAGTGAACTTTTGTATGTTGCTCTTTGGCTCTGCTGTTGCATGCAGCTTAGAATACTTAAAGTTCAGAATCTTTTTGGATATATACGTGGCTGATATGGTGGCGTATACTTTTAAGTGTGTGTTGGGGGGAAATCTGCAAGAATGACCAAACAAAATAATGACTAGAATTGGAGAATCTGAGTCACGGTTCTGTTTGGTCCTAGTCTTGTGAGTCTGTCGTGACTCATGGATGAATTTACAGAGGAAATGTACCACTTGTTGTGCTTGTATTCAAACTGCTCGCTGTTCATAATTCATAAGCAGTGTGTATTTCACACTGCTTAGTGAAATGGAAATATCTGTATGTTGCTGTGATGACTGGCATGAGGTAGCATAGCTGTGTGCAGAACTGATAGCTTAAGAATACTGAGTGCCTTCAAGGGTTGATCTCCCTGTATTTCAGCCTGTGCTGGCTCGTGATTTCAGACTGTTAGGTATTAACTGAATTCTTGTTAGAGTATTCTTTTGTTGTCAGCTCTCATTAAAAACAAAACAAAAAATGATTATCTGAGAAAAGCTGCTTGTGCATGTCTTTAAATACGATGTGAAATGATATCTTTAAAAAGAAAAAAAAGCTATACAATGTGTGATCTGACTTTTTTTTTTTTTTAAAGCAGCATAAGTCAACAGAAGACTGAAGCTGCAGCAGGTGATACGGAGATTAATAAACAAATGCCAGAGAAAGTCAGCGCTGCTCCTTACCCAGATGATGAGATGCCAGTGAAGAGCCGAGGTTCCTACAGTCTTGATTTTGATAACTTAAATGACATCAATCCCTTTCAGAGTTCAATGCAGCTGCAGAACTCTCCTGGAAATCTGCAGAAGTCTCCTGTAAGGGTATCCAGCAGCCCTGAGAAAACATCTGAAAAAAGTAGCAGTTCTCTTCCACTGGATAATACAGCTTCTCCTACAACAACGAGTACAGAGTACCCCAGTGAAGAGGATAATACCTTTTCCTCTGGAAAAAAATCTGTTCTATTAGAGTTGGAGTCTAATAAACCTGATCTGTTCCCAGAGAAAGCTATCAGTGGCTCTCTGCAGGAGTCTCCTTCCACAGAAGTAAGCCAAACTGATAAGTCTGGCAGTTTGGGTCCTATTAGTTCTGATGTGAACAGTTCTCCCAAAACTGGGGAATCAAAGCTTCAGAATGTTCCAGTACCAGAAAAAGCTTCAACAGAAGAGTTGAAACCTTTAGAAGAGCCTGCTGTCTCCAAAGGGGAACCTGCAGAAAAGCCTGCTGTCACCAAGGCTGGACCAGTAAAACTGGAATTTGATTTTGATAATACCAGTGTTAGAAAACCACCTCCGAAGAAACTAGGTAAAAGACCTGGAATTAAACCACCTTCCAAAAAAACTTTTAATACCAAACTGAAAGCGGAGAATACTGAAGTGGAAAAAAAAAGTAATGTGGAAGATGAAACTCCTGTACCTAAAGCATCTTATAAGCTTGACTGGGACAAACTCGATGATCCGGACTTCAATCCATTTGGAGGAGGCTCTAAAATTTCCACCTCACCCAAGTGTTCTGAGCCCAGCTCTCAGAAAGTTTCCCAGCAAGAGGAGCAAGGTAGTACCTCACCAAGGAGGGAGCATCTTCCAGTGGAGCAGGATAACAGACCAACTACCTGTGAAATTCCTGAAAAGAAAGAACCAAGAAGTCTGTAAGTAAATCTGTGTAACTGAATATAAGGGTACCTTGTACTAGGGAAGATAGATTATATCTGCCTTATAGCTACACCTCCTTGACTTCCTTCCTCCAAGGATGGCTGACTTTTTTTGCACACCATGACCTTTAATGCAATATGTTGCAGCAGAGACCTTATTGGAGAAACCATCTCCAGGTGGCTAGCTATAGGCAACATGTATTCTTAAATCTGAAAGGGTGGGATCAGGTGTACATGGGAATACTGAAGAACTTGGTCATGTAGCTCCCTCCATAATCCAAGACTGAAGAAGAATGAGTAGTATTGGGTAAGTACTACTATATCTCAAAATAAATAAATAAAAAGCAGGCAGTATTGCAAGTCATGCAGCTTATGGAGGAACTAGGCTGCTCTGTTCTGTACTTTGTGTCCTGGCTGAGCTCTGAGGTTCTGTTTTTTTCCTTTGGATTTTTTTTTGCTGTCTGAATTCTGTTTGCAATAAAAATGCCTGTCACAGAAGTTAACGCTTTGTCGCCAGGTGAAGCAAAGTTTTTCTACTTGAGGATGGGAGATGTTGCACTAGGATCCTGCAATTAAAATGCAGTGTTGCATAAAGCAGTTGCTTACCTGAGGTGGACTGGCAGAAGATGCTAATTTGGTAGAATTGCTTGCTCTTTTTTGTGATCAGCTCCTGCTTGCCCAAGTGAGAAGTTATGGTTCTGCTGTTATCAGTAACTGAAGTATTGCACCTCTGTAGTGAGGTTATGTGGTTTAAATCAGTAATCAACATTGTTTTAGTGGGAAGGGTAGCAGGATGCTTGTAATTCTATTAATTATACAAAAGCCTTACTTATTGAAGAAGAAAATCAACAAAAAACAGCAGCAGAGATAGGCTTCTCAAGTGAGAAGAACATTAAGTGAATAGGAACAAGTGATTCTGCTGTGATTTTTTTTTTTATTTTTATTTTTTTTTCTGCTTCCCACTTAAGGCTGCTCCTTATGGAAGGAGAGCTTCCTGTCCTTTAAGTTGTCACCAGACAAGGCAGAATTTACATCTTTGCCTTCCTGGATGTTTCCTGTACATGGCAATAGAAAATCTCAAGCTTATTTTCTTCAGTATCTGATCTATAAATAAAAAATAACAAAACTATTTGTGACTACGATTTTGATTATTTTTATTCTTCCTCTTCTAAGGGAAATCCAAAAGCAAAACGTGGTAGAAGATGAGCCAAGAAAGCAAGAAGACAAGCCAGAAGTTCAAGGACAAACTGAACTTCCAGGAGAGCTATCCATGGTAAGGTATAGAAAAG
This sequence comes from Callipepla californica brunnescens, assembly GCA_023055505.1. NCBI lineage: Eukaryota > Metazoa > Chordata > Aves > Galliformes > Odontophoridae > Callipepla > Callipepla californica. The sequence goes on along the minus strand of JALIRH010000005.1, from coordinate 36,801,143 downwards.
ATTCTTAACCAAGCTGTTCCATGAAACATAGTTCTTTGCCACTGAACCTTTTCAAACCCATGTTTGGTATTTTATTGAAGAACTATTTTTCATGAATCTTGTGCAGATCTAGAGTGAATGTAAACTGTGGAGACTTCTCTTTTGAAGGTAACATCAGAAGGCAGACAATTGGTACCTTGGTATGTGGTATCTTTTTTTCATCTGCAGTTGCATGTAAGGATGCACACAAGGGTGTGGATTCTTAAAAAGTGACTCTTGTAGTTTAGTGTTGATGCTGTTTATTTTCTGTCTGTGGATTACTGTGGCTTATTATGCTGGCTGCTGAGATAATTTGTGGCAAACCAATTTGATAGTTATTGTGATTTTCATTTTGCATTTAAAATTATTATTTTAACAGTAAAAAGGATTGTTTTTTTTTCTCTTCAGGAGAAACAAATAAGCCCATCTAAAATGTCTCCAGCTAATGTCCCCTCCCAAGATAATTTAGTTTCTGCTGACAGTGGAAAAAGGTCAAAGTCTGCAGAAGAAATTCAACCTACTTCTCACAGAACTGAAATAACAGCAGATCAGCAGACAGCTAGCACTGAACCTGAAGAGCTCTTCAGACCATCAGCAGAAGGTAAGGGCAATCCTTTAATATAAACTGGGAAGGCATTGTCACGATAAATTCATTTCTTGTCAGTTTTGATGTTGATTCTAGCTTTTATTGTCTTCTACTTTACTCTTTCAAAAGGACTAAAAAACACAGTAACTATCAGGCTGGGGAGCATACCTCAGTTTACTTATAACTTTCTCTGGAGTGAGCTAAACTCAAATAGCTAACTGCAAAAATGAGTGTTGGAAACAATATTGTTTCTGTTTTTAAGGAAACAAACAAAATGTCTGTCCTTAAAAATAACATATGCTATTTCTGGTATGAAGAGTTTTCTAAACTGGGAGCACTAGAGGTAAGCAACTACCTGTCACTGAGTTGTGTGGGTTATTCAAGCAGTACTGAGGACTTGCAGCACCGATTACCTATTGCAGTGTGGATGGTCTTTCTGCACTTACGTGTGTATCCTGAATGGTTTCTATATAGCTGTAGTTGAACACTTGGAAAGATTATTCCTTGTAGGACTATTGTGTGGGAGGATGAGCCAAGTGACTGCAGTACAGTCTGACACTTTCCTTAATGCTTTATTGGAATCAGTAGATTGAGAAACAGCTACATCTTCATTGTTCAGCTTAACCTACTACTAATTGCAGTGGTGTGATTAGCAGTCTTACTGTTTTATGGGCCATTGTATAGAGGAGTAGAATGTCTGAGCCTGCTTGATGCTTAAACCGTGGTACAGTAGAAGTTCTTCAGCTGTATGCTGAATTTTGCGTGTTCTTGACAGTATTTGGGGAAAAATAGTGGCTATAAATTAGTTTAGGAGACTGTCAAATTATTTTATTTCTCAGTTTGAGTTAGTCTTCCATCTCCTAAAGTAAAACACCTCATGAGAATAGAGGTGTTTTTTGTACATGCAAGATTATCTGTTTCAGAATGTAGATGTTTCTGTGAGATACAGTGAAGATGTAATACTGCTATATAATTTATTTTCCAGTTCTAGGAATGGGCATAGACTATCTGGAGCAATTTGGAACTACATCTGTGAGTATGATATTGAAATGCTTTGTTTACCTCCCTGGCTGAGGAAAAAGGAAATTGTCAGACCTTATGTTTTCATGAAGTAGCTTGACTTTGAACTTAGAGAAATACAGGTTCTTATTCACAGGAATGTGTCTATAAGGCATGGAGTGGTGGTGAGGAAATGCAATTGTAAGTAATTTTGCCTAAGGATCAGAGGTCCTGTGTTTCCAGTTTGCAGTTGTGCTTTTTTCTTACAGTGGTAAGGTCAGATGGATGATGTTCCCATCACTGGTTGCCAAAGCAAGAACACAATGAAAGAACATTGTTTTGAAAAGTTTTAAGCTTCTCTGTTTTATGGGCATTTTCAGGAAATCTGTCTCTAAATTGGGCATGTCGTATTTCAATCAGTTCAACTCTGTGGTTTTTTTTTTCCCTGCTTTGAGCCAGAGTAGGTGTGGCTTTGAATGTACAAAGAGTACACTGAACTGAAAGTGTATTTTTTTTTTTATTTTAGATCTGCTGTTTGTCCTGAGACTGCTTATTCAGCTTAGTGCCATCTTTATCTTTTAGCATCTTCTGCTGATTTTGAATAGTTAATAAAAACTTGCTCTTTTGGTTTTATCTGAGTGGAGGACTGAGATAACTTGATGTTACGTAAGGACTTAAGAACTCAGTGCCCACAAGCTTAAGTATTTTTCTCCAGCAAACAATGCTCTGGCCACAGAATAGACTTGCCCTCCCTCTGGAGGATTATTTGTGTGTAGGGGGGGTGGAAGTGGGGGCTCATCTACAAAGCAGCAAATCTGCCACTTTATGCCTTTTCTCCTCAGTTCAAAGAGTCTGCTTTGAGGAAGCAATCGTTATATTTGAAGTTTGATCCTCTGTTGAGAGACAGTCCCAGAAGGCAACCAATTTTTGGTACTACTGAGGCAAATTCCAACATCATGACTGCTCCACTTCAGAGTGGGTAGGTATTGATTTAATCTAGGCTGCAGTGCTTAGCTTTGCAAGGAAAGGCAGCACTTGAAAATAATGGTATATGTTTGTTCGTTTTCAGCCCTATTGCTGATTTAAGCAAACTACTCGAAGAGGCTGAGAAGCCTGCATCAAGCCTTCAAAATGAGGAAAAACCCAAAGGACTCGATCTTCTAGGAACGTTTACAACTTCTGTAAGGGTGTCTGGAGTGATATAAACTTTTACACTGATCATTTGGGGATCAGTCAGAATATGGAGTTAAGATTTATGCAGGGCTTCTAGGGATTGCAGAATACTTAATGCTCATTTATACTGTCATCTTAAAAAGGTTGGATACCCTTTATGTGAAGTTGAACTTTTGATGGACTTAATGTTCTTGTATGAATTTCTTTTTGGTTGAAGCTGATGGTATTGCACGTGGTATAGGAGAATTTGAGCTATTCTTAAGAATGCTTTAATCAAGCAATCCTTTGCATGCAGCCGAAACCACAAAAGTAAGACAAGCCTGTGTTTTAATAGCACTGCTGAGATGAAAAGCACTTCTTTGATTAAATTTGTTGCCATACAGTATAAAATTTAGAGCAATGAAAAACCCGTGTATGAACAGCTCTGCACACAGTTTCTCATGCTGAAAGGTTGTTTTGTTTACTGGCAGGGAGCAGCTTGTTGTCCGCCCAGTTTCTAATAGTTATAACTATTCCTCTATAAGGTAGAGGGAAACTGTGGTGACTAAGTTATTGGGATATTTTGGGATGATGACTGTTAATAAAATATATGGATTTAATAATCCTAATTATTTCATGTAGCTAATGCCTGCGTGAAAATCAGAATCACTTGAGACTCAATTTTTGTCTCCTTACAGGACCCAGGTCCCATAATTCCAGACGCCCTGACATATGATGTTTCTCCTCTCCCTTTTACTGGTTCCACAAATACCACAGTGGATGCTATTATAGATGTGCTGAAATATAGCCAAAAAGATATGGATGCAGCTGTTGAACTAGTTAAAAGAGAGGTATGGTGATTGACTCTGTATTGCCCTGAAAAATCCCTTTTGCTTTGATTATCTATTGTAGATTTCTACACTTGGCAATTCTATCCATCGTACTTGGCATCTCCATCTCATCCAAAAAAGCTTTCTTGTGCTTGATAGGAGCAATGGGTATAGAACTTCAGAGCTGGTATCTAAGGACACATGGCAGATTTAATTTTCAATGGTATTCTGCCTTAGAACTTATCTGTATTAGAAAACATTTGTTACCAATTTGATATCAAGTCCCAAATCATTCTGTTATCAAAATACTTTTTATTAAACTACCTAGGAGAAATCTGCCCTCCCCAGAGGGAAGGGGGGAGCTTAACTTTCATATCATTAGTTCTGTAAAATAAGAAAACTCTGTGATGGTAACTCAGTGGCTGTGATGATCAGTTGTTTTTGTTTGCTTGTGTAATGGGAAGGCATGTCAGTATGTCCAGCTAACCAAATAAGTAAAAATATCTGTAGTTTACTCTCCCCTGACATTAGTGGAGGATGAAGGGCAGAAGTTGGTGAGATGTTATTCTTAATCACAGAATGTCTGAGGTTGGAAGGGATCTCTGAAAACCATATTGTCCAACTTCATTACTAAAATAGGACTTCATAGAGAGGATGCCTTGGACTGTATTCAAATGGTTTTTTGAAGGTCTCCAAAGAGAGGCTCCTCAGCTTCTCATAGCACTAGAATGGGTTGCCCAGCCACCCTCCTGGTGATGTTTGAGGGAGCTTCCTGTGCTCTGGTTTATGTCTAGTGTATCTATCTTGACACTGGGCACCACTGACAAGAGCCTGGCTCTCCTTTGCACCCTCCCTTCAGGTATTTATGGACATTGGTGAGATCCCCACTGAGCAGCTAAATTGCTGAATAACATAAGACTGGTAATTAAGCTTAAGTTTTCTTAAAGCAATGGCTATCACTTCAGAATTACCTTAGGAAAACAGCATTCTGAATTCCTGGCCAGCTAGTGGCAGTAAGAACACTGACATTAATGAAGATGACCTGTGGCCCTTTGCTGCTTTACAGTTTTAATTTTCCATTAGAGTAAAAAAACAAAAACAAAAAAGCCCTGACTTCTCAGGGTAGCTTAGATTGCTTTCTGTTGCTCACTTAAGAGGATGCTTCTACCCAGCATGTTGTCTAGAACATGAGATGATAAATGTGTGGCCCTGATAAAGGTCAGGTCTAAAACAGCTTAGATAAGAACAGAGAGTAAAGCTTGTATTACCTAAACTTTGTACTCATCTCTCACTTCAAAGAATTATTTTAAGCATGTAAAGATAGTTGCAGCAAAACAGGTGTGATTGTTAATCCAGCTGTTGCAGTGCTTCAGAATGGATAGAATTTAAGATGACTCTTGTTTCTTCATGAAACAGCTCAAGGGAATGAGGGAAATCAAGGGGAAAGATTGTTTTCTTTTTCTGGGCAAACACATGATTGAATGAAAGCATGCTTTTTTGGTCTACTGAACCATTTCTCTTGACTTTGTAAGTGAAAGATTCTAATTTGTTTCCATCTTCACATGTTTTTGCTGCTGTAACACTCGTTTCTGACTTCTTAATGCCTTCTGCATGTGTACCCCTTGAGTTCAAATTGTCATTCTGCTTATCTTGTACATTGTTTATTAACTTGTGACTCAGTTTCTGTCATTTAAATTACTAGAGTAATTTTATTCTTAAAGCATTTATTCTTAAAACTACTAAAAATCAGCGTGCTGTGCTATACTGTGCAACCCGAAGGGGAAGTCAGCAGGAATTATGCATTTTCACCTTCTCTTATTTAAATTTCTTCTGCTCAGAAGGTTCTTATTCGTTTTGGACTTCTCTAATCATTGTAAGCCTCTCACACTGGACAGTCAACTATCAACGAAGTTATTAATAAGAATCTCTGGACAAAACAGAGGTCCCAGATTTTGCATAAAAGTTGTAGTAAAGGGCTTATGCTGCTTAATACTGTTGCTGTGAGCTCTGCTTTAATTCATCTGATGTGAAATAAGTGTGGTCATTTTTAAGGTGAACTGAAGTATCTTAAATTTGGAAACATGAAGGGGAGGACTGAGGTATTCCAAACATCAGTTTGATATTGACCATCACAGCCTTCCAGTATTTGCTTTCTTTTTTGCGTTTGTGACTTTATCTGCCTTGTGAATAAAAAGGAATATTTGTTACTGGAATGAGTATTACTTGCTAGGGAGCAGTGGCCTTCATGTAGGATAAGAGTAGCTAAGTAGAATAGACTGAGCCGACTCTGATCTTGACATTTGAGAGACTGGTAATGCTGAGTGGCAATCCCGAAGTTTGATATCTGATTTTCAGGTACAGTTTTTTTGCTTTGACACATCTGTAATAAAACATTTCATTTTGAATGTTTTAGTTAGAACTTAAGTTATTTGGCACAGGGGAGATTCAAGTTTAACTAAGTTACCCTTTAGGTTCTTCTGAATATGAACCCTTGTTTCGTTTCCTGTTCAGGAAATAAATGTTTACTGTTTTTTCACATTAAAGGTTCAGGAGAAAGAGTTGGAGAGTCTTGAATGGAAAAAGAAGTACAGCAAACTTCACATGGAGTACAAAGAAATGGGGTGAGTGCTCATCTTTGACATCGCTGGATTATTTACTTGAGCTGCTTTTTCTACATTATGGTCTTTTTTCTTTTCTTTTTTAGGAAAATAGTTGCAGAGTTTGAAGGTACAATAACCCAAATGATGGGTAAGTTCAGTATTTACACTTCAAGTCATTCTGGGGGCTGTGCTTAGCTTAAAGTTGTTCTTTCACTTCTGATGTCATTAGCTCTTCAAATGCTTTCAGGGTGAGTGTAAGGCTTCAGACAAAGTGCTTATATGCATAGAAATGTAACCCTCATCATCCAGACATGGCCATATACTCATATTGTTTGGTAGCTAATGCTGACGTTCTGAGTCAGGCATGAACACATCTAACTTATCTGTCTTTCCAGTGAACTATGAACTACCAATTTATTAAAACTGGCAGATCCAGTTGTCTGTAGCTTGTTTCGTGGCTTGTTATCTGGCCTTAAAGAAGTGAAGGGATGTCAGATGGAGTTATTGCTGGATACACCTGGCCTTCAGTCAAATTTGTGGCTTCAAAGTTAAGAAGACATTAAGTGAAATGTGTTTGGATTCATTGTTCTGGCTGGAAGCTGAATTAGCCAAATCTGGTCCTTGCTTATTTTTTTTTTTAATGAGGCAAATGGTGTATTAAATTACATTAGTCTATGGAAAACATAATTGAGGTGTGCTAGCAAAAGCTTGTCTTAGAAAACCTGAAATGGCAAACCTGGCTTATCTCAGTCTTTTCCAGGTCTTCCAGCTATTATGTATGTTTAATAAAAACATGGTTTTTTGATTTTTGGTTTCTTCTGTGAGATTTGAGGCTTCTGTTATGAGTTCACTTGTAGTATTTGGTCTGTGTTGTAGGAAAAGCCACACGTTTGATTAAGCAACTTATCATCGTAGCCTTCAGTGGTGTTTGGGTTATTGCATAGTTTTATGTAACAAAGAGTTTTCCTAAAAGCAAGCATACAGCCTTTTTAATTTTTTTTAGTGGGTTTTTTTTTTTTGCTTTTTGGAGGGGTTACATTATGAAAATCTTTGCCTAAAAGGACAAGTTGAGGATGTGAGAGTCATGTCCATACCACCAGCTTTGTACTGACTTAGTAACTATTGGGCGTTAACTTGTTTCCTCTGCTTTCTTTAGAGGATGCTCAGAAACAGAAGGAGCTTTCAAAGAAAGAAATACAGAGGATTGTGGAAGAAAAACAGCAAGTTATTTCAGATCTGAACTCTATGGAGAAATCTTTCTCTGAGCTCTTCAAGCGTTTTGAAAAACAGAAAGAAGTGCTGGAGGGTTACCGCAAAGTAAGATGCTATCATGCAAATAATATTCTTTCTAGATAAATAAGCCTTATGATCTTCTGCAAGTGGAAAAAGAAAGTTACTAATTTCTACTGCACCCATTAATTAAATAGCTGAGGCACTACCAGTAAAACAAGTTGTCTGCTTTAAAAATTGAAAAATGACCTGTTATGTTTAGTGGCTGGCTTAAGGTATGATGATCTATAAAACCCAGGGTTTCTTCAGACAAAATGAACCTTTTTCTTTCTGTATGCATTGCATTTTTCTGTTTATTGTGGAGAACAAACCCCATGTAACTACTTGTTGCATGATGGCAGCTTGTTTTCCCATACGTAGCATTGAATAGATGCTGAAGAAGGCTTTCTATTACAAGACAAACTCATACTTAACTTAAACAGGTAAACCTATCCATAGATTAGAATAATTATGCTAATAAGGATCAGGAACTATAGTTTCTTTTATGAAATGCATAAACTTATTAAATGTAAACCTATGTATGACTTCCTTTATCTTGTATCCCTTCTATTGCTGTATTTGCAATTCAGAAGCCCTTCCCCTAAAACTAAAGCATCTCTTGGAGACAGAATGAATTGCTAAATTCAAGAGCTGGAATTAGTTGGGAAGCTTAGCACTTGTTTCTAAACTTATATGGAACTTGATAATTGTACCTATTACTCTGAGCAAATACTGTCATTTTGGTATAGTTAAATAGCTGATTCATGCAATGGAGGTGGACTTTTCCACCTACTAGTACATAAAAGCTAACTGAACTTGTGTCTGGGTCAGAATGAAGAGGCTTTGAAAAAATGTGCTGAAGAATATCTGGCTAGAATTAAGAAAGAGGAACAGAGATACCAGGCACTAAAGGCACATGCTGAAGAAAAGCTGCATCAGTAAGTACTATGTCAAGAAGCTAATTGCTGCAAAATGTGGCTCATTCAGGCCAAATCTTTCCTTAAAATATTTTTTTAATTAATGTTCAAAGTACAGTAAATCAGTGTGGTTCTGTGAACAGTTCTGCTGTGCTGTCTGAAGGGAGTGTAAATACCTACGTTTCTTCAATTCCAGAGCGAATGAGGAAATTGCCCAGGTACGAAACAAAGCTAAATCAGAAACTGCTGCCCTACAAGCCAGTCTCCGCAAAGAGCAGATGAGGATCCAGTCTTTAGAGAGGAGCCTTGAACAAAAGGTTTGTCAAAATATTAAGAGTCTCTTTAAGCCTTAGACAACCTTAAGAGATCTCATACTGGTACTGGAAATGGTCCCTCTAAGTGTGCTGGTTTTAGTGACAGCTGTTCAGGTAGGGTTTGGGAAATAAGCATTGCAGCTTAAGGAGAAATCAGTTATGTCAAGACTCACTTTGTATGTACAGATCTTTTTTGGAACATCAAGGTTTGTTCCTTTAGTAAGTCACAGAACTGATCAATCCAGGTTGCTGCATCAGGAAGTTATCTGAATTGCTGATGGGGACGGTGTTCTAAAACTTAAACATCTCCAAGAGCAGAATCTGTGAATGATCTTGGATAACTGTCTGAATCAGCTCATTTGTAAGCATATAATTTGTAAGCCATTAGTACTAGTACAATCTCTTGTACTGTCCAAACTCTTTCCATGTTTGTCAGGCCCTGGGTAGACAAAGTCTTAAAATGGATTGTAAAGATGTATCAGTTTCCTTTGCTAAAACAAATGGGAACATTCTACAGAGATGTCTGTGTTATGAAGACTAAAATGTAAACTGTTGCTATCATCTTTAGTTGTCAGTATACCTAACAATCTCATTTACCTAAAATCTTTTGAGACACATTTTTTCTAAGGAAATCTGGAAGCAGAGACAGTGCAGTGAATTCTGTCTCATTTCTTGAGTGTTTTAAGGGTACCATGGGAACTTCTACAAAGTGAACTGTCCTTTAGGTTAAACTTGTGTAAATCACTTGCATGTAAGTGAAGTTTCTGTTGTGTGTTAAGAAACGTGACTTGTGACTCAGATCACCGCTTCCCTGTAACACAGCTTACACATAACTGTAACTCTGTTCTGTCTTTAACAGACAAAAGAAAATGATGAGCTAACGAAGATCTGCGATGACTTGATTTTGAAGATGGAAAAAATTGGATAGCTCGGTTGTCTCTGTAAATATGTCTAGTTTCTCTGATTTCCTGTCCTGTGTTCACTCGTTTTTAATAATGTATGTGGAAGAAAAAATAAAACACTTGATTTGCACTCCTCTTGTGTATCTGTAGCAGGAAATGTCAACTTTGTGACGAGTGCAGTTGCTGCTTTTGGTGTCAGTATCCTGTGTAACACCTTCATATATGTCACTCTGGACTGAAAAACTTCTAATCATGTCTTCAAGGCTCTGTGTGAGAGCACGCAGTTTGTGCACTGTGACCTGGCTCTGCTGATAAAGGTCAGCATAGGCCATGTCTGTATCTTGCACTTTCTTCTGTCTGCTTTCAGTCAAAATATTCCAGAGATATGAAGCTGTAATAGAACTTGTCCTGTTAGCAGATGCTATAAAGAACTGAAAGTTTGAACAGACCATGTGTCCTTCCAGTTGTCTCTTAGAAAGAGGGAATAAACGTCACATTTCCTTATTTTTGAGAAGCTTTAGAAAACTTAGTCGGTGTTTGCAGCAAACCAGGCCAATTACTACTCTTGAAACTGAATAATGAGCAGAATTTATAGAATTGCTTTCCACTCTATTGCTATCATATTTTCCCAGTCAGTCTGATGCTGTTATCTTGCCAGTCACCTAGCCAGAGTACATTTTTGCCTTATATAGGTTTATAGAATTGCAGTGGGCTGCAGGTTACAGGTCATAATGAAGGCAGCTTTAATGAGGACACTAGCACACATTTCAGATATTCTGTCATTATCTAACAGATCACAAGCCACAGCTTTGTTTTGGTATTACTGAGAAGTCATTCTCTTACATTCTCTTACTTACTTAACTAGTAGTTGCATATTTTTCTCTCAGAATGGTTATTGCTGCTGGGTGTGTTCTTAAATACATTCGGAGCCCTTTCATTATATGTTAAGGATAGTCTGCCAGGGCAGGAGGGAACTACTTAAGAGATCTGGGATCTACTCTTAGGCTGGGTAGCTACTGATGAGCACTGTATGTGCACTGGAAGCTGTGTGTGGCTGGAGTACCCCATGGAGTGGTGCAGGCCTGTAGTTAATTAACATACTTCGAGTTCATGGTGCGTTTTCTCTGTAGTTCCTGCTGAAACCTGTGGATGTCAATGCCAAATCAGTAGCAGTAATACTGAATACGAATCTCCTGCAGAAACTGCTTTGGTATATCTTCTTTTCACGTTGCTCAGGAAGTGTGAGATGGTAGTGGAGAAGAAATAAGTCTCATACTATGAAAACAGCCTCATTGTGTCAGCCAGGTAACAGGGATAACTCCAGGCTGTGCCTTGTGACATTCCTTTGTAATAGGCTTAAACAGAAATGAGAATTTATACTTGATTGAATTTACAAACTGGCTTGCTAATGTGTTCTTAATTATGGAAACAACTTTCTGTTGATCTTAGTTGAATATTGGGGCTGTTGGTTGGTGTTCACCTGCAGTTAGATAAGGTAAAGCATGCAGCCACCAAGGGTGGGCCTGCTCTTTCCTTTCTGCTGTTGGATATCTCTGTGATCAAGTGACCCAGGAAGATTATTTGGTTTAGGGGAGTGGGTGTTAGAAGAAACTGTTTTGCAGGTGGTTATTGTGCTGTGCAGGTTCACTTTGTGCCTGTTAAAGAAAAGAAGGGCAGATGGCTTCAGCAGATCCCTGGCTAGATTAAGGCAAAGCTGGGTTCACATGGTGAACTTCGTATAGGAATAAACTTGTAATGCTAAATCTTTCCACAAGATGTAGCTGCTGTTCTTTGGCATGGTAACTGAAATTGAGGGGGCTATGTGTCAGGGCACTGCAAAGATGGAAAATGTGCATCTTTAGTGCCTCATGCTAATGAGACTATTTTTCTGGTAGATTCCCATTGGGAAGGGTGAGGAGCAGCAAAGTGATACACACTGACAGACTATATAAGTAGAGATGGCACTGTCTGGAGCTTTAGTGAAACAGCTATCAAAGTAGTATGATACCACTGGTTAGCATAATCAAGTTCTTTAGAGGGGATTGGAAGACAGTGTTATTAGTTTTGCTCTTGTGCCTTGTGGATGTGGCAGTTATTTTTTGCATACCTTTAGGCAGCTGCTGCTTAAGAGAGTACTGGAATCTTCCTTGCTTTCCTTTATTGCTTCAGAGTAAAACAACCAAAGATCTCCTGGCTTCGTTCTGACTACATACAGACCTTTTGCCTGCATATGCAGGATGTCTCTGGTCTCATATTTCCCTAAGTAAAGGGAGGAGAGCTTTTCAACGTGTTTGTTCTGTTACTTGAATACAGTGGTGCTGCATCTAGCAGTTTGGGGGTGGATCGCACCAATTTTCATTTGGTCTGTTATCAAGGATCGCAGCTTGTGTAGCTGGTTGTATATTGGTATGAAGTAATGGAAACTGCACTTCAGTAAGGCATTGAAAGGCAGTGCACCACGTGCTTCTGCTGCAATTTGTGACCACTGTTGTGAAATCTGCCCGAGGCTCTCCTGTTGTTTGGTTGTTGACATGTAGAAGATAACTGACTGTGACAACCACCACTTGAGTGGAGGTGGCTATAAATACCAGCATGTTGAAGAGGATGACTGGGCAGTTTTTGAATGAATTGCCAAAGCTTAATATCAAGGTATTACTTTATAGTTCTCCAGGCTGGAAGTTTTTAGATTTGTCAAAACTTGTGGGTGGCTTTTTGCTGCTTTGATCTCAGCGTTTTAACTGGGTTGGAAGGGTCGGCTTGTTTTCCTCTGTGAATGCAACATACACCACATATTCACACAACTATTTTTATCTATCATTTTATCATTCCTAGCTGAAGTGTTGCTTGAATGTCACCTTCCCCATTCCAAAGCATCCCTCTTTTTACAGTCATTCCTCTAATACTGGACAGTTCCATAAGAAGTCAGTGTACAACACAGGTGGCTGGATGCTCATTAATTCAAGCTGTTGTCTGTAATGTACATGTTTTAGTGGGATAAGGTCAGCATCTGCTTATTCTGAGATACGCATCCAGCTTTCTGGTTTATTACTCATTTCATCTGTCGTGAATTAGCCTCTCTCTGCAAGCAGATAATAGGGAAATAAGATACTGCCTGGTGCCCCTCTGCCTGCTTGGTTTTCTTTATTTATACTAAAACAATTGCTAGGTGCTATAGAAACAGAGGGTGACAGTTCTTATTCCAGACAGCCTCTTTCTGATACAAGTATTCATGATGAGATATTTTATTTCAGAGTTGATCAGGGTTGAATCAAAGGTACTGAACAACTTTGCTTCTAAGGCTTCAGGTTCTATCTCCAAAGCAGATGTAACTCATTTTTTTTTTTTTTCTTTCCCAGTGTGAACAAATAAACAAAAACAAATCACCACTGCCAAAGCAACAAACAAACAAGCTTAAATTGCACAGAAGAAAACCAAGCAAAGAATGGAACATCTATTCTTCTGCAGACTGGAGGAGGAATTTACTGCCTGAACCAGTAAACATTTAAAAGCAGAAAAAATTTAATACTGTTTTTCCATTAGAAATGAAACGTATAAAGCATGCTGTCTTTGGCTGTATGAGGAGCTCTTGGCCTCATCAGAAGTTGCTAGATCATGACATGCAAGTGATCTTAACGTGCTTTTGAATGATCTGTGTGATTTGGACTCGACACATGCCTCAGTCACAGCATCTGTTTTCTTCTCTTTCCCAGTGTGCTTAGTGCAGACAAATGAAATGTTGCACAGGAGTGAAGGGGGAAGGAAGCTCCTTGCGAGTTTCATCCTCCCAATTATACTAATGCCAGCAAGATGTACTGCCACTCACATCAGATATTTATTCTCCAGCACTTACAGGTTTTGCTGATAGTGTCTTGCTCATTGAATGTCTCTCTGGCCATTTGTGGGCTTGGAATGTTGTTCTGTCAGACCCCAGTTTTTTCTGTCTGCTGGGAGAGTTGCCTAGTGGTGAAATCCCACTAGGGCTAAGTAATTTTATCCATCCCTCGTGACTTGTGGTGTGTGAGAGAGGAGAGCATGGCTGAGTCCAGCCTGGTACTGGTGTCATCAGCAGAGCACTGCTGGAGCTGAGGATCAGCATGGGTTTCAGAGTCCTGGAAGCAGCTTTGACAGTTTAATAGGGTTAATGCACATTATAGGTTACAACAGAACACCAAATATGCTTGCATGTGTCCTGTGGCTCCTTAGGCTTGAGGAAAGAGCTGTTTGGGATACAAATGTGCTGAATTTTGCTCCCTGTAACAGACCTGCAGTGCACAATGGGGAGGAAGACCTTCCAACTCTTCCAGTTCTCCTGTAATTGCCCTAGTCCTAAATCTGGTGGCTTTTATACAAAGTTGGTAGGCTTCAGCCACTTGCAAAGGAAACCTGGTAGGGTGCTGAAGAAATACTTCATGTGCAATTTGAAAGTAGGAATTGGGCTCTATCCTAACAGCTCCCTTACAGCTCAGGATGTTCTCTGATTTTAAGTTCTACTTCAATCTATCTCTCAAGTTTGCTGAGCGATACTGCATCCCAAAGCCAGTTTTTATTTTGTTCTTTTGTTTTGTTGTCTTGGAAAACAAATAGACAACAGAAAGCTATTTTAACTTGTTCTCCAAAGAAGCAATTTCTCTCAATATTGCCATATTTATTTTTTTTTTTATATTTTTCCAAAATCAGGAGCTTACCTCCCTCTCTCCCAACTCAAGTGCATGTTGTGCTTTTTAAATTGAGCTGACGCCCTTCTTTTTATAGGAGTTCTCTAAGCTGCTTCCCTGTTATCTTCTTGTATGGTTTTGTTCTCTTGACTGTATCAGAAAGCTAACCTGTGACTTCAGGAGCTAAACCACGTGTATTAAATTGTGAATGGGCTGTGCATCCTGGGCTGTGGGAGGATGTCAGCTGGACGAAAGCAGTGAGAGAATCCAAGTGTTGATCATGAGTTTCAGGTCAGGGCTTTGTCCCCAGTTTAAATGAACAGTCACCATTAAGAGAAAAACAGCATTAACTGGTAAACCTAGGAAGAAGAGTGAATGTTACTTGGGAAATTAGTTATGCAAAGTTCCATCATACAGAAAGTTCTAGTGCTTGTCTTTCCTTGATGTCTTAACCAACAAAGATTTCTTTCCATTAGTGTGTCCAGTGGGGCTGTATTTGGGAAGCAAGTGCTAAGTGTTGCCCTGGCTTGCACCGAGGAGCTGGTGCCCAGCAGCTGATAGTTTCATTTATAATCGTGGTGCTGTGATCTGTCATTCCCTTTGAAAGCATCATCAGTATTATAAGGGAGAGTTATATTTGGGTTGGAAGGGATAAATGTTGGTCTAAAAATAGATGCTTAGCCTGGCTCCTAAGTGCCTTCAGCAAATGTAAGGAGATGGAGGTGCGAGGGCTGATCTCTGTTTTCCTAATCACAGCATCATCTGCTGCTAGTATGCTTACTGCATGGCCCCTAGAGGCAGAATGTCATTAAATGTAATTTATAGCATGAATCAGTGATGTTCTTTATTGGGACTTAGAGTAAAGATGGGCTTTAGTTTGTTGCAGGGTATAATCCATCCCTGGAGATGCTTGAGGCCGGGTTGAATGCTTCCTGGGTAACCTGATCTGGTGGGTGACAACCGACCCGTGGCAGGAGACTGGAGCTTGATGATCTCTAAGGTCCCTTAACTGATTCCATAACTGTATAATCAACAAGGACCAGATCTGAGTGCTGAGTAGTAGCATGCACTTCGGTCCTCTATGCCTCTTGTTTCCACAGTGGTAGATGGAGATGAACGCCTGCTGCTTTTACACAAAGCTCTTGGAGGTTTTCTGTTCCAAACACTGAGTGTATTGGGCAGCCTGGAGCTTCACTTCACATTTCAGCTGCCCAGATCTTGTGATAGCAAAACTGTTGTTCAGATGAATGAACTAATTAACAATGAAGCATCGCATCTGGTAGAAAAATCTCTGCTGTAGTTTCTATGGAGATCTTGGTAAACAAATAAGCTCCTTTCCAAAACATTGTTTTGATCACCAGTTGTTTCCAAACAATGGAACTTATATCTGGGTCTCAAATCTGAAGTCTCCAGCCGAGATCTTGTCTGCTTGGAATCTAGGACACCAGGGCTGGCTGTGGATTTAACTATTTAACCTAGGTGATATCTGTTTTAAAAGAATAAAAGAAACAGGACAGTAGATCTCATTGCCCTGCTCATGTTTGTGGCTGCTGTCTGTGGAGATGTAGGAGCATCATGCTGTACTGGTTGAACAGCAGTTGTACTCCTCTACCAGACAGCCCAGCGTCGCTCATGGGCTGTGCATAGTAGCATTAGTGAAGAGAAAATACCTCTGAATGAAAATGCAATCAGCCCCATATTCTCTGTAAAATGAAGGCTTCTGAAGAGTTTTTGAGTGGGGGCCACTGCTAGAGCAAGGCAGAAGTGCCTCATGACCATCCTGGAGGCTGGGCTGCAGCGGAGCCTGCAGCAGCTGGTGCCTCATCACATGCTGTTTATTTAGCTGGCACTGGCAAAGGTGTTGCTCAAAGCCCAGACATTTCAATGCTTGAAGGCCCTCAACAGGAGTACGGTGTGTTATTAACCTCCTCCCTAGTGCCTGAGGTCCTTTGAGTGACAATTGTGCAAGGCAGAGCCTAGAGTCTGTTTGTCTGCTTGGGATCTGTAATTCATTCCTCCAAGTGCTTGCTCTCATCTTAAATCCCATCTGAGGCACCCTGGGAAAGAAAGGAGCTTTTGGCTGTAGGTACTGGCAGACCATTTTGACCAAAAGAGGATGCTGGTGGGGACACCTTGTTGTTTCCGTACAGGCTGAGAGTGTTATCATCCAGGCTGAGGGGAAAAAGCGTTAGGAAATATAAGCATATATTTGAAAGTAAACACTGCTTGTGTTTGGCTAGATCCTGAAAAAGAAAGGCCCGTGTGGACAGAGATTTGGCTCTAATCTGAACATCTGTCCTAATGTGAGCAGTAAAATAAACCTGCAGTTGGTAATATTGGCATAGTTGTCTATTTACAGACAGTTTTGTATGTGAGTGTACATGCATGTGCATCTCTGTGAGAGTCACTCCTTGCAGTCTGATCAATGCTTCCTGCAATATTAGCAGTGGGATTGGTCACGGTCCCTTCCAATTGAAATGATTCTTTAAAGGACCACCAAGTCCAGCTCCCCTGCAATGAACAGGGACACCTGCAGCTCCTTCAGGTGCTCGGTGCCCTGTCCACCCTGACCTTGAGTGTCTGCAGGGACAGGGCATTCACCACCTCTCTGGACAACCTGTGTCAGTGCCACAGTCTGAAGCCGTGATGTCTGTGTAGGCCTGCTGGGAGGCATGGCTAAAGGCTGTTCTAATCTCCATCTACTCATTTTTGACCCAGTTCTTGCTGAGTAAGCTGCCACTTGCTGTGGTGTTCTGTGAAGCTCAATGTCCCTGCTGTCTTTGCTGCAGGTCTGTGAGGACAAGGCCAGCTGCAGAGAGCTGTCTATTCTTCGTTACACAAGGCTCTTGATTCACTCAAAAGACAGATCCGTATGAGAGAAATAGGTACAAAACTTCAATTGCTTTGCAATTAGAGTCAAATATCTTCTGAGCCACGTGTCCAAACAGCTAGTATTCTGTTTATTTTCCCCCTCTTTTATATGTTTTAATTAAAAAAAAAAAAAAAAAAAAAAGAAAAGAAAGTCAGGCACTTCTGCCCCCTATATACCTTTAAAAAAGAATTATTTTTCCATAAGCAATTGTTCCCAGACTGTTATGTGTCTGAATGAAGAGGGAGCCTGTCTCCAAGCCAAAAAACCTCTAGGTGAGGGTCTTGTGTGGTCTCTGTTACGTTATAAAAAGTGGCTCAGGATCTTACCAGCTTGGAGATGTCTTACCATGCCTAAACAAGAGTCCCCCCCCAAGCTGAAAAGCACTTTGCACAGCTGCCATGTGGTTTTCAGCTGAATTGGTGTGGAGGGACAGGGAGCAAAGCAGCTTCACGCCTGACCAGGTATGAAACTTGTGCACTTAATGACTTGCTTTGCTCACAGTGATATTCAGTTTCTCAGCTTTGTAAGGAAGATAATTTATGGGAGCTTTTATACTCCTGGCAACCAACAAAGCAATTAATTCAGACTGCATCTTGCAGTTACATTTTGCTGTGTTTTTTAGCTGTGGAATCTGGAGTATGTTAATGAAAAGGATAAAAGGGATTACGTTTGGAATTCTTGCAATTAAAAAAAAAAAATGCAAAAATGATTACTTGTTCCTCTCTTCCCTTGGGACACTCAAAACAAGCTGCGAGATAGCACGTCCATACCATCTGCAGCAAGTAGCAGGGAGTTAGGTTTCCATGTTGGCTGTAGATGTGCTCTCAGTTTTGCTTCGTTCCCACTGTGAGTGCCACAGGACAGGGTCAGCACTGAGATCATCTGGATAACAGTGATAAATGGACCCAAGGCATGTTTCACCTTGGCTTGTACATGGGAAGTGAGAAGGGGTTTGTTGTGTCACTCCCGTGAATTGCAGTGGGAATGAGGCACCTGGCCACGATGAAGACCTGAATGCTGTTCCTTCTCTCCATGCTGTGCTTTGCATGTGAGGTGGTATGTGATGAACGTGTGCTGAGAGTCTCGTGACTGAGGCTCCCAAAGACTGATGGGAAGAGATCTTGCTGAAGATCTGCAGAATGCAGGACTTTTTGCTCAAAATGCTGCTTCTGATGGTGGATCTGACACACTGCGCCATGGATGGGGCTCTGAGCACCTGATGGAGCTGTAGGTGTCCCTGTTATTGTAGAGGAGTTGGACTAGATGTCCTATAAGAGTCCCTTCCAACTCAAATGACTCTACAATTCCATGAGCTTCCTGGGGCAAACTCCAGATTCCTTCCCTCCATCTTATTCCAATGCACATTTATCCTGACAAAAGAAGTGAAGAGCCAACATCTCACACAGAAGTCAGTGGAGCTAAGAATCTGGCCTTGCTGAGTGAACCATCTGTATGTGTCATTCTGAAGACCTGCACATATTAATCCTGCTTGAATTTTGCTAATACTTTTGAATTTTCAAGCTTCTTAACTAAGTTTAAAGAGTTTCTCTCAGACCAAAACTTTCTGAATGAGACAGACCAGCAAAATAGGGACTCTGTTTCTCTCTGATCTCTTCTTTGCAGCCACTGGTGTGGAAACAAGAAGCATTTCTTAACTCTTTCTTTATTTTTTTTTTCCTGTTGAGCTTTTATGCTGGGAGAGAGGTTGTTTCTTTTTATGCTTACTGTGACTCAGATTTGTGCACACCAGAAAGTGACTCTGCATAGTAAACTGGAGGTGACCTGGAAAAAAAGCAACAGCAGACAAGCTGCAGTTTCTTGGGAGTTCAAAAAACATATGCTCCAAAACCTGTTTGTCTGTACATCAACAGTTCGTTCCGTTTGCCAAGGAACTGCATGTACACTTCTGCTTTGCCTGAAGTACATTGTGCGTGCTGTTGACAGGAGGCACTTCAGCTCCAAAACACTGCCAAGTATCGTTGTCCAGTGGGGAGATTATCATCTCCCTTTTCCCTCTTTCTTTCTCCTTTCCCCTCTCTTCTTTCTCATCCTATCTGTGTGTCTCCCTCTTTTTTCTTCTCCTCTCCCCACTACCCTACCCAGGAAACCTCCCCATTGCATTTTTGCCCTGAGCTTTACAAGGTTTGTGCTTTGGTCTGCCCCTTCCTGAAAGTGGCAAAAGCAGAAAGTGTAATTAAGGCCTTTTAATGCCAGGAGCTTATTTTGAATATAAGTGTATTCGAGATCATAGAAAAATAAAAAGAGAGAAAAAGATTGCAGTGACCATCCAGGGGAATATACTGGAACACATGGGCCAATCTTAGAGTCAGCTAGGTTGGAAGGGACCTTAAAGACCACTGAGTTCTATCTTCTCTGGATTCAAATGGGAAAACTGATAGAGAGTGCACTGTCCACAGGGATAAATTGCAGAATTAAATTCAGAATTCTTTGGAGTTGTGATATGGAGCAATAAGGACTACTGAGAAAGCCAGGGAGCTGAAGTTGCTATTTTGGCTCAGAAAGTTTAATGTGAAATGAAATGCAGATAACCTCTTTCCCCAGGATTTTTTGCCTCTGGTTGCGTCAGTCTGGTTCAGGAATGTCTATTAATATTAAATAATACACTTGGGTGACTTTTGTAGGTGGAAACCAGAGCAGATTTCAAAAGACTCCAAGGGAGGCCTTCCATAAAGGAAACAAATAATTACACATTGTTTTATTTATTTTGTTATGTTTTTACCTTATTTGCATCCAAGATACTTTAAATAGGCTTTCTTTGTTTGTCCACACTGGAGCAATATAACCTGGGAATCTGGCAGCAGCCCAGCTCCTGGCAGACACTGCCAATAAAAGCTCGCTGAGCGAGTACAGAAAATAAAATCACACAGTATCATTTTAAACTTCGATTAAGTTGTGCTAAATTGCTCCAAGGGAGGTAACAGCCAGCTCCGAGGGGTTAGGACCAGTGCAGGATGTGAAGGATGTTTATCTTGCAAGTGTTTGCTTTGTGCTGTCTATGTAGTTCCCATTGCTGGGGAAACACTTTGTGAAAAGCTCGCTATTGGGAGAGTTTGGGGAGTAAACATTGCAACAACAGGAACAAACAAAAACCTTTGAACACACGTAACAAACCACTGTCCAATAATAAAGCCAAATATGCTCTAAAATGCCCCCTGCCATCCAGCAATGGGGCTGCCTTAGTTTTGCCAACAGACAGCTGAGCGACTCCAGGGACTATGGTCCTTCAGCCCTTACATTGGTTCCTGATTGATACTGTGATGCCTCTCTGGGGACTCATTCAGCAGCCAGCAGAAGAGCAGTCAGCCTTTGGATGCTTCAGATCTACACTGTCTTAGGAAACAGCATCTTCCTTCAGTGCTTGGGATGTTGGGGTCTGGCTGTTCCCACTCCCAGATGGGACCATGGTTCAGGACTGCATCCTCTGTGTCTTGTCCTCCTCCTTGGAACAGAATCATAGTATCATCAAGGTTGAAAAAGACCTCTAAGGTCATTTGGTTCAAAAGTCAGTCCATCCTCATTACCTCTTGTCCTATCCTTGCTCAACTTCTGGCAAGGAACGGCCAGCTGGGGACACAATGTAGGTCTCTTCCTTTTTCTGTTGAGCAGAACCATGGTAACCTTTTTCTTTCCTGCATCAGTGCAGTGCCCTGTGATGGAGTGCTCCCCAGCTCATCTCCTCATTGTGGTTCTAGATTCCCTGCACTTGAAGATGTGTACTTGTCCAACTCAAGTGGTGCAGTTTGCACCCATTCCTTCTGGTCTTGCTGTCTGGAGGCTTTGCTCTGTTACCCTCCTGAAAAGCTTGGGTCCCACAAAGAGCTCTTTCTCAAGCCAGGAAGCATTTGTTCTTCCCCATTTGGGTGCAGATGCCAAGTTCTCAGATGTGAAGCAGAAATCTCTCATCCATCCTTCTCCATTCCTTGGTTTGAAACGAAAAAAAAAAGGAAAAGAGAAAAACCCAAACAATGGTATTTCTCCACATTCTTCTGGTTGCTGGAGTTCCAGGGCTCATCAAATGACTTCTCAGCCTTTGCATTCCTTTGGACATCATTCTGAGCAGTCACACCACACTCAGTTCTTATGCTTTTCTCCATGGCGAGACAGAAAAATCAGTTTTGTCTGCATTTTCCCCACTTTATCCTATCATCATCTCTGTTCTACGCTCTGTGCTTGCTTCCACATTGGTCTGAAGTTTTTTTTTCTCTGGAAATCCATCTCTCCCAGGAGTCTTGGCACCGTTTTGCTTGGTTTCCACATGGTTTGCCTGCTAACACACAGCTCCTGAGCAGCTCTGGCCCGACCTCTGTCATCACGTTTCCCAGACCACATGCTGATGTAACTTACGTGCTTTACACTGGAGGTTTCTCTCTTTTTTTAAACTCAAAGTGAGGAGTAAAAACCGTGGTGAAGACGTGGATTATAACTGGAGTTATGTTTTGCCTTTCTGCATGTGGTATGGCCACAGCTGCAGCACTCCAAGTGGAGCTGTAGATCTGACCTTGCACCAAGAGCTTCCCCAGCAGTGGAGAACATTTTGATGGCAGCAAGAGAGTATTTTGGGGCCAGCAAGGTCATGAACAACCTCTGCTCTAGGACAAGAGGTAATGGCCTCAATATGGACCAGGGGAGGTTCAGGTTGGATATTAGGAGCAATTTTTTTTATCCAAAAGTGAGATCAGGAGCTGGAACAGGATGCCTAGGGAGGTGGTTGAGTAACCAGCCCTGGGGGTATTCAATAACCATGGAGATGTGGCACTGAGGGACAATGATTATTGGGCATGGTGGGGGTGGGCTGATGGTTGAGCTAGATCTTAGAGGTCTTTTCCAACCTTAATGATTCACCTAATTAGCTCATCACTTATACAAACTTAAGCCATTGCAAATAGGGAATGGCTGTGCCTACCCTTCTTTTTCTGGGCTGAGTCAGGTCTGATTTAGCCTTCTTTTCATATCTTAGGTTACATAAACTGACCCAGTCTTGCTTTGTGTTTGTTATCATTATTGCTGTTTATTTGTTTTTCTTTTTTGTCTTAGCTATGAAGAGGAAAGCTCATTTATCTCTGCCTATATCTGTTTCCCTGACACTTCTTCCCTTGGCCAGCTCTGATCTGGCTCTGTAGCTGAGCAGGTTGGTCTCCAGGTTTGTTGGCTCAGGGCTCTGTACTAATGCCCATCCCTGAGAGCTCTGCATGTCTGCAGACACTGTAATATTAAGCCAAGAAAATTACTGCTGAATCATTATAGGGAAAACACCTTCAGGAACAGTGACTCCATCACTTCCCTGGGCAGCCTGTTCCAACGCATTACAATTCCTTCAGAGCAGAGCCAAAGAAACTACAAGAAAATAATAAGAATAGTAAAAAAAAAAAAAAGAAAGAAAAGAAAGAAAAGAAAAAGAAAAAAGAAAGAAAGATATTAAGATAGTACCCTTGAGAATGAGAGAAGGCTGTTTAGATAGGACAGGGCACAGATGTCTGATCACCTTGGTGTTGCTGGTCAGACTGACTGGAGACCTGCCAGCTGAAAGGCGAGTGTGACACCTGACATAAAAAATTCATCAAGATACTGTAAATGCAAAATTATTCCATGTTAGAGCACCGAGGAGAGTGGAAACATTTGCTTTAATTGATTTGTTTTATGAATACCAACAGGTTTTCTCTGGCTGCTTCTGAGCCATTCTCTAACACATTTGAAAAACAGAAGAAAAACAACCAACCATTTCTAAGGGAACAGATAGTGTTGGGCAGCAAGCCCTTCAGCTCTTTATGTGTTTCCATTGACTTTCACATATTTTTGTCTTGTTTCTGTTGGCTTGTGCTA
The DNA here is from genome assembly GCA_023055505.1 of Callipepla californica brunnescens. NCBI lineage: Eukaryota > Metazoa > Chordata > Aves > Galliformes > Odontophoridae > Callipepla > Callipepla californica. Next base: position 36,778,188 of record JALIRH010000005.1, on the reverse strand, counting down.
TAATTTAGACGCTCGCTTCTCTTTGGGTAAGTTTTAAATAGAACTAAAATCCCATGATACTTTGCTGCGTAGACTTGAGCCTGGCTAAACTTTGTTTGATCTTTACCTACACTGACTCTTTCCCTTCTCCTGCACAGTAGCTATGGTTGAAAAGTTGTTTTATAGTAAATGAGAGCTTGTTTGTGTTTGTTGTGTTTCATCTTGCAGAAGGGACAGGAGAAGGAATCTACCATCACAAGTTTGTGAATGTTTTTTTTTTTGTGTGTGCTGGTTTGTCTGTTTTCAGTAGAGGTAGATGGGATGTTTATCTTGCTGGGTGTCTGGGTGTTTATTTTGGTGAACATTATAAACAGCTTCCAGTTAGGTTGTGTCTACTAGAAATCTCAAACTGCCATCCCATGAATACTTAAAACCAGGACCTATGAGATAAATGCTTCCTTGTCCTTCTCATCACAACTTGGGGTTCTTCTTACTGTGTATTTTTGAGGCCTTTCTGCCCCTGATGTCTCAAAAGCATTCAGTGTGAGCTAAGAATCTCACCTGCCCACTTGGCTGCAGGGTTACAGCCTGAGGAGCAGAACCTAAGAGCAGTTGTAAGGTCCATGTGAACGTAATGAGTACTGGAAACAGTGGCCACAAACCCGACAGCAGTCTGCAAGACAAAATCTGACACATTTCTTCTCCTCATGTCCCCATGCATCTGCAGCAGCATCACTGAGGAGTCCTGTCCCACAGTCCTGGAAGACACTCTAATTCCAGCTGGATTCTTCAACCAGCCATGAGATTTTTACCAGTCAGACAAAGCCAGACTCAGCATATATCTGCATATGATAAAACCATAGAGCAAGTTTTCCCATGCATGCATCTCTAAAGTTTCTGAAAATATGTATTTCCATCCACCCTGACTCACCTCAGGGCAGAAGGCTCAAAAAGCCGTGGCTTGGCTGGTTCAAGTGCACAAGCCTGAATACCTCTGCGTTATTACAGCTCCCCCTTCAAGGAGAAGATTAGCACTCCATTTAACAGCTCTTTAAGTGACAGCACACTATAAATTAAATTCAGCATAGAGAAAAGTGTGTGCCTCCAGGCCTAGTCTCTGAACCTTTTTATTCAGAGTAGAGCAATATCCCAAATCAAGACCTAATAAGGACTTAGGGCTTTGCCACAATTAAATCATCTTCAGGTTTGAGCTGTGACTCGATACAGAAGCCCCTGGCTCTTTCCAATTCCTCCTGAATAAAGCCACAGAAAGATGTGAGAATAGGTTATACTGGGGAAATGTGTCAAAGTGCTTATTTTCCAGGCAGATGTTTTAATCTGGATGAAAGTATGAAGCGTCTGCAATGAGTACCATGAAAGCCATGAAGAAAAGACCACATGCAGATGGGGAAAGGAGGGATCTCATGAAACACTGAGCAGATGCAAACCCCGAAATTCTGCATTGACTGATGAGATTTGGGTGGCTTGATTAGTCTCCAGTTGGGCATGCACTCACTTCAGAGATAGGTGATCATAACCAATTAAAGGGGAGAAAAGCCACAGGCAGGAAAGCAGGCTGACAAGAGAAGGCAGGCTGACAATTGGGATTAGATTACATTTATGAACCTCAGCCTGGGGATAATCCACACAAAGCAGTGTGCCGATTGAGAAGGGCTGATATAATATGTGGGATTTGTTGCTGCAAAACACCCCAGGGGCTGGCAGCTCAGCCCAAATCAGTAGAAGAGCAGAGCCTATAAGGAGGCAGGGGAGATTCAGGGCCCAGTTTCTCACTTCTTTTCTTGCACTGCAAACTGCATTCCCTGTGATGGTGTCTGCAATGCTGCTGGGAAACGAGGGAGTAGAAAACCATCAAGGTCCTCAGCTCCTCTGCGTGGGGAGGAGCACACCTTTCATCTGCACCGAAGCCATCAGCCAAGGGAATGTGTGAGAGGAAGAGTTCACACATTTGATTCGCTGTAATTGTAACAAAAGCAGTCAGGGACCTGGACCTGAGTACAAGCCCTGATGCATCAGGTCAGAAGGGGTAAATCTCTGAGGCCCTTGTAGTTATGAGCAAGGCAAAGATGGAAGACACGGCTTTCACACTGCGGTTCCCCAGGTTCAGAGGCAGAGAGTGGAAATCTGACCTAGTGGTAACAAAGCAGAATGTGCATATGTGTACTCATGTGTGGGGTTAGCAGTTTTAGGCACTTGGTAGTTCTTAGCTCACTCAAGAATGGGGTCACTGCACACAAGCATTGAAGCACCCATTGTTTATCACTGCAGCTTTGCTCGGCCAAGGAGAAACAGTTACAGAATTTTATTTCTACCTCTTGTTAAAGGGGCACACTTTGAAGCACGGGGCCCTATACTGACTGCAGTCACTCAGAAGGGCTCTGTGTTGGCAAAGGAGGTAGTGTTGATTACACTGTGATACAGAGATCAGGATCTGTTCCATTATCTGCCTTTATATTGTGACTGACATTTCAAAACCTTTGAAAAGCAGGTTGATCTTTGATATGACACTTGCTTTCATAAATTGTTTCAAGTGTGTTTTAAACTGGGCTGTAAAGGAAACGTATAAATTTTAATCTACCACAGATTCAGCTGCAATTAACATCCCTATTGCTATGCTGATTTATTCCTGTACAGTCCCTTATTGCTCTGAGAGAGGCACGCAGAGTCAATGAGACACCAAGTGGTGTGGTCCTGGCACTTCAGCATCTCCCAGGGGATCTCTGCTCCCTCCTCCCAGGGTCTCTGCTTTGGCTTTTCAGTTAAGGCTCTGGGACCTGGTTGTTGCTGCTGCAGGGGACCTGAGAGCACACAGCTCCTCCAGGGTGTTCAGAGCATCAGCTCAACAGCAAGAAAGAGTTTAAACCCAACTGTCCATACAGGACACAGCTGCTGGTCCAGGTTGCCTTTTTGTGCTTCAGCATTATGTGGGAAGTCACAGAGAGCCCTTGGCTGGGGTGTGAGCTGTCGTGGTCCCATCAAGGTTACTGGCACGGATGTGCAGACAAGGTGCAGTCTCTGTTCCAAACAGCTTCAACTAATGATCACTGGTGAGACCTAACTCAGCTGTTGCCAGCGTAGCAGATCCCTTCTGTGGAGAAGAGGAAGAAAGAGAAAACAAAATCCAATGAACCCAACCCCTGGGTTCACTGGTCCATGGATTCTGCAACAACACACAGATCTGTTGGAAAAGCAGACAGGCTAGATTGGGAAATTTTGTTCTGGTGCCTTTTTAAAATGTGTGTGCGTATCCAACCCATCATCCTCCTATGTGTACATTGTGATGCAGATGTCTCCAGCTGCTGTCCTCAGCCATGGCATGTAGCACCAGGGTCAGACAGGGATGTTCTTTAGTGTACATACCTCAGTGCTTTGGCCAATCCATCCTTCAGGATGTAACATTTCCAGCTCATGATGAGAAAGAATCACACTGCCCCCTGCTCATTTCTAGGGCATTGGGTCCCCAGATGGCTGAGGGCCTCAAAGGACAGTCAGGTGAGCTTAAAGTGATGGGGCATCAGAAAGGGTTTCTCCCTACATCTGTGAGCATGGGGTATGCCTCAGAGAGTTATCTTTCAAATCACTGTCTGTTGGAGAGAAGCCTTGTCCTGGGCTGCTCCTGCTCTCTTCCAGTGGCATGTTAGTGTGTTTTTGTGTGGTTTTCTGCTGTAGGTTAAAAGTTTGCTCCATTAGTGGCCTTGGAAACACTGCACAGCACCAACACATCATGGTGTGATGGAGCCTTGTTCTATACTAGGTGCACTGAACCCAATAGCTCTTTGTTTGCCCCTGAGAAAATAGCAGTGACCCTTCTGTTGGCTGGGCAATCAGAAGAAGGTTGCAGTGCTCCTGGCTCTGTTGCCAGCTGTTTTTGTACCTCTGCCCAAGCTGCTTCCCAGCCTGTGCATGATGGAGGCACTCTACAGGCTCAGTATCCCCACTGCCTGGTGAGCTTTTTGCTCCAAATACATGCAGTGCTATATGGGAACAAGATATCAGCAACACGTTTAGTCAGAAATCACATCCTTTTGCCTCTAAGGGTACAAACCTTCCTAATAAAGGCTCCCTGCTTTTATTACAATACACCAACCGTTCATGGCTGCACATTACCTTTTCCAGCCCCAGGGGTGCTGTTCAGTTTTCCACCTTCTCTCTTTCACCCTAGCACGTGTAAATTATTTGTGTCAGTGTTTTATTTCTCAGCTGCTGATGGAAAAGAGGGGGTCCATTTCCGCAGGCTGCAGTGCGGGAGCTGGCTGTAGGTGGTGCTGCTGGCCCACGAAATCAAAGCTGGGATCTATTTGCCGGTCATAGAAGCTCCGACAAAAACAGCGTTAATAGAGGAAGTCAGGGACATTGAGAAAACCCGGGCAGCTTGGAGATCTCCGAGGACCTTGATGGGTAGATAGAGACGGTGACGAGTGATGGACGGCCACCAGGGTATTTGGGGACAAGGTGTTCTCATTCTACAGACACCTGCTTGTGGTGAAACAGGACTGGGCTACACTCAGGAAATTCCTTTTTGGACAACGAGTAGATGCTCTAGCAGGAGACATAAAATGCCAGAGAGAAAGAATAGCTGAACATCAGAGACATTTATTCCTAATCCCCAGTCACTGGTGTAAGCCCTGAGGATTTTGACTGCTTCCAAACCTCTTGGTTCTTGCTTAATACTGGCTATTATGACTGCCTAATCTTGTTAGCCACAGACACGAGCAATTCTCTTGTGGATTCCTGTGAGATTTGTTGGCTATGAGAAGAAAATCACTGGCAATTGAATTGTCAGCTTAATGAATTACCACTTCACTGCTGAGCCATGGCTACTGGCCCTTCAGGAGCCCTTAGTCCTTCAGCCATTCAGCAGAGCTCAGCAACACCTTTAGCTGAGATTTAATCTGCATTTACAGAAAGGTAGCACCTTGCCCAGTGCCAAATACTGTTTCAGTATCACCCAACCTGCTAGAGAATGAGCCATGAGCTGCTCATAACCAGAGTTAGAATCACAGAATCATAGAATCATTAAGCTTGCAGAAGACCTCTGAGATCATCACTGCAACCATCCACCTACTACAATTATTGCCCCCTAACCATGTCTAAGTACCACATCTCCATGTTTTTTGAACACCTCTGGGGACAGTGACTCCATCACCTCCCTGGGCAGCCCTTTCATGTGCCAGTTCTATGCTCCTACTCTTTCAGAGAAGAAATTTTTCCTAATATCCAAACATCAGTCACAAGGCATCAGTGAGTTTCACAGATCAATTAGGCAGTATTTTATTTCCTGATCGTGGTAATGCCTGCAGCTGGCCAGGTGCCTCCAGCTTTCCTGTAACCTCTTAATCCAAGGAGGATCCAAGATGACCATTCAAAGACTTAGACTTAACTGCTTTGATGTCCTGGGAGGTTTTCGGACCCTAAATGCCTTCCCAGAGCTGACCACCCTGTTGCTGAATCTCAACACCACCCTCATTCTTTTCTGTATAGAGATGAATGTGGAGCAGCTCTTGGTGCCCTCCATCCCTCCTGTGCATGGATCCAATATTTATGCCACTATAGTAACAGCTGGGAATGGTTCGGATTGGACATTTTTTTGTCACATGGCATGAGGAATGCTAGGTAATGCTGAAACTTCAGAGCTGAGTCCTTATTTAAAAGCTGGCAGCACTCCACGAGTCTTGAATAAACACCTTCATTGGTCCCTTCAAGTAATTCAAGAAAACCAGCACTCCTTGACTCCATTTCAGGCTTGCAAAGACTTTTTCTTCTTTGCCTTCCCTCTCTTGGAGGAAGTTTATATCAGAATACTGCTGAAATTCAAGATCCCTCATCTGCCTCACCCCCTAAAACAGAAGAACAAAAGTGGTATTAAAGACACTGAACACGCAAATAATCGAATGTTTTCATATGCAGAAGAACGGTTGCATTTAGAAACTCATCCTAGAACACGACGGCATTAGAGGTTTTGGAATGAGGGCCTCCCAAAAGCATCAATAAAGGGAAAAGGTCCAAAAAGTAAGCTAAACAGAGCTGCTGCCTGAATATAGCCTTTCATTCAGTCGTCCCCACACGGTTTCAGGCTCATTTTGGAGGGTTTTTTTTTCTTTTTTTTTGATAAATGATGGAATTTGTGTTTTTTGGCCCACATTCAAGAGTTTATATTTTCCTTCTATAATTTCTTTAAACATTTAATTTCCTACATTAGCTGACGGTCTCTTGCATCTGCCGGAAAATTAGTTCTGGGGCTTCTGTGCCTGCGCTGAGAATTTATTTTTTTATTTTAGTTTTTGAAGCTACAAGTGAGAGTGGTAGCTTGTGTCTTGGTACGCAGCCTCAGTTCTGCGGATGATGTAGAAAGACATGACAGATAAAAAGCAATTTGAGTCAATGGACTCTGCTGTTGAATTGTCGGAGGATCTTCTGTTTAGCTGTAATACCGTGGCCATCTCCAACATAGCTGAGTTTAGAGGTGACAAATATGTGGAAAGCATAGTTTATATATTTATATGTATTTGTAAATGCTACCACTGACCTGTAGAACTGATTGCTGTGAGATACTGAAGCAGTTCTGAATGGCAAAACGTGTGCAACACAGGGCAGTATTTCCCACAGGGCTCCCCATTCCTCCACCAGTTTTCATGGCCTTGCTTCCCAGTGCTGCCCCTTCAAACCTTGTTTCAGGCCAGCACTCCCTATGAATATGGAGACAGCACATCTGAAAAGCAGCAAAAATGAATCACAAAAAGGAATACGAGAAAGCATTTTACCTAATGTCATTTAGGACAAAATGGACTAAGCGTGGAAGCACAAAGAAGACACTGAGCATCACTGGAAGAGAGGCTATGGAAAGATCCAGCAGCAGAAATGTGTGTTTGGATGTTTTTTCTTGGAGTTTGTGAGATGATGATGCATCTGTAAAAACTGATTCCCATAGTCTTAAGGAAAGACATACATTTGAGAAGCATTTTTTAACTTTCTCGTTTTTCCATAGGATGACAGATTTTTTTTTTTGAGCCAAAACCAAAGAACCCAATGCCACAAACATATATCTGTGCTCATGCAGGAGAGGGCAGTACTTGGTCCTATTGCTCCAATGTCAGCAAATAACTCCTGACATGGGATGACTGCATCAGCTTGTACTGGGCAGTGATGCAGAATGACAGGATTTGTCCCAAGTTAGATAAGTTGCACGTAATTTAAAGGTTACTATAAGGCAGAGAAATCATAATTTCCTTGATTGTTGGCTGGAAAGAGAGGCACGTGCATCAGTCTTCTGCAGAGCAGAGGACTGGGAGTTCTTGGCACTATTGTGATGAAAAAGAAAGGGAGTCCTGGCCTGATGTGGGATAGGACATCAGAATGGGCAGATCTCATAGCAGTGGGACCTGCTGAACGCACCCTCTCAGCAAATCAGGTGCTTTTCGGACAGATTACAGCACTTATAGAGTTCAGTTCCAGTCAGGAGAGTCTGCTCTTACAAATAGTTCTGGTTCTTGTAACAATTCGAGCTTGCTACCATGGTATCCAAGGAAGTCTAGTCTGGTTTGAATTAGCATACCATTGTAAGAGATAGAGGCACTCTCCCAATTGATATCAGCTGAGGTTTGCTACAGCAGATGTTTTTCCCAGTCTCTTTCCTAAGTAAAAGCTTCCACTGATTTGACCAGAGAACGTGTCATGTCTTGATGGAAAACTTAACAAATTTTCTTCGTTTATTAAGCCCACAACATAACAGTGTATTTGTGATCATGGAGAATGTGTATCAGAATCTTCCTACATGCTGGAAATACTGGGAAGAGCAAGATTGGTTTATACACGGAAAGAGTGCCTGCAAGAGATACATGGAGGGCTGCGGGTTGCAGGAAGGAGCTGTATTTGCAGGCTATACCTTTTTCAGGGTGAAGGCCTGTCTTTGGAACAAAACAGTCGCCTTTTGGAAGAACTCTGCCCAATACATCATTTCTGACCATTGGCAAGGTGCATCCTTACAGCCTGTGACATGTTGACTCATGAGTTATAGTGGAAATCAAACCCTTCTGTTACTCCAGAAAGTAAGTTCATGGTAAACGAGAGACTGTGATCCTACCTCGGTAGGTTGGAATTTCTTGGCCTGCCAGGAATGACACACTAATTATTTCCGTCCAAACTCTCAGCCCCAGGAGCTCTGCAAGAGGCTCAGACTACCCCTGGGGCTGAGGTGGAAACCAGAAGCCCACTTCTGTTGGATGCTTTTGGCTGCCTGTATGACTTTGGCCTACAGAGAGGCCTGAGAGAATGCAATGGACATATCAACCTTCATGCTCTGCTCCCAGACAGAGCCCATTCCTTCAGGAAAACCTCATACACAGCTCTAGGGTTCAGATCATGGGCCTTTCTCCTTCCTCAGTCAGAAGCTCCACTCCTTTCCACGCTATTCCTTTTTATTATTTTACTTTATTTTATTTTATTTTATTTTATTTTATTTTATTTTATTTTATTTTATTTTATTTCATTTCATTTCATTTCATTTCATTTCATTTCATTTCATTTTTTACTCTGAGCAGTGGATTCATGAGCCTTTCCTGTTGATGGCTGGACTTCATCTCTTTCCCTTCTGCACAATGTGCTGGTTGTCTCCTCCATCCTCCTCTTGTTCAACAGGCTGGGATATTAGAAGAGCTGTGTGTGGTCCTGGCCAGCTCCTGATCCATTCTTGCTCCAGGAGACATTGAGGTTTCAAAGGTAAAAAGTGTGTGTATGTGTGAAGTGGGGCTTATTTTTCTCGATACCAAAAATGTCTGGAAGAATGAAGCTTTTCTGGGAATTCCTGCACAACCCACAAGTCACCTGAATTCCCAGAAAAGCAGTGGATGGAGAGCACAAAGCAATATTTAAGAAAATATCAGACAAAGAAAATGTACAGTGGGAGTTCATAGGCCAGATGTGTTTGAAAAATTAAGATGCACACTCAGTTCTGTCATCTTTTTCTGCCAGGTGAAGTGAAATCCAATGCTGGATCTGTTTTGATATGACAAGAAGGAATGGTTTCAAACTAAAGGAGAGAAGATTTAGATAAAAGGGAAACATTTTTTTACAATTAGGGTGGTGAGGCTCTGGTGCAGTGCCCAGAGAGGTGATGGATATTCCAGCCCTGAAGACACCCAAAGTGAAGCTGGACAGGACTCTGAGCTCCTGATGGAGCTGTGGGTGTCCCTGTTCATTGCTGGGGAGTTGGACTTGATGGCCTTTATAGGTTCCTTTCAACTCAAATGATTCTGATGGTAAATGGAGGGGGAAAATGGATGGATTGAGTCCCCAGCGTGGATACAGACCTACAGCATGCCCATGTGGAAAGGTATTCCCCACACTGGCCATCATAGCCCCCTTGTCCAGATCATCTGTGTCATCAGGTTGCAGTTCTGCTATGCAAGTTGAGGGAGGGAGGGATGTCTCTGGAGAGCTGACAAACCAAGGCTCTATTACAGATGTCTGAGTATTCTCTGTGTTTTATGATAGAAATAAAAGATGACAATATCAAAATGAAATATTTTGAGTCAGCAGTGCCCAGCATTTATATACGCCCAGCTCTCACAGGAGGGATATCTGGTGGCTCATTTTCTTATAGAGGCCAAGTATGTATCCCACAATGAACTACTGCATTTTTGCACTTCTGTGTTTCTCTGTGAGACCTGGTGATGTACTGTTGGTTCGGAAGTCTCCGATACGCTGGAGTTGACCTATAGCAGAAGCTGGGGCCTTTGGGTATGTACATGGAGAGCTCTCAGCAGCTCAGCCAGGTTCAATTTCAAGTCTGAAATATGTCAAAGTGACGAATAAAATATTCCTTCCCAGAACACTTCATTCTGTGAAAAGCACTTTGATATTTCAACATTTTGTTCAAAGTCATAACGGAAACAAATACTGAAATATTGGAAATTCCTGTGGGATGAAATTCTATGAAGTTCGTTTTTGCACTTAGTGAAAGTAAATACAAAAATGCCTTGTGGGTGAATTTTTTGTTTTTGCTCCCTTAATTAAAGTTTCCTGATTTTTCCACAGTGTCAGGGTCAGTTTAAAGTGTTTATTCCCTTCAAGAGCCATTGCACGCAAATAGGCCTTGAGATGTCTCCATGATGGGGAGGGAGATGTACATGGAAATCCAGGTTTCTGGAGTAGTCTAAGGGTGGGAATGAACCCTTCTCCTTGCTCGGTTATGGGCACCTCTCTGCAGAGCATTGATTGTTGCTCTGGTTTGCCCACTGCTTTGCATCAATGGGATACTGTCAGGAAGAAACAACGATATGTATTTTTTATTCATTTTCTTCCTGGCATATATAAAATGTGCTGCTTTGTTGGATGCCTTTTTGGTTTATTTTTAATAGCAGTGTGGAACGTCAGGAAGCATTCAGATTTCAAGCCTTGCACAGTGGCAGGATTCACATTTCAATTAGGTTTGAAGGAAGGTTTCCTTTAGCCAGCAAGGTGCTCACCAGTACCAGCATTCCTTTGCTGGCTTCTTTCTTCTCTTCCTGTCATCTCTACGTAAGTGAGCATGGCTGGCAAGTTTATTGCTACCTTTTTTGGCAAGAGTTTAATGCCAGGCTGAAGATTTACTGGCAACTGGCATTTTTTGGAAGACTTAACCCATCTGCAAACTGAGACTCCTAGTATGAGGTCTGAATTTTAATTTTTCCTCTGCTTCAGTGTTCACAAATGTGACTGAATTATGATATCAGCTTTTTTCTCCCCAAATTTACCTTGTCATAGAATCACAGAATCATTAAGTTTGGAAAAGACCTCTAAGATCATTTGGTCTAACTGTCCACCTACCTCCAATATTGCCCACTAAACCAAGTCCTCCAGTGGTACATTGTCTCTTTTCATGAACATCTCCATGGACAACAGTCTCTTCCAGTGCATTAGCACTCTTTCCAAGAAGAAATTTCTTCTGACCGACCTGAACCTTCCCTGGTGCAACTTGAGGCCTTTCCCTCTAATCTTACTTCTGTTACATGGGAAAAGAGGCCAATCTCCACCTCGTCACAACCTCCTCCCAGGCAGTTTGTAGAGAACAGTAAGGTCTCCACTGAGCCTTCTCTTTAGCGGGCTGAACAATCTAAGTTCCCTCATCCACTTCCCTCACAAATTCGTTCATGTTCCAGGGCCTCCATGTCTTTCTTGTAGAGGCCCCAGACTGAGCACAGTACTCAAAGCACATGGGATCACAGAATCACAGTATGATTAAGGTTGGAAGGGACCTCTACAGATCATCTGGTCAAAGTCCCTTGCTCAAGCAGTGCCACCCAGCACAGCCAAGGACACTTACAATCCTTAGCACACACTAAGTTATTACCTTCTTCACTCAATACAGCAAATAACAAAGCATACAAATGGCCACAATGTTGACAGTGTCACAGTTGGCAGTACTGGAACCCAACTGTCCCTGGCCTATCCTTTTTCATGTAGATAATAAACTTTGATCTGCTCATTTTATATTTATTGAAACGGTTTTCGGCACCACATCTTCATCACTTGATGGAGACTCAGACCTCTGCATCTTTGCTGTGTTTGGAGCTTACATGTGGCCTAGGAAGGGGTAAGTTTCGGGAGCCTGGTTAATCAGGGTGGACTGCTGCTGCGTTCATTCTCTGCTTTTACCACTCTTCCAGCTCAGAGCTCCTCAGCATCAATGAGCATTTCCCAGCCAGAGCAATTGAGATGGTCAGCACTCAACACAAGAGGACTGTTATCTTGAACAGAGACTATTCCCTGGTAATTCCTGCACATTTGGAACCTGTTTATTATGTTTGTCCTTGGAAAGAAAAATATTACGTATAAGAACAAAGCCCTACGTTCAAAATAGCTGCAGGGTATAAAAACAATATTTATGGTGTGGTGAGCATGGGGAGACACAGAGAGGGATGAACTTAAGGCTCTTTACATTTTCAGTGGGGCCATGGCCCCACACCAGCATGGGTCCAGAGAAATGATGCTCCCAAGTGACTTTGAATCCACTTGCAGACAGAAAATTACTGTGGTTCCTGTGTATCTTATTTGGGATTAGTGGCCTGATACTGTGGTAATTTAAGCAAGTGGTTTTGGCCGTACAGCCCTCTAAATGCATTGGGGTGACTCCGGAAGGCACAGCTGCTTTTGAGCCCTTCTCAGCAGACTGATAAGGGACTGCTGCTCCTCAGGTGACCATCACTGCTGTCAAACTGGCCATTGCAAATATGTTATTTAGGACAACAGCTGGGAAAGTGAAGTGTCTGAGCCACAGAGACAAGCCAGGAGTCTTTCTTGCAGGTGCAATTCTTTCTGCAAGCCAGAAAGCATCTGCTGGCAGTGGGGTGGATGGCTCATGGTGATGTCTGCAGTCATGCTTTGACAACAACTGATATGATGCCTCAGCACTTTTATTAACCAAAGCAGCAAATTCAGTATTAATGCCCTCCTCCCCATTGCCACTTCAGCTTCCTACAGTAATTCTTCTTGTCTACATCAGTGAAGAGTTATATATCCGTTTTGAGCCCTTTGCTTCTCTGGAGAAGTTAGCTATTGGAAATGTCAGGCAGTAAAAAAATCATTTGGGATTATTGCTGCTGCATGGCAAAATGGCTTGAGGTACACACTTACCAAGATGATGGATATTTTTTGATTCCCACTAAAATGGAATGTGGGGATTTATTTTAACACAACAAATACTACTAGCCCACAGTAGCAATGCTCTGACAATGCAAGGGGACAAAAATACTGTATTTCTCAGTTATTTGTTTTCCACAAAATAATTAAACTTTTCTAAAATCCCCATGCATGGGGAGATTTCAATCTCAGCTCAGGTGTGATGTGACAAGGAGGACAGATATGATAAGTGTGTGATCCCAGGAAAACCCGAATCCCCTGATAGCACTCTCTCACACATCTGTCCATTGTTGCTGTGGTCTAACCAGCAGTAGTGGCTGAGCCAAGTCCCAGCTAAGTCACTTTGTTTTTTCTCATGTTTCTTCATTCATCGTCCAAGAACCAATTGCTCTTCTGTGCAAAAGCCATGTCTATTACAGTAAAAACCTAATCTTATCACAGAACCACAATCACAGAGCCTGGAAAAAGTTGAAAAAGACCTTCAAGATCACCAAGTCAACCATCAGCCTGATCTACCTACTCCCATCACTAACTTATGTTTGGTAGTGCCACATCCACAGCTCTTAAATGCCTCCAGGGACAGTGCCTCCACCACCTCCCTGGGCAGCTCATTTTTATGCCTAACCACCCTTTTATTGAATAAATTTCCCCTAATATCTATATGTGAACCTTCACTGGTGCAGCTTGAGGCTGTTTCCTGCGTCCTATCACTTGGAACCTGGGAGAAGAGACCAATATCCTCCTCTCTACAGCTTCCTTTCAGGTGATTGTAGAGTGCAATGGGGCCTCCCTTCAGATGCCTCCAAACTAAACAACCCCAATGCCTTCAGTCACTCCTCATAACTCTTGTTTTCTATTCCCTTCACATCTTGGCTAAATTCTGGAGAGATCATGCTACCAGTGATAACACCAATCCTATGTGATTGCTCAGAACTTGGACATCTAGCAGAGCAAATGATTAGATTAAAAGAAATCACATTGACATACTCTTGTAAATGTTTGTTTTCAAGAACTTCTTGCGAGTCTTATAAATCAGGTTTCAATGCACTTGCCAGACAAAAAGTAATAAATTATTTAAGCATTAGAATGGGATACGTGATGCATGGGCGTGAGGAACTGAGCGGTGCTTTTAAGCTGGATGGAAGCTGTGAGATACTGGTATGCTGAGCACGAAAATCTCATCAGCAAATTCAAAGAGGCCAGGGTGGAGGACAGCTGATATAGCAAATAATGCCTTGGGAGCACACTTCAAGATGCAAATGTCTGGGAAGCTGCCAGGCAAGGTGGGAGGAAACAAGTAGCAGCATCTGTGACTGTCTGAAGGATTTTCCTAAGGGGAGCAGATGGATGGAAGACTGATGGTGAAGTCCTCACTGCTTGTGCAAGCCTGTCCCCATGGGCAGACTGGGGTTCTGCTCTGGAAATCACTGATTGCCTTTCTGATCCCCCTGCTCACAGCTGTATGTGCATGCCAGGATATCGTGATCAAATGCTTGGAACTGCCCTGGAAGTGTGTTTTCCTCTGCTATGTACAGACATGCCCAGCACAACAGCAGTCAGGCAGTATAAACTGAAATAAGGAAGAGTGGAGAAAACAAAGCAGTAAAAAAACTTCTTTTGTGAGTAAAAAACAAAAAAAAAGTCTTTAACATATCTCATCTTCCCTTGGGCATTGAGGAATTTACTCTCTGCATTTGTTTCTCTGCTGTGCTCAGGTGTATAATTCATCGCAGAACTACCCTGCCATGTACACGTCACACCACTCCAATGTGATAGACTGAACAGTGATGGAAACAGCTCCAGGAGAGACCATACCACCTGGGCAGACATTTCTGCAGGGCAGCACATCTCTCTCAGGGTTAGATCAGACACTGGAAAGCCTCCCATTGCCTCTTAAAGACCAGACTGACAATAACTGAACACCTCCAGCTGGAGACACTTCCTGAGTTCCCAGTTTTCACCATGACTAACCTCCATGTGAATCTCCATCTGGAGCATACCTGCCCCATGGAGTCAGCCTGCATCTTTGTTTCTTCTTCAACTTCTTCTGCAGATGGGATTTATGCCGTTGACATCTTGTGGAAACCAGAGAAAAGTTGTAATTCTAGCATGGGGCAAGGCACTGTACAAATGCAAAATGATGGAAAACCAGAAGAGGTCAGCTGGTGCTGGTTGAATCAGCAACCACACACATTTTTCTTGTATTTATTTTTATCAGAGAGAAGGAGGTTTTGTTCCTGAGGCTGCCTATAGTACTGTTGATATTTGCTTCACTACCTTTCTGTGAGTGTAAATCTTCCCTTCTCTATGGGGGCCAAGCATTCAGCAAGTCCTCTTTTTCAAAACAGAGATCAGATATATCAGCAGGCACAAAATGAATTGTGAATTGAGTTTAGATCTTCTCCTCTGCAGGGGACTTCTGGTCTGCTAAACTTTCACACTTGATAGCCAAAATCTGCTTGTGATTAAAGGAGAAAATGAAAAGCAGACGGCCGAGGTGAAAGGTACAGACTGCTCCTTTTTACTGCCTGGGTTGTGAAGGGGGTTGGTAAGTTGGACTGCACTGCTGTGCAAGGGCAGTGCCTGAAATGCCTACCCAGTGCAACCAAGTTAGCTGGAGAGACTGTGACTTCATTTCAATACTGCCCTCAAACTCAGATTTCCATCAGCTAGAATTCAGAAAATTTAAAGTAGTTGTACAGGCAGTACTTTCTACCTTCAATGGATGCTTGCAAATATTCAGTGCTGGTGGCCCTAAGACAAACCTTTCTTGGGGCCTGGGACATCTCAGCAAGAAGGAAATTGATGAGGCACTGAAGCAGATTGCCCAGAGATGTGGTAGATAACTTGTCTCTGGAGACACTCAAGGTCAGGTTGAACAGGGTTTTGAGGACTTGTTGGAGCTGTAGGGGTCCCTGTTAATTGCAGGGGAGTTTGACTAGATGGCCATTACAAATCCCTTCCAACTCAAATGATTCCATGATTCAATGAAATGACATCTCCGAGAGGTAGCTAAAAGCAACATGAGGGCAGAAAGCCTGCAGGGAGGGAATCAGGGGGGACAGTGTTGAAGCAGATACATCTGCAAACCCCAACATGTCTAACATGTGCAGCAGGAGCTTTTCTCTCTGTTGGAATGAAGGGACCAAGTCAAGAGGAAAAGCCACTGCAGAGAAGCTCAGAAATTTCTTTCTGATTAAAGAACTGTGTTAAAGACAATTAAAGACAATGCTGATGAAAAGCCATATTCAAGCTGTCTAGCTACAGGATGCAACTTCAGTATCATAGCAGCTTTCCTTTATAGGCAGCTATGGCAGGAAAGCAGATTAATTAATGTCCTGAATTGCTTATCACTCTCCAAACTTCAACCACTATGATGGATAAGCATCCACTGAGGCACTGTGGCCTGAAACTTGACCTGTTCATACTGCTTTCACATACAGAGTCATCAAAAGAGGAGCGAAACAGAAAGAGTCAAGAAGACTGATGCATACTATAGTCCTACCCCACTTTGAGAGAAAGCACCTAAGACCATGGATGCAGCAAACTGTGGAGAGGTGCTCTGGTACGTGTTGAACTGACTGAAGCACTGATGTTGGTAATCAGAGGTGAGGAGGTGGTGGGGCTCAAGGTTTCAGCCTTCCCTTACTCCTTTCCAGAATCTTCCTCTTGGTTCCCTTCTCTCACACTGGTCATACACTGGGACTTTTGCTCTATGTGAGCTCATCAACAGCTTCTCAGCACAGCAGACTTCAAACCAGGAACTAAGCAATCCCTACCATCCGTCCCTGTTTCAAGTCTTATTGCATCCCTGAGGCAGCGTTTTCAGCTCAGGGGTTGAGGCATAGGACAAAATACAAGGGTGGGTGGGAATTTTGGATTGTATGAGTGCAGTGAACCTTTGCTTTGACTTTCATGCTCGGCATCTACTGCCAAAAGGGATGAATAATGTTTTTGAGTGAGTTACAAACACAGCAAGTCCTTGAAGCAACAAGTTGCTTCCTGCTGGCTGGCAAATGTTTTCAGAGTGACCCGCAGATGGGACCAGCACCCCTGGACCATGAGCTTTCAGCTGGTTAGAATCAAACTCAAGAGTGATGTATACCCATTTCCTATCCTTGCTTCAAGAGTGGGATCTCATGGTGACACAGGATATATCCCCAGATCTTTTTTTCAGTTGGGGGGGTGGAGGGGAGGGGCAGTTAAGCATGTTGAACTGCTGTTTTCACAGACTGACGTGCACGGCCCAAGAGATTCTACCATGAGGACCAGACAGACATATTGTTTAAATCAGTAAATGAAGCAGTGAGAAATTATTAAGAGGATTAATTGCTGGTCCAAATATATGTCTGCTGGAGCAGCCAAAATACCTCTAGGTTCAGGAAGGAAAAATGTATTAGTTCATGCACTTCCTTTGTCTAGTCTACAGCTTCTAAGTGAAGGCCTTAGAGTTCATGGGAGAGTTAAGTCAGTGTAGCAGCAAAACGGGGGGTTCCTGTAGCAAATCCTAGGAGAAAAAGAAGGGAAGGGAAAGGAAGAGGAAAGGAGAAGAGGAAAGGTAAAGAGAAGAGAAGAAGAGAAGAGAAGAGAAGAGAAGAGAAGAGAAGAGAAGAGAAGAGAAGAGAAGAGAAGAGAAGAGAAGAGAAGAGAAGAGAAGAGAAGAGAAGAGAAGAGAAGAGAAGAGAAGAGAAGAGAAGAAGGAAAAAGGAAAGGATATATATATATTTACTCAGGGACTTGCCCCATCGCCCAGAAATATTCCTCTGAACTCTTTGACTAATCAGTCAATCCTTATTTTTTCTTATTTCTTCTTCTTTTACGTGATATAAACCCAAGAGTGCACTTTATTCAAGTTTCTGCATTGTTTACTGCCAGAATAAAGAGACACAAGAGCTGCCCAGTTACTTAGCTACAGTGGGATCCAGTAGGGGGATCAGTGGGAAGGACTTTAGATTTCATCTTGGCGTGGCAGGAGGTGCTACAGGAAGGAGGTGCAGGAGGTCCTGGGATTGTTTTCAGCCATTTTTTATCATTTTGTGCCAAGTTTTCTCTGAATTTCTACCGGTCCTAGTGATTCTGTTATTCTCACTTGATACAATCTAGGCTGAGGCAGTTTCTTTTCTGCGTATAGGTTCTTTTGAGGCAACCGTAATGATATAAACACAGTTTTAATTTATTATCCTCAATGCCTAACACATAGATGTCCCACTGTACACTTTGTTTGGAGTTTGTTCACACCATGCCCATGCACCACTTGCTCCTAACACACTTGTTGATTCTAGATTTGGATTCACAACTTTCAAGTGATCTGCTGTCTTTGCAGCGTTGTTCACTTTTCTTCAATAGCCCTTTGATACCCTCTGGATTTATTTTCTAGATATAAATCAAGCTTATTCTGGAGTTCTTTTAAGTGAACTAATTATAAGTGGGGAGAAAAATGAGCAGACCTAGAAGTGCAAGGAAAAACCTCTTGCTGAATATGCAGAAGTCCTGTGTGACTTTATGCCAAAGTTATGGTTATCTAAACCCATGACCATTAACCTGCCCATGACAGAAACTGAAGGCACAGATTCTGCGTGCAACAGAAAGAAGGATCAGCTGCCACGAAGATGGACTCTATTTCTTAGTCTTAACAGAATCACAGAATTGCAGGGTTTGGAAGGGGTCTCTGGAGATTGAGTCCACTCCCTAAAGCAGGATCCCTAGAGTAGGTTTCACAGGAAAGCATCCAGATGGATCTTGAATATCTCCAAAGAGGAAAACTCCACAGACTCCTTTTCTTTTACTTCCTTGGAGATGATATCCAGAGTAAGCTGTTCTATCACCTTCCTGGGTGCAGAGGTGAGGCTGACTGGCCTGTAGTTTTCCAGCTCCTCCTTCTTGCCCTTTCTGAAGACTGGATTGACACTGGCTTTCCTCCAGTCCTCATGCACCTTTCCCATTCTCCATGAGCTCTTAATGACGATAGAGAGCAGCTTCGCAATCACTTAACTTGGTTTGTTCAGAGTTGTTTTCTGTTTTGTTGGTGTTTTTATCTCTGAGTAATGCGATGTCTATGTCTATCAGAGTTATTTGCATTACTGCTATTAATTGCAGGTATTTGTTTTTAACTGTCTGCTGGGATGCAGCAATTTCTGTGTGACATGAGATTGTGACAGCTATGGGAAGATGGAAGAGAAAAGGTTCCAGATATCAGGAGAAGACCTTGTCCTTCTGAAGTCCGCTTATTACTTATTTCAAACAGTTTGGTGTTCACACAGGCCTCCCTTCAGCCCCGGAGGACCTTTCTGTAGCTACAAATGCTCATTTGTCAGTACCCTGTCATATCAAAATCCCTGGGTGTCCAGAGAGCGACTTTGCAAGACAATAATTGTTTGAAAATTCCCAAGTAATGACATTTGTAATCCGCTCTTTATCCTGAAGAAAATAAACTGTTTAATTAAAGGAAGAACTGACTTAAGATGATAAAGATGAAATGACTCTTCATCAGCTATGCAGGCTATAATTTGTCAGTCAGTTCAGCCTGGTTCAATGAACCATTCTGCATTCAGTGGTTCTGAGTATTTATCACAACTCTGCAGCATTTCCTAGCTAGTGCCATGCAGAGGTTTAAAATAATAATTAGAAATACCTTAGGTTTTATTTTCTGCTCACACTGCTCACACTCAGAGAGAGTATGTGAGAGGAAGAAGACAAACTTGAGCATTCTGATTTCTCTCTTTGAATGATGCTGTTTGAAATTTGGCTTAATCTTATCAGTCTGGCAGGAGTGTCTGCTGTATGTGTGTGCATTTGCCTTCACAATTACAGGAAACATCCAAAGTCGTGGAAACTGTGACAAGAGCAGCCCAGAAATGTTCACTGGCTGAGTAGGCCATCAAAATCCACGCCATAATTCCTCTCTGCCTGACTTTTTGCATCCACCTCCAAATGCAGGCAGGATTTAAAGATGATCCTTACTCTCTACCAGTAGTGGGGGGAAATTTATAACTTTATCTGACATCTGGGTTCATCTGCAGGAGCACCACCTGTGTGCCCCCCCTTGCCTGCATCTTGAGGACTCCTATTTTATGGTCCAAAATCCAGATCCCTATGTGCCTGAAATGTGACGAAAGAAGAGACGATTTTGTAGGACAAAGAGGTTTTATAAGACTGTTTTATCTGGACCAAAAAAATATTGACAAATTGTGGAATACGTGGGTCCCTCTTCAGGGCCACATGGCCAGAAAAATGATGCTTATTTCCAGGTTTAGCAGCCACTACATCTCAGAAGTCAGCCTATCACTGACTGGGACAATCAACAACAAATGTTGGCAAGTTAATGTGTCTTGATAACTGGGGAGGTGCCTGTGTGCAACCGGCAGAATTCAAGTGAGCAGTTGAATTCCCAATTGGGAATTCAAGTGAGCAGTGACCTTGGCAAAAGCATGTTGTGGGAAATGGGGAGCAACTGTACTCATTGCTATGAAGGAACCTGGAAGAATGGACTGTCGCCTTCGTATTTTGACACTCCTGATTCTGGAAGGATCTGGGAACCCTGAAGATCTGAGGGAAAGAGGAGGGAGTGAAGAGGAAAGAAGAAAATCATGCTTTTTAAAATACCCATCAAAGGGTTGGTTTGTGTTTTGAACGTGTCTCAGTGTAGGTTGTCATTAGTGACTGACTATATTTGAATAGATACAAGTGACAACCCTTTTCCCAGACTTTTTTTCCACATATTCTTGTATGTGGGAAAAAAAAAAAAAAAGAAGTTTATTGCATTCTAAGCTACATCTGCAGATGGTGTGCACTCCTTGGCTCTGGTTGGGACTCAGAGTAAAGTACCACAAAATACCCATTGTTGCTAACACATTCTGCCCTGCATTACTAAGAAGCCCTGTTTGCTCTTAGCAGATTTGGACCCCAGCTCCTTTCCCTAGTGTTTTCATATGAACTTTTTTGGATGACATGCCAAACCCTCTGAGGTTTGCCAGTTTCTGATTATAGGCTGGCTCTTGGGAGCGGGAAAAGGCCATGGTACCAATTCTCATCCTGCCCCAAATGTGGACTGCAACCCAGGACCACTGAGGTCAGCAGATCAGTAGCAGTGGATGTCAGAGGGAGTCTGAAACCACAAAAACTGCTCTGGAGCCCTTGGAAGGTAGTAGAGTTCATTGCTGTTACACTTCCCGTAAGCAAGGAATTTGGATCTAGATCCACAAAGGCATTTGGGTTCCTGAGTTTTAGTGGTTTCCTAGCTATGCTGCAAGTTAGAAGGGGAGTCCTTAAATAATTTGTGGCCATGGATGCAATGACTCAGGGCATTCAGATCTACCTAACATTATCTATGTTACTGCTGTATTACTGAAGTCCTCACTGGAAGCTGAGCTCCTTGAAATACAGAGACATACAGGCTGGGATTTTTCTGGCCAAGTGATGGTACTTACAGTATGAGTTGGAGGTTAAGGAAATAGAAGAGTCAGTAGAGTCAATAAAGTGTGGGACATCATTAAATAGTTACCTACAACTGATCTCCTAAGGAAAGCCTCTTTTTCTTCATTGGCTGCAAAGAGAGTTGATGTGATCAATATCTAAATTTAGATGTGCCATCTAGAGTGGGAAGCAAGGTCTCTTTCACTGATATAGTCATGTGGAGTCAGGACAGCTTGGACAGGAAAGTGGAATGCAGATGCAATGAATTTTTGTTTGCTTAGATGCTCATATGTACCAGCTACGTTGCCAGTCAAGTTTGTCACCTACTCCTGTACTGCTTCTCCCAGCAGTGAATGGCTCCATATTCACCTCTGGGACAATCTGATCTTCTTTAAACAGTTTTAGAAACCTAATTCTCCAGTGGCAGTGAATTGGCACACTTCACCTGAGCTCAGTAATGTTTCAGGCATGTTTGCTGAATTTTGCTTTATGGAGCACAAGAGGCTTTTCACTTTCTGAGATGTTCGGGAATAAACGAGCCCTCAGACTTTGCATATTCAGTTCAGATGTTGTCAGAGCAGATGGTGAGAGAACATCTTCTCTTCATCCCCTTCATGTGCACTCGTGCAATTTTGCTCAAGAGGCCTTGATCCCCACCCAGCTCTGCAGCCATTCCTGCAGTACACATGCTAGATAATAGCACATTTTCTTTTCTCACATCAAGTGTTGGGTGTGTTTCTATCCCCTAGATAAACTTTATAGTGTTTCTATTTCCCTTTCCCCCATGGTACTGATTATCCCAGAAATAGATAGAAGCTGGAAAGCTCTGTTCTGGATCTGAACTATTCCTGTGTTGCATCTGGCATTATGACTGGATCCATTTTGAGCTTGTGATAGTTTAACATTTGCCCTCGTGCCAAGACTCTTCTGTTTTTAAGGGTATTTTTTTTTCCCTCCATGAATTGTATTGATTTTTTTTTTTTTTTTTGTATAGTGTTCCCTGTTTGAATCTTCTTTTCTTCATCTTTTCACTTCTCCATCTGATTGGCCCTCTTCTTCTTGAATTTCTGCTAGGTCACTCACTCTGGTCTCACTGCACTGAGCTGAGATTCCTGGAGGTGTAACACAGAATCGATGGAGCACAATATTCTTCAGAGACAGAAAGAAAAGCTGTCTTTAAGTTTGCCCTGCCTGAAGAGATGCTTAAACCTTGGATGAGGCACTCATCTGTTTATTACATGTCATCTCAGCACCCAGGAGTTATTCAGGAAGAATGTGAAACATTTGCAGTATCAGGAGAAACACTGAGTTAATACAGAAAGTTTTGGTGTCCTTCTGTGAAGAGCAATGCTTCAATTTTGGTTCTTTTACCCAGACAAATATGAAATGTCTCTCCCAGGCTGTGTTTGAAGTTGTAGATGGTAGCTGACTTTGACCTGTGTGAATTGTGAGCAGACAGACTCCTTGTCTGGCACGTGGACAGCAATAAATAGCTATTCTTGTTAAATGAAGATGAGACATGAAAAACATGGAAAATGATGTGTCATGGCACATGGGAAAGGAAACTGCTCTTCACAGAATCACAGGATGGAAGGGACCTCTGAATAATATCTTGTCCACACCCCTTGTTCAATGAGGTCTTTCTGTTTGCCTCTCTAAAGGAATGTCAGTGAGCAAAGAGCTTCTGTCTGAGGCAAAGGCACTGACTCTCCTGGACAGCTAACAACAACACAAATGTGTGGCTTGCAACCCTTGGAAGTGGTCAGACTGTCCCCAGATTTTCATCTTGAGATGTCAGTAAGGCAAATATGGTTAAGAAGGAATGGGCTCCTTCCTCAGGAAGGTGGTCCACAAATAATGTCTAGAGCACCTTGACAATTATGAGCAGATCCTTGCTTTTGTGTGAATGATTTGAGATATCTGAGTTTTCCCAGTTGATGCTTAGGTCCTTGGAGTGCCGTGCCTCTCCTCCCACTGAAACCCATGGGAAGATAGCTTTAGTGTCCAAGGAGACTGCTACTTTGGAGCTTCCATGGGTATGAATTTGAGGCATCTCCTGCCAAGGGAGGTGGCATGTCTTCCATGGTTTGATTTGATGCATGATTAGCTTTTTCAGATCCTTGAGATGCTATTATTTCAACCCTATTGTGAAATCCTGGGGTCATGACAAGAAATAATTGTCTGTATGGAAATAAGAATGAATTATTTCTGTAGATGACAGGGCCATCCAGCATCATAGTCATAACACACTGAAGACTAGATAAACAAGTGCTATGGGAAGGACACCAACTGCTATGTTTCAGGGCAAAACCATTGTGGTTCAGGAAGTAAGTCTCCTTTCAGGCCATTTAGCCTGTAAATGATGGCTGCAACTGGAGCTGGACCCTGTCAGAATCAATAGCCCACTGCAGAAGCACCTCTGTTTGTTTGTTACTTCCATGTTTTGCAATTAATTCACTGGAAGAAACAAACTTTTGTTTTGCCCTTGCAAATTTGACCACCTCCCTACTTCTTGTATTCCCATACTTTATATTCTTCTTGGCACTTATTGCTTGTTTTCAGTCAATGTGTTTCTGCTTTCCAAGCCCATAAGCCATGATCTGGAGGCACAGTCACATTTACATCCGTTTGCAGATGTCCTGTTTCTAGCACTGTCAGTCCTTGGGGTTTATTTTTTGCTCTCTTTGTGCTCAGGGACAGACACTGCTCAGTGGGTCTTTGTGATTCTAATCTTTTTTCATACAGTTTGAGGAGCAATGAACTTGAAAAACAAGATCCCTTTCTCTGGGAGAGAAAGCACCTGAATTTCAGCCTGTCTTTACCACCCACTAAGGATGTGTGTGACAGTTTAGAGAGGGCTGAGTGCAGAGTATTTGTTGTTGTAGTGCCCTTTGTTGTTCCCATGTAGTTTCCATTTCTGCAAACACCATCTGTTTGTAGGGATTTTTTTTTTTGTGTGCCTCGTCATTGCAGGCTTCAGGAAATGCCATCTTGCCAGGTGGCATCTCTGTTTGCTACTGCTCCAGCAACTCCAGAAGCAGGTGCAGTCAATGGCACAATGTAGCTTTGTGCCAACCCATTACAAGTCATGGCCCATTCAGGGACTTGGATGAGGTTATTGCTTTAACTCAGCACCATTTGAGACATGGGCACTGCATCTGAAATGCCAATGGCAGCTGACTTCTCACTTTGATTTATGCTAACCTTAGAGCTGTTGGTAATTGCGTGCATGTTCTTGTATTCAGGAAGTTTATGCAGTAGCCAAGAAGAAACATGCAACTCTGGGAGGATGAATTATTCATTTTGGTGAGCATCTCAGACACTTTGGGACATATGAAAAAGCCTGCCTGTGAGCTCCTTGTGACAATGGACAGGCTGGTGGGAGAAGAATTGATAATGGTGCAGCTCTGCTCTGCAAGTCTTTCTGAACTAATCTGTGGCATTTCATTGGCCAAAGTAACACATGCAGAGCAGTGGTTTTGTGTAGTGTGATTCAGTGGCTCATTACAAAAGTGGATGACCAGCAGGGGCTTGTCTTCTCAGTATTCCTCACAAGTAGTATAAGGGGGAAGTGGTCAACACACATTTTCGCTTGTCAATTTCATCTACCTGCTTCAAGGAAACCCAAAGGCCTATGTCAAAAATTCATCTCATTCTGAAGCCCCTGCTATGAATGTCCAGAAGACGTCACATAAACGTTTTTTACATGGAAATCTCTGCTCTGGTCTAGGCAGTGAAATTCCAAGCTACCAGGCATTTTGTATCATATATAACATTTCTTCAGACTCTCAAATTTCCTTATTGCACCTCAGCACCTTCCCCACATTGCCACAACTGTCCTTTTCAGTGCAATTCATCATACTAATAGAGATGATTTGATGCATTTTTTTTTATTTTAATTTCATCAAATTAAGAAAGGATGAGCCTAGAAACACTATGGAAAAGGCTGTCATTGTGAGCAATTTGTTTCTTCAAAATAAATGCCAAATTAGAAGGATTGACCAAATCTAGATCCTCTTTCTGGGTCTGATTAAATACCCCCAAAGGTGCTGAAATCTTTGCCCTTCTGCCAGGAGACCTTGTATTACACTTTTTTTCACATTCATTTCTCCAAAGTAATGATGTGCATGGTGGTTTACATACATGCGGTTGATTGTGTTGTGTGTAGAATTGTAGTGCTACTAATTAAAATTTAACAATTATTTTAAAGTAAGTGGAAAAAAAAAACAACAAAAAAACCCACCAAAACACCAATTATGTGATCATTCCCTGCACCTACCTATCTTTTCTTCTTTTCATCACATGGCAAATTTGAAACCTTTTCTGAAAGGAGAAAGATCTCCAATATAATGAAGTTTCTGCAAGTTCTATGAAACTTTGCAGCTTGGTAGAGGCTGGAGATGCAGGTAAATGCCCCAAAAAGGAGGAGAAGTAGTTGGAATATCTCCGTTCTGTTTGTCAGTATGTTATGCTTGTTGGCCAATTTATAAACACATGGGACAAACCATGAAGTTGCTTTTCTGATAGGGCAGAACAGAAGGGGGGATTCAGGGTGATTGCAGGGGGTTGGTGTTAGTCAAAGGGTGCGTGTTAAGGTGAAACCACATTTCCTCAGTCTCACTTGTGGAGCTGCTTGCTTAACGTGGGCAAAAGAATGCATTTTTCCCCTTGCCTTGTGCGCAAAATCTGAAATGTTTTGTCTTGAATTGACTTGAAACATTTAGCCTGAAGCAGATATCCGGAGCATAACATTTCAGCCCACACAGTTCAAGTCTGGCAAAATAGAAAGTGATTGAAAGTAGGGTCTGTTCCAGGATCATTCAGGAGGAGACTGAACTGAGTGGCACAAGCTCTGCTACTCATTTTACCCCACTTCTGCAAAATATCATTGAAAATGCTGGCTATTACAGCCATTCTCCTGACAGGTATAACTGAGTTCAAGGAATGGAAGCTATTTCTCAAGAAAAAAGTTGGACTGAGCTCTTCAGAAACCCAAGAATACTGTGCGAGGTGCAGAAGAAACACAAAGCTACTTCACCATCAGCAATAGGAAACTCAGGGTCAGGATATCATTTTGGCTGAACTGTGTGTGTAAAAAAAAATGTGCCAGTAATGCCAAAGAAGGGGAGAAGAGGTGGCAGCAGAAAGCCCAGAGTGGCCACAAGTCAGCTCTGAGCATAACACCATCTGACCGCTGAGGGGGTGTTTTGGGTATAGAATTGACCAGAAAAAGAGACCAAGAAGGCAGGGAGAAGCTCTTCCTTTCTCTTTGTTTCTCACTGTGTCCAGAGCAAAACGGGAACATGGACTTTCTCCACAGATAAACAGGACTACATCAAAAACAATCAATTTAGTTAACAACTTTTGTAATGGGAACATTCCTCGTGGTCCTAAATATCAGCTCCGTTTTGTGGCTAAGTGATATTGCACTACATTTAGATATATATATCGATTGGATATAAGGAAAAATACTTTTACAATAAGGATGGTGAGGCACTGGCACAGGTTGCCCAGAGAGGTTGTAGATGCCTTGTCCCTGGAGACACTCAGGTCAGGCTGGATGGGACTCTGAGCAACTGGCGAAGCTATAGGTGTCCCTGCTCATTGCAGGAGAGTTGGACTCAAAGGTCTTCAAAGGTCCCTTCCAACTCAAATGATTCTATGATTCTGCGATATATGAAAGGTATACATCAATGCTGAACACAGAAGAATCCAATCTGGACTAAGTGCCATTTTATAGTTTTGTTTGTTTGTTTGTTTGTTTTTGTTTTTTAATAATTCTACTTAAATTTGAGCTTGTTCTCATCTGCCATCTTGGTGAGATACCTACAATGAAAAGGAGATGCATGTAGCATAGATATTTCCACTTGATCTGCCCTCTGTAGCTACCTTTTCTATTTATATATATTTATATCTAGAGTATAATTCTGCATATCTTAAAATAGGTTGCTAAAGTAGGTCAGAAAAAGCCATCTTTTGAAGAGCATGAGGGTGGTCAGATCTACCTTGTATGCATCCGAAATTAGGTGAAATGAATTCCTCCTCCTCTGATCTCCAGGTATGCAGTGCCTAAAGCCTGCATGGGAGTGGGTGGTCCTATCTATCAGGTCTCGGGCAGGATGACAGGACTCTATGGAAGTGGTTTCCATGAGCTGTCTGTGTTGTTTCCTCTGCAGACAAATGTTAGCTTTTCATACCTCGGACGGTGGTGGGGACGCTCCAGCCCTGACCGTGCATGCTTGTCTTTCTTCAGATGTGTGATGTGCTTCATTTCTGCTGTGTTTTAGCAATCCAGCCGCTGACCCTGGGCACTATTTTGCTCTCTGTGGGATGACTGGTGCCACTGGGTTTGAAGTGCTGTCCATTAACCTAGCTCTAGCATACTTGCAAAGGAGGGAGGGTGGCATGGTGAAAGCACCCCACTGGGTGGCAGGAGATCTGAGCTCAGCTCTTCTCTCTGCCACAAAAAAAAAAATATTGCAGTTGATCTTGGGCACATTTCTTACACTTTTTGTTCCACCACAGCTTCCCCATCTGTAAAATGTGAATGATTTTTACCTACCTGGCTGAAAACTGAGAACCTCATAACTGGAACTCGAGGAACCTAGAGGGAAGCTCTGGTCTGGATTTGCTCATGACAAAGCATCTACTAACATATTTTCAGCCAGTGCCTGGCAGAACAGAAATGTTCAAATTTCCGTTTAAATAAGCTCTTTCATCAGATGAAAGAACACACCAGGAACTGGTCAGCAGTATGCTCTGCAGAATGGCCCCTGAAAAGGGAGCTCAGACCAAGGAATTAATAGCTTCCAGGTAACGAGAGCAGAGCTGCACCAAAACAAAGTCATTATCTGAGGACTGACTCAGGGAGCCCCTCTTATCTAAGCAATCCCAGTTATCAGCCACTGGTCACATCTCCAGTGGGAGGACAAGGAGAAGGAGGCTGTCCCACTGTGCTCCACTGCTGGATATTGAACAATAACCTATGCCATAAAGCTTTTGACTTGAACTGGCATGAATTAAAGGCTTTGGTCAGGTTGGCCTTGGAATTGTTTAGGATGAAAATGATTCCTTTTAGCCCTCAAGAGGGTCCAATTTAAGCTGTTTAGCTGAGCAGTGTGGAAAATACTGCAGTTTAGTTATTTTGTGGTCAAACTGAAGAGCAGACACAATATACCAATATTGCTAGATCCATAACCTCACATCCTCTCTGAAGCACCGTACTTATTACACTTTCTATCGTGTGTCACTGTGGCCACCAGTGATGAAAATCCAGCCTGCTTTATTCATCACGTTTCATGGCTTCCACGTTGCTTAGATGTCTTGTATGTCCCTCAGTACATCCACTGCAGGGCAACACATGTTCATTGGAGGGCTTGTGCTCCCCTCGGAAATGTGTGTGTTTTAAGGCAGAAGGACAGGAAATGCTTTTGCTAGATGTCAATGGCCTTAAGAGTTTATTAGGATAAATGTAGCCACAAACACTCGTGAAAAGAAAACACTTGTAAGAGACTGATTGCTTATTCTTTTAACCCTAAAGCTATTTTAGGCTGGCTGCAGCAGCGTATTGTTTTACTTCTGCAGTTTGCTGCAATTAGGCAGTCTCTTTGCCCGTCCTACCAGAGAAATGGTTTCCACTATCAGCACAGGAAGTGGCTGATTTGTGCCTCCAAAACCAGAGGCTGATTTTTTTGTTCAGACCTATTTTACATCAGTGTGGCTTCTCTGAAGGGATGCAGATCCCACTACATCACAACTGAAAGGTGTTGATCTCATGAACGCTAATTTACTTGTGATTAAAATCTGCATTGAAGTTTACTGTGATTCTCACCTGCTATGAAGTGATGCAGAGTATGAACATGTGAGCTTTATACCAGCTGACCTTATGACTTAAATTTTGGACCATAAGTAATACAGACAAAGGAAAGCATGAGTTTTGGCAGTTCTCTGGAATGAAAAGTTTTTCTCTTCACAGCATCCCCACTCTTCACAGCTTCCCTGAGGAGCTGTGAATGTACATGGAGGAGCAAAGAGAAAAAATTAGATCAGGAAAATTCAGGACAGCTGCTAGTAAAGTAAGGTGTTAATCTTTTCCCTTGAGGATGTAGTGATCATTTATCAGCAACATGTGTTTAGTAGAAATGGAAACAGTCAAGGAATAGAAAGGACAGCTTGGTTCAATGGGCACTGTCTTCACTTGGGTTTAAAATAAAGAAGCTCTGGGGAAAACAAACAAATCATCGATCCCTTTTCAGCAGAAAATAACCCTGTTAGGGGACTCTGAGGCCCAACTGCCAGTGCTGATTGCTTTCCTGAAGGCATAAAGCCTCCTGCTTGGAGCAGCTGCCCTGTCTGACATGATGAGACTTCTGGTGCCATACCCAAATGAAAGCGAAGGTTCCTTGATAGAGAATTTTATACAAAGACCACATGAAAGATAGCAGAGGTATAATTCTGCCCCAGCAGGCAATGAGCGTGGATGATCTTGGAGGCATTTTCCATTCCTCTCTTCCTTGCTTTGCACCAGAGAGATTAGGCCTCAGTGCGGTCAGTGTTTATCCAAACTCTTTCAGTCTGGAAAAAAGGCAGAAATCCTCTGGAAGGAGAGAGTTCTTGTAAGTCTTCCTGCCCACCCTTGCACTGGCAGTCAGACACAGTGGGGCCAGCATTGTTTGTGATGTTTCTTTGCTCCCATTTCTGGCACAACTCCTCGGAAGAACAGAACTACACAAACAAACAAATGAAAAATAAAGGAAGCCCCAATAATGAGGTGCTTCAAAGTCAGTCTGGATGTCTACAGAAAAGTCTGCTGGAAGTGCTTTGTCCTTGGCGTTTGGAGCTAGATCCCAGCTATGGATGCTGCTAGTACAGTGTCCACAGCTGTTACCCCTGGTTAGCTGAAGCTATGTTTCTCATTAGGAACATTTTTCTGGTCCGGGATTGCTTGTCGAATCTTTTTCTTCCTGTGTGTTAAATAAATTTAGAGAGTTGGAGTTTTCATTCAGCTGTAGAACAAAAACAAATTTAAAACTACTTGCAAAAGATGGACTTGTTTACTGATACGATCACAACACATCCCCTCCAGTGGAGCCCATACCCGTGTCTATTCCCGTAATGTCAGCATGGATATTGTGAAGGAAATGGTTCTTGCCCAACCATGAGAAGACATACACATGTAGAAGTTTCTAAACAATCACTTAACATGGCCATCCCATTCTTTAATCTCCTGAAAATAAACATGAAATTTCCCATTTGGACTGCTGGAGAATCTTTGAATGTATGATTGTGTCCTAACTAGTATAGATGGAGTTAAAGAATTTAGCAGCCTCTCCTGGAATAAAAATCATGCTATAATTATCACAGATTTAAGCAAGCACTCCCATCAATCAAGTTTTTATTTAGTACAGGTTTGAGGGACAACAGCTTTGTCTCTGGCTCTTCCAAAGCTAGTCTCCTCTACAGAACAGTACTGCTACTATTTACAGTGGTTTGAACAAACTGGGAGTGCCTGTACCGGTGTTGTCTCCATCCTGGCAAGGGGAACCTGTCTGCCTCAATCACTAATCACACTTTTTTCAAGAACTATAGTTTGGTGTCCTGGGAAATTGTCTGCTAGTTGTCAGAAATGATGGCTTGTGTCAGCAGCCGTTGCTTCTCCACAGCCAAGGACATGACAGACCTAAAAAGCTGACTTACACATCAGCTCTGCTAGAAAAGTTGTTCCTTTTGGGGAAGGCTTACTTCATAGAAATGTAAATTTAGATGATGTTTAAAACAACCAAGCCTTCGTCTTGGTTGGGACCTTTGATCTCAGTGGTGTATCATGACAATAGCAATGTTCTCGGAGGAATGGAGCTGTGAGCAAGCAGTGGTCACATTGGCTGGATAGATGCCAGGGAACAGCTGACAGGGATGACGTACCACAATAGAAGAGTTGGGACACTCAGAAAATAGTTTTTTTTTTTGTTTGGAAAAAATCTATGGAAGGAGAAAGTGGGTCTTATTGATAAAGCATTGGCCCGGGACAAAGAGCTGGGTTAAATACTATTGCTGGCACAGACTTTGGGTGTGCATCCAAGAATAAGTCATGGGACCTTCTGCCCTGGTTCTCAGCCCATAAAATGGAGATGTGGAGGAGGATAATTACTGGCTTTATCCTTGCTTTGTATGTTTCAGACCAAAAATCTTGGGGGAAGGGGCTGCACCAGAAACAGTAGAGGCTTGTTCCCTTTTCAGGCCTCTGAGCATTACTGTGCAACAGACACAGGTTGTGCTATCGGAAGGTCTCTTTCAAGGTTATGTGGTTGGGACAAGTGTTTAATTCTAGGCTTTAGAAATAGAAAATGAAAAGACCCAACTGTTTCAAAAATCAGATTGTCCACCTGTTCTGGGCAGGCTCCTAGGCTGATTTAGTAGTGCATACTGTAACATTTTATTTTGCTTAGAGCCTGAGATGTGAGTTTCAATGGCGATTTGGAGACTAAAGTGATAACTTAATTGGCAAACCTTTAAAGGGAAAAGTTTGGGCTCAGCACAATCTAACCTTTCTTCTGGGACTGTATTTCATTTTAAGGTTTTAGTTTAAGTCACTTTGTCAAGGACTTAGCTTTCATCAGAAGCAGTCTCACAACTGGGAAGATAACCTATACCTTGTAAAATAAGAAAAATGGAGAAGACAATTCCTGATTCTCAGCTCTATATTTCGTTTTGATTTTGTGTGTTTTGTTTTGTTAGAATAGGTGCATTAATGTAGAGAGAAAAAACAAATTCACCCATTTATTTCCATGCTATTTCAGCAGGAAAAAGGTATTTATTTTTTATTTAGTCACCAAATTGAAACACCTGAAGTATTGTGAAAGCTTCCTTGTTTAAATTCTGATATGGAAAGATTTCTCAAAAGATGGCTTCGTTTTTTCTTTAAAAAGAATCCCATTTTTGACATAAGGTCATTCTTGGGTAGAAAACTTTGGGGTAAAATATTTTTATCTGGTTGCTGTAATGTATCTTTCTTGTCTGCATTTGTTGGCTGGTAGATTGCATGGACTAGGAAACCATAAAGAGTATGAGTTACTCTAAATCACTTCTGGGAGACATCCATATATATTTCACTAACAGTTATTTTAGAAACACTGACAATAGGCATAGAATATGTTACTGCTTACACTTAATTTCAGTCTGCTTCTGAAGGTATCCTTTTGAAGACTTGGTGGTGGACCGTAAAGAAGAGAACTGTGCAGAAGAGAAAAAAAGGATAAACACATGTAACAAAATCTAAGAAAAATCCAAAAATGTGTGTTTTTCCTTACCTACAATCAATGTACAAAGGCTAATCATGCCACTGCAAGTGGCTGATAAAGTTTAATATCATTCTGTTTTCCTTTCAAACAATTATGGAGTTGTGCTAAGCAGAATTCCTGAGGCTGAAGGAAAACTCAGGTACTCCAAACAAATACTGTTTGAAGTGAATGGTTTTTGGCAAGGTGTTTCACGGTATGCATTGAATAATTCCATCCAAGATATTTTGATACCTTGTTTTAGGAAAAAAATGCTGAGGATTCAAAGTAAAATAAGACTGCGGGGGAAAGAAAACTAATTTGTTTTCTTGGAATATCCCTCAGAATGTTTCAAATCTTGCAGAAATTTATGGGTAGCCAGAAGTATCAGCTGAAGACCTCAGTTTTCACCAATATGTTACTGAAAATGAACATTAGGGAATATTTCCATTTTATGTTGGTTTATACAATTTTATGATCTACTGAGGTCAGTTTCAGACTAGCTCCTTAGGAATGTCATTATTTAAACACATCCCAAAATTCTCGTTGTGCATTGTGTTTTAAAAGGTCCACTCAAGTTAAATGCCTTATGGTGAAGAAATCCCTAATTTTGGCATCAGGATAACAACAAAGGCATTTCCAAACAATAGCCAAATCTTGAATTCTAGAGATATCAGGACATACATGTCCCAGTGTAACCTAGAGTTGATGAGATGTTTCTACTTTTTCTGAGTTTTTATAAAGGCTGGTGAGGTACCAGCACAGGTTGCTCGGAGATGTGGTGGATGCTCCATCCCTGGAGATACTCAAGGTCACCTGGACAGGGCTCTGAGCACCTGATGGAGCTGTAGGTGTCCCTGTTCATCCCAGGAGAGGTGGACTAGATGACCTTGGAAGATCCCTTCCAATGCAAATGATTCCACGATTCTATGAAATCCTGTATGAGAATTTCAAGGCAGATATCATCCCTCACTGTGGATTTCAGTCTCTGAGTGGTGCTTAGAGATTGAAATAAGCTGAAAAAAACAAACCTATTTCTTCTAATTCCCTGGTTCAGAGATTCTTTTATAAAGTGCTGTAGAAGCCCTGTGTAATCAAAGGGACTGGCATGACTAGGGGACTATTCTCCTCCAACCATGAGCTGCATACACTCATGGGACGGAAGAGAAACTTGGCTACAGACATGAAAGAGGTATACAGTCTTGTCCATCTGCTTCTAGGATGTGTTAAAACTTATCCTAAATAACCACAAATTAATCCAGATGAATTGTCTCCTAAGGTGCTTGGTTTGCTCCTCTGGCTGGGACAGTGTACAAGTGGACATCCCCTGTTCAATGGAATGCAACCCAGCTTAGCAGATTTTGTTTCAGTGACTTGCTCCTACATGAGTTAATGAACCCTTAGCCTGCTTTCTTACTCTAGCCTTGGGGTGACTTTTTCATTGGCAAAAGCAGTGGTCACTGATGCTCCAAGGTTAATCTGCCAGCTGTAGAAACTTCCTCTGTGCCTTGTCCACAGATAGGATGTGAAGGGTTGTAAGGTCCCTATTTGGATCTGGAGAGATGTTAGGTCTTGGATGTTTGGAACTGTCATCGGCATCATTCAACTCCATGCCTGTAGGAATGGGATCCAACCCAATGGACCTCTGGCTGCAGCAGAAGCACCTCTCAGCCAGGCACAAAGTCTGCACAAAGCCTCCTGTAACCACATCATGCCAGGACTGAGACAAGGCCTTGAAAAATGATGCAGCCAGCATGAAGACAGCAGGGGGAGGCTTCTGAAGACCTTTCTGGAAGGCTGAAAACAGGAAATGTTTAATCAATGTCTGAGAGAGAGAAAAAAAAAAAGGAACCAAAAAAAAAAAAAAGCCAACTCTGTGCAGCCAGGATGTTTGTGAAATCCCTGCTCCGTTTATTATGATGCTGAGTTTCAGCTGGCTGTTTTATTAAAGACAGCTGGGACACATTACTTGCGCATTAACACTGAGCCAGTTTTCATTTTAAAACTTACCCGTTGCTGGGAGCTTTCCTTAATGCGTTCCTGCTGCTGCCAGCTCCATAATCCACACCAGCGGTCGTGGGGGAAGATCACCTCGCTTTACCATACTTCTTATTTCCGGAGAAAGGCCTCATAAAAGCCAGGCTGGCTGTGCCTGAGCAGGATGGCCTCACTCCTTGCTGTGGATCCAAGGTGGAGCAAGGCTTGCCGGAGTGAGAGGTCGGCTGTGCATCCGCCAAAAGGACATCTGCTCACAAGGCAAAACCCTTAACACTCATATGCAACTCTTTCTTAATTGCTTTCCAGGGACATATTAGAGCTTTTTGCAATGTAAACTGTGTTTCAGTACATCACAAATCACTGCAGGATGGCTCCAGGGTCGATTGCTGCAGAGAATGGCAAGCCCCATTGTGAAAGCTGGTGGGGATGAGCTGGTAAAAGTTTGCCCATGAAGTGCATCAAGAGGGATTTCTTGGGGTTTGGTGATAATTGTCTGTGTCCATGTCCCCCAAGAGATTGTTCTTCTCAGGGATCTGGAAAACAACTGCAATCCTTCACCCAGAATCTGCTCTCCATATAAATACTCAGGTGTGAATGAAAGGAGGTCAGTGTGTCTCTTGTGCCCTCACCCTGAAGTCAGGAATCATGCAATCATACTATCACAGAATCATAGAATCATTAAGGTTGGAAAAGACCTCTAATATTGTCTAGTCCAAACATCCGCTTACGACCAATACTACACACTAAGTAATGTCCCTAAATACTAGATCTCCATGTTTTTTGAAAGCCTCCAGGATGTTAACTCCACCATCCCCCTGTCCAACCTATCCCAGTGCATTACCACTCTTTTGGGGAATAAATTTCTCCTAAATTCCAGCCGCAACCTCAAGTCAACCCCACCTCACTACAGCCTCCTTTCATGGAGTTGTAAAGAGTGATAAGGTCTCCCCTGAGCCTCCTCTTCTGTATGAACAGCCTCAGGATGTTAAAGGCCATTTGGCCCCTGCCTGCAGTCAGCTCTAAACATGGCTATGGATGCTGTCCCAGAATGCAGGTGTAGAATTCTGCTGTGGATTCATGTCCAGATTTTGGGAAAGAGTGAAAGAAGTAACGTTTGTGAGTCCACACTGCTGTTTAGGCTGTTCCCATAATGGCATACCACTTGTGCCATTGCTCAGTATGTTGTGTGCGTGTATGTACATGTTTATGTAGCAAGTGCCTTTCCTAACTAGTTTTGAACTCATGGGCCAGTTTCAACTACATGTAACAGAAGGGTAGAGATTTCAAACATACTGAATTCTTACAGGAGTAAATAAGCCTTTGGATAGAGATGAGTATCTTTGTTAACACCCTGCCTGACAGGCTTCACCAGGACCTCATGCTTTATCAGACATAGAAGAATTCTCTCAAGCATGCTCCATTGAATGTTTTAAGTGCAGAAGACATTTCCATTCCTGTTTATACCTTGTTAGATAGCAGAATGATTGTGTAGAAGGGGAAACGTTACCAGATCTGAAAGTATCATCAGTGCTGGCAACCTGCTGTTCTCCCAGAAAGAAGGTGGCAAAGGTGTCCAGCCTGTTACAGTTCCCTGAAATCCCTCCTTAAATCTCGCCTTCAGCATAATTCCTCCAAAGAATTTGATAACTGGTGAGCATTAACATGCTGAGACTGCCTTTTAGTGGGCTATTCCATAATGCCTCATCATCTCCTTTTACTTCCCTCACTGTTTGTATCTCCCTGTTGCCTATTTAGACTTGGATTACAAGCACGTTTGGATTAGAAACTGTTGGCAGGAAGTGTTGTCATATATATATATATATTTACACCATCTAACACAAAATCTCAGTCCAAGTTTAGGGTTCATCTGTGGTAATACCACTGTCTAGAGGTACTCATGCACCTTGTCTCCTGCTGTCATCATCTGGTGCAAATCAGTATAAGAAGGTCCTTTGTTGGTTTTGATGCAAACTCAGCGTGGTTATTGCTACTCTGGCTACTGACAGTGTTGCAGACAAAGCAGCTGAGCACTATCCATGTGATCTGTTTTGCTAGATCTGCCATTGATGGAATGACAGAAAACAGCTGCAAACAGCATCTTAAACAGGCCTCATTCCTCCCTTGGCAAAAATGTATTTCCACCTTAAAGCATCTTTATACCAATATAACTGCTCTTGAACTGGGTCTAGTGCTGATGAATCAATAAAATTCTCACCAAACCAGAACTAACACAGCATGGAAGCAGATTTTTGTCCAGAATACACTTATCTGCCCTGTAAGATATACAACCTAGATCTTTACACTTTTTAAAGTAGAGTTTCTGATTTTCTAGTAATTTAGATAGATAAACAACTGAGGCTGTGGAAAGTATTAATTATTATTTCCTTAAATATCAGGCCAAATAGTGTAGGGGTATAAGCCAAAATGGACTGATACCTGTACAGGTATCCAGAAGTGTATCTGTGTGTGTGCATCTGCCTGATATTTCCAAAACCTTTCCCCCTCCCTGGTCAAACCCGTAGATTGGAAATGCTCATGAATAATTTTGGTTTCAATGGACTGGCAGTTGTCAAAGGAAAAGCTGCTCTCTGGAAAATTCCTAAGGGTCTCCAAAGAACACCACATGGAGAACGGGAGGAGAGAAGGGAGGCAGAGCACACTGTCATCCCAGGGTGTATGCTTTCACTATCAGAGGCCGCTCAAGCAAACGACAGAGTTGTCCTATGACCTTCAGCCTTTATACAGAGTGATGTTTTGCAGCACACCTTCATTTCCTTGCCTTGAGCCACCTCGTCTTCACTAGCTTCTCCATCATTATGACAAAATAGTCATCTGAATAAAAGTGAATGTGCTATTTCGTACCACATATTTTGCTCTAGTAGGGAATTAATTACTGGAGTTAAGTATAGGAAGGAGCTCTGCAGTTCATTCATTGCAGTTCCATTTAATGAATTCGAGGACCACTGGTTCAGACCCTGGGCTCAAGTAAATCTATATAGCTGCACTAAACCAGGTGATGATCTGCCCCATTATTTTTCTTACAGTGCTGCAATTTGCCTGGGACACTTGGTTTAACATTCACATCCTGAGTCTTGCAAAAAGTGCCAGGGGAAATTTATAACCACAAGTTAATTAACCATGAATCAGTTAATATTTGGGCATGTGAAGTGCTATATACATGCAAGGGATTAAGCTGTCAGAAAGAACTTTGGTTTTAAATCTCCCAGGAAAGCTGTCACTTCTGGCAGCCTGCTGGGCTCCAGGTTGATGCTGTACAGGGTGGCTGCAGGAGCACTGGTTTGGGAGGAAGGTTGCTTTTGCTATTTTCTACAGTTTCTGGTATTCACAACCAAATACTTCCCTTCTAGCCTTGAAAACATAAGAAAACAAATACTCATTTCACTAGGTGAGATGCATACACCTGTGCTGTACAGGTCACAGTGATTGTAGTGGTCCTTCTGGCTCTGCAAGACAGACACCTGTATGGTCCCTGAAGATACTGCTGCCTGCAAAGATGCTGGCAGTATCCATGAGATGAGCTCTGCAGAGAGGGAGGGATTCAGCAATGAATTTAAGGACCCATCTGCTCTTGCTACTCTTCCTGGCTGGTTCTGCTGGAGAATTTATGCTCTAATCAATCCCACATTGCCTTTTTCATTGACCTGTGCTACAAAGCGTTAGCACACTGACCGTCTGCTCTTAGCTAATGTGTTCTGTCATACCCCAGACCAAACACAAACCCAATGAATACAGGCAGAGGTGGGCATGTGCACACTGAAGCCAATTTCTTATACCACCCTGTTACTTGGGTGGCTGTGCTTCCACCAGAGCTTTAAAACAGATGCTGAACTGATTGGTCTCCTCAGTTCCCCCTCTGTTGTCTCCTTGTAAGGCCCCATCTGGAGTGCTGTGATGTGGAGCTGGAGTGAGTCCATCAGAGGGCCACAAAGATGCTCAGAGAGCTGGAGCACTTCTATGAAGAAAGACTGAAGAAGTTGGGCTTATTTGGCCTGGAGAAGAGAAGGTTCTGGGGAGATCTCATTGTGACCTTCCAGTACCTGAAGGCAGCTTAGAAAAAGGGGGGGGACTTACATTTTACACAATCTGACAGTGACAGGGTAAACCAATCCCAAATAAAGGGGCTGGAACTAAGTGATCTTTAAGGTTCCTTCCAACCTAAGCCATTCTATGATTCTGTGCTTAGTCACCAGCACAAGAAAACCTGAATTTAGGCAAAAAATAAGTATTTTGTTTAATACTTTCCCTAGCAATGGAGGCTTTGTCCAACAATGCTATTTGCAGAGCTATGTGTTGCCTGAGCAGAAGGAGAGACACATTACACTGCAGGTAACCCACTGGAGACATTAAGGGATTAAGGGCCATGGACAGCAATGCCAGTGACCATACACCACTGTGAGCCCAGAGAAACTTACACAACCCTGCACAACCACCCAGATTGTGAGAACTTGTCAAGTTTGGGTGTTGACATGGTTGTTCCCAATTCCCTAAGGTGTCAACAACCTCATTCACACAACTTCATGGAGCCAGGTTTGACATAACAAACCCACTTTTTTTCCTGGTCACTTGAATTTAATGAGTACACTGCATCTACAGTAGTTGTTGAGTAGTAGTGACAGCGTATATGAAGAAAATGAGCATGAATGGAACATTAATAAAGCTCTGTTAGAGCCATTTAAAGCAGGCACTTTCCCAGAAGCAGGAGCTGATATGTTAAGTTGATGGGGTCATATAACTAATGGAAGCTGAAGTTCCCCTCATATCATAGTCCTCTCTAAAATATTTGGAGATGTAATGTTTTTGTAAAGGCATATAGCATTATTTAGGGACTTGCTATCAGTTTTCTCCACTGGTAAGGTTCACAAAACCTGTAACATTTTTATGATCAGAGAAGCAGAATATTATTAATAATGATTTTTCTTGCTAGGTTACAGTTTTGTTCATAGGTAGGAAAATATCTCAGATAATGTGGTGATAGTCATGGTGTTCTTTCACTGGGACAGCAACAACCACATCCCCAGTCTCTCTGAATGTCATTTTTCCACCTTTTCTGTATGGAATAGCAGGCTATATTTACTTGCAGACCAAAGAGTGTAGTCTCATCCCCCCTTTACCCTCCAAGTAACTGCATGAATCATTAACATTGCAGAGGCTGCTTAAAAATGAACAAGTGTCATTTGCAACACGGTCATTTTAACAAAACCTGCAGGGTTGTTCTTGCTGTAGGAGGCTGATTTCTCAGTATTTGGGCTGTTTGCAAACTTGGGCAAAGCAAAGAAATAACTAGTAAAATGCAAGGCCAGATGTTGTCCTCTTCCTCTGTATGAATAGCACCATTCAAATCTGGGGATTGCTCCTAAAGCAGCATGCTTGCTGCAGAGCATGATGCTGCTCCAAGGGCCCAGCTCTCAACTGTGAAAGTAACACAGAGGTGTCAGCCCTTGCATCTTTGTTATGGAATTGCTTTCCAGTGTGTGTCTGCAAAATCAGACAGAAAGTCTTGTGGGCAGAACAGGCTGCCATTTACTCTATTCCTCAAAATATTTACTCTTCTGTAACACCTACCAGACCATCTCATCTTGTGCTGGACAGCACTAGATGGGAATGTACGTGCTGAGCTCTTGACATGACCATGGTGTGAAAGTTTCCATGTGAGATGGAGAGCAGTGTGCAGCGAGGGAGATGGATATCCACTTGGTTTCCCACAAAAAAAAAAAAAAAAAAAAAAAAAAAAGTTATTAATGATTTTGCAAGTTCCCCTCAGCACTAATTTCCTGTTTAATTTAATAGGTGGAGAATGTCAGTGCTTTGTGGACTTAAGGGCTCATTTTTTGTCCCTGTTTCCAAGTCCCTGATGAACCAGACCCCTACAGCAAGCCTATGTGATCGGATACAACCCAGGATGTTTATTTCTTGTTCCAACACGTGGTTTCTAACTTTTTGCCTCCCCTGATTATAAATCTCTTGGCTGCCAAGAACCTGGAATGTCACCCAACACACTCAGGAACTGGTCTTGCATTCCTTTACTGTGCATCCATCAGGAGCAGTGTTACTGCAGGAAAGAAAGTCACACCCATGAGATTCTCACAACGCGAGATTAGATTTCCTAGAGATGTTCACAATATGTGGAGCTGCGGTGTTTAGGGACATGTTTTAGTGGGCATGGTGGTGGTGAGCTGACTACTGAGTTAGTTCTAGGATGAATGCAACCCTCGATTGCTAGGAGGTGCCCTCCTTGCTAGGGGTTGGTATGGCACTTGGGAGGTGGTGCCCTCATCAGTGCTATGGATGAAGTTACAGAGAATCCCCATGCAGAATCCCCATGAAACATAAACAGGTTGTTAATGTGGCTTCATCACATTTTTCTGAAACCCATTTGCCTGCACCATTCTGGGAGCATCATCTGATTTAGATCAGTATAACCCAAATCAGAATGTGGTCTCCTGAAAGAACTTTTTAATTTCTATCACAATCTATCCTCCAGTGTTCAGTCTGCTGGCAGCTCAGAGCATGCACATGTACTTTTGTTACGAGATCTCTGATGACCACAGGAAAAAGGCCCTGGGGAGATGCTGGAAATGCATGTGCTGCATGGAAACCATAACTTACACAGGTGCACAGCTCTTGAAGAGTCTGAGCCTCTGAGAGACTGAAAAACTCCATTTCCTGTGTGGGAGGAAAAGGTTTTGTGAAGGTTTTCAAGTGGGAGCAGCAATGCTTAAAATGTAGACAAGAAATTGGTGTCATTTTCCTGGCATTCCTTTGGATGCTAGGTTTTTTGGTGGTGTTCCTGCAAAATCAAAACACACATCCCACAGTGAAAATGAAAGCAATGTGAAGGAGGGAGAATGGGCAATTAAAAAACAAACAAACAAACAAAAACCTTCACTGATATCAGATGCACCCTTCTTGTTAGAAACATTGATTCCTCTGCTGCTAACATCATCTTGTTCATGGGCTCCCAGAGCAGCAACGGCTGTTTCCTCTGAAGGTAATGAAGTATTTGCTTTACTCAAGAACTGGTAAATACCTCCATCTGCCAGTAGCAGTATAGCAATCCCAGGGTGAAGAACATGAGTTACATAGTCATTGCAGGTATATACAGAGGAGGCACAGGAGTGTGTCCTACTGCTCTGTGGAGAAGCATGTGCAGATGGCCAACCTGAATACTGACTCTTAAGAATGTTTTCTTGACCGTGATCTACAGTTAAACTAGTAATGTGTATCTCTTGCACCTAGTGATTCTACCTGGCTTCTGCTTCCACCAGTTTGGCTAGTGCCTTTTTGAACTGTAGAATGGATTGGACTGGAAGGGACCTCAAAGACCATTCCGTTTCAGCACCACCAGATGTGGGCAGGGCTGCTTGCCAACCACCAAATCCAGGGACATCTACGGATGTTCCAAGCATCCAGGTTCCAAGGTGTCTCTTCCTGTGTTTGAAAATGCTCTTTTTGTGTGGTGCATAGAAGTGAGTACCCACCTATTATTGATTTTGTCTTTGCCACCCTAAGTTCAGAAGCTCCCTGTCTCTTGTAACTCAGTTGCTGCAGCCACTGGCAGCTGATGAATCCAGCTGTGAGGGGTCAAAGTCAGGGCTATTTCTTTTCTTGCTTTTTCCTCCTAGAATTATCTTTCTCATAATACTCAATTAAATGTTTAGAAATATGGATAAACTACTATAGTTTGATTGCACTAATCCTTTGCTATCTTTTTTTCTCCCTTTTCCAACTTTCCTTGGGTCTTGCCCGCCAGTTTGAAAAACTGCCTTACTGCAAAGCAATGAAGACAGTAGGAAGTATCCTTAAATTGCCTTTTATCTGACTGAAGCATTTATATGTGATCAGTCTGTTTGTGGTTTGAAACGGGATTTCACATCTCCTCAGCAGCTCTCTCACAGCTCATAGAGCAACCTATCGACATTAATGGGCTTAAGTTTACAAAGACTTATGAGATCAGTGAGTATTAGGCATGCTTCAAGTGTTGCCATCTCACTGAAATGATGAAGTTTCAGCTTTGGAAAGAGCCAAGGAAAGCTCTGTTAAATGTTTTCCCTTATTTTGGTCTCAGTCCAATATTTACCCTGGTTGCAGGGATTTGGTAACTGAGTTATGAAGACTTTGGGCTCAAACCCTGGGCAGAAATGGGGCTGATTAATGATTCCCCTCTCTTTAAAGATCCTAAAAGTCTTAACTGAAATGGTAACGAAAGCAGAGGAATCATAGCACCATGGTCCATGTTACTGTTTTTATTACATCCTGGCATTTCATTTCAGGTGCAATGACATTCCCAATACACAGAAATTAGCCAAGAAATTACTATCAGGTGGTATATCTTTGAAAGCAGAATGAACAGCAAGTATGGTGTCAGATGCTTTGAATAGGAAAACATACCAAGAAATGCCTAAGAAAACAAGCTTCTGCCACAGGTTTTTTCACTACTATTTACTCAGCATAGGCCATGAATAAATAATAAACAGCAGAAAGCTACATGGGATTAAACTCTGGTAATGACAGGCATTACAGATAGGATGAACAAGCTGGAATGCCTCCCCTGTCACATAAAGCAGAAGTAATTAGACCTGGCTGTACAAATGCCAAGTGAGCATTTTCACAGGGAAACATAATCTTGTTGAAACATAAGTACTTCCCTAAGTCCTGCAGTGTCATTTAGAAACCCTTACTGGAGGAGAGAGATAGTTCTTAGAGTTTCAAAATGAACAGAATAATTGTTGTCGTTGTTGCTCCTAAATCATATTTTGTTTTGACTTGTTAACATTGTACAATTTCAAATTCAAAAAAACAATTTGACCGATGCTGTGTAATCACTCCTAAACACTATTTCTTCCTTTAAAGGAGATTTCTCTGCTTACAACATGGGGAAAAGGAAAGGAATTATATTGTAATGTAGCGTGAAGACAGATGTCAGCTTCTCAGAAGAAATTAATCTCTACTGTCAGTGGTACCCAGGCCAGGGAGTGACCTCTGGCTCCAGAGGTTCATTTTCAGGCATAGAAAAATTAGAGAATGTAGCAGTTGGTTGAAATCTTTCAGATTTCCAGGTGTTGATAACATGTCTCATGGGAATTTTGAATTTCCACATAAGAAACTCTACAAAACACAGAACTCCTCTCCATTTTTGACCAGTGTTTTATGGATTGTGATTGGAGTAGAAGACTGAGATATGTCAACAAGTCAACATGAGAAATCAAGTGCAGGCTGTCCTGCACCCAAAATATTCATGACAATCTCTGGAACAAAGTGCATGTATTGCCACAGTGTGTCCAGCATGGATATTTTTGTCCTTGTGTATATCAGGCAGACACTGGGATGAGTGAGCCAAAGCTGTGTAGGTGTCCAGTCCTTTCCAAAATGGACTCATAGAGGTAGCTCATGAGCACTGGGGGACTGCAGCAGTGTCAACAAATAGAACTTCTTGACTACAGCTGTTGGGATTTCCAGGTGCAGAAAATGTCCCAAAAGGCCTTAGTTGTCCAAAATCCTCCTGGCACCTCCTATCTATTTTCCATCAAGACAAATGTGTCTGGAAAGGACAATCAGATGGCACACTTATCATAGTCTAGTAACATCAAAGCTGTTTTATCTGTTACTCTCTCATCCATGGAGGTAGTGCACAGCCAATGAAGAGAGAGATCTGCCTTGCAAAATATTTTTTCTTTCCTCAAGGAAGCCAAAATCTTGAGATTTTATTCGATTGAGTTGAATGATTTTTCTCTCAGAAGTTGTTGTGACAAGGAATTACCTTCATCTTGCATATTATAATTTGATTTGGTTTTTGAAGTATCTTTACAATTAGGTAGGTATAGGTGCAGGGAGAATCACCTCATTTAACTGAGTTTAAGGTCAGACAAGCTCGTTTTGCAGCCCATATAAGCCCATCTACAAAAGATCAATCGTCCCAACTGCTGTAAAAGACTGCAAAAAAAAACTATGTAAACGTCTCCTTGGAAAGTGCTAAAACAGAGTATGTCAGTGTGTAACCCTGGTTTTCTATGTCTTTTAGGTTGCAACACTGAAAAAACATTCCCAAGTTAATCAGTTTATTGGAATCAGCATCTTCAATGAAAACAAGTCCAATGGAAAATCCTTCCTTGTCTGCAGTTGCTGTTAAGGGCTGCTTTCAGCAGCTGGGGAGCAAGGAGATATTCTTTTTTTTCTTTTTTTTTTTTTTTTAATGAGCCTTAAAGGCATACATTAAGGTCATATTTACAGTCTCAGACCTGCAAGACTCAAGGCCAGAGATGTCTGTCCCTTGAGAAAGCTGAGATTCTCT
This sequence comes from Callipepla californica brunnescens, assembly GCA_023055505.1. Classification (NCBI taxonomy): domain Eukaryota; kingdom Metazoa; phylum Chordata; class Aves; order Galliformes; family Odontophoridae; genus Callipepla; species Callipepla californica. Next base: position 36,733,581 of record JALIRH010000005.1, on the reverse strand, counting down.
CTTAATCGACTGAATAAAATAGCTGATATTTAGGAAAAATGCCAGCTGTGGTAAAACATCATGAAATTATGAGAATTGGCACCACTACACTGCAGTATGCTGCTTATTCCTGACAGTAATTCTGAAAGACATTTATACATGAAAGTACACAAAAAGCCACAGTTAGACCATATGGATGAGTGGTTCCTCTGGTGTCACTCAGCAGAGCAGCACCAACTTCTCCTTTACTGCAGTAAAGTGCATGGAAGGCTTGGATGCAACCTGGAGGATTTCCATTTTTCTATTTTTTTTTTTTTTTTTTGCAGAATTATCTTTTCCATCACTGTAGAAACCTTCCATTATTGGATTTCTGGGGTAAAATATGTCTATATCTTTGATCTCAACCACAGCCCACAGGGTCTGTAAAATTTGGAAGGCTGGAGTACTGGCACAGCCTCTCTTCTCTCATCTCAGAACAGAGCAGCCATTCTTCACATGTATTTTTAACATTTTTGTCTCGGGAAAGATACAAGGCACCAGTGACCCAAACGAAACTATTGGCGCAGAGGAAAATATTGTTTATCCATATATATTTGCTTAATGCATTCTGAACAAAAATACAAACAAGTCAGGGAGCTAAATGGAGTGGAAAGCTCATGTATGAAGGGAAGGTCTGGGAGTCAGCCCTCACAACAGGCACTGTGTTACTGCTCACACGAGGGCAAGAGGTATAAAGAGAAATAATCACAGCTGTTTGTTTCAGCTAGAAAGTGGGCTGGGGTTGGTTGTCTTTGCTCTGGATAGAGTTTTGAGCTCTGAAGTCAGCAGAGACATGGTGGAGGTGGAGAAGCAGCTGAATTCATGTGTATTAGGATCTGTTTGTAGAGACCACTGAAATTTGCAACTTCGGGGAATCCACTATCCAAGTCCTTGGTAAACTGAGGCAAAAATAAAAAGAGTACATTGTTTCCCATGGAAACAACATAGATAGTGTGCCTGATTTGTTGTCACAGCCCTGTTGATTGTATAAACATCAGCATCCAGCCCTAGCAAATATTTATAAGGGTCTTGATTTTGCAAGGCTTAATCACCTTATTATTAATAACAGTTTATATTCACTTAAATAAGGGAAGGGAGCACAAAATATCTTCCTTTGGGTTGTAAAGGATAGAGTCTCTGGTAAGTGGCCCATTTACATTTACGTGTAATAGATTTTCTCAGTAACTCTTCAACATAATTGGTCATTAAATTACATTTTGTGCCCATTTCAATGTTTGAATCACTAGAATTTTAGAACTTCATTTACCTACCTTTTATCCTCTGGCTTTCATTCACCTGCCTTTATTTGATTTACTCTCTATTTACCCATCCTTCTCACTTGTATGCACGACAAAACTGTTTCATTTTCAGGCACAGAAATGTCTGTGAGTGTAACAGTTAGTTGAAATCTTTCAGATTTCCAAGCATGGATTACATTTCTCATGGGAATTCTGAGTTTTCTTCCAAGAAACTTCAGGAAATTGGACATTTTACACTGAAATCCTCCCAGTTTTTGACCAGTCTTGTATGGGTTGTGGTTGGGATGAAAGACTGAGATACGTCAACATGTCAACAAAACTCAGGCAGACGGTGCCTAATACTTGTACAAAGTCAGATCTTCAAATTTATTCAAATGTATTTTTTCCTGTAGCATAGACGAAGCCTATAAAGGTCTGTGATAAACACGGGACACCTCATGTCTTAAAAACTCTTTGGACTGTTCAGAGACAGCCTGGCTCAGATGTCCTGGTGGGAGTGTCTTGTTAACACATTTCAACCCTTTTAGCATTTTGTAGAATAGGCCATTGATATCTAAGCAGTGAGCAAGTGTGGCTTGTCTCCTCAGGCTGCTGAGCATCAGAAAAAAATGAGATTCAGTCTAGGAGGGTTGCAGAGACGCCAGAAGGCCCCAGTGTTTATTAGTGCGGTTGGTGTCTCTATTTTGTTTGATACCTCATGTGTTTTTGTGGTGGTGGCAAGTGGGGAGGGCTCCTCTCTTATCTTGTGGGAAGTTCACTCAAAGGGAATAAGGAAAGTGCAAGGGCTCAGCCCTCTGCAAGCCAAAAACTTGTGGGGCACTGAAATTATGCTTGTGACTGATACAAGCAGTACTGGGTTTATCAAATTATAGCTGGGTGCAGCTCTTCAAAGGGACGCTCACAATACGTCACAGCAACAACATGATCAGTCATGATTTATGAACATCTTGCAGCTCTTCTGCCAGATGTGCCTGCCCTTTGTTTTCTGCAGGAGTTGGAACCCTTCCATACCGGAGCTGTCCCACGGAGAAGGAGTGTGCAGAGGAGAGAGCTCTTGAAAAGGGAAATCGGGTGCTCTGGGAATGGCAGAGCCTCTGGGTGCAGCTTGCCTTTACAGAGCTGTATCTGCTCTTTACAAACTGCAGGTTTCAAAGATGCACAGATGGAATTGTGAAAGACAGTTGTGGCTGGGATGTGCAGCAGCTTGGAGGTAAACTTCTGGATAGCTGAGAGCAAGTGCTGTTCTACTTGAAAATCGGAAGAGAAATAGCTATGATTGTTTGGGGGATATAAAATACTCAAGGCTGATGGAAAGATTCCTGTTTGTATCTTGGGGACAGAAATAAAACACAAACTTGTGATTCCTGGTAATACCTTCAGGCTGAAAGGATCTACGTATGTAATTCCCTCTGCATTCGTTCCAAATGCTCCCTAAGGCATGCTGGAGACTAACCCTCCCAACCTGGTTGCAGATATTTCACTTCCCAGTCAATGAGGACAGGTACCTCTTTCAGATGGGTGGGTGCTCACACTTTGGACTTCAATGGTGTCTTCTTCTCTCCCCATAAACAAGGTAATGGTACTTTCTTTACAAACCCTCATTCACAGGGCAATTACTATTCACACTTGCTAAAGTAAGCAGAATCTGTGTCCACCTCACTCCACCTGGTTTGGGGAGAGAGTATAAAGCTACAGCTAAAAGCTCTCAAGAATTACTCAGACTCTGAAAGGAGAATTGCATATATGACTTCCCAGTCTTCTGGAACTCATTTCTGTGAATCACAGCTATTTGCTGAAAAGGTATATAAATAGAAGAAAAATATACACGGGAGTGTACGCTGGAAAAGGCACAGTCTGAAGAGTATGTAGAACAGGAGAGGACATGCTTTTTCCATGAGCGTTTAATAAACTTCAGTGAAAACCGACAGCAAAGGTAGGAAAACTTCCACTCCCCCGTGTGTTCCCAGGCTGTACACGTACAAGGTTTTGGCATCACAGATCACAGCCAGTGCTGTCTGCAGGCACAAGTGCAAATGATCTGAAGTCCCCAGCCTCTGTGTGAGAGGCAATGCAGGTATAATAGTAGGAAAAATGACTGGTTTTAGTCAATACTGCATACTAACACACAATGTGATGAAATAATTGGAAGTAAATGAGTTTGGAGGCAGCTCAATTCCTATCAGTTGCTGGCGGTTGATTCCTTTCTAAATACAATTTCTTGGACAGCTAGGCAACAGAGGAGTCTCACCTGGGACTTCCCACCTTCATATGCTTGGGTTTTCATTATAGAAAGGGAAAATATCAGGAGAGAAAACTGGAAATGCAGTTCTCCAGGAACAGCCACTTTCACCTGGATTGCATATAATTCTTTTAGAGGCAGACAGTGTCCATGTGACCTGCCTCTAGAAATTTGTCATCAGCAACAAAAGTTGCAAAATCCACACAGCTATCAAGGTTTATTGCTGTAAAGAGAATTTGCAAGTTGTGCAAGGAGAAGGATTGTTAGTCGGATGATGCTGACTTGTGTTCCTTTAATTGGCCGAAGAGAACTCGCCTAATAAATGTATGTATTTTTTATTGAATTTCCTTTACTTTAGGTACTTTAGGTAGAGCTTTTGGCAAGTCCATACCTATATCCTCAGTTCTCAGGATTATTCAACACCTGATTTTTATCTGGGGACTCATCGCACTCTCTAAGTACTGATAAGAAATTACTTCCTTTCCTTTTAGGAACTTAGAGGGCCGAATTCTGACATGTGCTTCCCATGACATGTGGAAATCATGGAAAATTCTGGGTACCAAACTGTCATTTACCAATTCCCAGGCCTTGGCTCCATGGAAATGGATATGGCATCCCCCAGATAGCACACCCTGCCTGAACTTTCTAAATCTGGACAGACGGATGATAACATTGTGTTGTACCCTCTCATCACTTAAGCACGGACCTCAGTGGAAGTGTTATCTAGGCCTGGTGGGAATGAGGACTTGGGGGCTCGGATCAAGAGATCTGAGATAAAGTATAAAGAAATAGAAAGTGAGAAATATTTGTGGAAAGTCTTAGAACGCTTAGAAATAAAGTGACAAAGGTCCAAGTCTTATGAAATATTTTTAATAAGATTCTCTTTCTTGCTTTATGAAAAGCTTTTGGTATCATGAGTTAGAATTGGTCTGTCCCTACATCCCCAGCCACCTAGATTCTATGGAAACAAAATATGGATTCAGAGAGATACAAAGAAGGGGAAATTCACCCTTGAGTCATAGAGCAGAATGATGGATTGGACTAGGGTTGGGCTGATGGTGCTTTCCCCATCCAAAACAGCCTATCAGCAGCAGCACGCACAATGTAGGTGTCTGAGTAACAGTGAAGTGCCCAGAGGACACATTTGGTTCTGGAGAGAAGTTCTTGATTCCATCTGAGACCACAAGACCCATCACTCAGTATCTACATGAGTATGAGGCATGTCTATAGGCAGTGTTTGGACCCAGAAGAGAAAAGGTATGGCTAATACTAAAACACAAGCGCATGTTCACGCACACAGAGGGTAAGGCACTGATCTGGGCATTGTCTCAGCATTTGCTTTGGTGAGTGAATTGCTGTCAGCCACAACAGGGGCTTGAAACAGAGCCAGGAGCCCTTTTCTGCAAGAAGTGACATGCTTTGCTGGCCATGGCAGTGGCAGCAGGACAGATCTTCCCAAGCACGAGCAGCTGCCAGACTCTTGCATCATGCAGACATGGGCTGCGTGCTTCCCACCGAGCAGGAGGGCAAACTTCATGCAGTCCCTGCAGATTTCCCACTAAAATCTTTACCCTGTGGATTTCATGCTGAATTCAGCCCTTGGGCCAAGAACTGCCAGGAGAAACTCCGATGGTTTGAGTGAAAGGCTCCTGTCTGCTCAGTGCAAAGCTACTTATCAGGGCCAGAAGGTGGGGAAAGGGGTGAATTAGGTCAAGATTAGTTGCTTTTTGTCCCTTGAGAAGGAGCTGGCATTTCAGCCATGAGATACAATAAGGGTCTGTTCTGACCTGTTCATTTCAGGTGCTGTGCACAGCCCAGGAGTGTTTGTAGGGACAGGCTGAAGCTTTTGGGAGAAATGAAAATCAAGCTATGTAACACTTCATCCTCCCAAGGCTGGAAACAGTCAGGAGAATGGTGGTGATCAGTGTGTTTGCAATCACAGGCAGGGTGTTTGTGTCATATCATTTCTCTTCTACCCAGATTTTGTGTTGTGATTCCTTTTCCACTGCTGCTTGTCATGTTCTGTCTTTGCTTGTTATGCCCTGATCTGGCTGATAAATCTCACATATTTGATCAGGCAATTCATACATGTGAAGGACTGATCTTGCCAGCTCTAGTGCCTTTCTTATGAATCATGCAACATGCAGTGTCTCCTTTGAATCTGCAGCAATGGAGGCAAACAGTTACGTGCCAATATTTACATACATTGAAAGAACGCCTAGACTGCCTGGGAAAGATCTTGAAAAACTGACCCAAAAGAGTTTAAAGACTTAAAAACCTAATATTCAGAAAATCCCAGCTTCTATTTTGTTTAACTACTGTCATGGACTTTTGAGTTTGATTTATTAGTATGGAGCACCTGGATAGTAAGCATCCTGAGAACTCCTGATCCAGACTGTACTTTAAAGATCACTAAAACATAAATCATGGAATGCATTGTAGTGATGATGACTCTGGAGCACAGGACTAGGAAGTGTACATGGGTCAAAAACTGTAGAGCTGTGCCTTTGCAGGCAGCCATACCACAGTCTTCAGGGGGTCACTGTGCATCCACTTCTCACCAGCCAGAAAATTTAAGAGTTTTGCTCCACAGCTGCCTTGTTCATTGTAACCTGCTGTTATTCCCCTGAAATGAGATGTTTTCCCAACACTCTTGTAAAAATTTCAGCCACAGTGCAGAGCCAGGCAACTACCCACACCTTTATCCCACTTCTGCAGAGGACAGGGGAAACCTCAAAGCCTGATGCCACGTGTGGTGCCAATATCCAAAATCAAGAAATAAGGAATATCTTCCTTCAGTGGATGAATTCTGACGTCACACTGCCAAGACCAGCATCTCATGTCTCTGACTTACTTCTAAGGCCGCTAATGGGTAAGTCCAGATGCCTACAAAAGAGTCACTAGGTATTAAAGCAATCTTGTTTCTGGTATCGAGGATTTCTGTTTATTTTTTAAGAGCTTTCAGGCTCTAATTGCATTGTTCAGATTTACCCAAACCTCAATCCAAATTTGCAGTGCAAGGGAAAATAACAAAAGCTTCAGCAATATGATCCAAAGCGTGTAAGCATAAACCCTCACTAACTTGTAGTTGAGCTCAGTGCTCATCTATATTGACCCAGAAGGGAAATAAAGACTAAGGAATTAAAAAAACAAGATAAATATTCTCCTTATTGGACAATGCATCTTTACATTGGCTATAAATCCACAGTCAATTCTTCTTGCATCCTCAATAGAGAAAACTGAAAAGCAATCAAGAGGTACAAGCACATTTTGAAAGAGAGATATGCTTTTTCAAGGAACATAGTAATTTGTTCTGATCTCAGAACCACTTGCCTCATTGATTTTTGGTCCAAACCACATAAACACACAGCCTAACCCTATCGGGCATTTAAAAGAATAGAGTCCTTAGGTATTTTTCTTTGTCAGTATAGAATGTGTCAGTATGGAAGAAAAAAAACCCCACAAAAACAGAAATAATACAAATGATAAAAAGGGATTATCTGCATTAATCCAAGAGGTGCTGTGGTTTCCCACAGATGGGGGATGAGTTGTGGTCTCAGGCCGTGACAGAGAAGTCAATGGCATCATTGTCCCCAATGTCAGTGTTATAAATGTTTTCTAGCTTGTAGGCCACAGAATGTTAGTGCTTTGTTAGTCAACAAAGTTCAGGATAGGCAAAATGTCCCAGTGCAAGCATGCTGATGAGCATATGGGAATTTGACAGCCTTCTCTCCTCACAAAGCTCCATTTCTGCACTTGCAACGAGGAATCCTTTGGGATCTAAAGTACTGTATTCCATTAAAGCAATCATACCAGGGGAAAAAAAGAGCTCTTTGTGACTGAACAGTTACAAAGTGCATCAAGGGGCTTCTTCATTGCAGTCCTATTGGAATGGTGCAGGGAAGTCAGACCCTGTCCTGGAGAAGGCAGATGCACCAGATGACCCCTCCAGCTCCCTTGGAGCCCAGTTGTGTAAGGATGCTAATGTCCATCAACCTTGGGGTCATCTTTGATCTCCAGCTTGCTTTTGTTTTCAATTTTCTTTACATCGTAAAACTCTGCAGCATCCAACAGGCTGCTGACCTTGCTGTTTTGGGAGCACACCAAGTCATTTGTTTAGAACATACAGTTATACCAGATGGCTATATCTGATACTCATTTATCACAATCATTTTGGGTGGACTGAAATTTCAAGTATGCGACAGGTTCTTGGGAAGTGTGATATTTCAATATTCATATCCTGGATATTCCTGTGTTGAAATTTCTTTGAATTAAGTCCCAGAGAACTAATTTATATTGTTATGTCAGTGCTCTAAATGCATATTATGGGATTACAGCTTTACTTTCCCTTACATCTTGTTGACTCCATACAGAGGTGCGAAGGATATATAGATATTCCTCTTTCACTGGCTAAAGGAATTTGTTTGCCCAGCTTCACTCTGCCTTTGAAAATTCATTTCTGAATTGGTAGAAGCTCACAGCATGCCACATCTCATAACTTCACAGCATGCTCCTAAAATACAAATCCAAAATGGGTTTTGAATTAAATGTTTTCCCTTGGGCACTCTTAAATCATGTAGAAAAATGAAATAAAGAGGAAAAGAATATTTTAGAAGCGGGATTATTTACTTTCTTATCCTTGTTACAAAAGCTTGATCCGTAACTTTCAATAGGAGAACACTCCTACCCTTTTAGTGGATGAGAGCACAACAAATCAAGTATAGAGGCCCTATGTGGAATTCTGTTTTACTGTTGACTCACTTGGGCTTCCTCAACATGCTTCATTGAAAAGCCTGGAGATCCTTATCAGCTTCATAAAAACCCACTGGGTGTTGCTACCATAGCAGAGCTGTCAGTCAACGGGGTAACTGCCAGGGTGCATCCTGCGGAAGTATTTACAGGAGCACACCTGGTGCTGAGTAGACGTGTTTGTTCAAACAGTGCTGGGAAGGACGTTCCCGACTAGCAGCCAAATGCCTTCCAGTTCAACGTGCTGACATGCCGCAGCACCCAGACATTTGCTCTCAGCCCTGCTCCTGCTGCAGGCCTGGTGTGCTGTGCCAAGAGATGAGGCTGCCTTCAGAGGCTGACAAAACTGGCAGGAAGTAGCGTGCTTTCCTTTGAAGCTGAGCTGCCTTTGCAAACACAAGATGCCTCCTCAGGAACAGAGGGGAGGAGAGAGGTGGACATTTGGTTTGTTCAGCCCAAAGCGGAGGAGCTGAGGGGAGGACTCATGGTGACTACAGCTCCTCACAGGGAGCAGAGGGGCAGTGCCGAGCTCTGCTCTGTATGACAGCGACAGGGCCAGAGGGAATGGCATGGAGCTGTGTCAGGGGAGGGGCAGCTGGGGGTTGGGGTCTGCACCAAGTAGAGGGCATGGCCTGGGCAGCGGGCACGGATCCAATCTGCTGGATTTCAGGATGAATCTGGACAATACTCTCAGTCTGGATTTTGGGTGGTCTTGCAGGGAGCCAAGAGTTGAGCTCAATGATCCTTGAGGGTCGTTTCCAACTCAGGATATTCCATGCTTAAGGTGGAAGCGGTGACAGAAAGTATCCACTTGAATTCCCATGCTGTCACTCCCTTCCCAGCAGGAGTTTCCACCATCTTTCTTCTCCACCATGACCTCGGAGAAATGGGGTAATGTCTTAGGATGAAACTGAGAGATGAAGATGGTGGGAGGACCACTCTCTCCTGATATTCTTCTCAGGATAGGATTTTCCACTGGAAAAATAATGACTAAGGCAGCAAAACTTTCGGATTCATGATGTTGTTATTTCAGGGGCTCTATCCTACCCTGCTCCAACCCAAAAGACTCCACTGAGAAGGATGGATAGGAATAAATCTTACATAGGACATCAGAGAAGCAGTGTTTTAAGTGGAGTGCTTTAACTGTTGCGCAAATGCCACTTCAGCAGCTTCATCTGGGATGCATTATGACCAGGCACATATAGGTGCAAGCTCCTATAGAGAACAGGAATATCTCAACAGCTGTCCAGGTGGACAAAATATCAAAAGCACTCAAGAATCACTTTCAGATCATTTTGCAGTGCCTTATTTAGGCTGTAGGACCTCTCTTCCTGGTAACACAGTGCAACTGGTGACCTGGAATCCTCAGGTCATATGAACTTATTCTTGAGCCTAAGAAGACAGCTGCTTGAAGATGGAGGCTGACAACACATTGCCCAACCACAGCTGAAGGTGACTTTCGGGGCATACATCCCATTTAGGGGCTGAGATTGTATATGAACAGTAGGAAATTATTGCCCAATGAGCTCTGGGTTCCTCTCTCTGTGGGACATTAGGTCACTTCAAACACCACATACGAGATTAAATTTTTATGGAAATGTTTACTTTGGGAAGGGAACTGACAAACAAACAATGGAAAGAATTCAAAGGAGGGAAATATTCGGGGCTATAAGCAGTTCATGGTCTGCCTGTGCAGGTTGCAGGCAGAGCTGGGAACAGTTTGTTAAATCTTCCTTAGATATTGAGGAAAAAGGCAAACCTGAAGTAGTGATTATTGTTAAATACTTTGTACATAATTGGGACTGGAGGCCTGGAAATCCTGGAAGGTTTTTAGCTTGTAAAGTGGCTTGTAGACTTATGTGAAATAGGTGAGACCAGTCTGATTTGCAGCAGAAAGGCATCTGAGTGAAAAAAAAACCCTTGGAATAGCTTCATTTTAAATGACTCTAGAAAATTAATAAGGAGCCTGAAAGATGCAGTGTTTTAATCCCCTACTGGAGAAGTCTTAAGTGTCAACTCACAGAACTGACACTGCAAACGGCTCAGAAAACAGCAGTCACTCAGGTCAAAGAGAACAAATAACCACGTCTGGAAACTGTCGCGGTGCCACTCATCTCAGTAGGAAATGCCGCAAAAGCGATGATGAAACAGAACAGACTGCAACTTCTCCCTGGGAGGTGGGGAGCCCATGGGAACAGGCTCAGACAAATTCACTAAAAACAACCAGACAACTTGTTTTTATTATACAGAATAATATATGATCCTGAAATTAACCTGCACATTCATGCTGGCCAGGTGGCTTACTGTAAGCCTGAGATGGCATGGAATTACAACGACGACAAAAAAAAACCCTCTATAAACACAGACATTCGGCTGGGATAATTGATAGATTGTATCACAAAATGTCCAGAAGCTTTCTTGACAGCTTGTAGGTTTTCCTCAACAGACACTGTAGTGGTTTCACAGTTTACTCTCTGATCATTCTTCAGCGTTATCACATGTAGTCCTCTCCAAGTTACACGACGTTTCCTGTTTACAAAAACAGCAGATCGCTGGAGCAGAAAAGGGCAGGTTGCAACAACTCGTTTATTACTGTTGGGTTTTTCTCTCCTCTTGCTACTATCCCAAAACCAAAAGAAATGTTGGCAAGAGCACGCTCCATATCCATGCAGCACAGCAAGGGATGTAGTTCACTGCCTCTCTTGCTGGCATTGAGCTACACTGTCATTTATCCATGTAGAGACAAGTTTTGCTTTACTGCTTGTAAATGCAAATACGTTTCCTGTATTATTTCTAATTGATGTGTAACTGAAGTGAATCCATGTGTTAATCACTTTTCTCTCTGAATGGTGCCTGCAAATTTCACCAAATCACAGTAGATTCATTAATGTATCTGCTTTTGCAAACGGGCACAGCATCATCCTATGCTCTACTTAAAACAGTTTAGGCATGAATACGTTTCTTGCCACTTCAGTCTTGCAGGGTGGCACCTTGTCCTCTGGTCTGCAAGGCTGGGGATGGTTTGAATTGATGCACAAGTGTCTGTGGACAGAGCTGCGGGTGTGAAGGAGATCCATGTGAGCCTGCACCTCCTGCAGCATGGTACAAGGTCACTGAGGTTTTGTCCCAGCAGCTGTTGTAATGTGGGACTTGATTCAAGGAGACAACACACAGATTCCAGCTCCCATTATTAAATCTGTCATTCAAATACTGTTTAATCTAAGAAGAAAAAAAAAAAAAAAAAGTGGGATATTACCATTGAGAAGGAAGGCAGCAGAACAGAGAGGCCCTGAACACCGACTCCTTTTGCACTTGGGTAGTGTGAGTCCACTGCCTCTGTAACAAGGCTGTCAAGGCTTCAGAAGATACCAGTACAAACTGCCTGCTGTCATGAGGCAGGGAAGGTGTTTAACACAGGACACATTTTCTGTGAGTCCTACCTTATCAGGTCCTGCTGTTAAGTACAATGTTGGTGAGGATACGTCCTCTCAGCAAGGGGTAGGAGGTGTTAAGAGGAAGGCTAAACGCCTGGCTAGGTGCTGAGAGTTGTGAAAGTCACCCCTCACTTCCCTTGACATCCCCTGTACTCACTCCAGGCTTGGGGCTGGTTTCTGCCCATGGATCTGTCATGGACACTGGTGCCCCTTCCCTTCCAGCATTCTGCTGCCTGCTGGCACCCATGGGCCGAGCTCCTGGCTCACACAGCCTATCTGGAGACTCTGTCATGAGAAAGTGCCTTTTTCTCATCGCCTTAAGAGTTTTCCATAGAAGCACTTGAAAAGGAAAACCGACAATGGCTGCTTCCAAAGGAGGCTTGGCAGCACCATCCACTCAGGCTTGCAGCCTGTGCCACCCCACCAGCATGGGACAGCCTGGGGCAAGGTCGTCTCAGCTCTAGGGCTGAGCTGTGAATATTTTCCATGGGATTAAAAAAAAAGAAAGAAAGAAAAAAGCCCTAATTCCAAAAGCAGTTATCTCCTCTGGCAAGTCTTTCCCTCCCAGAGAGGGTCCTGCAGCCCCACAGCCTGGGATTATCATGTAGGCAGAGCAGGTAGGGATGTGTGCAGCTGGGATATGGTGCATCACCTGGGATTTTCTCAGAGGAGTTTTGAACCCTTGGAGACCTGGGACTGGTTGATTCTAGGTACTCTGTTCATAATCAAAAGCCCTTTGTGGTTGTGTTGTCCTCGTCCCAAGATGACCCAGATGCTGTCCACACTCCAGGACGCCCATTATTCCCCACTATTTATACAGCTTCCTGTTGAATGCAATGGAGCTTGAACTGGCAGCTGGAGAATGCGTGGACAGAAGAGACCCCCTTCCTCCCTCCTTCCCTTGATTCTCTCGGATCTGCTGGCACATTGCATCGCAGGAGGGAGCAGGTATCCAGGAGCGTTGTCCTGTGACCATACAGTGGTCTCTGTGGAGCTGGACACACCAAAAACAGAAAACCAGCCCCCTTTGACTGTCCTTTAGAGAGCTGGCGTGGGGGCTCTGCTGGCTGGACTCCCCTCACTGGCAAAGCCCTCTGCATTCACAGCCAGTCTGTTAGCATTAGAATAAAAGAGAAGAGGGAAATGCAGTTCTTCTGGTGCCAAACTGGAAGGAAAACTCTGCAGAGGACAGGAGGAAATGAGGCCATAATGCACAAAGGGGCCTGAAGGCAATGGGAACTGGGACATTTCTGTGGATTCAGTCTAAACAACTCACTGGGTAACACTGGCAAAACAAGGCTTGGACCTGTAGACCTAGCCTGGGTGTTCTTTCTCCACTTCTGCACTGTGGGAGGAGTTGGGCTAGATGACCTATAAAAGTCCCTTCCAACTCAAATGGTTCTACGACTCTATGACTCTACAGCAAAGTTTTCCACTTTGGATTTAGAAGCTTTCCTGGAGGGATGCTGCCCCTGACGTGGCAGCAGTAAAACTCAGATGCTATGAACAGAAGCAGCCCTGCCTGAGAGACTACAGCAATGACAGAGGAGTTGACAGGAAAATTGCATGCTTTAACAAGAGCTAGAGTGGTTTATTTTGTGCTGCTGAAGCAATCTCTCCTGGCAGTACAAGTCAGCCATCTCCGGCTGATAGATGCTGGCAATTAGCGGTGTTCGCAGAAGGGCAATATTCCCCAGAACTTTATTTGTATAACCTTTACACAGGGAGCAGGAATGTTGAGAGCCAAGATTGCATTTTCTAGCTTGAGTCAGTCCTTCCTCTTATATATTGTGCTAGGAGGAAAACATATATATTACCCTGGAGAGGAGGAAACAAGGCCTGTGTGAGCACACAGCTCCTCCTGAGGTTTGGAGAGTCTGTCGTTGATGTGGCTGGTCCCAGTGAAATGCTGTGGCTGTGATGCTGCAGGTGCCACAGATCTGTCATGTCTCACTTGTTGAGGATGACCACAGTATTGTCTCAGTGTGAGCAGGACATGGGGCAGGCCATGAAAGTTACTGTTCAGGATCCCTTTGAAAACAACAGCAAGAATTATAGAATCATTAAGGCTGGAAAAGCCCTCCAAGATCATCTAGCCCAGCCATCAGCCTATCCCCACTAAACCATGTCCCTCAGTTCCACACCTACACACCCCTTGAGAACCTCCAGGGAGACACTCATGCCCAGAAGAATACCCCTTAGCATCTCAAATGAATCTGAAGACGATTGGGCAGATAACTTAGTTATGTCCTTATCTCACCGTACATTTTTGTGTCTAGTTTGTGTGTTGAATTTCTCCCTTAGCAAACTAACTCCCTCCGAAGCCAACTGAGAAAGCCAGGCAGTTGCCTTCAGAAGGCAGAATATCTACTATAATTTTGAGGTAACTGCCCCATCCCGTGGCTGTTGCTCATGGACTGAAATCGAAGGGTTTCAAAAGTAAGTTTTTTGTCAGTGAAACACTGTGGCACTTAGTGAGAAAACTGATGACTTTAGAGCTTATCTAGAACTATTCTCAATCACTCACTTTTACTGAAGAAATTCGAAGTAGGTTTGCGATAAGTTGCATGGGCGGATAATTGACTTTTCCTTTAGGTTTGGAAGGTGCCAAGCAAATTGCTTTTCTCCATTTTTCTCTTCCTCAGAATTCACATACTTCACTGTTTTTGAAGTTTTCAGTATCAGAAACATCAACATTTGCAGACTGCATTGCTGTTAGCCATGGCTGTTTAGGTGCTTTCCGTCAGACTGATTTTAGCCTATGGAAAAAAACACGGTGGGAGATAATGCTGTAGTTGCAGGAAGCAACGCCAGCAAATCTTGTTTTGGGGAATGCATAGATCCAATTACAGGTTAGAAATTGTTTGTGGGTTGCTACCATGGAATATATAGCAATATAATGCAATAATCAAAATTATATGTGCTTAGCACATCACAAGGCAACCACTTTGCTCAGCAAATCTAAACAAAGGACCATTTTCCACCCAGGCACTGTATCCAGGTGCCCTTTTTACAATGGTTCCAAGCTTCTGGCTGCAGCTCCATATCTATCCCTGTCCTGCAGAGAGCCTGGCTCTCTTGGAGCTGCAGAGACGTTGAGGTGTTTCTCATGGATCTGCCCGTGGGGCACCAGGAGATGTGCATGGATTGGCTCAGATTGTTGGTGTGTGGGAAGGAGAAGGGATTACTGCCAGCCAAAATACAAGTGCACAGAGCTGTTTTTGCAGCCTACATATAACAGGCATTCAAGAAATGAAGGAAGTACAATGTGGGCTGTAATTAGGTCCTGTCAGCTGAAACTTCTCCCCTTTAGAGGAACAGTTTTCTGAAAGTTCTTATGTGTTATCAAACTGAAGAGTCATCAGGTAGCAGGATCAGGACAAACACAATTACATAAGCTGGGCTGCTAATACAAAGCACATTGCTCTGTCTCTGCAGCAGCACTGGTGCACATGGCAGCACATCATACTTCCAACCCCAAGGCAGGCTCCCTGGCCCAGCCAGAATAAACTGGGCTCCTGTCATACCTCAGAATAAACTTAAGTAAGCTTAATAAATATTATATTTAAATGTATGCGGCTCTGTGTGTAAACCACTGTGACCAAACTGAAGCAAACTGGAGCTTGTGTCACAAGAACTGTGGAAATACCACCATTTGGCTCTTCTAATAGCTCACTGTTACTACTACCAAGCAACAGGCGATCCAAATAAGATGCCATAGCAAACTTTGCCACCTCCTGATGCCTCCTATCAAATGGAGACCAGATGCAAAGGGATATCTTGCCTGTAGCAAAATGATTATATGTATCCAAAAGGGACCAACACAGTGTTGAGAGGACACGGTATTTAAGGGGACCTCCAGTTGCCTCTTTTGTCCTGTGTGAATTCGTCATGAGTTCATCAGTCTCTTTGCCCAAGCTGTCATCTCTGGATTGCAAGGGAAAGGGATGTGACAAAAGGGCTCTCGGAGTATTACTGAAAGTCCTCAGAAATCTATGATGGGATGTGTTGTGTGTTGGTGTGTGGTTTTTTTTTTTTTCCTATTTCTGTCAAAATCTTTTTGACTGGAAGTTCTCCAATAGTTCCTCTGGTTAAATTGCACTGGGACTTCAGTGTTCATGCTGAGGTGTAAAAATTATACTGAAAATGAGCAACAGCCACTGCTTAGTTAAAATAACTATTCAGATTCCAGAAGATATCCCCTTGATAAGAAGGATCCCCACTCTCATAGGGAAACAAAAGATGCATAATCTGGATGAAAATACTCAACACCGGGCAAAAATGGACTGGAAATATTCATTTAGAGAACAGCTAATAAAAATAGCTTGCAGTCAAATTAAGGATGTACTAAGTTGTCTCCCAAGGCAACAGGACAGAGAGAGGCATGTCAGATGCTGAGAGAGCACCAGGATGGGATGAGCTGGGAAGAGAACATAAAAATTTGCTTTGTAGGACAGTGTTTGAACTTAAAAAATATTTTTACAAATTGTAGGTAAAGACTGAAAAAGACAGGGAGCAACTCAAGAATACACAGCACCCCATTTAAGCATAGATAACTGTCTGAAGAAATACAAGGGCAACTGGTTAGACAGCAGAGTGTATAGGCATCCACCACCTCTGTGGGCACCTGTCCCAGATATGTCTTGTGGAATCTCCTTAAGATACTTCAGGAAAAGGAATTTTGGATCTATCTGAAGCACAGAAATCAGGCATGATTTGAAAGTTTTCTTAATGGGTAACTGAGTTTTTTCTAGCATCTGCCACAGTATCCTCCTGTTCATCACCATTATTTTGCTGAGCTGAGTGGTGGGCGATGCAAAACATTAGGAGATAAATAGGCTATATTTGAGCACGATGTCCTTGATAAATAAGTTGTATATCCAGGCTGCCTTTCATCTCTGCAGGGAGGAAGGGCATTTCAGAGGTCTGTGATCTCCTAGCCCAAGGACAGCTGTCTCTGCAGTGCCAGAGGCAGCCAGTGCGTTAGCCCCTTAGCCCCATCAGTTATCAGCACATTTAAACAAAGCCATCCCACAATTAGCACTTTGCTATTTCCTCACCACTGCCTGTGATTTGGGAATGTCAGTGGGCTGCTTCCAAGGGGATTCATGTCCTTTGGGTTGCTGTTCATGACAAAAGACTTAGGTTTCCAGGCACCAGAGTGTGAGAAACTGATTTTGCAAAGGTTGCTTGTGTCCTTGATGGGAGAGGTGCAGCCCTTCTTGTTGGAGGAGATCTCTGATTGAGACAGAAACTATGCAAAAAACTGGAAACGTTAATGTCACCATAAACTTTTGTTTCTTCCAACATCTGCCCAGGAAAGTCACTTTCCTACAGCGTGTCCTTCTGAGGGAATATAAGCACTCTAAATAAGTCACTTGTGAGATCTGAGAGATTTATGTCTGTTCTCAGATTGGATTTAAATAAAACTTCGTGTTTTACCATCAAATTTGCAGAAATTGGGTTAATGTGAAAACCTCACAGGTATAAGATCAAGAAGGCAGGACACTAGTGACACCAGCTGATTCTCAAGATACCCTTAATTTCGAGCATATGAAGATGCTTTTGCTATTCCTTCTGCTTTCATGTCAGAATAAGAAGTAAAATTTCTGATCTGTTTGCATTTTAAATTGAATCCTCTGAAAGCTAAGCAGAAATTCACTCTGGATTCATTCTTCTACAGCAAAGCTATGTGCTCAGGTCCTCCAGTGTAGTTGAGACACACTTTTGGACCTTCAGAAATCAAGCAAAAGCATGATGATGAGCTTTTACATTCACTGGCATTAGAGAGCCCAGTTCACTTGGAAACAGAAATTCAACCTCGGAAGGCAAAGTAGACTGTTACAGGAGAAAACAATCCCATTAACAGGCAAGGCAAGGCATGGAATTTATTTTTATTTTTTATTTTGTTACAGCAAAATGGAAAAGTTTATCTGAGGAGCATTAAAGTGGATTATTTTCTGACAGATCAGGATCTTGCATAAAATGTATCTTTTCTTGATAGGAAAGTATCAAACTAAAGAAAGAATGGATCGGAAATCCCTACCTTGATTGAACAGTGACATTTCTCGTGGTATTCATAGATGTTTCTCTCTCACTATATATACTTTTTGTAAAGCATATTTCTGTTTAAATATCATTTGTATTCTAGTCCCATGAGATCTAGTCCTAATTGCGTTCTGTTTAAGAATTTAATGATGAACAGGTTATAGGAGAAGCAAATCAGGCCTCTATGGAATCCATGTAATTTCATGCAGAATGCTAAATGTTTATTGTTGCTGTTATTATTCTTTAAAGAGCAATGAATACTTGCAAGTAAGAGAAAAAATGTGCTCAAAGCCTCTTTTTATTAATCTCTTAGTTGCCCTTTACTGATTTTTTTTCTGGCTCCAGTTAACTTCATCTAAAAGAACGAGATGCACAGTCTTGATTCATGGTATGCACTTCCCCAGTATTTCCTTTCATGCCTTGGCACCATCTAGCAATTAATTCTACGTTGTTAATTGCTACATTACCACCTGAAACAAGGGAGGACTTGAATTAAGCTTCATGATTTGCGAGATGAAGGGCTCTTAATTGAGCAACTGCAGCAGAACAGTGCTAGCCAACAGCCTGAAAAATTGAGACACCCAAAATGCTGTGCTTGGGAAGATGTCAATGTTTCCTGCAACCATGGAAAACATGAGTTTGCAAACTTCATGAGAGGGTGGCCTTTTCTTTAGACAAAAAGACACATTTACAGATTAGAACTGTCAAAATATTTATGTCTTCTTTTTGGCTCCAGAAAGCCTGGAATTAGGAAATACTCTTTTGCTTGTGACACACATTTTATATACTACGTGCAGCTAGGAGATGACTGGAAGGAGACTCTTGTCTGCTGACTATTCCCAGCTCTGATCCTCAAAACCAGAGATGGAAAATAGCCACACACTGCCCTTAAGGAAATACCCAGGTGAACAGTGATTTCTTTTATCCAATGAAGAAATATCTCCTGTTTGAAACAGGGATAATCTCAAGCTTATGTCTGAATGTCAGTCCTTATGCATCCATTGCTGATGGTGGCCAAATTTGTCTAGAGTGTCCCACTGCTCATCCCATCAGTGTCCACCATCCTAATAATGTGAGGCTACAGGGTCACCACATCAGAAAGTGATTATTGTTATTTCTAATATTAAGCATCTCTACCAATGGCTCTACTCATCAGCAAAAAGTCGAGTATTCCATATTTGTCTTAAGGATCTAGCTGAAGGACTTTCAGTCTTTAATGCTTTTGTTGTTACCACATGATCTTCCTCTGTCTCTGCCGCTGTTCTCTGTGCTGGTCAGGACCCTGAGACCTGAATCATCTCTGGGAAGCGGCTGCTACGAGCATTCCAGTTGTAAGTGTGAAGCTCTTCGGTGGTTGCTGTGGTTTCTTCTCTCTGTTTTGCAGTGTTACGCTCTTTCCTGGTGTTCAGTAAATGGCAAATATGTCTTTTTAGTGTGGTTTTGTAGGGATGTGTGGATTGCTGATATCTATCTGTTTAGCCTTTCCAGTAACTGTTAAGCTTATTTCCACCAAATGTGAGGGATGGGAATCTCAAAGATAGTTGCATTTCCATAGCTTTCATGAAAATCAACATGTGAGAAGGAGAGAGAAACCCAAACTTGCAGCTCCTGTTGTGGGAAAGCAAAGAAGATACCCTATGCAGCTCTGTTTGACAGCATCTAGTTAATGAAGAGGCCAGTGTCTATAGCTGGCTGATATACATGTGAGTGTCTCCAGCACTGCCTCTAATCCTTGGGGACATCTCCTAGGACAGTTGGGGTGAGTGAGTATGATGCAGAGGACACAGAACAATTTCTTTGAAATATGTAATTGACAGAAATCAGACTGAGATGCAGCTGAGTGTGAAAAAAAAATGTAATAGAACTTGTATGACATTGAAGCCAAGAGCAAGATTCCCAGTTTTGAATTTAGGCCACATTTTGTGATAAAGGAATAAGGAATTTCAGACAGAATTTGGAAGATGCAGTCCTTGCCACAGACAATACCTGGATCATTTTTTGGGTGATACAAAACAGTTTCCCTTGAAAAGATTGTGCTTGTGTTTTATTTCCTGAGAATCATCCACTTCCCTTGACTACTCACCTAATAGTGCCCAAATCTCCCTCTGAAGGTACCATCCCTCTCCAGGAATATGATGACTTGAAGACTTGGAAGTCTTGTTGTTGCTCCAGCTGTGAGGATGAGTGGCACGTAAGTCACTTCATTCAAGTATAAAAAGCCTGAAGACTCTCCCCAGACAGAGTATCATGGTGTAAAGGAGGGAACAGCAATCTTCACCTGACTGTTTTTGAGGCTCACCATATGAAATTAAAAGCAGTAAAGGTCAGCATCATTTTGTATTATGCCCAGGCAAGAGAACAAATTCACTCGGTTCTGGAAAACTGAGACATACTGAGATGTTTAAAAAGTTGTTTTCAAACGAGCTTACTCTTTTCTACCATTTAGGAACAACCATGAGCTATTAGCTGTCCCTCCAACTTCTAATGCCCATGACCAAATACTTGAAGGTATTTCTGGAGTACCCATAACTATTTCAGTGAAAGTGGTAATTACAGAAACGATATTGCTTCCAGCCAGCAATATCCCACAAGATGAGAGTACCAGACAGCCCCTGGCCACAAGTAACAGAAATTTGAAAGAAAATAAAGGGTTTATTTAAAATAGAAAAAAAAAATCATAGCTTTATAATAACATTATTATTCAAAGAAAAACACTTCCTTATGAATTTGAAAAACCACTTCAGCCTTCAGCTTTTTTTTTCCATGCCCCAATTGCAATTAATTCCAAACCATGAAATAGATCACACAATAACATTAACTGGATGTGGGTGTTGTTGGTTCCCCAAAGGCTGTCATTTCGCTCTAGTCTACCAACCAGTGCTCAGGATTCCACCCTGTAGGCTTTGAAGGCATGTGATAGAAAGCAACCTAAAATGTTGCCTCTGGCTTTTTTTTTTTTCCTCACTGAAAAAATAAACTTTATTGGGTGATACATGAATATTTGTAGTTCATGATCTCTAGTGAGTAAAATAAGTTTCGGTCCATTTGTTTTGGGAGCTCCCAAATAATTTACACATTTGTTTCAAATTGAAAATTACTAAAGAGTTGACTGGATTTTGTTTTATTCTACTCATTGTATCTGTGCAAAGTAGTATTGTTTATGTGGGTGTGGTGGAAAGTCATCTTATGCTGAATTCTGTTCCAGAGTCTTTATAACAGATACCTTCAAATTAAATCCAATTTGGAGACCTTCCATGGGACTTAAGTGCTGCATGGATATATTTTTTTGTCTTTATGCAGCAGTAAGCTTGCCCTTTTTGCCCACAAGAGTGAAATGGCAACTCTGTACCAAACCATTTGAGTTTAGAGATACCAAAATGATTTCACAGCCAATATTTTGACACCAAGCTTTGTGGTGCAGTCAACATGTCTAAGGGACAGGATATAATCCAGAAGGACCTATGCAAATTGAGCAGTATGCCCAGGAGAACCTCATGAGGTTCAACACAGCCAAGTGCAAGATCTTGAACCAGGGTCAAGGTGATCCCTACTATTAATACAAGCTGGAGGATGAGAGAATTGAGCGTAGCCCTGCTGAAAAGGACTGAGGGTACTGGTGGATGGCAGGACAAATTTGTTTCAAATTGAAAATTACTAAAGAGTTGACTGGTTTTTGTTTTATTCTACTCATAGTATCTGTGCAAAGTAGTATTGTTTATGTGGGTGTGGTGGACATAATGTCCAGTTTTCTCTCAGTATTTCATATATCCAAGGGATCCACACACATTTTGTTGTCTTAAATCCCTGTCCAGCAGATGTTGGTGGCTCATGGTTTCTGGCTTGGTACCTTCATTACTGTATAGATAGATTGATCTTGTCTTTCTCCTCAATAGCTTTACATGAGGGAAGCTTAACATGCCAGTGAGGTAAATGATAACACAGGACTAACACCGTATCAAATTTCCCTTTACAAAGCTGCAACGTATGTTTCAATACCAGAACTCATGTAGTTCCTAAAATGTGATACTCTGCTAAGACGTGCCAAAGACATGAAGGGGAATTTCTGTGTTTGAATGCATCATGGGTTTGAACGTTTTTTGCCTTTTAGACCACCACTGCTACAGCTGACAAAGAAACCAGAGTGACACTGTATAGTAATGTGATCAAACAAAGTAATTTTATTATTTCTGAGCGTGAATTGGAAATTCTTTTACCAGAATCAGAGTACTCTTGAGTCAGAACAAAGCTTACACTGAAGATTCAATTGCTTCAGTCCCCATTGGTATCTCAAAAACCTGTGATTATCTGAAGAGAGAAGACTGGGGCCTGGTACTTGGCTGAGGCTCTTAGGTGCTGCAACAACAGTGAAAGCTATTTCCAGAAAAAAAAAAAAAATATATATATATATATATATATATAATAACAGAGTCTCTCACCTCTAAGGTTCTCATAGTATTAAGCTAGAGAAACAATTACCACGGCCCTTAAAAAACAAGGGGAAAGAGTTTAGGACATTTACCTTCCACTTGTTGCATGTACTTTCCCCCAGAACCAAGGAAAGATGGTTAGTTGATACTATTTATAACACAGATTAAGAAATATCCATGCCATGGAGATCTGAAACCCAAAATCAATATTTGCAGAGGGTGGATCTCATTTGCAGACATGGCATGGGATGGGAAAGGAGGCAGTGAGACTGGAAAACAAGCCGGCCTCCACAGGGCACTTGGGAAGTGCTACATTGCCATGCTATCCTGAAAGGGAAACTCATCTAGCTCTGGTATTTGTTCTTTCAAAACATCCCTGAAACGTTGGAGCAGGTGCAGTAAAAACAAACAAACAAACAATTTGATGGCTGCAGGAAATGATGTTCAGTGAGACCTTTGGTGAACTCCAATTTCTTATTCCAATTTATCTTAAAAGTTAAAAGAGGACTTCACTGTAGTGTGTAATTCACTATACGCCTTCAGGAAGAACATGCTGTCTATCTAAGGCAGGAAGCTTAAACAAGGCAATTCCAAACTGGAAATAAGGCACATTTTAACTGTGAGGTTGATTAACTGTTGCAATGAACCATGGAAAGATTGATAGATTCCCTCATTTCTCAATGTCTTCAATTAGAACCGGATGACTTTCTGAAAGGCTTGTTTTAGCCAAACAAAACTTACTGGTAAAATTAAAGGCTGCACAGTACAGGAGTTGTTGAGGGCTTTTCCTCAGGGAAGGAGAATTTATATCAACTGTGTAGTTTATTGTTTCTGTTTACTTTCTGTAAAACAAGTCAAATACAAGAGAGATGCTTGACATAAGTATAGAAACAAACAAGCCGACTCTTGTTTTCTCCTAAATATACATGTCAGCAGAAGTTAATGTGGCTGAATCAGAGGTGGAGTTTATCTCAAAGAGCCTGTAAGATGAATCTGTTCTGGAGAACATTTATTTAGCTATCCTCATAGGATTTTTCTGAATACTTGGAAAAAAAAACCCAAAAAACCAACACATTAAAATTTTAGAGTTGCCATAACCAATAGCTAATGAATTTGTCTCCTTTCTCTCTGATTTATAAGTCCCCTTAATCATAAACATTCCTCCAATTTTGCTAGCTGACCCAAATCAAAAGGACAAAGTCAAAGATCATTGTTGCACGTTTTAAAATGCAAGACTGTCTCCTTCTCAATAAAACATGATGGATTCATGGTTCAGCACAGAATTCACAACCATAAAGCCAGGTGGTAGAGGTTAACCACCACATTGCAAATTCCAGGACTTTAATTCACAAATTCAAGAATAAAACATAACTGAAGTTTGCAATTTTGCAAACTATTGACCTCCCTCAAAGCTGGATCTGCCTGTTCTCTGCTTGTGAAGTACCTGCTTCCAAAATGAATTAAAGACTAAGTAAGATGGGCTGTATTTCTGAAAGCATGAGAGTGAGGTACTCAAGAAGTCAAACCCAGTTCCCTTCATTTGTTTCTCTGACTGTTTCTGTGTACATCAAAGCAGACAGTTCTCCTGATCTATTTAGCAACAGATTTAGGTATTGCTTCAGAGATCTCAAAGATCCTGCTTCTACTTTTTCAAAAGCAAGGAAAATCTAAAGCCAAATGATGTGCTGAGCAGAGCAGTTGTCATCTCACTGATATTTCAGGATCTGTATTCTCTGCTGTAGAAATTCCCACTTCACAGTTTATTGTACTTTTTGCATTTCTCTTTTTGTGAGGGCTCAGTATCCTAGAAATAAAAGAAAGAAAATACACCAACTGCAGAAATTACCCGCAAAGAACCTGTACCAAAGCTATTTTCACTTTTGTTCTCTTCTTCTGCAGCACAGAATAACACAGTTTACCATAATTACATTTTTATTTTTCCTCCTTTTCCAAAGATTGGTTCTTTATGCTCTGCTAGTACTCTCTCAAATAATGGTTTATGACTAGTCTCTGCTGTGTGCAGAGTCCTGAGGGGCAGACTGGGGCCATTAACTTAATTTTGGATGAGTGTATGTGCAAGATAAATGCACTTGAAATAGCATCATGTATATAAAGATCAGGTTCATGTGCACACTGCAATTTCCCTTAGCTTAAATGAGGATTCCTTTTATTAAAATAAGAACTTAATTAATACACATGGGCATTTGAGGATCAAACTCTATGTAACATTCATATGGATTTGATTTAAAGACCCTGAAATTAATTACAAGTACTGGTAGAGGAGTTTGTTTCTGATAGGAATAATACACTGATAACTTTCATTAGATATGGAGGAGGTTATGACTGTCCTCTCACAGATAAAAAATAAAAATAATGGATTGCTAGTGTTTCATGAAGGGTTTGATCCCGTTCAATCTCACTCCCCAGAGTTGGGCTGTATACCCAAGCTAGAGAAAAGGAAAGGGGTACTTGAGGTTTGCTTTGCCTGTAAGGACTGTGGTAAATTTTCTGCTGATTGAAAACATCTGTCTTTTGTCCCTTTTGCAACCTAAATTTCATCTTGTCTGTTTCAAGAAGCAGAGCAGTGTTGTAGTTGTGTAAGACTTGGATAGGTGACCGCATGGAAAACCTAGCTACTGTGGGAATAAGTCAAGGAAACAGGGGCAAATCGTTGGTAAACAATAGACCACAAGCACTAGATGTTCTTGTCTGTCTGCACTGTCATTTGAGGTCTTCTGGGAAGTTCTCTTGAAGACCAGATCTGTTGTACTTTCAGACAGGGCACCTTAAGGCCACTGGCCTTGTGATCGAATGCTTGGGCACTTCTGAGAAGATGCCTGGACAAGCTTTGCCTGCTGCTGTCCAGCTTCACTGCCTCTGAAACTATCTGAATACAGAATGAAGATGAGCTGAGAGCATACTCTAATTAAATAGCCTCACAGGATCTGTAGACCTTATCCATGACTTGTCCTGCTATATGAGAAACTGGGAGGAAGAGGAAGGTTTACAATGGCACAGCTCTTGCAGGCTGGTTGAAGGCACAGTGGCACATTGGTAGCTCTGTGAGTAAGGGTATTTCAAGGTTGACAAAATAAATATCTAATGAAATATAAATGAAATACATCTTCTAAATGAAATCCTATAGGACTAGTTTCTAGCATGTCACAATGTCTCCATGGATTTAAAAAGGTCTGATAGCGATAAGGTGGAATGTTTTGGAAGAGGGGAGATTTAGATTAGATATTAAGGGGAAATTTTCACTCAGAGGCTGGTATCGCCCTGGCACTGGCTGCCTGGAGGGCTGTAGATGCCCCTGGAGGTGCTCAGTGCCAGGTTGGATGGGGAAAACAGTCTTCAGCAGGGTGTTGGACTGGGTGGGATTTAAGGTCTCTTTCAACATAAGCCTTTCTATGATTCTATGCAAATGAATAAATCAAGTATCCAGCATGATGCCTATGCAAACTTCAGTTTAATTTTGCCCTAAGAAGCACTTTGGAGTTGCATAGACCTTCCTCCATTGGATATTTTCATATGTTTTACTATAACCAAAATAAAATAAGTACTGACTCTTCTGAAAAATAGTTAGCAAATTCAGTTATTTATATTTGTCAGATGAAAGAGGAGGGAGTGTGTGTGGGGGGAACTCAGTGCTGTTGTGCTTGGCTTCCAACTAAACAAAATCTCTTTTTGCAAGTGCTGAATGACTTTTTGGTACTGCCCATGAGCTTGGCACTTTACAGAAGTGTGTGTAGCCTTCTCTTGTTTCAAATTTGCCAAATTCTGGGTATGGTAAGCAGAATATTTTCTTTTTCTCAAATATTGTACTTCCTCTTGGGCTTAGAAAAATAATTTAAAAAGGAATTCTCTCCGTCACTTTTTGCAAGGGCACGATATGTTTTTAGCTCTCTCATCAGATACTGCACTAATTTTTTGGGAATGTTTCCTGTATTCTTCTTGTAAGTAGGATGTATTAGTAGCCAAAACAAACACAGAAGGAAGCCAAGGAAAGAATAAGATATATCTACTCATATGAATGATCCAAAAAGGGAAATCTCCAAAAACTACTGTGAGTGCTATAAGATTTCAGGTGGCAAACTCATTCAAAATTAATGGTTAGCAAAATATTTAGTTCTCGAACACCAATAGGATAAAAAGAACAGCTTCCAACAATAAATATTAAAAAAATCATGGAAGTACTGTATTGTGGCTAAGGCATTGGCCTTAGATTCAGGAGACTGAGGTTTAGTGCTTCTTTCTCTGGAGGGATCCCATGTAAGTCAATCCATTCTGTTGCATATTTGTTCTTTATCTGAAAACAGTGCTAGCACTTCTTTCTTATATATTTATTTCTCTCAGATAACTTCTTTCTTGTACTATGAGTTCAGTGCTATTATTGTATGGCACCTTAAGCAAGAGGCCTTATTCTGTGTTTTCAAAAGGAGAGCACAACTTCTTTTAAAATTAGTTAGCATTTTTAATAGAAAAATATCTTTGCTCAAAGTTTTTGCATATGATCACAAAAATTATACTTTTCATAAAAATTCTGAAGACATCTTCGACATAGTAGAAGTATCGTGAAATGTCAGAGCCTAGCTGAACTTGTATTTCTTCTCACACACGGTCTTCCACAGGAAAGGATCTGGACTGTCATAGTGTTATATTTTTATTTTATAAATTACATGTTGTTGTATATTAACCTTCTAGAAATGTGGCTATTGCCAGTGTCTTGTATTAGGTACCTAGTCACAGGGAATGTATGCCTCCTGTGTAAAAATTACCTTTTCATTTTTGTCTTCTTGGTGTCATTTTTATTTAGAGGCAAAAGAAATAATAAACCCAACAGGATGTGTACACCTATTTTTACATGCAAGGGACAAACAAAGACTTAAGAAAATCCTTTTGTATGTGAACCCTGAACAATTCAGTCTGAATAAACAGAGCTTGCAAACTATTAACCACACACATAAAAACTGGGGCTATGCATTGTTGCATGACAATATTTATGAAAGCAACTGCAGTTTGAATAAACTCAGTCCATCCAGTAGTGACTCGGAACGAAGCAGCATTTCAACAGGAAGATGTGAGCAGAGTTTTCTGACACACCCCAGGCTAAGTGGAGCTTTAGTGAGGGGATGGTGTGTGCTGACATTTTCCTTTAACCATTCACCAGCTGGATGAAACCAGACACAGAAAACCTCCAGAGAACTGCTCAACGAGAATTAGCAAAGCTGAATATGCTTGTTCACAATCACTTACAGCCACTGGCCTTGCTGCCATGTCTCTATTCCACTTGAGCATTCATGCTTGGGAAAATCCACTGGGCAGAACAGATTTCACAAACTACTTTGAAAACAACTGTAAAGCTATCCTTGGCAAAATCACTTTCTTCTTTAGATATCATAGAATCACAGAATCATTTCAGTTGGAAAAGACCATTAAGGGTCATCTAGTCCAGCTCCCTTGCAATGAACAGGGACACCTACATCTCCATCAGGTGCTCAGGGCCCTGTCAAGCCTTATCTTGGTTGTCTCCAGGGTTGGGGTATCCACTGGGCAGCCTGTGTCAGTAACTCACCACCCATATATTATACAAAACTCACAAGCCTAGGATGCTTTTCTGACAGGTCTCAAACAAATGGCTGCACAGAACTGAAAAGAAAATAAGTTTTCTAGACAGGATAGATGTAGAGTAGAGGAGTCATTCCCCTTCCAATCAGGAGCCTGGATGTGGAGCAGACAACATCCCCAAAGGTCATTTTCAGCAAGGCAGCAGTAGCCATGCCCTCCAGCCAAATCACATTATGGGGATCCTTCACTGACGTACTATCCTTCAGCAGCCCCATGCTTTTCTCTTGTCAGTAGCATCTGCTGTATGCACCATCACACAGAAGTGCTGCTGCTGGAAGAGAGTCAAGACAAAGCAGTTAAACCTGCAAAAGCCTGGAAAGGATTCTGCAGTGGCTGCATGGCAGTGGGAGGGCACTGGGAAGCCTGTCTGCCCTCTGCTAACCTGACCCACCTTTCTCCATCTTGGCTGGCCTGGCTGACATCTATGCAGTTACTGCAGTTACAGCAACGTTGATCTTGGCTCCACCTTTGTTTATTTTTTATTGGTTCTTTTTTTATTCCCCCCCTCCCCACTCCCCCAATATGCAGCAGTTCGTTTTTAAATAGGAACTGATGAAAGCTGTTGCTGTTCTTATTTTTCCTTTCTATGAACTGAAGTGATGACAACAAAGTTTCTAGTAAATTATAACATAGGCAGTCAGTTCCAATGTTCCAGATTAGTTTTGAAGTTGGACTTTTTTTAGAGTTTTTTTTTTTTGTTTTCAAGGGGAGGGTGCAAAATGCAGCCAGACAAGATTTAATTAAATACTTGTATTTCATAACTGTAATTTATCTAGCTCAATATGTCCTTTCCCATGGGTCTGTTTGGATACAGGGAATTTTTAGTCTTTAGACTGCCAGGCCTGGAAAGTTCTGTGCATCCCCCGGATGGGTACAAAGCAGTCAGTAGCAATGTCAGTGTGCCCACAGTGCTCTCTTCTTGGGTCTTCTCCCTCATCCAAAGTGGCCACCTCTAAGGAGGAGAGGATAGTTTTGAGGCCACTTAGCATCTGGTCTCTCACTTTGCCTGCCAAGATTCTATGTTTACCAACTGAAACAAGCCAACATATTTTCATTATATCTCTTACTACTGTGGCTCAGAAATAATTCCATATGGTTGCAGTCTTGCTACAGCTCCTTATGGGCTGGATCTGAATCTTGTTGATGGCAGTGGAGAAAGTCCCAGTGATTTCAGAGAGTTTTGGAACCATCATGTGTACTTGAGTTAGTAAGCCTTAGAAAAAGATACACGTGAAATGTTATCTTTAATCCTTAGTAAAGCTCTCTGCTCTTCACAGTTCATAAGCCCAAATCTTGTTGAGATGGCCCAGGCACAGCTGGTGCTTGGTGCAGCAGTAACTGAGGGCTACATTGCTAAACCTGGGTTTCCTTTTTTGGAGACTCAAGGTATATAGGTTTAGTGTTAGATCCAGCCCTTCTCCTACGCCTTTCCTACGTGCACCCCTTCACTGGTTGTAAATATATCTCCAGTTATATATTTCTACACTTTCCTAATGAGCAATGTAATAACACTTTTAGTTTCATCATCGGTCTGTAACAAGCACTTTAGCTGTCCTTGTCTTTCGCCAGATTAGCTCCAGAACACCACAGTTTTCCTGCCAGTCATCCCACAAATGCCTGAGGAAAGATTTGTATGTCCATACATTCTCTACTATCTAATGCTCCATGTATGAAACTCATTCTTAGAACTCATTTGTCTGGCAGCCTGGAAAACGCCAATTTTCCTGTGTGCAATGAGGATAAATGAAGATTTACTTCTTGTCATTTCTGCAGAGTGTTCAGCATGGAAGGAGACTGAAATGCTTTCCAGCCCCCTATGGACCTTCTGCATGAGGAAAGGCTAGCATAACAAGGAGGGAAATCGTGTAACTCCTCTTCCATAGAGATGACTCCTCTGGGAGAAGACTGGGGCCCATGGACACAGTGTTGGGGGGAAGGCCTGCTCTGTTGCAGAGAAGTAGAGAACTTTGGTGTTCATGACCTTTTACCTGGCAGCCCTCTTCAATGCACAGTCCTAAAAAAATTAATTGTCTGGAAAAGATATGTAACAGGACTGAGTTCCTCAAAGGGACTTTCGTCTCAGCTGCTGCAGGACATGCTGACTGCACACATTCTGTCCTCTCTCCTGCCTGGCTTCCAGTTATCGCTTTCCCTCCTCGAAAGTTAATGGTTTTGCTTTTGCGAAATTTCTTAGCCTCTCACATGGGGACTGAAGGATGTTTCATGGACAGAAACAGTGTGAATGACTTTCCCTGTAACAGATGATACTGAATAGTAACAAGCAAAGAGAAAAAAAAAAAAAAAAGATAAGGAGACTAGCACAGACATGATCAAAGTATGTCTGCAATTTGCGAGGGGAAAATGATAAACAGAGGTTTGGCTGCGCTGATATTTTCTTTCTTTTTTTTGCCTTGGAAAATATTTGGTATCAGAAGTTGTAGATATGACACATAGTTGGGATGGGGCATCTGTTCCAGATGTTAGAGGCTGGTCTCGCTTGCCACTTGCAGGAAAGCACCCATTTCAATTAAATCTTGTTGACATTAATAGAAACCCAAGGAAATCAGCATCTTTTGGGGTGGAACTTTTGTGGCGGGTTCAGGAAAATGCCGCAAAGTTATGCATCCTGATTTTTGACACTTCCGTGCTTTTCTTCAAGGCTGTTTTACATGGAAGACTTTGAATCTAAGGGTGATCATAGGATTGGAGAGCTGTTGTGGTTTAAGCTGGAAAGCAGATAACAACCACACGGCCATTCGCTCACACTCCTTCCTCCCCAGGGGATGGGGGAGAGAATTGAAAAAGAAAATAAAAAAACCCAGCACTCATAGGTTGAGATAACAACTATCTAAAAAGAGAAAAAAAGAGAGAAATAATAATAATGATAATACATATATGTAGTACTGATATGTCTACTCTTGAATATATATATTATTTATATATATGCATTCTAAAGGTGATGCACAAGCAATTGCTCACCACTTGCAGGCTGATGCCCAGCCAGTCTCCAAGCAGCAGCTGCTCCCCCAGCCGAGTCCCCACCATTTTTCAAGACTTTTTTGTATGATGCCATAGAGGATGGAATACCCCTTTGTCCAGTTTAAGTCAGTTGTCCTGGTTCTGTCCCCTCCCAGCTCCTTGTGCCCCCCAGGTTCCCATGCTGGCAGAACAGTATTAGAAGCTGAAAAACTGAAATGTCCTTGTCTCTCTACAGCACTGTTCAGCAACAACTAAAACATCAGTCTGTTATCAGCTATGTTTTTTTCCCAAAGCAGCACGCCATACACTATGAAGAACATCAACTCTGTCCCAGCTGAAACCAGGAAAAAAACAAGGAGCAAGGTACAGCAGAGCTGAATTTATGATACTGTTGGATGTTATAAAAATCCTTTGTACTGTGAGGCTTGATTTTTAGAGAAGCTGTGAACTCTTAGCTCCTGTGGAGATGGACAATCACTGTATTCATATTTTTTTAAGAAACAAACTATCTTTTTCCCACTTTCTTCACTTTTCTCATGTTTCTATTTTAGAGAAAGATAGTGACTCTTTAAAACAAGATTTGAGTTTATCTGTGTACAGGATATACACAAGTTCCTGTGACTATTGCATAGAGTAGTTGCATTTTTGCACTGCATGACTGAAGATGGGTTGGAAACTGTGTCGCAAGATCACAAGATTTTGAGGTAGAATACATCTTATTTGGTCCCTCTTTCTATTAATGAACTGTGAGGGGACAGTAAAAATATAGCTTAGAACATGTTGCAAAGCAATTTACAGCAATTTACAATGGTAATTCATGGAAGAGAGATGACCTGCTCTATGAAAGTTCACTGTTAATTCAACATGCAATGCTCACACACTTGGCAGGGTTTCATACAAACTGGATGCAAAACACCAAGTGAACTTTGTTTACCAATACAGTATATGGAGGATAGGAGGCCTCCTAGCCAGAGGTCACCACCCAGAGGCAATGATGGGATCCCATACGAGCGTTTATAAAGGCTGATAACAGCAAAGGCATGTGTATTTGCAGAATAAATTCTGTGTCTGAATCACAGAGAAAAAAGAAGTGGAGAAGCTGCCAAGCACAGACAGAACAATGTTATCAGACACTGAATCTGTGTCATTGACCCCCTGAACAGAACTGCAGGGCTTCCTCAAAGGAGAGGTTGTGAGTAGGACAGAAAATCATGAATGAGTGATCATAAGGCAAAGAAACTACCAGAAAGCAAAGGGGCAGGCTCTCTTAGAAGGAAACTCTTCTATTGTTTTGTTTTCCCCTTTTATTTGCATGTGGTTCATGGCACAGTGACTAGCTGTAGGATCTTTTGCTAAAATGTTTATTTTGGAATGATGATATCGCTATCACATCCCACTTACTGTCAATAACTTGTTTTCATCTTAAGTAAGCCCAGAACATAAAAACTTCACAGACCAAAAGCTCACGTATTTAGCTGTGCAAGGGGAGAGCAGCAAAGCCACTAGTTTATGTGTAAAATGGGCCATTTTCATGGACAATCCCCACTAGATAAACTGGGGCCTATTTTGTACTAATAGCAAGCACAGAGTCTTTTCTGCATCTGCTCCACAGTACAGAGCACAGGTTCCTGGTCCTGGCACCAGGTCCCTGTATACATGCAGTGACTTATCCTTCACACTCCATGAAGAGCTACGATGGCACTCTGTGTGTGAGAAAGGTGTCTGCAAGCACAGCACCTTCTGCATGCATCTTCCAGACACTGGAAAATTTTAAGTTGGATGCCCAGGTTAAGGGGTTTAGTTATCCATCCCTACTCAGTAATGCTGTCATGAGTATCCACCACAAGTTTCCCTTACCTTAACACCTCAGAGAATTAGTGCTCTGCTTGTAACACTGTACTGTGAAACCTGCTAGGATTGTTAAGGCTTCTATGATTACTACGTCCTTCAGAATACTAACTGAATGTCTAATGAAATCACTATAATGAAATTCCTTCCATTAAACAGAAAAAAGGACTGATATCTGAATTTGGACATTCAAACTAAGCACATAAAGTTAAAATCTGTGTCGCACCTCTTTTACTTGTCTCCTGAATTCAGCCTTGAGAAAATCTTTGTAATCAGTAATTAGGAGTAATATTCTTAATTTACAGGATTGGCTGGAAATCTGTTACTCAAATTTGCAAAGTCCCATCAAAAAGGAACTGCCCTTCCTCCTGTAAAGCATCATTGCTGGACAAGAACTTGTCCAAATGACCCTGGCAATACCTCTGGGCCATGCTGTTCAGCTGGTGCCCCCAGATGATCCTACCTGTAAGGGACTTGACAGATGAAAGCACATGTATTTTTCGATGTGGATTACTTCCTCTCCTTTCTTAGTCCTGTTGATCAATAGGAAAAGAGACATCTGCTGGTAAACACACCCAGACAGAGCTGGAAAACCACAAAACCATTGTGTTGTTTGAATGACCTCTTCAGAGGTTTATTTATGTGCTTACTTTAGACTCTTGTAATCTTCAATTATGAATGAGAGGTGGGATTTAGTTTATTCCCTACATTCTTGTTTGGACATCATTTTTGGAATTGCTGGCAGTGATGATGAATTCATTTGTATCTAAACTGAGGTGGGGATAGAAAAGTGAAGACAGGTTTTTCAGGCACTTTGAACATAGTTTCACTTATTTCAGCAAATAAGCAAGCATTAATGATTGTTAACACTTGTATGTGCCCAGAAGTTACACACACACACACATACACAAAGTCTATTAATAAATATATTTCTCAGTGTTACCGAATTGTTCTTGCAGTAAAAACTTGGGTCTGTTCCAGCCTTCCATAACTAGGTAGGCTGAGCTAATTGGGATGAAATGAAACACATCCTCAAGCTTCCATGAAAAATGTTGAGAGAAAAGGAAAGATCTGTTTAGTATTTCTTCCTCCTTATTACTCATTTTCTTTTTGCTCTGCTCCTCTGGTTACTAACCGGATCTGCAATAGGGACACACATCTAGACTATTCAGTTTGAACTAATGCTAACAATTTAACCTAGAGCTACTGTGCTCTTTCTAAATGTCAGAAATAAGCCCTCTGCAGGTTATTTTCTTTTCAGTCTCTGCTGTGGTTTAGGGCTACCTCTGAACCAGCTCTTTCAAGCACTCAGAGGTGATTCAGATTTAGAATATCAAACAGCATGAATGCTAACCTAGTAAGTTCTTGTTTCTGAGAAAATATAAGGAACAAGTGAATAGCAACAGTATTAATCTAAGTCAGGTCTGGATGCACTAGGCAATCTGGAAGAGGTGGGTCAGCAGATCCTGGACCTGGTGTGTGTATGCAATGGATTAGCACTGCTTGTACAAGTCAGACATCAGTGACAGTGTATACAAGACAGAGTTGATAAGCAGATTGAGAGTAATAATTCCTCCAAACAGCTGATATCTTAGGTATTTGGATTTCTAGAAGATCTATGAACAAGTGGTGTTCTACTTAAATCCTGTTTCAGCTTGAGAATCAGCTGAGACATTCTAGTAACAGTCAGGGTGTGTGCTCGGAGCATATGGATAATGGGAGAGAGTGCAATTTATCTGAAACTCCTTCCATTCTGTGAGTTGAGTTAGACTGCAATAATTCACATTTGCTGAGTGAGGATAGCCAATCCTGGCCACCACAACTAATCTGATTTGCTGCTACTTCAGATAAATGTGTTTCTGTGTCCGTGTCTGCAGTGATATCAGCATCCTTCAGCTCTAATCTCATGATTCAACTGGAAACATTTGGTCCTGTTGGACTGTGACGAGCACCGTGATCTCCTCAGTGCCTGGAAGAATCAGAGCTCTCATAATCTTTCAAGAGTTCTGGTAGTTAGAGATGAAGCAGGTCTCCATGCAAAGACCGGAGTGGCTTTTGCTGTAAATGATTTAACCTCTTTCCCTCCCCCAGCAGTTCAGTGCTCCGTGATTTATACCAGCCCAAAGCAACACATCCATCTGGCTGAACTTCTGCAGATTACCCTATATCCTCTCCAGACGTTTCGGGCAAATACAACATGCTAACAATCTGTATCTGCATCGGGCTGAGTAATGCTTCCTTACAACAAAACTTCCAGTGTTCAACCAAGATAAACAGTGGGAGAGCATCCTGTTGGGCCACTGGGAGAACAGGCCTCAGTCCTGATTTATTTTTGAAATATTTAGATTTAGTTAGTACCCGTGCAGCCCACTGTAATCCCGTGCTTGCCAGCAGTATGTCGTTCAGTCACTAGATGTCTCTGCGGCCTGTGCAGAGGGGCCACCAACTTTGGGGTCTCTGGTAAGCAGAGAAGAAAAATCTGAGGCTTGGGCAGGAGAGAAAGCCTTAGCTTGCTATGTGTGGGTACACCTGACACAATTCTTTGTGCCTAAAGACCTAGAAGTCTGTGTTTCTTCAGCTGTGTCGTTCCCTTCTGTGTGAGTGCATCAGCTCTACAATTCAACAGCAGTACTTACATATGCATTTATGTTTATGAAGCACTTGAAGAGCAATAAGAAATTCAACTTCAGGTGTGTCCTTGAGAAGCTGGATAACAGTATCACAGGAAGAAAACTGGGAAGAGAACAGATGTAGAGATTGAGCCATGGTTCCTTAGGGAGGTAGGAACCCAAAGAAGGCTACAACCTAGTCAAGAGTTCTCTGTATCAGGACTATCTACCAACAGATCCATGCTCAGCCACATCTCTGACATCACCTACTAATGCAAGGAGAAAATGACAGCACCAGAAATCCCACAGCAAAACCTGGATGTTAGGGTCTTCAAGTCAGTTGTGACATTTCACTTCGGTGGCTAGGAGTGCTATGAAGAGCAGAAAAACGAAATGCCAGCTTTCCTTGTACATCTGGAGATATCTCTACAGAAAGATGGAGGATATAGAGCACGTATTTCCTTCTGAGAGAGAAAAGACTCTCAGAAAAGTAGAGTCTAGAAAACTGTAGGGGAACACTCCTGAGCCACAGCAGGAACAGCTCTGATTCACTGTAGTTGCAATACTTCATCTTGCTACTACAGAATATGTGTATGTGTGCACACACGTAGAAGTTATGTCCCTTTTAACTCTTGTGAATGCATATGTAGAGAGGCAGAAAGCTAGATGCTCAGTTGCCTGCAGTTATCTCTAGCTTTCCTGAGATAATCAAATGTACCACAGCAACACAGAAGTTTAAAAGACCTTTGATCGGAAAAAAAGGCTGAGCGCTCAGTGGTTGAAGAGAACAGACAGTAAAACAAGATACAAGCACAGAAATTAGAGATAATCCAGGCTTGTAGCAAAGGGACCGTCCCACTTCCATCCGAGCAGTGTGTGGCCTTTGAAGGAAGCAAAAAAAAAATTCAGCTCCTGAGATTACTGTGGAGTAATCAATGTCATATTAATTATACTTGACACTTCTGAGCCAAACGAAGCAACTATTTAATTAAAAGCACAGCATCACCTTAATGAGAACAACCCACACTTGTCACATCACAGGAGGGTTTATAGCTTCCCTCCCCACCCTCTATTCTTTGAATGCAAGTTCAAATTCAAGGGAAAGTTTGTCTCTGGATTATGTCCAGATGTGGATGATGTTTCAACTCTTGTTTTCAGCATTTCCCTCTGTGCACAGAAGACTTGATCTGTTTCTGAGCACGCTCTCATTTCCACTGTGAAAGATCTTCACAGAATGTAGTTTTAAACTGAAGATGGGTATGTGCAGATCAGGGGAATGGTTTCCTTGGCTTCCTTCACAGCCAGAGGCAGGATATATGCCATGCCAAAGGTCTGCTCAAAGACAGAGCCTGATTCGTCTCCTTTGAATCTTCCACTTGAAATCTTTCTCTGTAATAAATACAAATGGATTGATATCTTAATTTAAACAATTTAATTTCTAAAATGGTTGATGTGAGCATTACCAGTACTGTGCAAAGCTTGGTTTGCATGCTCACCTCTGTAATTCCCTCTTCCCATTTCGCAAGTACAATTAAGCTCCCACTTATTGGTGCTTATGGGTGCTTTGGGAGCTAGCAGAGTTCCTAGAGGAGCTGAGAACTTATGAATTTGGGTGGGTTTTATAGCAATGTTATTGGTCAGGATATTCATTTGTCTAATTGCACAGAGTTGTTTCACACTGAACAGAGCTTTTATTGTTGGAACAAAATCCATGCCAATATACAGTGGTATATTTTATGCATTTGTATTCTAGATTGGAAATAAAAGCAATACCAGAGACATCACATTTTACCCATGGTAATTTCAACAATTCCTGTTTACTTTAACAAAAAGACTTTAACTGGATACAGGTCCTTCTATCTCCAAGCCTGTAACCAACTGTACAATGCACAACATGAAACTAAACCTAAATTTAGAGTAGGATCCTTTATATCTCAAAGTTTGGTGAGGACTCCTGCTTTCATGTTTCTAGTAGTTTAAGCACTGGTGAGAAAGTGGCACCTGCTCCCTATAATGTGTCCAGAAGCCTTTTTTACAGACTCACACACTCCTGATTGCAGCAGTGACAACACAATACCCACAAAAATAAGTTTGCTTCAAAATCAGTTTCAGCAAGAATTCAGAAAAATGTAAGAAAAACCCATAGTGCTGATAAAAGCCATTAAAATGATACAGCAGGAAGAGGAAAGTTTTGCAGTGCACACATATCAGGACTGTGGATTGTACAGAGCTTTGGGTGACATCAGTGGGATTACATCCTCTGGTAAACCTGGCCCATTGGAACATAGTTCACAGCACTGGAAGGGCTCCAGAACAGTTAAACTCCAGATAATAGTGGCAATGGACATGGAACCTTGGTTGTAAACTTATCATATCCCCTTATGTTTTTTCTCCAGTTGCTGCTGCTAGTATGTGTGGTTAGGGACGTTCTTTGAACTTGTAGCCTGCACTAGTTTATGTATCAATTACTATTCAACACTTCCTACTTGGCTGTCATTTTGGGGTTACACAGTCAAAACATTAAATCTTCTACTAATACAATGCTCTTTGTTTTGAATTATAGCTGAGATACGGCTAAAGATGAGGAAAGGGTTTTGAGAATGTGACTTGCTGGATGGTGTCTGAGCTTTTCTTCTTGTATTGAAAGAACTTTCTCCTGATCATTGCTTTATTTGATGATTGCAGCTTGATGATCCTATGCAGCCTTGGCTATTGCAGCTGGTTCAGGCTTGAGTGAAATATTTTTAATTTACAAAATTGCCCACTTAGTTTAATACTGATACACTTTTTTTCTTGATATGATTTTTGTGTTAAGATTTATAGTACTCAGTGAATCAGGGCAACTACTCAGTCCAACCCATATAAATATAGGATACTTTTCTGGGTTCATTGTTTTCCCTGTGAGTTTGGAAATGTCTGATTTTCTTCTAGTGGTCTGGATGAACTCTTATCTGTCAGCTCTGGTATTTTATCTTCCTTAAGTTTTTGACCTGAGAGTCATGTCACTGGTAGCACAGATTCTCCTTGGAACTGTTTTCTTTAAAAATTAAATTACAATTCCTTCTCTTGACAAAAGGAAGTGAATCATTAACAGGCAGCTCTCAGAAGTTTGTCCTAAATCAGCAGTGCTGCCCTCTCCTCAGAGGACTCTATCTCAAGTAGATCTTAATATAATTAGGAGGCATTCTGGGATTTAGCACTTACAATGCATTACTTCAATATATATATATATATATTCTTTTTTTCTGGCCTTTCAAAAGAAACCAAAGGCAACAGTACCCCCATGACATAGTCCGAAAACCTCATCAAAAGTTGAATTAGCAGATGTCTGAAAACCCGTACAGAACAGACATTCTGAATTTGTGGGGAAATTAGTGAAAATTCTAATGGTTAAAGGAATATCCTGAAGGTTTTTCAGGACAATGAGGTTATCTCTGCAGGCTTGTCTCTGAATCCATGGCTGGAAATTGACTTGCTGAATATTCGACAGTGGAACTACATATAATTGTATTTAATTGTATCAAAACTTGATTGAAAAGAAAGTATCATAACATCTTCTGTGCTCAATTTTGTAGAAGAAAAGCTAAAGAAAAAAACAAATTTATAACCTTAGCTGGTATCTAGGTTTTATTCTGAAGTAGGGTACCTTCTATTTTGCTGGTGTTACAGGCAGTTATCCCCTTAGGTCTTAGGGTTAGTGTAAAAAACAGTTGCAAAACTAACTGAAGAAAGATCTGTAACTCTCTAAACTATTAGCAACAACAAGTTTTGCTTTTTTTTTTTTCTTTGTCTTTCACTAGTTATGTTGCATCTGTTGCATCTTTTCTATGACGAGGACACAGAGCAGAATATTTTCACAGAATCACAGAATTGTAGGGGTTGGAAGGCACCTCTGGTATCGAGTCCAACCCCCAAGCAGTAACCAACTGGAAATGCATGCACCTGAGCAAAGACAGCATGTTTGATTATGCAAATTAATATTATTTAATTAATTAATGTTTAAGCCCAGATCTGCCTCTGCAGATTTCTGTATTGTACATGCAATCACTTTGTTCAGTGAAGAAACAGAAGCTCTGGCCAAGTAGATGTGTATGTTTTATGACTGCTTCTGGAGATGTGCTCGTACTGTCACCAGTATGTGGCTCACATAAGAGTAGGATGCAGTGAAATAACAAACCTGTAGTCTCATTTAGAGATGTCTACAAAATGATGCAAGTTCCCCATGCCTTTGCTATGGGTTTCAAAGCTCACATCATTGTCTTGAGCACAGAAGTGGGTTGACCTCTGCCACCTGCCTCCTAAAGCTGCCTTGTGTCTGTCTGTAAAGAACTGATCATAAGAACTGAAAAATCTTAGGTAAATGTGCATGGCTTACCTCTCCATCAGTAATACAGCTGACACCAGTATCTTGCAGCTGGAGAAGGTGCACAAGCAAAGCTCCGCTTTGTTGAGAGAGATTAGAATGAGTTACACAGTTGTTCAGGTGATGTCTCGCTTACCATTTTTTTCCCTTTGAATAGAATGAGTGGGATTGGAAGCAGTGCAGTCATTCATCTCTCATTTTGCTGAAGTGACATAGGCGGATGTCACATTTTTTGTGAATTAGAAGGGATGATAAACTAAAAGATCCAGTTCTTGTAAAGGTTTTCTGAAATCAGGCCAGAATTCAGTGATTTTCTGTATTTAACCTTGATGTTTCATACAGCTCCATCTGAAGCACTGCATGCATAGGAACCAGAGAACACATTGGTTACTGCCACAGCAATGCTTGCTGTAATTAAAAGTCCCACCAGGATAAAAACTGTGCCAAGAATAAAATTTGACAGCTCTAATTATTAGAAAATATCTCCACACTCTGGTTTTATTTTACTTTTTATTTTACTTTTTTGTAGTGATGATCCCATACCTAGACATTTCATAGATAGTTGGAGCATTCTTACTTTTGGTTTGATAATTAAATTGAGTAAATTGTCTTCTAATTTCTGAAAAACACATTGTGCTATTGAAGTGCCATTTTATTTAGGTTCACGAGAAATCTGGTTCAACTAAGAGAGAAATAAAGACATTAAATCACTGTCTAAGCTCCTCTTTCAAGTGAAGACACTATGACTGACACTTGTTCAATATTTAATTGTAGAGACTTTTAAAACAGTAAATGTCAGGCAAACAATTTTTCTCTTGAAAGAAAAACCCAGGGAACTGCTCAGTCAGAAGCAGGGAATCTGGAGGCCCAGAGCCCTGCTTAAAGTAAATATATATATAGATTTTATTTGCTGCTCTGTGTCAGGACAGCAATCTAATCAGCATCCTGGAAATCAAGCCTTTCCACAGAACAGATTTACCAGGCAGTCTGAGCTGAGTTCTTACTGGCATTGCCTTATATCACCACAAAGCCATTACTGGTGCTACCCATCGCCTAATGTCTATCTGCCATTATTTTCAATGGAATGAAATTGTTAGTGTTTGATTCTAAAGGTTCTCCACAACTCTAATCTACTGTATTTATTGTATTTGGCTCATTTCATCAGATATGAAGTTTTTCATAGCAGTTTTTTAGAGGGTAAATGTGAAGCCAGCATAAGAAGGAGTCCTCTGATATCTGTGTCAAAATCTGCCTCAGAATACCCTCAGTGCCATTCCTCCATGTCTTTTGAACACATCCAGGGTTGGTGGAAAAAAAATAAATTAGAAGATTTACTACAGACATGAGTGCTGGTAGCACATTTTTCATCTACAATAGATGAAAGAGGAGACTGCTCCTCAGACATTGGGCTAACCTAAACTGTCAGGAGATTAGTGACTTCAATACAGAGGAATGAGAACCTGGCCAGGAGTAGAGGGTGACTGGAAGGGATCATTGTAAGAAAACTTATGCCAAAAATCAAATGGTGACAGAGCTGGTTTAAAAGGAGAAAGTATCTAGAGACCGCGCTACCACTCTTCATTATTTCAGAAAAATAATGAAAGACAAAAAGGGCGACTAGGAAAATGATGTAGTTTCTTAGACAAAAGTGGAAAACATATGAAAGCTTGTAGGCAAGAAGAGGAGGATTAATCTGGAGTGTTGCCTTCATCACTGTAAAGTAGTGGTGGTACTGGATTCCCCTGCTCTTTTTCCCTCTTCCCCATGCAAAGTCAGCCTTTTGATTTCTAAAGCATGTTACTTACTAGGTTCAGAAATTATGTATGTATTTGCATATCCTTTTAATTAGCCTAGAAGTACATAATTCTATATTACTAACAACTGAAGCATTCAGCTCCCCTCCCCCCTGCCCCTAAACAAACAACCTAACAAGAAAGAAAACCCTCAGTTTTATTTTCTGGAATTTTGGGCCTGTTTCTCATTTGTACTGGGGATGCTTCCTATCATCAAACAGTCTGAGGGTATTGACCAGGAGTGGGCATGTAATTCATGCTTGTCATGCTGTGAAATAGTACCTGAAAGGTAGGAAAAAGCCTTCTCCTGAGTGTTTTCCATTTATTACCCATAATGTCCTATTTCTAGAAGCCCAGGTCCTTCATGGGTTTGTGACTATGACTGAAGCTGTATAAATGAAACACCATGAGAAATCGAGGGTTTGGAAGTCTTTTTGTTTCTCCATATATGACTGTTCAGGTATATATTACTTTTGGCAGATGCTCTCTGAATTTTTTCATTTCCCTCACCACTTACCTGAAGCAACCCACTGAGATAATTTTTCACGTCAGCAGCTGATCTATCAGAGTCTGTGTTGCTGAACTTTCTATACAAATCTGCTCATTTTCCACAGGGCTCTAAAATCTCAAACTCTGTTTCTCTGTTACACTTGTAAGATGTAATTAGTTATTAGTCAATAGCATATACCAGATGTCACAGATAGATTTCTCTGAGCCTTTTTCTCCACTCAGAAACATAAAAAAGCTGTAGTCCTCCATAACTTCAGGTTGCATGAAGGATAACAACATTGTATTTAGTTGCAAGAAGCTCCTCTGCTAAGCTGAGCACCTCAGGTCCAATCGTGCTTTTCAGTCATCTCAGTCCTTGACTTAGCCAAACTACCTGATCTACATGACCAGAAAATGGCTACTCTGTTCCCTGAGTTGATTTATGGTACCCCTTTGTCCATCTACAGAGTAGACAGAAATTCATTGCTCTCCTCTTCAACCTAAACCTTTCAGATGTATATATAATCTCATCCTACTGCTTTATGTACTACATTACAGACATACCTTTAGACCACAAATCCTTCCTAAGGTACTAGCATTCACCATCATGTTAAGTATTTCACATTCTTCTTTGTCCACTGGGGAACTGAACCTCCAATTAAATTAACATTACTGTGAAGAACTGTTTCTTCATCTTAAATGTTTGCCCTAAAAATAAAGTGACACTTTCTTATTTTTTGTTGCTTGTTTGCCTGAAAATTTAAACTCTATTTTTTTTCCTCTGGCTGTAAAACATTCATTTCGCTCAAATGTTTCCTCAAGATTACCTCCTTCTTTCACACTTCAGTGAGCTGTCATCTCCACATTTAACGTCAAATTAAAGCAAAACCTTTGTTGTGAACATTCATGAACTCTAATGTTTCTGCCAAAGTCCTGATCATAGTTTTATAATTTGAGCTAAACTCTGCAAACATAAATAACACTCACTTAAGGGATCATTTAACTGTGAACACTTGTGGGTACCTTGAGCTAGGCTGTGTTTAAACTGGAATACTTTCATTGCATTATGGTTCTCCAATAAATTGTCGACTTATACCATTCCAATGGAATGGTTCCCCAAAATGAAGGCAGAACTCAGCTGCATTTCACATTTCCCTGGGAAAGTTATGATACTGTGACTTAATTCCACCATCTGCTGTATTATATCTTTCTATACTAAAGCAATAGCAGGATTCACAACCTCAAAGCCCACAACCAGAAAGGGAATAGTGTAATGCT
The DNA here is from genome assembly GCA_023055505.1 of Callipepla californica brunnescens. Classification (NCBI taxonomy): domain Eukaryota; kingdom Metazoa; phylum Chordata; class Aves; order Galliformes; family Odontophoridae; genus Callipepla; species Callipepla californica. The sequence goes on along the minus strand of JALIRH010000005.1, from coordinate 36,690,420 downwards.
CCTACAGTCTATGCATGTTTAATCAATTAATTAATTAATTTCCCACTCAGATTTTTAATTTTTGACAGGAGGAAGCTGAAATTCTGTGCTGCTAATGGTGCCCACCTCTCTGGAGCATCTATCATCATATAGTTACTCTTTGATGTCAGGGAAGCTCAAAGCTTATTTCCATGTACACTTCTGTATGATATCCACTGTGCTCAAATTAGATAGTTCAGCTGATATTAAAAATCATTAAAGCACAGGCTAGGTCAGCATAGCAGTTGCTTCAGCCTGCTCCAGACCTGGCTTTACTCAGTCCTGATTTTCTTTAGCTCTAAGTGCTTTCAGTAATCCTGTCTTTCCTTCATAATATTGTCACTAACTTCTGCTTAGATTTGTGTGCAAAATTGGATAGTGCCCTATTGAACTTGGCCTTGAGCATCTCCAGGGATGGGGCACCCACAATTCCCTGAGTAGTCTGTGCCAGTGCTTCACCACCCTCATCTTGGATTAATAGAGATTCAGGTCTGTTCCTGACCTGCTTCATTTGAGCTGGGCCTTGCCCCATGGGACACAAATCCAGTGTTTGTTATTTCACTGGGAGGTAGTTCCCTGAAGGCCGGGCTTGTGAGATGACTGGGAGACTGAGGGGTAATGCAACAGTCCAATGGGTGCCAAAGTCTATGTAGGCAAAGAAAATTCTTTGTGAATATTACATAAAAATAAAGAAACTGCAATATACCAGGCCCCATAGAAGTTTGAAGACCATGGAGCAAATTGCCAGTCTTGGCTTGATTGCCCTACCACACCCACCATATAGTTTGGATCTGACACCTTCCGACTTCCATCTGTTTGGGCTGATGAACTGCATGGGCGATGCTTTCCTAGCTAAGATCCCAACACAGCAGCTGTGAAACCTCAGCAGTTGTGACCTGTGGGTCACCTCTGCTGGCACAGGATTTTACAAGCACTGCATGCAGGTTCTTGGTCACTGATGGCAAAAATACATTGCTAATGGTGATGGCTATGTTGACAAATAGTAGTGTCTGAAATTTTGCTCTATCAAATGGTATTACTGTGCTCTTATGTAGTAGTTTCCATGGAAATAAATTGGAGGCATTACTTTTGGAGGTACCTATGTAGTAGTGTATCCATACCCATACATGCATCTCTACCCATACCTATCTACACCTAAACCTACATCTGCACTCACATCTTCACCCGTATCTACATTTTGCACCGAGACATACCCACAATTAACATTCATAGGGTTAGTGCTTCTGCAAACTTACAGGAAGAACAGCACCAAGCCATGGCATCTGTGCATGAAATAGCTCAGCAGTTGGTGATTTAAACAAGTCCATGGTGTGCTGGTGGTGTGCATACGTGATGTAAGACAGTTTGTTCTGTGGGATGCGGCTGCAGAGACCAAAGGTTAGTGCCTGTTGGAAGGCAATTGTTTTGAACTGCAGGCAGCAAACAGACTGGTTGTTGAAGTTTACAGAAGACTGTCATTACTCTGCTATGTAATTTTTAAATAAACACGTTTTAGTCAGTAAATATACACTCTTCAAGTAAGAAGAACAGCAGAATTGTTAGTCAAGCTTTAATTCATCTGGCATTAGTTAGCTCAGCTAAGGCATGTTACAAATAAGAGGAGGTATTTTCTGAGGGCAGCCTATCTGCGATAACCTCTAACACAGCAGGAGACCAAACTCTAGACTGTAACCACTTTATTGATGCATTTTCGTTACTATTACATATTATATAACTCCAGAGAAATCCAGGGGACAAAATTGATCTCTCGGGGTTCCTTTGAGCCTTCCATTTTCATGATTAAATGAGTCTGTGAATTGTTGCAGAGGTCACCACACAGATGAATGTTTTATAAGGCATCGACAAATGGCGACGATAGCAAACCAAATTTGCATTTGTACCATGTTTCATAAATTACAGACAACGAGGAGTATTTTCAAACAGGAGCATATTCATTCTTCCTCCGCTCCCAGATCCCTGTGGTTTCTTTTTTTCATTTACTTTTCAGTATGTTTAATTGGGTTGTGTTTCTCAGAAGAAACATCTTTCTCAAAGTCTGGTTGTTAATTTATAAGCGGTTTGCTGGTAAGCTCATCTGGTGAGCCCAGCTTTAAACCACCTATGTAGCCCTCAAAGAATTGAGGAGGAGTCAAGAAGGAGGATAAGCATTGCCTAGATAGGGCATGTGGAATATATTTCATCTCTCTCAATGTAATGACATTAATTTAATTAAAAATCCAGGCTGGCCGGTACAATTTATAGAACAACATGACTAATATTGTTATGCTTATGTAAGCAGAGAAATTAATTAAAACTTTGAAGCTTACTTGTTGGCATAATGAAAGCTCATTTTATGCTGGTGAGAGATTAAGGAAACCTTCTTGGTGGGCTCTTTTGCAGAAAGGGAAATAAACCCTCCTTGTCCCATTCTACAACCACAGAGCGTTTAATTAAAATCAGTGGAGAAAGTAACAGTGGGAAAATGAAAGCAGCAAGAAACATTTTTGTTAATATATTAGTGCTGGAAAAAGAGCCTGGGAATAGCCAGAAGGAGTCTGACATCAGCTCTGCTGGTGTGAGAGATATATGGGAGTGTCATTTGTTATGGGAGCTGCAGTTATGTGAGGGATGGGATGAAGGAGGGATGAAGTCAGGGGAGCACTGGTGTGGGGAGTGAGCTCCTTTGTGGCAACATTACAAGATACTGTAGGGTGCTGAGTGGGATGGGATGACTCCCTGCTTGTTTTCAGGGAAGGGATGCCAAGGTCAGGTCCTCCTCTCTGCGGTCTTAGTCATCACGGCTTTTTGTTTGTTAGTTCCCATATCTGCAGATACTAACCTTTCTGAACAGCAGTAAGATATCGCTGTGAACCACAGAGGACTTTTATCGTAGTCAATGTGAAGGTAATTCAGTTAAAAATCAATCTAGCACTGCAAAGTGCCCGTATGTTTGGCCATATACATATACACAAATGCATGTACACATAAATGTAGAGTGTGGGTTCCTCTTTAGTATGCATCCACATTTCCTTGCTAAAGCAAATTGGGTCACTGCTGAGTTGTCTAAACTAACACTATAGAACCTGAGGATGCTCTGACTTGTGACAAGGACTGGTCCAGGCCTTCCCAATTGCTTGGGCTGAGGGCAGAGTAGACAGCAATGGCTTAACTGCATCACCCTAAAAACAACTGGAGCCTAAGCTCCTGTGCTGGATGAGAACTTTCAGTGCCCCCAAGGGAAGGTTGACACAGAGGCTTAATATCACTTGGGTATAAGGAGGAGAACTGAATGCCAAATGTAAAACAGCTGAAACTGCAGGCTTTTCTAGGTCTGGATATTGCTCAGGATTTTGTTTTAGAAAAAGAATTCACTTTCAACAGAATGATATAGACTTATTAAAATAGAAAAGAAAGAAAATTCCCTTTGCTTCTAACAAGATCATAAAAGTAAGCATAAATGCATTGTGTATTCAAAGAAATAGTGGAAATAGTGCTCTTGGCAAGTAGAGGGAGCTCTTTGTACCTCATGTTGCCATCTGAATCTTCCCAGTCTGAATGTTCTATTTGAAAACCAGCTGCCAGAACTCACACCTGAGTGTCCCACATCCCTCTGGAGGGAGAAAAGTCCATGTTGGTTGGCTTGCTGGGAAAAGCTCCATCACAGCTAAGTGGATTTTAGGATATGCAAGCCCAAAGGCTAAATGAATAAAATTCAGCATTTATTACAATTCAAGCTGATTACCAAGCTTATTATTTTAGGGGATGAGTATGTTAGATTGATGCTAAAAGGCCTGATTTTGAGTGGTTATGGTCAATATTTCCATTCTTCACCATGAGTTTGAGGGATTCTCCATATTCAGATGTCTTTGCCAGGGTCTTCTTCAGCCCAGGATGTGCTAACAGTGCTGTTTCCCTGTGATGACTGTGAGATAAGCCTTTTTTAGGAGGTTTCAGCACAATATGATCACACTGTAGCAATTACTATCAGATCCATTTGCAAAATGGCAAATGGGCTGAGTCCATGTGGAGCCACCCTTCCCTGCCTGGGTCTTTGTTCAAACACCTTCAGAAACTGATACTCCAGAACAGCCCTCATTTTGTACGTCTCTCTATGCTCTTGAGATGACATTTTCCAGGTGAAATTTCTGAGGCTGAATCTATGGCAGCATATATAATGAACAGGGCCTTCCTGTTTCCTTGTTTCCTGTTTCCCTGAACTTCAGGAAAGTAACATGGCATAGATCATGACTTTGCAACTAAACCATTTTCCTTCCTAAAACAACGTGGCTTTTATCCACATGTTGTTTGAACAGTTGGTCTGTTCTTATCTGTGCCAGGAGTGGTGCCAGCAAATGTTTGGTGCATATGATCAGGAGACAGTGCACAAGGCCCACTCAGTGTGCCCGTGGGGACTTAAGTCACTAAATAACATCACGGAGATGTTAATTGTGAGTCTCACATACCTCATATGGACTTGACTGAAGACTACATGTGCAAACCATTCTATGATTCTGATTCTATGATGATAGCATGAAGTGTCTCCTGAAAGCCTTGACACTTTCTACCAGCAGTCAGAATTTCCCCAAAATGGAGGGAGAGTCAATGGATTGGTCGAGGCAACAGCAGGAAAATAAGAAGGGAGATAAGGGTGGCAGCACTAAACAAAATAAGAAGCTAACAACTCAGTGTGTTTTGGAAGTGTAGAAGTAAGGACTATATCCTCCACTGAAGCAAGCAGCCAGAGTCACAATCAGCAGTTCCTCCTTGCACCCAGAAAATGTTACCCACTAATCGTAAGTTACTGAATATATGTATAGGGAAACACAATAAACACTCTGTCTTCCTACAGGAAGTCCCCTGAAACCATCTTGTAATATTTTTACCTGCTTCATATGTCTTTCATTTTACTTATTTCCATTGTGACAAAGACCAGAGCCACTTCCCTACCATCAGCACCAAGAATGCAACAAGCAGTTCTTGGACTGTCTCTGAACTCAAGAGCTCCAGTTATGGAAGCAGGTTCAGTATTTCCAGAGAATGGATAAACAGACAAATATGGTTTTGGAGTTAATATTTGACACACCTCATGACTGACAGATGTTACACTAATTGTTTAAAAGGTTGCATGAAGTATTGGCCCTCTACCACTAGGAAATTAAGACAATTAAACACCACAACCACCAGGCAAGAAATTTACAGTGACAACTGAATGACTGGGGTTTTCCTGTCCACCCAAAGAACAAAGTCTCCAGGCACAGCAGGTGATTGGCAAATACTAATGGAGCAGCAGATGCACAGAGGAGTCCTTCCCTTGTACAATAGGTCAAGCTGGCTGAAATGCCTTTAATCAAAATATCCCCACTGACCACATGGCAGTGCTGTGCTGATATTTTTTGAAGGACACACTAGAGAGAGTTGTGTGCACACGTGTTTATCTTCAGGGAAACACTACTTTAGATGGCAGGTTCAGATTTTCTAATTTTTGGGATTTAGAAGAAAAAAACTGATTGGGGCTTGACATTTACCACAAAACGCTGGTTTTTGCATTTCAGAAATTTGAAAACAACCATTTGCTCCAACCTAAAGGGTTTTTTTTTGTTTGCTTGTTTGTTTTCTTTGTATTCTATGCTAAAATTTTGTTTGGGAACTTTTTATATTTTTCTACTATTTTGACTTCTATTTCCAGTCTGTAACAGAACATAATTTAGATCTGTTGGTGTGTCTAGCAGAATGAAAATATACTTTCCCTGCCTGTGTGAGCTATGAGTGATTTTCTTACAGATGGGTTTCAACTAGCCCCAGAGCTGTGAACTTGGAAGCTGTTTCAGTACAAGCCTGAACTCTGCCTGGCTCCTAACTTTTGTGGAAGACCAAGTGAGAAACTTGGTTCTTCATCCCTGAGACGCTGAATAGTTTTCTTTGAAGTAACTGGAATCTTGGTCACCGAGAGAAAGTAAAATGATGATCTTCACACAAAATTTTATGGTCTACACACCTTTGTAAGACAAAGGCAGTGGTGTGTAGAGGTAAAAAAAAACTGGTCAAAATGGCAGATAGCAAAACAAGATTGCCAAAAACCTAAGCACTGCCTGAGATTTTTGTAGCACACTCAACAAAGGAAAGTTGTAAAGAGATTCTGGAGCTAGATACACAGAACTGTAGAATCATTGAGTATTCCAAGTTGGAAGAGATCCATGAGTATCATAGAGTCCAACTCCTGGTTCCACACAGGATTGCATACTTCATAATACAGAGCTTTCTAGGTTTCATCTTTTGTTTAAGCCAGGTTTTCAGGAAAGCAGAAAAGCATCCACAGAAACACTACAGGTTTGTGTAAAGTTTATTTTTTTTCCTCAACTTAATGCCAGGAGAGAGAGAAAAAGTAGTGCATTTTCTCCTTGCTTTCTCACTGTTTATCAAAAGACACCATCTGAGAAGAACCATGTTAAACAGCTCCTGTCTATTGTGTTGCACAGAGCTGTAGTCAAGGGAGGAGAGGCTTCACCTGCAGACAAATATCAGCAATGCAGTTCAGCTAAATCCCATGTGCCACAGCTGCCAGTCCCAGGGCACTCCACACAGCCAAGAAAACATGTAAGCCATTCCACATCTCCATCAGCACTCTTCAAGTGAAGGTGGACACAAAGAAACCTCTCCAGCATCTAACTTTTGCTGTTCCCAACATTTGTTCCGGTGTCAGTGAGGACTTTGAGGTTAGCTGTGTGTTTATTTGTTTTCAATCCTGAGATGCTGTGTGATCTTTTTTAAGCCAGAAGATGCAAAATGCAGCTTTGTCTTCAACAGTTTGTGTGAGTGGCAGTGACTGATGCCTTTTGGAGGGGCACCCCGGGGGCTGGGAGATGTGTGTAGCTGAGTGTTTGTCCGGGTATTGGTTAGCAGCATTTGTACTGAGCTGGTTTCTATTATTCCAAATGTCGGGAAGAACATTTGCACTTCCAGACCACTAGATGATGATGGTACTGTAATTACAGCTGCATCTTAATTAACATTCCCACATGAATAAAACATTAGTATGATTATTCTTACATTTTTATCCAGGGTGCTGAGGTCACATCTCATTTTAACTACTTTTGTAACCAAACCAAACCACGTGCTCTAAAAAAATGGAAATGAGAAGTAAGCTTGGAGCATCAATTCACCTTTTTCACATTTAAAACTTGGAGTTGAGTAGAGGATTCATTAAACAGTAATGAAGTCCCCTAAAAAGTCTATATAGACAGAATCATGCAGTAGTAGGAGACCTGAAAGTTTTAAGCCTTCACTTTATGCTCCGCTAGGTCCGTGAATGTTTGGTATGCTTGCATCTGAAGATTGTGAGTTGCAAATATTGGACATGTAATTATGACTTTAGAAAAGTAATCTTCACAGGCAAATCTTCACGTATTGCATGTACACAGAACATTTGTGCCACGGTAGTAATATCTGTGTAGACACTTGGAGTCCCAGATGGTACAAAGCCAAGTTGATGTCCCTTTTGTTCTGTGCTTGAGGCGGAGGGCTTTCCTTTCATCTGCGTTGCTGCCCTGCATTCTTTACACTGTGGGCTGGACCAGCAACAGCTCATGAGAGCCTCAGGCTTGAAAAGCCTTTTCAAGTGTGTCTAAACTGGAGCCAAAGGTGTGACTGCAGCCCACAGTAATGTAGCTGAGGTAGCTTCATGTGGCGTGACCCAACTGCTGATAGCAATGTGGCTGCAGTACCATGCAGGTGGGCATGAGCTGCACAAAACCACAGAAATGCACAAGTTATTTTGCCTAAATTCAGTATTATGAATGCTTGAGTTTCAGTCCTTGCTGGGTGTTGCTGTAATTTTATCTTCGCATTGGTAGAGGGAGGAAGAATATTTGTAAGTTTGCGTTTAGCAGCTCTCACAGTAGTTGAAATGTCCATTGACCTTTATCTACCATAACTTTTGGATCCTCTTACCAGTTTCAGCCACAGCTGGTGGGGCCATTAATGTGTCAGGGATACCAAGTTCTTTGAAGTTTCATATAAAATGGTGTTTCAGTAGAGAAGAAAGAGAGAAAGAAACATCAGCATTTTCCTGTCAGAGAAAACACTGGTAGCATGAATATAACTCCGTCATAACACACCAGGAAAATCTCACCTGAGAAAATGTAAGAGCAAGGGTTGGGTTTGCTTCAGATTCCAGTGGAACATAGATCAGAGGTTACATTTTCTTAGATACATGGGTCAGCTAAAGAAAAGACCAGGGAATCACGTTCTACTGCTCATTAAACTACTGATAGTTTAAGAAAGTAAGGTAAACTTCAGGCTCAGTACATTTACGTAGAGTGTTGGGAATAAGGGGCTTTGCCATTTTTTTTTCACAAAATCTTACAATGAGAGCACTATCACTGTAAGGATCTTTCACCATGCACTGAGAAAGAACTGAAAACCATGGAGTGCGTGCTGTGAAATCTGTTCATAATGATAGGCTACAAGTTATTACCATAATGGCTGTGAATAGCCTGAACCCAAGTTTGAATCATAATAAGAATAATAATAGGTAGCTGTACATTCTCATTTTAGCTAGTGATAGTCTTCCAAAGGATGCATGGTTGAGGCCACAATTTGCTGAATGGTTTGGCTTCTTGAACACTGAATTTATCTGGCAATTATGAGAGCAAAGTAAAACCATAGCTTCTTTTTATAGCAGCCTCAAACTCGACCAACATATTGGCCTAGGTGACATAAGTGGTAAAACTACAAAGAGGGCACCAAGAGGGATTCAGTTGTTTTCACCATTAGCCTTTTAAGTCGGGTATATTATAAGCACCCTCCCGTCATATGCAATGCAAATTAGGCATCGAACATACCTTTGAGAATCTGAGTCTTAGCCTTGAGACTTGTACTTAGTCCAAGAATTTCCAGCAATTTTTGAGGAAAAAGGTTGACGAGAAAATAAATTGAAACGGTAGCTGCAAAAAGATAAGATACTTGGAGTTTTAATATGGTTGCATAGCTCACATCTAACATCAGACTCCCACTTGAATGTGGATTGCCAAATGTCTTGTCTTTGATGTTCCTCTAACCGTGGTTAGCATAACGTGACTTAAGTGTGTGGAGATAAAGACTAATCTGATAAGGAAGAAGGGAAATAGAAGAAAATGACAGCAAGTGATTTCTGATCTATGTTTGAAGGAAGGTAATGTCTAGGTTCTCTGTGGCATTGCTGGCTTCAGAGTCATAATGGTCACCCAACAAAAAAAAATGTGTATTGCTTTACATTGTTCATTCTTTTTCTTTCTATTTTAAACATTCTCTGAATGTTCTGAAGCCTGAGAGTGTTTGTCTTTCTTCCTCAGTTTTTCCCATGATGCTGCATCTAATCCTGCCAGAAAGTGAATGTACTTTTGGTCTGGGATTGCATGTCACATTCTTCATGCAGAATTGTGATCTGAAATGAACATGTGAACTCAGGACTGAATTTTTAAGGCACATTTACATGCATTACAACTTAGGCCAGCCATTTTATAATTATCCTCTCCTTAGTAATTCATCAGTTTTCACCTCTGTACATGGTGGTAGGAAATTTCCTTCTTCATCAAATCTACAGTTCAGGTGGCTTTCTGATGCTGTAAATGTTCCTCCCTAAGGTCAATATCATTCAGATCTGATTTGGAAATCAAACCAAGAACAAAATTGCACCTGTATCTCCATCCCACTCTGGAACTAAGGTCTGGGCCCAAGATAAAGACCATGACTGGTCTTTGTCATGAGTCTTTAGAACTTCTACGCTGCTGCCTTCCTTCAAGATTTGGGATGTGATGCTGAATCTTTCATCTCAGTTAGTTCTAGCTAAGCCACAGAAAAGCCCAAGGATTGTAAACTGAAACCTCCATGGCCTTCCTTTTGCTCATTTCCTGGTATTGTGGCTTTAGGCCTTTCTGCAGTAAAGTATGTTCCCAGCCAGCAAGTATATGAAGAGACATATTTGAGAGCAAAGCCAAAGTGAGCATGAATCTCACTGGTCCACAGCCACCTTGAAGACTGGGGTGTGAAAAATATTCTCTATTACAATTAAATCTGTTTTTTTTCCTTGTTTCCCATTTCTTTGGGTGAGAAATCTAACTCTCCAGAAGTTAAAAACACAAGCTAGGGAGGTCTTTGGTTGATGATAGCTCTGGTCACAAAAGAGCCTTCTTCCACAGTAGTTTCTCTGGCTTTTGCTTGTTGTTGTCTTGTTTGTTTTAACAATCACATTGTCTATAACAGCAGAAAAACAACTTTATATATATATATAAAAAAAACAGAAAACAGCACATACGCTGGATTAACCTCGTGAGAAACTGGCATGAGAATGCCCTCCCTTAGATTATATACTTGTACTCCCCCGCAGCTGTGATAAAATAAAATGAAAAAGAGTATCTTCAATTTTTCTTTCACCATTGTGTTAAGATGTTGTCAGGCCAGGCCTGTTGGTAGGGCAGCAGATGACTAATAGCTGTGTTTTTTAATTAAATGCTATCAGAAGAAAATGACAGATTAGTGTTCCCTCCCCCTGAATTTCCTAGAACATTTCAAAATTACTTTTTGAAAAATGGACTTCAAAAGAAGAAAGAAAAAAAAAAAGCATGAAACAATGATGGGAATTCCTCGTCTTTCTTTCTGGACCAGAATAAAAGCTTTCTGGCCGTCAGAGAAGGAAAATCTATATATATTTATTTATCATATTTCAGTCAATACAGGTCTGACTTGTACCTGGCTGGGATTTCTGCAGCAGAAATAGATCTCAGCTTCATAGGTCTCTGTCTTACTGCAAGTATTTCTACTGCCACAGGATATGTTTTTCTACTGTAAATTAGATCCCTGCAGCAAACTGCATTTTCTTGTAGGAGGATGGACGCTCAAGATGCCCAGCAAGGGGAAGTCAAGCTGCACTTCACTTTCTGCTGAGGATGAACACTGAACATTTCTCAGAGGAGAGGGCATAACATGATTCATCTCAGTAACCTTCACGTATGCTGAATCTAGACTAAGTGCCCTGGATCTCTCTATGGGCAATGGGGAGAAGGAGGTAATTCTGGATGGTTCTGGGTTTCACACATTAGGCTAAGGATGTTTCTTGTGCCACAGCAGTAAAGTGGGAAAATTTCATCAAACATAACCTGGACATTGTGTGATGAACATGCTACTGCAGTCATTCAGATGTTTACAGAACAGCTTTCTGTGTGTATAGAGGTTGTAACCACCTACTAGTGGCAAACTGCTGCCTACTTTTTTTTGCCTCTCTTCTGTGGCAGGAGTGCCACATAAAAGCCCAACTCCTCTTCCTCTTTCTTTATGACATTATTATGTAAATCGTTTATCACTAAGAATAAGCATTTTCCCTATGCCAGAGAAGAGATGGAGATGTTATCTGGGATTCTCACAATCAAAAAAAAATAAAAAATGGAAAGGAGAGGAGAGGAAAAGAGGAGAAGAGGAGAAGAGGAAAAAAGAGGAAGGGAAGGAAAAAGTAGCATTGTAGTCATTGTTATCAGAGAAGAGATTTTGTCATTTGTGATATTTAGAGCTGTAATATCTGAAAATGATAATATGTGGAAGGTTGAGTGAGCCCCACATTTCTACTACTGAGACATTTACTGGGAGTGAGAGAGGGAATGCTTGAGCCCAAAAGAAGGAATAGCTTTCTTATTCAGAAGTAGTTCATAATTAAGAGCTACAGTTCTGCACCTACAGGAAATACAGGTTCAGAATTTGAAACTGTGCTTTAAGCAAAAACTGAAACCAAATATCTCAGTGCAGATGACTGGATCACCATTTTCTCTTGAAGGATCTCTGGCCCTTTATGTTATGTTAGAACACTCAAGCCATGAGAACTGACACAAGTGCTACACCTTCCATCACTTTCAGCAAACAGCTTAAGAAGGTTTTCATCCAAAAATAAAAGCCATTAAAGTGACTAAAGCCTTTCAGAGGACTTGTTTTTAGCTGCTCTTCTCAGTAGAGGAGCTTCAGCTCTTCCTGAGATACACATCAGGTTCTCAGTGTCATTCTGGATTCTGTCCAGAATGAACAAGTGGTGGGGAACAGGAATGCAATCTGCAGATAAAATGGGGACATCATTAACTTTTTGTCCTCATTGTTATTTTTATTAGCGATGGATTTGGCCCCCAGAAGCTGGTGCATTTGTAATGAAGAAGATGCAAACAGCCTGTAATGCGTGCTATAAATTTGAGAGACTGGAAAATTGGGCTAGTGCCCAGATGAATGATTATTTCTGTAAAGAAATGCATTTATATCTCTCCTTTCTAGCTGAAAATATGTGTCAGTACTTAGAGACAGGAAAATCTTCTTTATCCTAATCTTTGCTGCTTGTCTTTTTTTCTTCCTGAGACTTCTCCATCTTCAGATACAGCACACACATCCCTTGTAACACACCATATTTCAAAGTAGCAGAGTCCTGGCCATTAGCATAATCGTGATAACATCCTGGATGCCTTGATGCAACATATCCTGTGCTGCAGCATGTAATGCCAATAAAATTCTGCTTACATGCAATGGTGAGTGAAAATAGGATTGAGGGCCTTGCCTCTGCCAGCTGTATAACTTCTGACCAAGAAAATTCAAGCGATGTGAAGCACTCCTGCTGCTGCTGATTAATTTCTAGATCCATCTAGTGTTGCAAGAAAAAAACAGAAGATACTTTGGGAGTTGGTAATTTCTTGAAATCTTTCCTCTGGACATATTCTGAATGCATTGAGAACATGCCAAAAATGCCATTTCAGGAGAGCAAAAAAAAAAAAAGGGAAAGGCATTTATGTTTCTGAAAATGCATCTGCGTAAGAGTTCATGGGCCTTTCATGTATCATGGTGACACAAACAGAGAGGCCTTGTATACTTGTCCCAGTGCCCTATGGCCAGCAACAGAAACAGGCATTTCTAAATTAAAAGATCATTTCAGTATTAATTTATCACTCTGGTATGCACAGGTCTAACTATTTTCCAGAGACCAGCTACTGCACCTCATATAGCTGACCGAACTTAAAATGGTATGAAAGAAATACAGTTCCTTTCTTGATGTGATGTATTTGGCCTTATGAAAGGGCATTTTGTTGAGGTGTGCATAGAAATCTTAGAAACTGCTTACGAACATAGATATGATCCCTGGGGGAAAGCAGCAAATCTGAAGAGAGAAAGTGGCATAAATCACAGGACTTCATATGCTGCTCATAAATCTCACCTTGGGATGGAGATCTGATAAGGCAGGATGATATCCGAGCTTTTGCTCTGCATAACACAATATATGACATTAGCATCTGCACAGCAATGAAACAAGATGAGATTTGCATCTTATTTTAACTTCTCCATGCTAGGTGTAGGTCAGATTCTGACTACAGACTTCTTGACAACAACATTTCAAATATGAGGAAAGCCCTCAGTTTCACAACATTTACTCCAAAAATAAACTCTCCTATTTGGGATGAGAGTCTGACCCTGTTCTAGTTCTGAATTATGTTCATTTGACATGAAATAATATTATCAGCCTACAGATTTATGTCAAACATCTGTGCATGCTTCTCACAATAATTTGTAAAGATACATATGAATGCTTATTTCACATTTGCATATTTGGAAGATGCACTGTAAATTTTCACGTGCCTGAAGCTGTCTGAGAGGTAAAGTTACCACTAGACGATGGTTGTATGTTCCTTAGATAACAAGAGCCTGATGGACACTTAGAGCAGTAAGGAAAAGGAGTTGCTCTGTGCTCATTTCTTCTTCATCCTGCGTGGTGAAAAACAGGTTTTTTCTTGGCTCCTGGCATTACTGATGGTGACTCAGACTGAACTACAATTTGCATCATCCCTGCAGATGCCTCCCCATGGAGAGCCCAGCAGCTCTTAGGGCCATGTATGTAGGCTCTTTTGCATACTTTGTCTTCTCCGTTCACACACAGCAGAGATGTGAGACTCTGCCCCATCAACCTGCTCCATCACTGTCATTTTCACAGAGGATGTGTTTGCTCCTCCAACAGACTGAAGCACCCAGGTCTGCAGGGTGGGAGCTCATGAAAATTTGCTTATGTAAAGTTGGAGACAGCCCATGGGCCTCTCAGGCTTATTCCTTATTTAGGGCAGAGTATGTGAATTGATTTTGACCTTAGGGACTTGACATTCTAAACACACTGTAGACATAGTGCAGGCTAAACAAGTAATCAGAAATCCTGCCTTCTTTGTTAATTCTTTCTGCTCAAGCATTGGTGGATTTATTAAATATTCCTTCTAAATTCATTTTCCTTCTTTTGTAAACTCAATATGTATATCTATGCTTTCAGAACCTAACAGAAATGATGGCTATGAAGCTAATTCATGTCTCTTATCCACTCTCACACGTTAGCCATGGAAGGCAGTAGATGCTTTCTTCTTTTCCAGCACCATTATCTGTAACATATGTTTGCTGCATAGTAATTTATTCTAATGCAGGAAGAGGATATTTCCCTAATGATGTGTACTTCTGAGAAAAGATTAAGCGTCTATCTTTTTTAACAAGCATAGGCAGTTGCATGAGAATTCACTGTTTCCTTTAATCTGTCTCAGACAGACCCAACAAAGTTACTAAAATGGTTTCCACTCTCTGTGTTCTTGATAAGCATAGCAAGAATCTCTTCTTGTAGTGTCCAGTGTTTCACTTATATTTCAAGACAGGAAATAGGAGGTTAGCCTGGAGTAATTTTATTCAATTTACTAACTATTGCAAAGTTGTCTTATCTCCTGCAGCAAGCTGTCATATAAAGTTTTGTGCGTTGTTCTTTAATGTATAGAATTACTACTTTTTAAAGAAATGCTCTCCAAGCCATGGCTAAAATGCTGTACAGTTCTCCACACAGAAGAAAAAACTGCCCAATAAATCTGAATGTTTATGTTGTTTGATACTGCATTTCTCCTGTTTTTACAGCTCTTTCTATAATTTCCAAAGGTTTTGGTATTTTTTTTTCATAAAGAAAAAAGAAATAGTTGCTTCTCAGACCCATAAAGAGTCTGCACCAGAAGGTGGAGGGCATGGAACAGGCTGCCCAGGAAAGACCTGGATGTAGTACTCCAGATGTGACCTCACAAGGGCAGAATAGAGGGGGACAGTCCTTTCCCTGCCCTACTGGCTACCCCTTTGTTGCTGCAGCCCTGGGTGTAGTTGTCTTTCTGGACTGCAAGAGCACACTGCTGGCTCTTGTCCAGCTTTTTGTCCATCAGAATACCCAAGTCCTTCTCTGCAGTGCTGCTTTCAGTGAGTTATTCTTGCAGTTTTGCAAATATCTGGGTCTGTCCCTACCCAAGAGCAACATCTTTCACTTGGCCTCATTGAACCTCATTAGGCCCACTTTTTTAGTTTGTTCAGGTCCCTATGGATGGGGTCCCTTCCAATAAAAATCCTGGAAGTGCAAACAAATGTAATGCAAAGGACAAATGCACCAGCAGAGAGCTCCTGGGTGGTCATCAGACAGAGAGCACAGAGAGGGGACATGATGTGTGGGATCTGGTGGACCCTGGTCCCCACAGCCCTCCCCAGCACAAGCCTCTGGGTCCCTCCTGGAGTTTTGAGTAGCTGAGTTTTGAAGCATGGAACTTTGTTTACTTGGGGGATTTTCTTCTCTTTCTCTCCCCCTCCTTGCAGAGGTGCTAAGCATTAAAATAACAGCGAGGAAGGGGAGAAATCACGTCTTGGCATTTCTCAGTGAAAGCCTGCCAGCCATTTAATAAACTGTTTTATGTTGAAAACATTTGAAGAATGACTCTGCAAACAGTGATAATACTTAATCGTTAAGCTTTCAAACAGCCTGGTCTGACAGCCTTAACCTTTGCACCGTGCAAGTGAAAACATAAGGCACAAACGAAACCCCTTCCTGCAGTAACTCCACTGCTGCACAGTGGATTACATTGGATATGAATTCACCCCCTGGCATTTGGTTCATTTCTAGCACCAAGTCATCGTGGCTTAGATTGAACCCCAGTGCCTGATATAAGGCTCCCAATAGAGTTAATTACTCAGCTCTTTATAATAATCCATCGCCCAGTCAACCCACAAAACATTTCATCACAGTAGCAGCTGAATGTTCAGTTAGGGGACCAATTAATCAAGTTGGCATTTAGAAAATATAAAACCACATTTTATAATAGTGTAAAACATCACGGTATTAACTTTAGTTGCATTTGGTGTGCATAGCCATGCACTCACAGCATCTCTCTAAAGTTTGATTTATTATGCTTAAAACCGAATGGCTTTGGAAATCTATTTTATTAGACTTCATTATTTTCAAGCATATAATAAAGTGAAAGCATTAGTTAATAATAGCTTTTAAATTTTAGATAAAGATTTCCAAAGGGAACATAGAGAAACCCTGGTGCATTATATATTGTTCACTTTTTTCACAGAACAACTTGGAGGTTTGGAAAAAGAAATAGTGTAAATTAAGACGTGTATAAGGGGCCAGAGTTTGTAGGCATTACCAGTTGTCCAGTGTATGCAGGAATGAATGGAAGTCAATTCATTGTCCCCAATGTGCTCTGGATCAGAAAACATAAATGTGTGGCATCTGTCTCATTTAACGACAACAATAACAAGCAAATGAGAAAATGAATGAGGAGCTGTCTTCTAAGAGACAAGAGAAAATCCCTTCTTTATTTGCAGATGTTTCCCCATCCAGAGCTGTACTGGGGGAGGAAGGAGTAGATGAGAAATTAATGAAAGAGAGAGAGATCTGTGTCACAGCACTGAGAAACTCCACCACAAACCATTCCCAGCAGTGTGTAACGTGATCTCTCCTGACTGCCAACACCTGTGCCATGGGAAGGTCGAGAGCAGAGCTCGGTTCTGGGGTCTGTATCAGTGGGGTGGGTGCACATAGAGCTCTGCAGGAGAGTCTGAACTTATGGCTAAGATCTTTTTTGAATTGTCACATCTACCTAGTCTTGTCAGCATTAATTTACACTGAGGAACAGAGCTGGACTGTGGATGCTGGCAAACCAAGGCCTGCATGAAACCTGAACTCAGTTCTTCCCCTAGCGCTTGCGCCAGGCAGCTTCCCTATGTGTTGCTGAAGCTGTGTGGTTTTATCCCTGGTGTACTTCTGTCTGCTTCCTTTATTTCCACTGAGCTTCCTTCCTTTTTCAGCAGGTTCAGCTTCTCAAAGTGTTGATTCGATTTCTTTTTTCAGGGGTTTCTCCCTTTCATACAAGATTCCTCCTTTGTTGGTTTTTGTTTTTGTTGTTGCTGTTTTTTTTTTTTTTCTTCTTCTTCTTTAAAGAATACATAATCTAAGGACCTCATCTGAACTCTCTTGTGCTCAAACATTAATCTGCATTGCATAATGTTTCAAAGCAAACAGCGCTGGAGTGAAAGCAAGCTCTCCCCGTCTGTATTTTATTCGCTTTGCTCCTCTCAGCAAACAGAGATGACATTTTTGTGCACAATAGGCCAACGCAAGAAATAGAGGGATTCATTCTGGGAAGGTTTTTGTGTTTGCAAAGTCCTCCCAGTATTTTATAAAATGAAGACAAGTCCAGATGGGCCTCAAATGGCAGAAGATGTACCAAAGAGCCTGTTAGCTGAGGGAATGCACCAGTCCCTTGGGGATGGGGTCAGAGGACAAAGGAAAACTGAGAAATGCAAGCACATAAATTTTCTATCAAGGATTTATTGAGCTTCTTCCTTGTTTACTTTAATCTTATTTTCATCCCAAGACTCTTCCCAGTATGTGTAGCTGCTATCTACTATACTAACTGGTGCTTGCTTGAGTCAAAGCAAGAGCTAGCTTGAATCATCCGAAATTATAACTGATCTGATACCCATGAAGATAATAATCCTGGAAATTGGCTCCACCTGTCCACTTCAGGTGCTGCTCTGGGAGGTACATACTTTAGTCTAAGGCAGGGACGTTTTCCCAGTTATTAATGTACCTTGTTTCTGAGAAAAAGACTTTTGGTATCACCCAGATGAAAAGAGATTTTGTTAGCTCCAGAAACAGCCCAGGCATGCGAGGAGACACAAAAGTTAGCCATGAAGGGCAAGGATGAAATCTGTGGCACATTAACAGCAATCCTTTAGTCAAAGCCTTATCAGCTCTGCTCTGTAAGTTTCTTCTATCCCAGTTTCATAATTTTCTCTTTTTTACCTCCCTGGGAGATAGTCAAAAGAGAAGGATCTTTGCATCCTTGTTTTGGCAGCGTTCAAATTTGCATGTAGAGATGAGAAAGCTTGATCTGTTGAGCATAGGACATAGGAACTATCTTGGGCTTTTTGGGGATGGCTCTAGGACAAATGAACTACAGAAATCTGAATCCAAATAACATTTCCTACCTGAGTACTTAAAAAAAGATGAGCTGGGGGTTGGCCTAATCTCCCATGTAACTACTGATAAGACTAGAGGGAATGGTCTCAAGTTGCACCAGGGGAAATTCAGAATGGACGTTAGGAAAAACATCTCCAAAAGAGTGGTCAGGCACTGGCACAGGCTGTTCATGAAGGTGGTGGATTCACCGTCCCTGGAGGTGTTCAAGAAACGTTTTGATGTTGTACTGAAGGACATGGTTTAGTGAGAAATATTGGTGACAGGTGAACAGTTGGACTGGATGATCTGAGTGGTCTTCTTCAGCCTTGATGGTTCTATGATTCTACCAAGGTTCAGTGATGTATATCCTGGACACTTTAGACTTTTTCAGCATTGTACCACTGGGGGGAGGAAAGTGTGGGTCAGACTGCCCTGGGCCACATTTGGCCCCTACCTCTGCCCTGGGTTGCCTCTGGCTAAAGCTGGTCCTTGATAATACTGTTGGCAACAGTCAACAGTTAACAATATAGTTTAATGAAAGCTTATCTAAGCATGGATCCTGTGGCTGTGCACCGCTGGGGGAGAGGAATTGCAGGTTGCTCTATATGATCTCTCAAAAGATCAATTTCCCATCACTAGGGCATTGGTTCTGTTGGAGGAAAACATCCCTGTCCTTTTAGAGAACTCCCCTCTGCCACAGAGAGCTGAAATCCACCCCTCCCAAACCCTGCAGAAGTCCACGTAATGAGCTGAAATCAGGCTCTGGCTGCAAAGCACAGCCTCAGACTTGAATTCTCTTTGAGTTCGGTGGATTCAGTGCTGGGAATTTGCTTCCACTCATGCCGGGGGTAAAGGGATTAGCTCCAAAGCCCTGATCCCACTCTACACTATTCCCAAAGCCAGGGCTCCCAGGCTGAGGTTCAGGCCTCTGAAAGTGGTTAAATAGGAACGTCCATCACTCAGGGCAAAGAAAAGCAAGCGTGGCCATTTTAAAAAGGGGCGATGACTTGATCGAAATGCTGCTTTGTCATATCTGTTTCATAAAAATTTGCCCCCTCTGGGCCAATCCGGCTTGATGTCAATGGTGAACGCCAACCACAGCCTTGTCTTGGTGAGTGCTGCACAAAGCCTTAATTTCACAGCCTTCAAACAACGGTGAAAAATCACCAGGAACTCTCTCCCTGGCTCTGAGATCTCCCTAGCAACCACAGGCCAAGCATACTGTAATTCAATTTACGCCTTGAACTCCCTCAGGAGTCTCTTCTTTAAAATCTGTCACAGTCAACGTGCCTTGGGAAACTATTATGAGTGCCTGAACCTTTGACCAGCCGGAGAGAGCGAGCGTTGGTATAAATCTCCGTAAGCATGTTTGGTCTGTTTTTATGTTTGCTGTAGGGTGCGTTTAGCATTCAGCCCATAGCCTCCATCTCCTTTCTGCTTGGGAAAGGCAGCCCACATCTGTCACGCTGTCTGTACTGGCCCCGGACAGAGGCAAGGGGGAAATGCCTCCGCTCAGCCAGAAGAATGGCATTGTGTGGGGATGCACGGACATGGCCCTGGGCGCGTCGGGAGACGGGGTGTCATGGGAAAGATAAGCAGGAATGACCTGGCAGGTTTGTGAATGTCTCAATCCGGGACTTGGAGTGGGCTGACAAAAGAGTGAAAGCTTAGCAGGAAAACACAGGCGATAATGAACTGCTCGTTGTGTTTAAATAGCCAGCCCCCGAATAGTTCTGCAGCAAACATTGTCAAGTTGCTTGAGTTAAAGCGAGGTTTATAAGCCTGTAATTTTCAGGGCTATTTGCTCAGTAGTCCTGTGTGAGCATGTTGAAAAAATTACTGCTTTCGCTGACAAATGCCATTTTAAAATTAGCTATATGACACAACATATTATAAATAGGATCCCTTGCTGCGTGCTAGTTGCATGTCTCAAGTGTGGTCAGAAAGAGAAGGGACAGTGTTTTAACGAGTTGATGAGAAACCAGTTGGCACTGTAAATCTGAGGGCAAATTTGGGTCAGGGTCAATCAGTTGAGGTTTACACCTGGAGAGGAAGTGGGGGGGAGGAAGAGGAAGATCTGCTCACAAGGGGCTGCCCAGAGCCTCTTACATATTGGCTTCGATGAGTTGGGCAGATGCTCTGTACTTTCTCAGTCAGCTGCTAAAAATAATTTGCAAGCAATTGGTATCTGGATAGATTCCAATCCAATCAGAGTATCTGTCCATCACACTGTGTCATCCAGGGAAAGTATGTCTGTGCAGTCACAGGGGATTTTCCAGTGAGATATAGACATCCCATTTATATCCCGCTCCTTTGCTGAGCTGCAGAGTGACATCCTGAATAAAGTGCCATGGTGTAATAACACACCTAAGTGGTGGTTACTGCTGGTGGCTCATAGGAATTGGAACTGCTGCTTCCAAAGCATCGTGAAGCAGCTCTGAAGGAGACCACGCTCAGTTCATGCAGTCCCTACATGTGGAGCTAGTGGGTATCTGCCTGAAAAACCATGTATCTGAGGCTTCACGCTCACTGCAGGCAGAGATCTGATCTCAGCAGTCTTTCCTCACATTCCTTTATATGACCATATTTATGTTTTCAGTCCTGCTGTTCACTTTGATCTGGGGACAGTATTTGGCCAGGTGGTATCTCCATCTATCGTCAGAGAACAGCCTTCAGCTTTATCCAATGCTTGGAGAAGTACTGAGATAAGGGCAATTTAAAATCAATATGTGTCTGAATCCTTGTCTGCAGCTGAGTAGAGAACTTGGCATCATTTTATGCCAGAGGAACTTGCTTTGACTGTAGTAAGGCTTACAGGGATTTGGCATTGCAAAATAAGTGACTGCTGAAAGGCAGACAAGGGCTGAAAGAAATTGCAAGGTAACATGCAAACCTGTGGAGCCCGACCCTGGCAGTGCCATTTTGGGGAGATGAACTTTAAGAGTCCCTTCCAACTCAGATGATTCTATGATTTTCTGCATCAAAGCTGGAGCAAATGCCAGCTCAGGGCAAATGCAAATCTGGTGTGAGTTTTGCTTTTCCCCCAGTGTACTTTTCCACACTTTGCTCTGTGCTGTTTCTGGTATGATGAGTACCCCCAGATTGCCATGAGGCAGGGCTGTCCTTCACCCTGCTGTCTCCTGTTTAAATAATTCCTTCCTGCTCAAAGGAGAAAATGCACAAAATATTACTAATTAACCGAAGATCATTGTTTTCCCCCAAACAGTGATATGAAATCTCATCAGTTTCAATGGAGAGAGGCCGTTTAGAGAAAGATTGATTAGTGACACATTAGCAAAGTCCCCTTAACTGTTTGTCCCCTAACAGCAGCCTGGTCATCAAACAAAACATGGGGATCGATTTCAATCCCAAAGTGACATACTCCATCAGACTTAAAACAGGGCTTGTATTTAAGATGAACCACGCAGACCCAAACCTGCAAATCCAGAAAGATAGATCATAATATGTGCATTGCACCAGGGGCATTTTGCTGGCTGAACATCAAGAGGGAAAAAAAAAATAGGGAAAAAAAAAAAAAAAAGAAAATATCATTTATCTTTCTCTAGGGAGTTTATGGGCCAAGTTTTGAGGGAATTATCTTTTTCACATCGCCTGTTCGCTTGGCTGTATAAATACAATACCTGCTTGAGAAAGGAACAACAGAGCTCCTTTTAGCCTTGCAGGATTTCAATTCACAGTAAGTTTATCTGACATCTCTCATGATTAGCTGTGAACTTATCTTCAGCAAGAGAGAGGGGTGGAGAGAGAGCAAGGGCGAAGAAGATAAGTACTGAACAAAAGATTTTTGTCTATCTCTGGTTGCTGCCTTGAAAAAGCCTGGTCCGTCAGGTACTGAAATATGAAGTAGCACGTAAATCTTGAAGCAGGGAGCAAGGAAGTGTGGCATAGTAACCCACTTTGAGCACCAAATAAGCCTTAAATATGATTTATGTTCCTTCACAAATTGTACAGCTAACTCCATGCAATCAGTGGGAAAAATGCTGTTAGCAGGTAAGAGCTTTGAAGTGTAGTGAAAGATTCCCAGGGATTTCAGGTAGGTCCAGGTTAGAGCAGAACTGGGGTATGCTGGAGACTGGAAATATGATACTGGATTCAAGATGGATATGAAGAAAATTTTATTCTCTGAAAGAGTGTTAATGCATTGGAACAGACTGTCCAGGGAAGTGGTGGAGTCACCATCCCTGGAAGTGCTTGAGAAACATGGAGATGTGGCACTGAGGTTAGTGGACATGGTGGGGATGCGCTGATAGCTGGACTCGATGATCTTAGATCTTTTCCAGCCTTAATGACTCTATGAAATGAAATGATCATAGAGATGTTGTAAAGCAAACAATCCTATTAGTTTTTTCCCACTGGAACTGGCCTCGTTGTGGAATTCACCTCCACAGGGTGTTTTGTCAAAAATATTAATTGATTCAAATATGTTTAGACAAAGATGTGAAGGAAAATCCCTTTGAGAGCTAGTAAAAATAAAGGTACAAATACAACCCAAAGGTTGCAGAAAGTCTCTGAGCTAAGGCCAGCAAGATCTTCATGGAACACTTCAGGAAACAGTGTGCTCATTTGACTGAGGGTTCTCCTGGCATCTACTTCTGATTACCTCTGAAGGAGGACACAAGGCGAGATGCACATTCTGAACAAATTAAAAGTGAAGCAAATAATCTCTTAACAAAATTGCTTATAGTTCTTCAGTAGAGTAAAAGAATATATTTTCAATGAAGTGGAACAGTACAGTGATCACTCCTGGATTGATGCCAGCAAGATAGCTGACTGCAGGATGCTCTGCACTGTAGTGTCTTACATTGAACGAGGAATTCTCCTTGTGGACAAGAAGTTATTCCAGAGTAACACTGAAGGAATAGTTGTTCCAGAGACATCTGCCTCTGAGTAACTCCATGTGTGGGCATTATTTCTGGTTAACAGTATTTTCTTCTGGTCTAACGTAAAATGGTTCCCTGTTTTTAGAAATGAGCCTTTATCCATGTGTTATTCATAATGTCTGCCCTCTGAATTCATCTTACCTTTAACTTGAGAGACCTATCAAGTAAAAAGGAGCCCAAGGACAGAAGTATATGTGGTAACAGCTGGCACATGTTGATTTTTCATCGTTTCACAATATTAATAGTGTTTTGTACACAAATGGCTTTTGCTGCAGTCACTGAAAGTATTTTTGAGAAATCATGGTGGAGTAAGCAGTCCTATTTCCATTGCACAATCAGGGAAAACTGATGAACCAACACAAGAAGGTGCAATTTTCTGAAATGATTAGTAAACTGGGATCTTTCTTTTGGGCAAAACCTAAGTGGGGATCAGAAAGAGTTGGTTGATCTTTGAGATAATGGTGAGCATCTACATTTGGAAAACCAGGTATTCTGAAGGCTCTGCTCTCAATACCCTAGAATGGAGGAGGTAACAGAGCTTTCTTGTCCCTTCTGAATAGGTTGGCTTATATGATTGTTATGCAGATATTATTAGCTTTGTTACTGTAGCTACAGACAAATACAGATCTGAGGATTCTCACTGCTTTGTGTGCTTCTCAAACATATGCTAAGAATGGTCCTTTGCTCCAAAATCATCTCCAAACGGCAACACATAATCACTGGGGTAAAAATGGGGCAAAGAAAAATAGGTGCTGTCCAGCTCCAAGATGGAGGGAGAATGGTGCTACCTGCTCAGCTGCTGTTGGGCTGTAGGTTCTTGCCTGCTTTAAAAGAGGGAGCTGGCAGGAAACACAGGGCAGACTTTGCAAGTGAGAATTTTTCCTTTTTCCTCTCATGGTAGGAGAAGTGATCTGAAAAGAGATTGTTGGAAAAAGTGGAGTGGGTGAGCTGTGCTGGACTCACGTCCCCCCACCTGCCTAGCAACTTCGGATAACGTTTGTGAAGAAACACAAAACCATTTTCTTTCCCCTCCAGCCTTTTCCCCTTCTCCCAGGCCATAACCTGAACTGAATTTTGTCTCCTTCCAACTGTCTTTCTTCTGTTGCAACTCCACTGGTGTATCCTGGCACTTTCTGAAGTGAAGTCAGATTTTGGCACCATCCCTTCAGCTGTGATGAAAGTTACAACAGGGAGGGTAAGTGGAATTTGATAACAAAAAACCTCTTGAGGCCTTTTCATCTTTGAACCACTGGCAGTCCCAATAAAATCTTGTTTCTGTCTCAATGTCAACATCCACAATTCTGAAAATAAAAAAGAACAAAAAGAAAAAAAAAGAAAAAAGGAATAAGGAAGATAAAATAAATAGGAATTATCATAGCGGACCCCCTAAAAGATTTACTTTTTACTAATTCCAACAAATTGCTTAAAACACATCTTAAACTGCCTATATTTTCAGGAACGTAAATATGTCGAGGGACAGATTATACAGTCACAGCTTTTGGGGTCGGCATGTCAGAAGTCCTGAAGACAGAGCTGTAATCCTCCCCTTTGTTCTTCCTGGCTAACTCTTCTTTATGTGGTCAGAGTGACCTACTGTACTGTCAGTCATGTCAGCTCCTAAGTGGTTTAAGATAAGTGTCCCTTGATCGCAACGGAAAGTGCGTGGAGATTTTCCAAGAAATAAGTGTTTTGAAAAACTGTCAATGACTGGACTGTACTGAAATTCTATGCTCAAATGTAAATATAATTTGAGCAAAAAGCAATAAATTTTTTCAAGCACCAACATAAAATAACTGCTAAGAAGGAGACAAAAATCAGACTGAACTCTAATGACCTTTGTGTATGTATATTTGATAACATAGCATCTCCAGCCAAGATTTAAAAATGGTTCAGTCTTGCATCAGAGGGTCGACTGGACCATATTTCTAAACTGTGTTCAGTATTAGACATACTCATTTATCTTCTAGATTTCACAGAAATAAAACGTATGTACTTGCCAGAGCACATGTTTCAGAGTAAATAGTGATGAAAAAAATGTCACGGCTTCTTTGCCAAAGTGCAGTATTTTCTATTAATGCATAGAGCACTCTCATGGTGGAAATGTCCAAACTGGGACAATGTCTGACTCTCCCTGACTGGGAGAATGTCCTGAGACAGGGAGACCAGTGATAAGGCTGCTTAGAAAAGCAAAGGTTCAACACCAAACTGGAGAGGAGACACTGGGCTGGTGGCAGCCTTTATGCTGCTCCTTGAATGGGGTCCGTTTGCCTCTGCCCAGTGCTAAGCCAGTGGTTGGGAACAGCCCACATGATCACAATCTGCAATAATTGAGGTAATGCAGAGATCACTGGGACAACTTCCCTTGGAAAAACAACTAGAATTGCAACCTTGTAGGATTAGGATATCTATTTTTATTTTTATCCTTCTTCAAGAACATGATGCTGACTACCTGGGGTAGAACAGAAGATTGGCTATATTGAGTTTTCCTCACTTTCCTCACTAGCTATACATGGATCTTATAAGCCTGTAGGTGAGCTAAATCCTTTATGTGGACATTGAGGTCATGTCCCCTCATTGATGGCTGAAGTGTTTGGCACTGTATGCTTAAACAGTCTCTGAACACTGCCAGAAGAGTATATCTGCATATATGCTGCATACCCTGCTAAACACCCTTGACTCTGACTTTATTAGCTTGATCCAAACTTCTGAACAGTAACTGTGAAAATCTTTTATTGGAAGCCTCTGAAAACATGCTACTCACTGGGCTTTTGAACCTGGGGAGTTTCAGGTCTACGTCCTCTGGGTTTGCAGGAACATGCTCATGGCTCCTCTATGGTCTATTCACCATCTCAGAAACAAGAAGTGAGAAAGACTTTGCCACACTGCGTGAGCCATTTTTTCCCCCATTTGTTTTGTCACCAGTTAGATGTCATTATTCCAGAGGCAACTAAAATTCAGTATCTGTTAATAAAAATACACTGTGTGTGAATCTCATTTGTTCTAGGATAAATGGCACTGCAAAAGATTTGTTGGCTTGATTTTCTTTATATAATACAATTCAAGAGGATTCTTGCACAATTTTCCACTGAATATTGTTTTCATTGTGGTTGTGATACTGATAGTTCTCTCACAATTTTACTGGTGTGCCTTGCTGGCTCTGCCCAGCTAGGGAGTTTTGATGACCACAGATTTTGCCCTGTAGTTTCTTGAACTTTAAATTTCTTTTCAAAAGTTCCTGGTATGAGCAATACATCCACAATACAGTGACATCATCCCACGATGGAAGGAGAAAAATACTCTCAGACCTTCCTTGTTTATAATATAGGCGATAAGCCAGATTGCACCCTGGCTTACATCAAATTCAAGCCTCGGTGACGTAATGCAGGTCAAGATTCAGCTGTGCAAAACCTGGAAGAGAACAGAAAAGATGATACCGACTTCCAAATGCCTTAATAAGGGCATCTTGTTTTAAAGAGTTAGTCTAAAGTAACTACTCTTATACTAACAGTTATGACTGGGCAACTGAATGTGTTTAAATCAAGTGGGATTTTCTATTCAAGGCACTGCTAAAGACCATGGTTTTAAAATGCTTAATCTGGTAGCCCAGGCCTGCTCAGGAGTGTCATTTGTTAGGGAGAGGAAGATTTAAAGTGGAGGAACGTGTATAAATGGCTGAAGTCATAAAAACCAGCCCAGATAGTTCATAAGTATCTCAACATGAAACAATAAATTATTAAAACCACAGCTATGCTTTAAGGAAGGAAGAAAAAAAAAAAAAGAAAGAAGCTTTAATTCAGCAAGGTCTACAAGCTTCATGCTTTCTATAATTATCTGAGAAGCCTCAGAAAGAAGATTTAATGCTCACAGCACATGCGCATGCATACACATGGAAACTCTCTACTAATGGATGTTTTGAGATGCTATGGCATTACCAAACTCTACAGAGCCCCTTACAGAAGAGAGTTGGAAATGCTTCTTCATTACTCCTGCTGGATTGCAATTGCAAATTCACACATTGTAATGCCAGCTCCAATCTGATAAGAGTTTAATTCACCTCCAAGAAGTTGAGATCTCTGCGGAATGCTGAGACTTGAAAGGCTGGAGAGAGTCTTGGTGAGGGTTGGCCAAATTTAGTCTTACTCTCAGAATGTTCATTTGCCCCACAGCTTTGCTCCATGGCTGCTCCACAAAGGATAGATGACAACTGGTAAACAACTTTCACTTCATTTTTACTTGATATATATGTAGGTATGTGGCCAAAGGTTTTTTTCAATTAATAGTTAAGTACATTTTGCTGCTGATCTGCTACACCAATGCCTATCCACAAATGGAGCATTGATTTAGGGGACTCATTTCACAGGCTTGCTCCGCAATAATGTTGGTGGGTCTGAGAAGAGATTTGCCCTGACATCTTTTTTCCACAACTTGCAGACACCATTGTCTGCAGAGCATAATCTGATTTAACCTAATCCAGTCCTAAAGGGAACTCCCACCTAGGAAACAGGGGAACAGGGGATGCTGTGAGATTTCCACTAGGTCATGGTGGTCTGTTTTGTTTTCACTCTTGCTAAAGAAAAATTAAAAAAGGAATCAAATCTGAGCTCCTCTTGGAGTGGTTCATGGTAGGAGGGCATCTCCACAATGCCTTTCTGGTGATGAATTACCTCCTGCATACAACAAGGTCTGAGAGTTTAACCAGAAATTAAACTCATGAGATTTGAATACTATTAATATCTGTCTGAGCAATGGGATCTTTGCAAAGAGTACCCAATCTCCATGGCTGATGCCTTCAGAGGGCAATAAAGTCTGTGCCAAACTTGAAACCCTGAAATTGTTCCTAAACATTTGCCACATACCTTGCTTAAGTGGGACACCCCAGAGAACAGACACAATGCACTTTTTTTTCCCATTGTTATTGTTTTTCTCTCCCCCCCTATTCTTATTCTCTGCTTGTTTTGTCCTTGATAGAATAAAGAAATACCTAATGATGCCTTTTATCTCCTTTCCCAGTAAATAAGTTTGGCCCAAGTTATGTCTCCTTTGAATTAAAAAAAAAAAAAAGTATTTAGTTCTTTTTATGATATCTTGTTGATTCTGAGAGAAATATCCAGAAAGAAACTTGCACAGATCAAACCCCTGGATAACGCTGAAGATCATTATCATCAGGCTACTAACTGTTGTAGAACTAAATTTATAACTGAACATGTATTACATTAAAATTAATTCCAGAAGCAAAAATGAGAAACAAATGACATTTTTCATAGACATTCTGTTTATGTGCTCAAATGTTAATCATTTATTTCTCATTTCTTTGTCGCTTTTTTTTTTCCCTTCCTGTTTATCATTCAGGCTTCATTAGTGGTCAGAGACAGTCACAAACAGGACCCTGAGGATGATCCCAGATGAGGCTGAGACAGCAGATTCATAAATGAATTTTGAAAAATACCACTTTTTCTTCTGAGAGTGCTTTCTCTGTCAGGGAGCAAGGGAAAAAAACAGCTTCTTTCCTGAGTGCATCTCAGGTACATAGCTTTCTTCCAAATACTGAGACTTTCATAGAACCATAGAATGATAGAATGGCTTAGGTTGGAAGAGTCTTAAAGATCACGTATTTCCAAAACCCTGCCATGGGAAGGGATGACCATGTCATGTCTGAATCTCAAATAGTGCTGAAATCATGGTAATTGGGCTCCTCAGCTGAATTACCTTACATGAACTATGTGAATCTGTCTTTCCTGGTCATTTTTCCCATCTGCTGATCCAGACATTTTGTCATTTTAGATTGAAATGTGACAGATAAAGATGCATTTGCTTTGATCTAGCAAAACCCTAAAGTGTGCACGCACTTTTAGATACATACTGAAGCGCCAATGAATATTGCAGGGTCTCAAGCACCTTCTCAAAACCAGGCACGTGCCTAAGTGCTGAACTAATTCCAAAGCCTGGATCCAAGTCTGATATACTTGGGAACCAAAATTAGTTCTCCCTATAGTCAAAGAAAGGAAGAGAGGGCTGCCCCACTACCCCAGGAAGGATGGTGGCAGCCAGCAAGGGGATAGTTACCATGTCATACATATTCCTGCCCCGGCGTCCCCCCATGCCCCATTCCCATGGCTCCAGTACCTCACCAACATATGGCAGCCATGCAGCAGGGCAGTGATAGATGTAGTCCTGCAGCATGTCCCTCACAAGTTGATGGGTCTACAGTTGGACTGGATGATCTTAGCAGTCTTTTCCAATCTTAATGACTCCATGATCCTAAGTGCCCTTGACCCCATTCAGCTTGTCTCAAAGCAGGAGAGGAGGAAGGCACTGGGTGCTTGCACTTCTCCCCAGAGCCCCTCTGTTTGGCTCCCAGTATTGCTTACCAGAAAGTGATAACAACAACAAAACAAACTTTCAGCAGTTCTGATGGAAAAAAGAAAATAAAAGAGGCCAGTGTTTACTCACTGAAGGCTGAGACGTCACCCAGCTATCAGTGATACCTGGAACACACTGCACTCTGTGCCAGCAAATCTGATGGGGGGTTTTATTTTAATGGCAGCACTCTGAAAGAGCTGTTTGTTGCAGTCATTGTACACCATGGGAATGAACTGTGGAGTGGTTTGGGTCCTGTGCTCTGTATTTTTTTTCACATATCCCAGCAATCTCTAAGGGGGGAAAGAGACAACCCTGGGTCAGTCTGAAGGGCTCTGCCTGCTGTTCCCATCATGCTCGCATTGCTGACAGGATTGAAGAACTTCTGTTACACGCATCTGTGTTTCACAGCATCGTTAAATTGAGTGCTTTGTGGCAGCACAATTGTTACAGTACAGAGATGTGCAAAGATTAATGCATTGCGTAATAAGAGAAAGCTTAGAGCAAAGTAAAATGTAACCAGTAAAGGACGACATTGTCTCCTCTGTCCCCATTGACTGGGATTTTGGGGTCAGATAAGGCATCCTGGACTTTTAGAAGAAAGGGCTGAGTATAGTATTGCTTGGGATAAACATCAGCTCTTCTAGAAAATTCATTCTCTTGCTGTAAAATCTGCTCTTTGGCAGAAGAACTGGAACAGCATCCACTCACAGGGCAGCAGACTCCAAATATTGATACCTACTTCTTCATGTTTTCCCCTCCATGAAACAAACGCACACACACAAAAGGCAAAACTGCTGCCCTACCCACTTGGAAGAGCTGAACCACATCCTTCTGGCTTCCTGTCAGACATGATGGCAACCAACATCCTGGGGTAACGCAGTGGACAATGTCAACCTTGTTACAGCTATGCTTTTGGACTGAAATGCTGTTATATTCAAGGAAAAAAAAATCAAGCAATGTTTTGTTCCCTTACAATAATATTCACACTTAACCTATCAGTTTTGCAAGCTGTTAGTGCCATAATTCTAATATGACCCCTGCTTGATAGGTCCTGAATCACAGGACTGGAAGAAACAAACTGTCTTAAGTCCTCAAATACAGTGGAAATAGTGCATTAAATCAGGCTTTCAGTTGGCCCTATGGAGTACTATTTGTTGTTTGCATTGTTCTTTCCTTGAGGCTGATGGAGGGATGTGGGCTTCTAGGACAACAGGCCACAGTCTCAAGTTGCACCAGGGAAGGGTCAGATTGGTTATCAGGAAAAAAATTATTCTCAGAAAGGATGGTGAGATATTAGAACACGCTGTCCAGGGAGGTGGTGAAGTCACAGTTCCTGGAGATTTTCTAGAAAAGGATAGATGTGGAGATTAGGGATGTGGGTTAACGGGCATGGTGGTGATGAGTTGACGGTTGAACTAGGTGATCTTAGTGGTCTTTTCCAACCTTAAGGATTCTATGATTCTATGATTCTGCCTGTACTCAGTCCAGTTGAGACCCACTAGTGTATCTCCCCATCTTATTTTTCCCACTGCTTTGCTATCACTGAAGTGTCTCATGACCTAGCAAAGAAGTGACTGATGGTTAGACAGAGCTTCTAGCTTTTCAGCAGCCCTATAAGGCACTGCTATTATTGCTGATTTGTGGACTGTGAGGTCTTCTCATCATCTATGTCACTGCTGTGCACATTCACCAATTATAGGGTCCAACAGAAACCACTGGGCAGCTGTGGGTAAGAGGTGGTGGCACTATCTACCCTAGTTCTATGTTTCAGGGCAGCTGAGGTGACTTCGATCTTCTGAGAGCTCTGTAATGGAATGAGTTCTGCTGGTTAGTGAAATGCTTTATTGAGCAACAAACGTAAGGGCTGAGTTAAGCCTTAAATAATTAGAAAAATTCCAAACAAATCCCTCCTCTGGGTTTCTCAGCTACATCCTGCCTTTCCAAGGCTTGACACGTAGTGTGCAAACCCTGTGAGACAACACTGTCCCTGTTATAGAATCCTGGCCAGCACCAAGCAGCCTGCCAGCATTTAACTGAATGCAAAGCATCTATAACCATAATAACTCCCATGGTATGTCCCACAGAGATATCAGTTTACTCACTGTGTACCTTATTCCTTGCAACTGGCAAGTGAATGCACAGCTATATCTAATAGTCCTGCACTGGTAAGGGCTGCAGTCTTAGACATGAGCGTTTATGGTACCAAAGTAACATGCATTATTTTACGAGGACTTACTGCTCTACAAGGATGATTTTGCAAGGCGAAAACAGTGTTTGATGCTTATTTTAAAAATCAATTGTTTTCAGCTCTGATGGCCTTTCCCAGATATAATCTCTCTTCTTTGTCCCAGTTTGGCTTTCTGAAGAATTACTTCTTCAGAAATTCTTCAGAAATGCTATCTTTTCATCTGGAGTGCTTTAACAGAAATGAAAGCAGCATTGTTTTCATTAGTATCCTTTGCAGAAAAGTTTTTCTTAATAAAAGGCAAATTATTGTACAGCTGAAGACTGTTTTTTCCTCTTTTTAAACAGTTGGAAATGCTAATGTGCTACCCAGCAATAATTGCTATTTAAGTTCCTTGCACACACATTTGCCTCAATTGACCAGACTCGCTCAGATTCTCTTTCCAGTGATACACTGCAGTCTTCACTGATGATGTGAGAAAACAGTTGTGTTCTGGGAGATAAAACTTGGACAAGCCCATAAAAGAGAATGGGGATACAAAGGAAGGGATCTGAAACTGCCACCGTTTGCCATGGAAAGTGAGCTGAATCTAAATGTTTTGCTTTCAAAGTAATATTTGAAATATGAAGGATTACTTGGCATCTTCCTCAAACAACAGAACTTTCACAAATAACTTAGTTTAGAAAAAAAAAAAAAGAAAATAAATTACCCTTCATCCCCCAAATATCTAACAGTTACTTTTCCACTGGAAAACTTTTTTTTTGTGTGTGTGGAAAGCTCTGATGATGGCCATACTTGCGTAGCTGAACCTACGTATGTGCTGAAGTGGCTTTACTGATTGGGAACTCAAAATTTTGTGTGTTGCAGAATTTATACATTTGGTCCCAGCCAAACCATACCATATAAAAGCTGGATTATTAGTAGTAATATTGAAGCAACTGGCTAACAAGACATCCTGGATTCTGCACACATACTGATGTTCTTTATAGAATAAATGCTCTGTGCTCTGATGTGGCAAATGAGGTCATTTGAGTGCACTAACTCTGGTCTCCTCTCCCTGTTCTGCCTGAAAGAGATTTGAATGTGAAAAGGTTTTGGCACTCAGGGCTCCATGGTTTGGAACAGCTTTCAAAATTGGAGACTTAAAGGTCATTTTTTCTCAGAAGAATTAAGGAATACAACCCCTGCACTAGCCATCAAAGAAACTCTTAAAATGTTTTAAGAAATGTATTGGGTAGAGATGTAGCTGTTCCCAATAAACACATGGGACCTCTGTGTTGGAAGTATCTTTTATCCCTGCAGCATGACCATGTCTGTCAGATAAGGAGAAGCAGTAAACCAGGGAGGATGTGGTCGCTGTCTTGGAAGTTGAAAAACAAACTCAAACTTGGAAGGGTTGTTCTTTCTCCCCTAAAATTAAAACCAGTGTTCCTGTTAGCTTTCTAAGCTGTCCAAACTCAACTGATGCTCCGAGAGAGAGAAAAACAAGATTTCAAACGTTATTTCACATTTGTCAGTGGTGACAACTGGCAAAGAGATGGTGGTGAAGGTATGGGAGAGTAAGATACCCTCATGCTACCTCTGCCCCCTGCCCATAATGAATTAAGTGATGTGCTTGTCCCAGGGCACTAAGAGCACCTTAAAACAAGGTCCGTTGGGTGCTCAGTTCTGGGCCAGAGGGAGATGCCTGGTGCCGCCTGCAATCCAGAGTGGCAAGTCCTTTCATGGGGAGCCTGAAAAGAGCCTTTCTCACTGTAGCAGGGGCAGGAGGTTCAGCTCCACACAGCGTCATCTCACCCTTTGCTTTATACTAAAAAGCCTAGTGGTTCCCATAGTTCTAGGTTCAGATTCACATCCTTTCTATGGCTGATGAACAGCAGGGATTTGTATTGCATTCTCCTATTTCTTGTGTTTGTAACTGGGATGTCATGGGCATACTTGACTCTTTTTACTGGCTGTTCTTTGTTCATCTTTAGGTACAATAGAACAAGTTCAGAAAATAATGCCCAGATTGGGAAAGTCCCTTGTTTTGTCAGTTGGGACCCAGTGGACATAGCTCTCCAGCAGCTCAGCACCCACATCCATGTCCAGTGTGAACACGAATGGCCCTTTGGAGACCCAGTTCCTACACATCCTTCTTGCTTGACAAACCTTTGCTCACACTCAGAAAGAGGTTCTGTAAATAGCTCACTGCTCTATAAGGAGCGAATTGGTGGTACAGTGAAGAAAGTGTTTCTGAAGCCCACAAGCCTCCTTTTCTATCACACACCAGCCTGTACCCCATTGGGTGGGCTGAAAGCACATTTCTGCATTGAAGCCTACCACACATCAAGCTGGTTTTAAATTTCCTGCTCTCTAAACCATGCTGCAAAATGAATCAAAACACTTTCATTAGAGGGATGAAAATAAATCCCAGTGAGGCTGGATTTTATCATACAGATCTGCTGCAGACCAGGAGACCGGGTTATGCGGGGTTCAAGAACGTGGCCATCAGCCACAGGAGCCAAATGTGAAGCTGTGGAGAATCCATGCTGCATGCCCAGATAGCAGACTCAACAACCAGTGCCGCCATCTAATAGAGCTACAACTGGCAGGCTAACACTGCCATTTGGATTTTGGGAAACCTTAATTTTCATCAATGGAAACAGATCTGGCAGCTCATAAAAACTGCTTTGAATTACTCTGTATTTCCAGAACTAAAGCAACATTTTGATGGTATTTCTACTTGTGATTGCCATTCAAATGCCTTGCAAATGCATGTATGAGAAGCAGGGTGAGTTCTCTTGGCCATGACTTCACATCAGAGTTAGCACAAGTCCTAGCTGGGGAGCTGCTCCCAACCTTTTCCTTGCCTCCACGGAGAACATGATCCCACTTAGTTGGTGCCCTAGCAGGATGCACTGCCTTGTGCATTGCATCTACTTTCACTTAGCTATCTGCCACCACTCCAGGCAAGATTTGAATTGCATTACTCAGGTGCTAATAACTCTCTCTTTCCCCATTGTCCATCTGCATGGAAGAGAATGGTCCCAGTGCACTGGGACAGCCCCATGATGCACAGAGCAGTGCACACTGTGGCCACGTCAGAAGAAATAGCCACTTAATTTGGGATTTGTGGCTGGGCTAATCTGGGGCTGACCCAACTAGCATCATAGATGGAGATGTTGATGCCTACAAATAGGTTTTTCTAACCATGCAAACACTGGCTAGTCACAAGAGCAATTTCAAGATGCAGTGCAATGTTCCTAAGTCAGTGACTGTATTAGTTGCTTCAACAACAAAAATGCACAAGCATGAATACACAAACGTACACAAATGCATATTATTATGATTTGCAGCTGTCAGAACAGTTCCTATCACTGAAAGAACTAAATTTAATTACCAGTCTGGAACGAATCATGATCTTAAAATAAAAAAAAGAGCAAGCTGCTTAAGTGTATCCACATTCTTTCATTATAGATCACTTGCCAAGAATAGAGGGCTGAATCCTCAGTTGTTGTAGACTGGTATCTAATTTTAACAGCTAAATCAAGACAAAAGAAGCTGTTTTTCCTAATGGTGCTATCTGCAGGTCTGATTCTACACATTTTCTTATCTATTCACCAGAAGGCCATTCAAATGCAGTGAGAATATCATGAAGGTGATGCTTATTAGAGGCCACGTGCATCCTCCAGAACCCATTTGCCTTGGCATCTAGATAGGGCTGAGGAGCTCTGAATTTTATTCCTAATATTTATCCATACAATTCAGTGTGATCCTGAGCATGTCCTTCAAGAGCACCAGTAATAACATGCAGATTAGAGACACCAAACTTCAGGCCACTAGACAGAACAAAAAACTCAAGACAAATCATTGGACAAATACAAGGCTGTGCCCAATGCTATCTGCCCCAGCCATGCATGTTCCTAGTCTTCAAAGGTCAGAGATGGCTCAGGATGATGGCTCCCTGCACTCCCACAGATCGCTACTTTAAATGCATCCCTTCACACCAACACCTTAGATGATCGATTCTGGGGCTATTTTGGCATTTGAAGGTGACATCTCCCCAAGACTACAGGGAGAAACTCTGACTTTCATCCTGGAGATGCTCTGCACATCGCTAGTAAGGCACAAGGGAGAGTCTGCAGCCTGATTTTACTGTGACCCCTCAGCCTGGGCTGCTCTCACTGTGTGTTTGTACAAAGCTTCATGCACTGAGGCCCTGCTTTAAAACCAGCAATAAATAATGGCAGAACAGGACAGGGTGTTAAACCCATGATGGCATCTGAGTCATCACTTCTCATGGCATGACCTTGGAGGTAGGCTCTTAAGTCTGAAAGAAAAAACATTTAGAAAAATAATTTTAAAACATCTCTGAAGCCCTGTGTCTTGCTCCAGCGACAGCAAAAATCGTAACAGGAGATTGTTGTTTTTAGCACTGTGCAGCCTTTTGAGATCTTGTTTTTGTTTTCATGCAATGAGCAGGACTTTATTGGCTTGTTTATGCGTGCACACACCAAGTCTTTCATCAGCGAGTGTTTCGGTAACAGGCCCCTAGATATCAGTAACATTGACACATTCATACAATATCCCGCTCCGTGATTTGTGGCGCTCCTATGGCTCAGCCCTATTAATGTATGAGTGACTCTTTTCATTACCTTGCCATAGATCAAGTGCTGGCCTCTAATTTTGACTGATGATTCAAATACATCTGGTTTTTCTAACTTGAGCCCATTCAGCTCCTCCAGCTAGGACTAAATGATGTTGTTTGCCAGAGAAGAATAAACTATTTTGGAGAGAAGCACAAAAGGTACTTTGATGCATGAGCTGCGGTCCGAGCTGGGAGCAAATGTGGCTGCGCCTGAAAGGGGGGAACGCAATGGGGAGAAAATCTGCTTGCATGAATTTTTCTCTGGGACCGTTAATGTTTTGCTGAGGAGCAGACAACCTTCACATGAAGAAAATCAACAACAGTCCCATTTATAACCTAGGATGACTATGAGAGTTTCATTTTCTTCATCCAGTGAAAGGTCCCTCTATCTGTTGGGATCCCCCAGACATTTGGTGACAAACGCACCCCAACGTGATGCCAGGGACTGCGTTTTTCTTCCTCTTCTGACATACCACATCCTAAATTTAATTGCTTTAATTTGTTAACATTATTTTATACTTAACAAGCATCCTTTCTACGGTGCTCACTGAGCCATGGCAGCTCACTCTCCACCTTCACACCAGTGAGAAACTGACAGACCCCTGTTGAAGTCTACTGCACTGCAGCGACTGTTGCACCTACTTGAACTAGCCTATATTTGCTTTTAATAGGAATAGGACAAAATTCAGGAACAAACTCAAATAGGAAAAAATATGCTTGACTTCCTCTAGAGGAGCCCCAGCCGTCAGAGAACAGAGGTGTGTAACGTACCGTGTCTGCTCCCTACAGTACCATGCATTTTGAAGGCTCTCCTCCACACTAGAACAGTTGTACACAGAAGAGCTGAAATGAGCCCTTGTCACCCTCCACATCGAGGTGGGAAAATGAATATTCATTTTCTCTGAGCCAAAGGAAAGCGTGGAGCATGAGTTTCCTGACTCCTGAGAAGGGGGTTCAGCAGCTGCAGAAAGGATGGGTCACAAGGCCAGAGGAGGAAAGGTGTCTTTTCAAAGGGAGTGTTTCCCAGCCATGTTTTGGAGATCAGGTTTCAGTGGGTGTGTGAAGGGCACAGTTCTGCATGCCACCTGTTGTGGTTTAACCCCATGCAGCTCAGCACCGCACAGTCATGTGCTCAATCCACCCCCAATGGGGTGAGGGAGAAACCTGAAAAACAAAACAAACCAGTGAAGTGGAACTTCTAGATTGAGATAAAAACTATTTGCTAAGACAGAAAAGGAACAGCTCCACGACTTTCTTCAGGCCTGGTTAATTTGGTGCTGGAAGTGGGGTACTCACCATGAAGTGAAGTGGATGTGCAGCTGTCTGAGAGGCTGAGCAAGCAGCCAAGGTAGCCCAAACTAAAACTGAGCTGGCCAGTTGTGTACATTTTATTCCTTTGCAGGTCCATGCTATCAAGCTTGCTGTGTGACCTAAGATACTATATTCAGATACAAACCTTGCCAGACCAAAGCTGTACAGAAAATCTGATGGGCTCAGAGACACAGACAGCACTTTACCCTGGGACTCTTGTAAGGCTCTTGCCTAATACCTTATGAGCTACTGAGGAGCTTAAACTACTCAAAGACTTTCAGGATTTACAAGGATGCTGAGGGGAAATGTTAGGTACTTAGGTAGTTACATGCCTGACTACCTCTGAAAATCCACTGCTCTGCTGGCAGTTACTGAGAGCGGCTCTGGCCTCTTCATGCCCTGCATTGCCACTGGGGTGCAGGCACTGTGCAATGTCTTGGCCCTTGCTACCCATGGCAAAGGCTCCCAGCACCCGTGAGAACAGGATTTTTGCCTAGCTCAGGGCACGGGCTTGAGGTGTGGCCAAAAACAAGAGAAAAATATGCCAAATAAAAGGAGCTAGGAGTTTCCCCATAGAAGAATAATCTTTGCAATGTCAGACTGGCATTAAATCCAATAAGCAATAAAAATATTCACTCTTAGAAGCTAAACCCACTCCCTCTAATTGTCCACTAGAGGGTTTCTTGTACTTTCCACTGAAATGCTAGATGCAGAAAGATCTTAGAGAGGGGGTTCAGGGTCCCCAGTTGTGGGATGGCCAGCCCTGGGCAGATGCAGAAACAGCTGAACATATACCCAGGCTTACATGCGAGCTTTGCTGATGGCACAGGCAAGTGCAGGCCCATCTCATGAGCTCTAAATCTGAAAGTCTTTCGTTAAAACCCACGGGAGAAGCATAGCTTTCACAGTTATACATCAGAGGATGTGGAGTGTATTTAGATATAACTGCTACAATTGCCACTGGTGTTACTGGCCACGTCTCCCACTGAGTCCATTCAACAGTCACCCAGTCCTGGTGTTCTGCTGCCCCTGCCTTGCAGCACAGTGAGGATCCTAGCCTTCTGTTCCTCTTTTCTGGTTCTCCCTAAAGCCTAGAGAGAAGGAAGATCAAAATTGCCAGTTTGAGCTGGTGCTGGGATGAGTATTTAGGACATGTCATTGTTCATATTAATTCCTTGTTGCTGCTGAACCTACAGGCGCCAGTCATACACATTTCAATTACTTCATGGTCATGAGGGCTTGACAGGTAGAGGGATGGGTATGGGAAACAGTGCTGTAAAGCATACCAGTAGATATTTTTACCAGTGTCATAGGTACAGGATGGCAGAGTGCTGTACTGAAAGCTTCATTAGCTCCCATGTATACACCTATAGACTCTCCATCTATCAGGAGTGTGAGCATTTTAATCTCCAAGTACTTACAAAGCACGTCAGCATCACTTTCCCCTTTAACCAGCAACAGAACAGAGCTGGAAGTAGGTGATGTGTTTTTCTTCAGGCCATCCAGTGGGCTGATAACAATGACTGAGCAGCCCTTGGAAAACATGAGATGAAAATGCTATGAGTTAAATGATGTATTTTGAGTGCAATGTTTTATTAAATGAAAACATGACACTGAAAACAATTTAGATGAGAGAGGAATCAGAAAATAATTAACATTTCCTCAAAAATGTTAAGTTAAATATTTTGATTTTTTTAAAAATATGCAACGTCCGTGAATGTCTAGTTTTCCCCCAGTGCAATCTGGGAAACCTGAGGTTTTATTTCACAGCAGAGTTTTTTCTGATGGCACATTTCTGTAGGTGCGATGGTGAATTTGGGCACTTCAGCTTTGCCCAGTGGCAGAGCCCCACTCACAAGCACTTGCTGCAAGCACGACAAGGTGCGAGCACATCCCCAAAATGCTGTACTGGCAAAACCCCAAGCCTGGGCTGCAACTACACTGGGAGCACTTTGCCTACATGTCTATGCCATTATCATCAGACTTGTTTGTAAAATGTCTAGCCGACAGTGGGTGCGAGGGTCAGATTTTCAAAGCACGTAGTGCTCGTAATTGGAGCCAGATTTCTGGAGGAGCCCAGCTCCCATCTAAACACCTCCAGAGAGTGACAGGGTTGTCTCTCCTGGCTGTTCCCACTGCAGAAAATGAGAGCTGCTACAGACTGACTCCAGATAAATAATACTGAAAGAAAGAAATTATAGGGGGTGAATTTGCAAATATTTAAAGTTTCAAAGCATTAATTTTGTTAATTAAATAATTAATTCTGTTAATTAAATAATGCTCGCAATACAACCGTGGCCTGACCTGGAGGTTAATGTAAAATCGCCGACATGAGTGAGAATCTCTCTCCTCCCAGATTCCCTGGGGTAAATTAAACTTTTTCACATTTCATCCAGCTTTGAAAGCTGAACCGATTGAACTGAAACTTTTCTATGGGGTACATTCATCCCTCCTGTATGCCTCAAGACAAACCAGTGTCCATCAAGAAATTATAGTGCACAGAGTATGGATTCAAAAGTTTGTCTTTCTTAACAGCTTTGATCAGTTCCTTTCTTGCTTGTTTTACATGGAGAAATACAGCAATGCTGATTTATAGGAAACACTTGCTGGGATCTTGGAAAACCTAGTTACTAATGCAGGAAAAAAAAAAGGAATAAACGGAACAGTCTCTCAATATATAAAGTAAATGTGTTTAAATATTACCAAAGTAATTCTGTGGCTCTAATTTAATATGTCTGGTTTTCTGCAGACCTTTACATATGCAGTGTGAGACAGACACAGTGCCATGTGCTCTAAGGAAAGTTCAGCAGCAGTATTAGAAAACCCTGTTTAATTTGGTTATGGATGTCACTAAGTTCAGTATTATTTATATGATTTTGTTTGTAATACCAGAATTGTAATTTCCCTTTAGTGCCTTAAAAAGTATTTCAAAGGCAGGAATAGTGCTGTGCCATTAGAGAGAGGTTTGGGATGAAAGGTCCCAGCTCCTCCACAGTCACCTTGGGTCATTGTTGTGGAACTAGATTTTTTAAACTACAGATATTATGCCTAAGCCTTCTTAATCATTTTTAAACCTTATCCGAGATTTTGTGCTTCAAATTCCCACCTGTAATCACGTATTTCAGAGGACTGATGTGGTGATGAGCACATTAAAAATTGGAAAATGACAAGGCATTGCTGTACTGTGAGAGACGTGTTGGTTCACAACTGAGAAAACCACTCATAGCACAGGCACTTAGTTAGTGACCCAATTTCTACTCTCAGACATCCTGATTTTTTCCAAGGGAGGCTGATGTTTTCCCACAGTGAATGAGAGCTCCCAGCTCACTTCTCTGGGTTGTAAAGTATATACTGTGGGATGTGCATCATGCTGAACATCCTCTGCCCATCCAGACCTCCTGCTGGTTGAAGCATGGCTGAAAAACAGATCTCAGATGCCCCCAAGAAATAAGAAAGGGAGTGTATACTTAAATCTATTCTTAAAATTTTGGAGAGAAAGCATCTCTAGCCTCTTTACCCTGATTAGAAAAGTTGGAGTGTTTTGAAGCCCCTCTGATTTCCCCATGAGTTTTGAAGCCCAAGCTGGTATCATTGAGCAGCGCAGCGATAAGTTTGAGTACTTGCATTTTTCTCTCCCTGGGGCTCCTTGTGCACCATTTGACAGAAACGAGCTCTGGAACAGTTGATGTGAAGCTCATCCATTTGTTGTTTAAAGTCAGTGGATTTCTCTGTCCCTCTCCAAACCCCTTGAAGACAATCCAGATAAGAAGCAGCGTTTGATTGCCTGTGACTGCATGACCTTATCATTCTCCTCTAAATACTCATCAGATTTTCTGTGCAGCTTTGGTCTGGCAGGGTTTGTATCTGAATATAGTATTTTAGGTCACACTGCAAGCTTGATATCACGGGCCTGCAAAGGAATCAAAGACCACACTGCCTAATTGCAACCTTGTCCAACCACTAAATAGTGTTCTGTGGATCAAAAGCCTATCTTTAGTCCTTCCCAAAAAACACTGGGCCTTTGCCAGGAGGGGAAAATGCTGGGAAGATAAACAGAACTGAAGAACAAAAAATGGCAAGATTGAGAGGAGATATTTTCCAATAGACAGCCTGTAATTTGCAATGGATGTGGTAATTTAGCCAAAATAATTGAATTCTATGAGTTTCCAAAGGGTTTCTGTTAATTCTGCTGGCGCATTTGGGTTGGGTGGTTGGTAATGTGATATGAAGTCTTTCATCTCGGGTTTGTTACTCTGAACACCACTCCAATCATCACTGATCATAAACATCACCCAATCATAAACATCACATTTGTTCCCCTCGGGTGGCTTTTTTGGCAGTATATGTGAAAGACATGAAAGTTTCTTATTCCCCAAGTGGAGAAACATGCTCTCCACATCCAAGGACACCATTGGGAACTGGTAATCTCACTGGATTTCAACTTACCCAGCCACTCTTTGAGAATCTTAGTCAAAATGGATGGGAGCCAGCTCATACGTTCAATGGGTTTGAATGGAAAGCTTTCTGCTGAGTGGACAGACAGCTTCCCAACTGCTTCTTAAGGGAAAATAGGAAACAAAGACATCCCAGTAAACTGAAAATGTTTACTACATGGAAAAATGGAATATAAGTGTGGAAGAGAGCTTGAGAAAGCTTTTCATCCTGTCCCTGTCCTGAGGCAAGACCATTTAGATCAAGCCACCCATTACAGAGATGTTCCTATTCTCTAGGTGGACACTGCATAGCTTGCCCAAACTCAGTAACTGGCCTCTTCTGGCCTTCTGGTTAGAAATACTATTTTCTAATGCCTAAATTAAATCAGCAGCACTCTTCTTGCACCCAGGGAAGTGGAGACAATGGTTTATTGCCTTCTTCAGGTTAACTTTTTTCAATCTGGGGTGAACTGATAATGATGGGAAATGGTTTGCTACACTCCTGTGTGTAATGTCTTCCTGGACCACAGGCATGCTTCTTCTGTGAGTTAATGTAAATCAATATGAGAGCTCATCAACATGAAATAGAATTAACAACTCCACTAGATACTTAAAATCAGAGACTGTGGAGATGGAGTCCCTGACATCTTCAGTTTTCCCTGATGTTCATATCCAGGTTTTCCTCTCATTTTCACAGCTGATTTTGTCTGTTTCACAAGGACTTGGGAACCTGTAATCTCACGGGCTAACAGTCACAGTTACCAACCATCCTTTTATGTCAAATTGTTTTATTAATGAGTGGAATTAAACCAGACTGCTGCCAGTCCCCTTTTAGTGCTGATAGAGACTTGCAAGTATGTCCCATACTAACCTAGGCTCCTGTTTAATAGGTGATTCACATATAAATTTCTCTGGCACTCATGCTTCTCATTGGAATCCTAAAAGCTTACTTCTTACCCATGATTAGGAGAATATAAGACACACATCCCCTGCAGCACAGAGAGCCAGAGAAAGTTCCTAGGCTTTGTTTTGTTTTGTTTGCTTATTTGTTTTTCCTTTATTAAAGGAACAAATTATAATTATAGTCACTAATTAAATGCCAGAGGAGCTTTGCTGGGTACCACAAAGAGAGTGAGTGAAAGTGTGATTGTTTAGTTACTTATTGCAATAATTTTCACCCTTCTGAAGGTCAAGGAAACCAAAATCACTGCTGTTTGCAATAAGTAGCAGTTTAAAATGACTTTGTATGGAAATAAAGAGCTCTATAAAATTCTGGATTATTAAGACTCTTGCTCAGTGTGTTGCAAGAGATGAATAAAAAGCAAGAGGTGAGACAGGTATGTCTCTTGTCTGTAGACTGGAATCTTTGTGTGTGATGTGGATCCTTTGGAGCAAATAGGAAATTTCTTGGCACCATCAATGATCTGCAAGTGATGGCAGCATGTTAAATTCATGCCTTTAAGTGTCATGAAATAGGGATCACTTTCACATTATTTAACCTATTTGAAACACATCAAAATTTCACCTATTGGCTTGAACCATCCCTAAAGCCAGAATTTTGCAGCTGATCTTTTTCCAAGTTGTCATTCTTTGCAGAGGAAGAGTTAAATGCTGCGGGCTGCCCACAGAGAGTTCAGAGAAATGCAGGAGTAGAAACGAGATGGAGATCCCATAAAGGTGGGTTCAACAAGGAAATAAGAAGACAGCAAGAAAGAGGTGTATTTAAAACAAAACAGCCCTCCTCTTCTCTTGAACACCACTTCTTGCCCATCTGCTGTTGTGCCATTTTTGTACTCCTGTGTGGATGCGGGGGAGGTCCCCACTGATGCTTTATTGCCCATTCCAGTCTGTGTGCCACATCCCCCTCCCAACCCAATGTGAGAATAGATCGTGGCCTGAGAAACTCACAGGTGTTTAAAGGAAAAATGTAAACCACCCCAGGGCTGGAAAGGCCCAGACATATCTTGTTGCTTTCCAGCTTCACCACAGAACACTGTTGCTTACCTTATTTGACTTTCTCTGCCTTGTGCAAAAGGAGAATCAGGGCCAACCTCTCAGCCCAGTGCATCTCCCTGCGATGTTATCTGCTTTTTCTTGCTTTTATCAGCTTGACCAAATGAAGTTCCCAGCAAGACCGTGGCACCATCTGTAGGAGCAGACGCTATTGTTCTCTGGGCTGAGACCTGCTGGCTATTTAAATAAAACAACTTGTTATATGTGACTTCCTACTCTGCAGCCTACTGGTAATTTTGAATTTCTGTCAGAACATACTGTCCCCACAATCACTTCCCTCCTGCTGGGATGTCTTTTCCTGTGTTTACTCATGTCTTTTAAGTAATACTTAGAGCCAAGTGTCCATGCTGTGACAGAAACATGTATTTTAATGGTTTAGCTTCTGTAATGCTAGAAGCACTCAGCAGAGAGAGATCGTTCCATTACAGTGACATGCCTGCAAATATTGCTTTGAAATTACAAGGACAGAAGAGAAAGTCATTTTGATAAGGACATGCTCAAATTGAGCAGTTTGCCTTCATCCTGTTAAGAGAATTTTGCTCCACTTGGAGGAAGACCTGCAGAGCTAAGCCTGGCAAG
This sequence comes from Callipepla californica brunnescens, assembly GCA_023055505.1. Lineage (NCBI taxonomy): Eukaryota > Metazoa > Chordata > Aves > Galliformes > Odontophoridae > Callipepla > Callipepla californica. The sequence continues at coordinate 36,645,698 of JALIRH010000005.1, read as the reverse complement.
AGGGCCCCTGGGCCACAGAAAATCTGTATCATCTGGGAATGAGGTGAGAATCTGAAATGTCTGAAAAGTCCCTAATGGATATAGCTGTTGATGTAACTGTAGGATATTCAGTGATGATGGGAGTAGCAGGGTGGATCTTGATATTTGTGGAGTCATTCCTGTGACACCAAAGATCACCCACCCCTACCAGATTTCACAGTCTTGATGAGTCAGAGGCATCAGCCTAAGTAGTGTACCACGGAAACCTTCACCCCTCAGAATCCCAGTAGGGGTCTGTCTGCAAGTAGATACAGGGCAATAAGCTTTGAAATTAGGGACCATTAGGAAATGTATGTGGGAGCTTCTACTGAAGACTTCAGGGCAGTCTTAAACTCCACCTCTCTTGCTATGTGCAGAAAAAATCTACAAATAACAGCTTCTGCCCTTGGAAATTCCCTGCACAGGGGCCTGGAGCAGGTGGTTTTGCACAGACATTGGATCTATGCAACTGTGCTTTGATCCTCAGGCGAATACAAATGAAATAGTGGCCAAACACGTTTCTATTATTTCTCCCTTGATGGGGGCAAGGAGTGGCAGAAGTCTGTTCTTTCAGTGCTGATGACTAAAATCCTTCACACTGTGCCATGCATTGCAGTCACAGAACTATGCATTTTAATCTAAGTGGTAACCAGAGCAATTTGTTCTTTCCTTTTGAATGAACCTATATGTCCATATGAAACTGTACTTCAAAGCCAGCAGTAATACAGTGCTCAATAAAACTTACGCGAACAGAGAGCTTAATATGACATGGATCAAGCAGTAAAACAGCAACATGGGGACTGTAAGCAGCTTTTTAAAAACAGAACTGTATAAAATTAAAGCTGAAGCATACTTTATCCCTTTACAGAGCAGCAAGGAGCTACTGACTGTACTATGATAAAAATAAATTGCATTGGCTCATGACCTTATCAAGTGAATTGTAGAATCATAGAATCATTAAGGTTGGAAAGACCACAGAGATTATCTAGTTGAACCATCAACCAATCCCCACCATGTGTTTTTGTTAATGATACCCTACAACTTGAAACATATGACAGTTGCTAATGCTTTAACAACCTGTGGAAGCAAATGCATAGAAAATAATTGTTGTGGGTTTTCTTTTCTTTTCTTTTCTTTTCTTTTCTTTTCTTTTCTTTTCTTTTCTTTTCTTTTCTTTTCTTTTCTTTTCTTTTCTTTTCTTTTCTTTTCTTTTCTTTCTTTTCTTTTCTTTTCTTTTCTTTTCTTTTCTTTTCTTCTTTTTCTTTTTCTCTCTCTTTCTTTCTCTCTCTTTCTTTCTTTCTTTTTTCTCTCTCTCTCTCTTTCTTTCTCTCTCTCTTTTCTTCCTTCCTTCCTTCCTTCCTTCCTTCTTCTTCCTTCCTTCCTTCCTTTCTTCCTTTCTTTCTTTCTTTCTTTCTTTCTTTCTTTCTTTCTTTCTTTCTTTCTTTCTTTCTTTCTTTCTTTCTTTCTTTCTTTCTTTCTTTCTTTCTTTTCTTTCTTTCTTTCTTTCTTTCTTTCTTTCTTTCTTTCTTTCTTTCTTTCTTTCTTTCTTTCTTTCTTTCACACTTAAATGTGATTTCTGATAGTCATTGTGATGTAATTCCAATAAAGATTTGCTTCTGTCATTGTGCTTTGCTCCTTTCCAGGGGATTGTTTTTGTTTCACATCCCAGTTTCAGCAGCTCCCTTCTGATCTTGGCTCTCCATCAGCCATGCTGAGAGCTCTGGGCTCGAGGAGTTGTGAAGTAATTCTATATCCCCTGAGGATTCAGTGAGGAAATAGTCACAGATTTATTGGGCTTTAAGGGAGATTGGGAGGAAACCAGATGAAGGTACCCTGCATCCTGGATTAAATTCAGAAAAAAAATTAATGTGTTATTTTATATTAAAGATGACACTTAGGAAAGTTATTTTGCAATGAAAGTAAGATGGAGAGTTGGGAAAAAAAAAGTAAGCAGCAGAAGATATTCTTACATATTAAATTAAATGTAAAATTTCTATCTAGAGGTAGAGAGCTTTTTGTCTCTTCTGACCACATGCACTTTAATATGAAATTACAGTCTGTTTAAAGTCTTGTATTCATAACTTTTCATGCCAACTTGATTTCTGTCCTGAAGAAGAGACAGTCTTTATGTCAGTGAGCATTTCAGCAGAAGATAGTTATGTTCCAGTCTTACCTTTCTATGAAAAAACATTGACTTGTCCTATAACTCATAGTGAACTCAACCCTGCCTACTACTACAACCCAAATAAGACACAAGTAGCACAATCACCTGCTGCAGAAACCAGCAACCCAGCATGATCTGGGTGGAGAGTAATCACTTATCCTTTAGTTTACACGTAGTTGACCCCAGTTTGTTATTGTTCATCTGATTTCCATTCTTTTTCCCCAGGTATCTTCTTCTTGCACAGGAAGATGTTCAGATAAGTCTTGAATATCTCCACAAAAGGAGACTCCACAACCTCTCTGGGCAACTTGTTCCAGTGCTCTGTCACCCTTATTATAAAGAAGTCCTTTTTCATACATGTTAGTATGGAACATCCCATATTCAAGTCATAGGCTGTTACTCCTTGTCCTATGGCCATGCACTGAGAAGAACCTGGACTCACCCATTTGCTTTTTAGCTCCCTTTAGATATTTATAAACATCTATCTGATCCTTCCTCAGTCTTCTTTTCTCCAGGATGAACAGACTCAGGTTTCTCAGTCTTTCCTCATATGGGAGATGTGGAAATAAAAAAAAGGAAAAAATAGAAGTGGACAAAAAAAAAATCATACCTTTTGGAAAGCTGCACAAGAGATCATCCCTTATTTATTCAGGATAAACAACATCACAAATTCTTATTTTTGAGCAAAAGAAGAAGAGAATGAGAGAAAGGGAGGAATATTTGGAGATGAGGAGAAAAGTTGCAAACATGGGATAGGAGCACTAGATATATCTGTGATGGAGTCCAGCTGTGCTGTAAACTCTGGCAGGAGAAGCTACATGGCAAGGGTAACTGCTCTGGAGCAATATCTGCTAGACAATATCTCAAAAGCTGCTACAAACACTGTCTTTTGCACAGACACATACTTGCAGTGGAGGAGGTGGTAGTGACTCACTCAAGGCTTTGGGACATCCTTTGCAACATTTATTGTGGTGGTGGGTTGTTTTTTATTTTTGTTTTTGGTGTTTTTTATGTATGTTTGTTTGCTTTGTTTATTTGTTTTTCATTTGAGCACCAGAGCCCTGTGGAAGGCATTGAGGTTGATAGCAGTTTCAGGAAAGTCTCACAGCTGTATTTACTGTTCCTGAGCAAAGAAATGGGAAAACTGAAACTCATTGCACCTGAACAGTGATAAAAACCCTAAAGAAAAAATTAGTTGCTAATTAATTTTCTGGAGGACCATCCAGACAGCTGATTTAAAATGTTTCTGTTCTTTGAAACATATCTGAGTAAAGATGACTCCTTCCTATGGTGGAGATTTAGTCTACGGCCTTATCAGATTGGGAAAAATGGAATAACAAGAACTTGGCGAAGTATGTGAGCACAGTGCAAGAACTCATCATTTAATTAGGTGCCTTTCATTTGCACTTACAAGTGTGTCTACCAACACAGTCACATCACCAGCCAGCAAATATGAGATGCTCTTTAACGGAATAAATCTGAAGTTGTGCTGCTTCTTGAGTAAGCCTAATTTAACATAATGTTAGGTGTAAAGCATATATCAAGTAGGCCTTGGCTCCTCATATGGAAAGAAAAAGGCTGTGATATGAAAAGATTAATTTTGCTGGAAAGCATGAAATGAGGTTAGATGGTCTGAATTGTAGGAGTTCCTATTTTTCTACATGGGTCATAAAGTGAGCAGGAGGCCAACTCTACTGCAGTTAGGTCACATGCAGCTGTCTGATTCTGGGGCTACTGACATGGTTCCTGGGACAGTAAAATTTACAACTTCAAAGGTTCTGAAGTTTCTATTAAACTATAAGAAGCTCACAGTTGCTTCAAAGATGATAAAGTTGGCTTAGAAGCAATAAGATTTTGAAAATGAAGGATTTGCCTTGCTCTGAAAATGTGTTAGAGATATAATTAAAATAAACAGCAATTGATTTCATTACCTATTTCCAAGAACTGTGGCTCTGAGTCTTTTCAAATACTCTGAGTCATGATTATGCCCTGAGAGACAGTTATAGTTTTCTGGACTTGCTTAAACCCATCTGAAGTAACAGACCTGCAAAAAGTGTCAGAAAGAACTGAATCTGGACATCATGAGCTTGCATATAATGATGAGTATTTGGCTTTCTTTGCTGACGGTGATGAGGCAAAGAGGGAATGTATCCAGCTGTGAGTTTGCAGAGCTGCCAGGAGTGGAAAAATATGTGTAAACATAAAACATCTGCTATAAAATGAAGGGAAAGACTAGGAACATGGAGTCCCAGGAGAGGTGACATGACAGTGGCCATTTGGAGGAGAGGTAGGTTTTGCATTAGCAGGTCTTCCCTTTATGCATGTCAGTTTGCTTCGCTGGGCAAAATGGGTGAAGATTGATCTGCAGCATCCAGATACTGTTGCTCAGATGTGAAAATGTATCTCCACACTTTTTAAAACTTCCAGTCATGCCTTTAAAAAACACACCAGTGTGTACAGCTGAGTCATCTCCTGCTGTGCTGCCCAGGAGCATCAGATTGTTTCCTTCCATCTACACTCCAGTCAGTTCTTGTTCTGTTTCTGTTATACATACTTGGGGGGATGGGAGGAAGCTTTTTTTGGTAATGTGTTTGCAGAGTGACCAAGGGATCACTGCAACAGTACTATTCTGTTTTAACTTAGGACAACCTGTCATGTTTCCTGGTACAACCAGATGAGTTTGGAGAAGATGTAGAAATCATTCTGTAGGAAAATTTTACAGTTCTAGCATCCTGAGACCCTCATCACATTTCTATGTCACTGGGAATTTTTTTATGCTGAAGCCGTGCCTAAACCACTAAAATAAAATTGTTTGGGGACATCCCTGGTACTACAACCAGCCACCTGCTCCTTGAGCATTCCAGCCTTGCTTGGGCACTACCCAGGACAGTACAAGCTGGCACAGAGTGAAAGTTTGAGGAGGGCCATCTTGCTGTATTATTTTGTCTCAGTTAAAAGGGTCCTACCTGAGTTTGAAAGGCACAGGGACCTTCTTGCAAACATTTTTGTGCTCTTATCAATAGAAAGTTTGTCTATGTTGAGTACATTAGTCTTTCTGAGTGGTGATGAATGTTTAAATCTCTCAGTGAAGTCAATTGCTTCCAGGTATCTCATTGTCAGAATATGGGAGCCAGAATTGGCTGCTCATAATCAATATTTCCTGTAAAACTTTACATCATTTTCAACCATTGGATTCATTGTTTTTCCAGTGTATGACCTTCCAAATAATGGCAGTAAGAATAGTCTGATATGAACCAGTTTACAAGTTACTGCTTGACGTGATCAGTGCTTTATGTGTTAAAATTGTCTGACTTCATAGACTATTCCATTTGTGTTTGCCTGTTTTGACTAGTGACAGTTTTTGCACAACTTCTAGAAATGTAAGGAAAATTACAGTTAGAGAAGACTAGAGAGATGTTTTTATAAATATTCATTCATATAAAAAAGATTGTAGAAGTTTCCTTTTTAAAACAAAATGTAATCTTAAAAGCCAATAATTCAGAAGTCAGCTCAGTTTCTGGAGAATCGTTGTCTTTGGGTATATCTCGAATTCTGTTCCCTGAATAATTGTGGTTATGCATGAACTCTTTTCAGTGCTGAAATAATCCAAAGTACATGAGGAAAGTATAACACTTGGGTGTGATTATTGTATTATGTCCACAGAGAGTTTTGTGTGCCAACTGTCTTTACTTGTTAACAAAAGCAAGAAGAGAGTATTTACCAGTTTCCATCCACCAGGAAGAATTTTGGTGGAAGATAATGATTCAGGTCACTGATGGCATATAAGAAAGGATTTGGGACAAGCTGATATCCTGAAGTGAACTCTCTGATGAGTAATCCTACAGATCCCTTTTCTGTTCATTCTGGGCAGCTTTCAGTGATTGATAACCATCTGTTTGGAAGTTCTCTGAAAAAAAGGTAATTGTTAGACATAATGTGCAAGAGAACATCATCACAGCTGACACCGGCTGGGGTCTCATGATAGGACAGGAATCAAAACACCATTGTATGTGCTACAAGATACTCATGGTCTAATTCATGTGAGAAATCCATTTATTAGGCACTGTCATGAGTAGCTGTCCAGGCTCACATGTCTGATTTCTTACCTGAAGGAATAAGAAAGGCATTTTGAAAGACATTAGTTCCAGAAGACGTTTAACTTGGAGAAAACTCTGTGTCTGTGCCTTTTGGATTATGTTCTGCTTGATGCTTTCTCTGAAGATGCACTAAAACTTCAGAAGTGTCACTGGTTAAGAGCTAAATAGAAACAGTTTTTCACTAGCAGCAAACTTTGCTTTCTCATCAAGGAACTGGAATGTATTTTTCATTTGATTTATTTCTTGTTTTTTAACTTGAAAATGTAGGTCTGAATCAAGCAGAATGATTTATATCTTACCTATTGGCAGGAGAAAAAAAGAAACAAAACAAAAAGAAATCCCAAGTTTTTGAATCTACCTGACAAAAATTTCCACCCAGGTTCTTTAATTTGGTGAACAAACTTGAACCACCACATAATTAATGCCTTTCTGCTGAAAGCTACACTAAGATGACTTCAACCTGTGTCCTATCTTGCTATGTTGGTGAAATGCTGTGCTCCAAATTCCATATTTTCTTGCGTGCTTCCCTGCATTCTCTTTCATTCCAGAATGTACCTGTCATTGGCCTCATGACTTAGTTGAGAAAATAAATATTTCTCAAAAATCTGTCAGCGCTGCTAAAAGAGCAGCTTGTCACAGCAGCACAGTATTGAGCTGCCAAGCTGAAACTGTCCTTTGGAAAAATTAGTTTCCCATGGAAAATAAGCATCAGCTTCCCACAAAATATACAGATCTGGGACAAAACCCTTCTTGGTTCAGACTTGTTTAGCCTGAAGTTATGGCAGCATGTAAGTTTTACAGAGAAACATACAGTGATTGGTTTTTGTTATGTATATTGAGGTTGGTTTTAATTTTATTGTTTATTTATTTATAGGATAGGCAGACACTGGCATTTTGCTTATGTAGCTAAGGTTGCTGTTATTAAAAAAAAAAAAAAAATCCCTTAAAGATCCTCAGCTGAGACTCAGGAACCCTTTTCTGTGCAATATTCATCGGCATCAAGCAAAACCAGGTGCTTCTCACAACTCAGTCAGCCTCCATTGGGTTTCATAAGGAAGGCTCTTGACCTTCTCTTGCTTTAATACGATGCTATGGGCGACGTTCCTGGGCACCCACCCCACAGGTCATGGTTTCCCTGGAGCTTTCTCTGCCTCCTAATTACAAAGAACTATGGCAGCTGACGCATCCCATCGGCAGGGCTTTCGAGAAACACAAAAAGTAATATCAACAGCAATGACAAAAAAGCAAAAAGAACAGATGCCACACTGGAGACAGCACAAAATGCTGCCTCAGCTTTCATTTATCATGGCCCTAATATAGCCCTGGTGATGAGCTATCCTCTGTGTAAATGCTGGGCATGGCTTGCGGGTCAGAAACATGCTTCAAGCACTTCAGAAGCCAAGGAAAGATGAGTACTCAGGCACATACTGGAGTTGGTCCAAATCAAAGCCTTCAGAAACACACAGAGATGTGTGCATCAAGTCCTTAGCACTGTCTAGTCACTCTACCAGTCCACTCCTTGTTGTGACAAGGCACTTGCTAGAGCAAGCAGTCTTAAAAGACATGTTCTCCAGTTGTAGCAATTATCACAGTGATGCCATCATTTTGATCAAATGGCCAATGTGCCTAAAAGATCGGGAGATTGAAAATGCTTTGTCTTTTTGTTTGTTTTTTACTGTCCTCTGGTTGTAGTACTTAAAAAAGCCAAAAAGCTGGTTTCTCTGAAACTCCACTCTTTTTTTAAAGGTGGAAGAAAACATAACAAATGAGAATCTAGCCACAATATGCCACATCTTGAAAAAGTATTGTTTAAATAAAACTATGGGCAGACAGAAAATGAAATATTCAAGTCCTGAGTGTTGACGATAACAATTTACTTACATTTAAGGTTTTTAATAGTGCTTGCTGAATAGCTTCATATCTCTTTCTGTAAGAAAACACCAGATTGCTGAAGCTTCTTGTAGAAATATACAAATTCTTACAAAGATAGAATTTGGGATCAGATGGAAAAGGGTTGAATTTTTGCCTAGAATAGCTTTATTTCCGTGATTTGGAAGCAGATTGTCTCTTGACTACTACACATTTGGTAACTTATATCACAAGCAGAATAGTTAATGCATTGTATTCTCCCAATAATCTAGTAGTTAAGGAGAAGACAGAAAACACATGGGATTAGTTTATACACCTTTTATCGAATCAGGCAGAGTTTGTGTGTTGAGCTCCTGCATCTCAAGATAGTACCGTGATGCCAGGCTACAGCTTGTTCTGTAGACAAAGTTCTGCTTTTCACTGCTCTGAATAATCTCTTGTTCATCATGTTGTGAAGCAGGAACTTCTTCTAAATGGCAAAATCATAGAAGGTTTTAAAAGTCTCCCATGGTCAGTTCTTCTCCTCAATTCTGATTTCAGTAATTTAACGTACACAGAAAACCATCTTCAAATATTGCATTACTCTTGGCATCATGCTGGCAAAGAAAGTATAGATTACAAATGCTGTATTTACATATGATTTAGGGCATTCTCTACTGAATTCACCAAGCAGAATCCACATGGTATGAGCCTCACTTCATTAACTGGGTCCCGGCCTCATGCTCACGCACCATGTGAAAGCACAGAACAGAGTGCACATCAAGACATTTTTCCAAGAGCCCTAAGGAGCCTGCTATAAAGCATAACGGAGGTGGTTATAGGCAAATGACAAAACATGTTAGAATAAAGAACAGGCTGAGATTTTAACATTTAAACAAATGTATGCTAAGCCAAAGCAAATGTTACTCGATGACTAATTCCTCCTGGTAGCTATCTGGCACTCTATGACTGTGCCTGATGGAGGAAATGCCTGGCAGCTGGAAATAAGAAGAGCAGCTTGCTTTACACCACTACAAGGTGTTGTTCAAATTATTATATTGCATGTTCAAACACGCAGAAATGGGAGACGGGGAAGTGGCCTCAGTCAGAGAAGGTAAAATTGTCTGGAGAACAACCCAAGGGGCCAAGCTCATCTGCTGAGAGAAATGCTGTCTCAGCTGAGAGTTTGAGAATACCTGGGCTAGTTCTTGCAGAAAAGTTAGGCTCCCTCTTGCTCAAGTCTCTGGATGGCCACACCAACAAATACTGGGATGGTAAGAAGATCTTCCAGGTGCTGTAGGCTAACGATAGGTGTCAAGACATGAAGAGAGGTGACAGAGTTAAGTCCTCTTTCTGAAGCACAAGAAACCAGTTCTTTAATTTCCTTCCAGCCTTCCTGGTGCAACAAGAGAATGAGTGAGAAGCATTACTGTACTGAGACTAGCTGGAAGCCCCAACAGGAGACTGCACAGATTGACATTTATGATGGTTCCAGGTAGAAAACTTTAATAAATAAAGAAATAAAAACTTTAACAAGCTGAAGTCAGCATTTCCCAGTGAGATCTAAAGGCTTCCTCCCAAGTTCTGGGAAAGTTCAGCCTGAGATCCAAGCATGGTGATTCAGATTCACCTTTAGCAGCAAGATGAACTGTACTGCAATATTCTTCAACATGTATTCTCAACACTACTGCACAAATAAATCATCTTGATCCACTTATAATTGAATGTATATTTTTCACGTTTTTGAAATGGTTCTAGTCTCATTCCATACATTTCTGACTTTATGAACTCGGGCCAGTTGTATATATTAAACTTTATACTGAAAATAATGCGTTGAACCTCTCTTTGGGTGTATAAAGTAAACCACAGCATCACGACTGGGGGAAAAAAGATTTCTTACCTACTCAGGAAGGTTCCATGTTGCCATGAGGGGAAGGAAAGAGAAAACTGCATACAAGTGACCAAGAGTTATTGCAGAATTGGCACCCTTCTCTGCAAGTTTGTGGATATTGTGAAACAAAGAAAGGAAGAAGGCCAAACGTTAAGGAGTTGAATGAGCCCTGAGAAAGTGTAGAAACTAGCAATTCTTTATCAACCTTTTCTAGTAGGACAAATCATCAGTCTTCCATGATTCTAATGCTCTTATTGATAAGCAAAGACAGTGATTATGAGATCTGTGAAGTGGTATGAGGTACCCATATAGGAGGTAGCTGAAAAATGCCATTCCTGTTGCTCTCATGTCAAAGACAGCATGTATTCATGGTGGTGCCGGCATTATTTTTTTTTACCTGGAGGAGGCAACTCATACACAATAGTGCAGTTTTACATCAAAATAGTAATGGATCTTTCTCTTTGTGACAGCTCAAAGTGCTACAGAGATGATAAGGGAGAAATCCAATGTCCTGTGAAGTGTATAGCAGTTTGACAGTCATTTCATTTCAAAACCAATGAAGAAAGTTTTTAAAATTTGTTCTATTTCATAAAACTAGCCTGAGATATTTGAAACAGGCAACCGTGCTGAAATTAGAGGCTCTACTGAAAGAGTTCCTATGGCCCAAATCCTAATCTAATGTGTATGTGTATGTTGTGGTACAGTACAACTGATAATATGAATAACCATAATACAACACGATATTAATTCTCATTAGCTCTTGCAAATACCATTCCTCCTGCCCATGTGAAAACATACAATCTGACAGCCCTTTACCACACAATACCCCTGCATGAGGGAAAGAACTAAAACCTCAGGAAAATAGAATAAAACAGATAAAATAAAATAAGAATAAAAATAAAATAAGCAGACATGCAGGCAGTTTAACTGTGAAGTTTTATCTATTAGAGTCCTTTTGAGGTACCTCACTATTATTAAGTTCTTTTTATTGTTTGTTTCTTTGAATTGATTATTTTGAGCAGTGACAGAGATAATATTGAAATTTTGATGTATTTGGGCCTGCAGACTCAGAGAGAGGAAGAAAGCTGTGTCAAACTTACAGAAAATTGCTCCAAAACTACCCATTGTTTGCAAGAGATGACTCAGCCACCACTTACCCCACCACACACACCCACTGAGCTCAGAGCTTCTTTCTCCTCAAGGGCATACATGTTCACAATATTTTGTTGTTATCTTTTCTGAAGTTTACATTCATGCAAATGGACTTTGATAAGTTTCTTTGAAGTGCTTTAGCACTGTCACAAACATTCTAGGACAACTCCACGAGATAGCAAGCATTAACTGTGCAGAGAAAAAAGCATGGAGAGGGACTGCAGGAAATGTGAGGATCTTATAGGACAGGGAGAAATGGTTTGAAACTAACAGAGGGGAAAAATTGATTGGATATAAAGAAGTTTTTTACAATAAAGGTGGTAAGGCAATGGAACAAAGAGGTGGTGGATGCTTGGTCCCTGAAGACATCCAGTGTGAGGCTGAACAGAATTCTGAGCACCCTGATCTAACAGTAGGGGTCCCTGTCCATTGCAGGGGAGTTGGACTAGATGACCTTTAACGGTCCTTTCCAACTCAAACAATTCTATGGTCCTTAAAAATACACAACCTTACCTCCACTCCAGAGTCAAAGAAACTGAAGAGGAGTTTGTCTAAACTGGGGATTTAGAAACTTTATATTCTCACTGGACTTAACATTATGCATACATTACGTCCACGTGTCATGCATCCCAAGCACTGAAATGCCAGGTGGGATTCACCAGACTGATGGAGTGGGATTTAGAACACCAGTAAGAACACAAAAATTAAATGTCAAAGCATAGACAGGAAGCACAATTCTCAACTGCATGTTGCCTCAGTAGATCGTGCTGTCCCACATGGCTGATGGTCTCTTTGTCCCCTTGGAATATGCATCTCGATGGCCTGTGCCAACCCTGGACAGATGTCTGATGCTCCACAGCAGAAAACTTCTATGATTTTGCAGCTAAATCATGCTGTAGATTTTAACTGTTGCTGTGGGAGATTAGAAAGCTCCATGTTAGAAACTCAGTATGTGAGTACCTAATTCTTTTCTTGATCTTCAAGTTGTGTCCTATTCCTGATAGAAGAGATCCAACTTAGTGAAAAAGTGAATTTTCTTCTATCAAGAAGGAAGGTGGATAAGGGAAATCTGCAGTAAAGTTGGTTCTCATGCCCTGTCCAGGAGAAATTCCGCAGGTGTTAAACTGCTCAGGGAGGGTAGAAGGGTTACTTAAACTACAGATCTATACCTTCCAGTTGCCTACCTTGAACTGAGAAACTGGCAGCATTCTGATGTCTTTGGTTACTTTTATCCTTGGTGATTGATGTGTTTGGGAGCTTTTCCAGGCCCTACCACCAGCTGGCTTTGCCCATATTTGCCTCTCCTGGCCTCCAGGACAGGAAAGCCACCTGCAAGATGCAACTGGGGCTGGCAAGCTTGGGTTCTCTGGTGGGGATACATCTGCTGTGCCCTGCAGGAGAAAGCCTGGGCCTGCTGTTTCAAGCCTGCCTTACCTCTAATGAATTTAACCTTCATTAGTGAGGGAATCACCACTCTGGAAGTCTTTCATTTTGAGTCATATCAGTGAAGCTGTGCTCTGAGGACAAAAGGTTCAGTGGGAGCATGTCATTTTCTATTTGGCAGGAGTAACAAGGAACAAGACACTTTACTAAGTGAGCTAAATATTTTCATACAGCATTCTGCTGGAAGACAAGGGGCTCTTAGCTTGCCAAAACACCACATAAATCCTTGAATCCTTTCCTGAAATCTTCAACTGTAATGGCCAGATCTCAGCTGTTCAGCTTCGGTGAGAAATATGATCCAAAATTTTTGTGAACTTGCCCACCTTTCATCTCTTGGCTTTGGAAATATTTCACAATATCTCATCTAGTCTGCTGACACCTAGGGAGCAAAGGGGACAGGGTGATTCAGAAAGGTAAACATGAATTAGACCTTTTCCTCCAAAAAATCACATCATGTATTAGGTAGGGGTATACGATCAGATCTTGATTCTCTTGGACTTTTACTGACCCAGTTTAAACCTGGGATAATAATCAGGTGGACATGAAAGAGGGGATGATAGCTTGCAGAAAGAAGAAAATCCTCCAGTCACAGTAGCTTTACCTACACTGATTTTAGCACTGACCCTGTTTTTCTTTCAGAGTTGGATTCAAGTGCAACACAGTGCAAGGACTGTTCAGCCATCTCTGTACTTTGCTCCATGTACAAGACTCCTAGCAGAAACGGTGACCTCTGATATCCCATTCTTTGCAATTGAGAAATTTTTAGTGTATTATTATTTGCTTCCAAGGACCTTTCTTATTCTTTTTTTCCTTTTCATTCCAGCCTCTAAGTGGCTTCCTCAACCACTACATTTGCTTTGCCTGACATATTGCTAATCTTTTTTCCGAGCAGTGGAACTTCATGGCTTGCTTTGAAAACTAGATATGTGTGTATATGCATAGGCCTGAGTATTTTGACTGCTTGGTTATATCTAGGATTGCCATTTTCATTTTGCTTGGCACAAGAAAATCAGAACACTGTTATTAAAGTAAAGCTTTAATCCTCAGATAATTTGAGGACTTGCAATAGCTTTTAGATTTTGATAAACTGAAGAAAAAAGTGGAAATCTTGTACCCTATCCTGTTATCCAACACGTGTTTCTGGCCCCAGCTGTGTCTCTGGAAGAAATTCCTATTCCTGACTGATGTCTGTGTCTCTGCACTAGTGCTATGCCCTGGCTTCTACTGGCAAACTAAAGCATGTAAATATCACCAGTCTTCAGCAAGACAAGCTATATTAGCAGAGCCAAATTCAAAGGGCTGGATCATCTACCTTGGCTAATTTACCTAGAAGTGGCCAAATGGCTTTCACATGAGCTGCCTTGCAGATGGGGCTGAGAGGTTGCCCTTGGCAGTGGGCTGGTAGAAGCAGCTATGAGAGAAGGCATTCTCTAGCAGTGTAGCTAACCTTGGTGAGTTTATCCTCCCAAAATACGACCATGATAAAAAAATCTGCTCTTGGAAGAGATTTTATCTCTGGCATGTTTTATTTATTAGAAAGATTGGCATCTTCATCCCACTCTGAGGGAATTGGAAGCCACTGTTTATTGGAAATTGTCTTTCCATTGATCATAGGCACTCTTTTAGACCAAATGTCAAGACTTTTGGTTGCTCAAGTTAGGTGAGATGTTTTCCACTCACTCTGTCAGTGTTAGCACAAGCTTTATAAAACCTCAGAAATATAAGGTGACAGAAGTATGAGTAACATGAAAGTTGATTGATATACACCCAGGCAGAGATCCTGTGTAACTGCTATAAAACATGGAAGAAAAGGCAAGTGTGGTAACCTTTTCTTATGTGATTACACTTACTATCAATTATAGAAGGTGCAATTTCTTCCCTCTCCTTAACAGCATACTGGGAGGCCAGCAGATGACCTGAAGAGAGGTAGAGGACAAGGTGTGGAATGGGCTGTTGCTATTTTCCATATGGATGCAAAAGTGCGAGCTTATGGCCCTGCACACAATGGCCAGTATATCTGAGCCAGTACAGCTGGAGTATTCAACCACGTTACTCTTTCCTGGATCAAGAATCAGACAAAAAATAGGAAAGAAAGAAAGACTGAGAATTCTGCCTCCTCACATCCCAGTTCTTCCCTAGGTGGTTCAGCTTACATTGCCTCTCCCTCCTGGCCCACAAAACTCCTTGGGCTGTGCTGTACTTGGGCACAAAGTAGCATGTTATTCAAACAAATGTCCAATTTGAGATGCCTGTGGCCTTGCTATGTCCCAGCTAGATATATTAATAGGTCACAAGTTAAACCTGGGTGTCTGCTTGCTAACATTTTGAAAATAAAAGCCTGTGTTCTGAGTGTTGTCAATAAGGTCACTAGCACAAGGGGTCTATTTAGTCTCAAAGACAGCAAAGCCAGATCAGTGGTTTGGGGAGAAGAAACAGCTACTTGAACTTTATAGGTTAAGAAAATCCCCAGCTAAAGTGGATCATCATTAATAAGTTTCCAGTTACATCCAAAGAACAGTCAACACCAATGTTGTGTGATCAGGATGGTGAGTAATATTAACTACTTACGTTTTTCTAGGCTTTGGTTTTACAAGGTGTTCCTGGATTGAAGCTGTATTGTTCCTTCTTGGGTCCAGTTTTCAGATTTCAAGAGCAAAGCAGAATTTCTCTTTTACTCATTCCTATTTATATCTAATCTGCACTTAAAGAGGAGTCTCAAAGTCTCCCTTGTTTTTCCAGCAGCAAGTTATTGCTGATAACTGTGAACTTTGAGCACGATCTTTAGGGCTCAGCAGACCCTCAGTTTTAAGGAACTGAGCTGAGACTTCATATTGAAAGTCTGCAAAAATCAAGCAGTGATTGAGTCATCTTCTGATCTCTAGCTTTCATGTCTACTGCTATGCTAAAAGACCATTTGAAGGACAGCTATAGCAATGCTTGTACTTCTCTGTCATATTTCATCTTTTAAAAAATTAATTAATTGCAGATTCCAGAGATGCAGACAACTGATATCATTACAGACATAATCAAAAACCTCACTGAGGACTGGCTAGAAGAAGCACATAAAGAAAGGTAGGAAACAACAACATGAACCAGTGAGAGCCCAGACCTGGGTGGATTTATCTGGGATATTAACCGCATGAGTTGGCTGTTGTTCTTATTCTTTCCTTAACTTCTCCATATATACCTGTGATACTTCACAAAACAAATCAGCAGTGCACATAGGAGAATGTAGACACTAGGCACATTAAGTTAGTGACTTCTTTTTGTTAGATTTACACAGACAATTAGGTCAAAGATGAAAATATTTATTCACGCCAATGAACCAGTCTCAGCTTCCTGATGGACTCATCAAAGGGGGCATAATTACTTTCCCTGAGACCTTTCAATCTCCTCCATTCTTACAGCTGGAGGAGGAAATTGCTTTTCCATCCTGGGAAAATTTAGAAGATTTTGATTGCTTCCTCCTATTTAGTAGGATCTTGGGGATGTATCATGTTACCAGCTTCCAGCGCCTACCATAAGGACTCGTGTTAAGAGCACAGAATGCCTGGCAGGTATGTACTCCATCCTTCCGCTGGGATCTGTCACAACAGGGCTGGACTGAATGCAGATGCTGCCATCTCCAAAACAGCGAAGAAAAAGTTATTTAAGTATTGTGGACCACTTTTTATTATTATTTTACCCTATCTCTGAGATTTAAGAAAAGACTTTCATCTTATCCAAGACAGAGAGTAACAATAAAGCAGCAGTTTCCCATGCAACCCCTGACTTGGGAAAGCAGGTGGAGTGGAGAGAAGCCACCTTTCAATTGTGTTTTAATGAAGAAGTTGTTTGTTCTTCCACGTCCTTTGATGAATGGGTGTTTTCCTTAAAGCTGACGTTTGTCTTTCATTATGTCCAGCATATGCTCTACTAGGCAGGACCGTTTTTTCTACTCTAAATAAATAAACACGAAAATAAATTTATCTCGTAGAAGCATGTTCTCTTTTAAGTCTGGCACAAACCTGCCCTCTCCCCCAATAAATCTCTGGTTAAGCCCTCCCCCTTACATCAAGTAGAGATATTCTGTAAGCTTCCATCTCTGCATGACTCAGGAGAGCTGTCATTGACCTCAGAGTCACTTAGCGGTAGTGATTTAACTACAAGTCACTGCTGAATTTGAGAGCTCTTTATCATAAAAAAAAGAAGCCTTCCCCCCTAAAAAAAACATCAAACCTCTTTCCTCAGCGAGTGGCAGATAACATGTTGGCCTTCAAATAGTGAGGGTGATTTGGAGCACCACTCCCTTCAAGCTCTTGCTTGGAATCTGCTGTTGTCTGGAGATTGTGTGGTATAGTGATGTCTTCATACTTTGCTAAAACTCCCAGTGTTGTCTTTTACAGTTGTTCTCACTTCCACTTAGTGTATCTCTACATAAAGTTATGCATGTAAGTTACGTGTTTCTGATGTCCCACTGTGTGTTCTCTCCTTGGAGGTAGGAACTACAACTCCTCAGCAGCCAGTTAAAGTCTCTTTTTTAAAAAGCTGCCTGTTCATTTGCTTCAGAGCCCTCACTTTCCTCCCAAACTTAGCCCTATTTATTGTTTTGTACATTATTGGTTCACAACCTGATCCTGGACATAATTTAATTGTTTCTAGGTGTGATAAAGCATGTTCAGAAATTACAATCCCTGAACCTGAAAGCCTTTGTTTGCCTTAAAGTCACTTCAGTGTATACTGAAGCTGAAGGATATTGAAGCTCTTGGTACACACTCACCTTCTTTACAGAAGAGATGTGTCTTTTGAACCGGCGGATGATAGCCATTCACATCTGTGGACAAATAATCACACAAACTTATGCCAATGAAACTTCTGCAGTTTGTCACTATTTTCACAAATATCACAAGCAGTTTAATCAAATGATGGCCTTGCTTCATGAAAGCAGTTAAGCATGTGTTTTACCCTAGCTTCATATTGAAGTCAATGATACTGACATGTATCAGTAATTACGTGCATGCTCAAGTGCCTTTGAGTGCTTAACTACCTTGAATATTACCAGTATTAGTCATTCAGTAACACCTATTACAGGAGAGTATTAACAAATCATCCAGGTCAAGCTGCCTCTTAGCTCATCTCTGAAACATGTTGTGATGGCAACCACCGAGCAGTGCAGCTCTTCAAGCAGGCAGTGACTATTATAGTCACATCTCTGATGTGCAGGAGGTGGAGGGTGGTTCAGGTCTCTTTGAGAGGCCTGATTTTGCAAGAGGATGTCCAGGCTGAGTTCTGCTTCCCTCACTCAGGATTTTGGATCCTGAATCCCATAAGAAAAATTAGTAAGCTTAATCAGGGTTTGTGCTCTTTGAAGCTTTCAAGCTGAATAGCAGTCAAGCCTCCTTTGCAAGCCCGTGTTAAGTTTCATCCCCCTTGATTAAAACACTGAAAACAATTCTGTGTTGCTTAATGCTATCTTGGCCTGGACCATTCCTCAATCCTATGGTCCCCCCAAAATTTGCTCCACCCACTCAATACTACAGTGGCATCATTGCTAAGTTTGTTTGTACAACAAGGGAGAGAGAAAATCATTTGTCGAAGACAAAGTTTGACTGCATTTTTTCCCATTAGAGAAGAATTAATTTGGCTGTCTTGATGATGATTTCTTTCACAGTAACAGTTTTATTGAGAATATGAATGTGTTAAGCTGTGTCTCACTCAGCTTGTGTCTTGCTCTTAACTGGATTACCATACAAAGAATGCTACAATGAGGCTCAGAGGTCTGCCGGGTCAGCTTGGTAAATGATAGCACCTCTTGAAGCTAAAATGGATGAGAGAATCCTTGATAAGGTTTGACACTTGTACTATATGAGCTGTCACAGCAGACATTTTCCTTTTTTCTTGATG
Source organism: Callipepla californica brunnescens (assembly GCA_023055505.1). NCBI lineage: Eukaryota > Metazoa > Chordata > Aves > Galliformes > Odontophoridae > Callipepla > Callipepla californica. Next base: position 36,627,202 of record JALIRH010000005.1, on the reverse strand, counting down.
TTTTTAAGACCATAAATACTGGTCTCTAATGTTAAGTATGCAAACCTCACATTAATCACACTGCCAGAGAGAGCAAAGAGCTTTGCTCATAAACTGAAATGGAGCACGGTTAATCTATCAATGTTCTGTAATGAGGATCATTATAACAAAGTATTTAGGTTGATTTACTGATGGCCTGCACATCTCTGCTAATGATCATACATCAGTAAGAGAGCACAGGGACCATCTGGATCACAAGAGTTTGAAATTTATTCAGTACTGTGCAGATCCTTTCTTATCTCTACTGTGCAGTTCTTAAATTCTGCATCGGTCTACTTTCTCAATATCAGTCTGTTTGCTGGAGCATCATCTATCAGAGTGCCATGCCCAGTTTATATGTCTGGGTAGCCTGGCCTCTCAATTTCAAGTTTTGCAAATATTGCCTTCATTTCAGACAATAATAAGCAAAACTGCTTTTCTTGTCTGAGCGCTATCTCAAAATATAGCAGGCAATTAAAAATTAAGCCAGACTCAACAGTGCTTTTATTTATTCTGTAATAAATCTGTGTAATCTGTGCCTAGCATTCTCCTATAGAAGTCTGATACCCATCAGGTACTCGTGCTAAGTAGAGATAGAATTTATCAGCAATCCCTATCTTGGGAACTCTGAATCTAAGCATAAGCAGATATCTCACTAGGGTAACAGTCACAGTGGAGGAAGTAGAAGCAGTCTCATATTTTTTTTAGATACTTGCAATAGAAATGCCTGTATATGATCTACTGCCTTGTGCTTACCAGTAGACAGCTCTGGAGCATTATAAAGCAGTGTCCACATGATAGTAAGTGAATCATACTCACTAAGGAATGCCACATCTTACAGTTTCTAATATCCAGCTTGAACCTCCCCTGGTGCAACTTGAGCCATTCTCTCTTACCCTATCAATTCTCTCCCAGTCGGGATTTGGGATAGCTGTCTTGGAGTAACAGTGTAAAGAGGGGCATTCACTTTCTCAAATGGAAATCATGGTTGCTGTAGGTGAATGCAGTCTTGATGGGGGATCATCTAATTTTCAGAAACCAGTTTATAAAACTCTAATTTCACTGAGAGCATCAAGTGGGATGAGCATTCATAAAAATTCCTTACTCTGGCTGCACAGTTGAATGAACGTGACCCCCTGGGAAAACATGGAAATTAGTTCTCTAAAAGCTGTACATGCAATGCAAGGCAGGCAGCCCAAGTTCAGATGGAGAAACAGGACAGAACAGTCATTACTTCTGAGAGATCATCAGTAATACAAAGAACTTATCAAAAGACTCATAATGACTTCTTAGCCCACATCTGTCACCAGGTCCACAGGAGGGATGGTCATGCACACTATCATCTGCTCTGTGCTTTGCACTGAACACTTGGCATCACTCACCTGTAATTAACATGTAAGAAAGCTGTATTTTTTCAGCAGATGGACAGCTTGCTCCAATGAAGGAACAATACTAGCTAAGGAGCTTGAAGAAATATTTGAAAGAAAATTCAGTCAAAAATTAACATACAGTTAACATTTAACAAAGTGCTTTCCTTTACCTTTCATTCTTCAGTATACTGTAAGACATATTTTCCTGCTTTTTCTCCTTCACTCTCCTTCTTTCATTTTCTATTTCCTTTTTATTCTTTTTTTTTCATTTTGAAAATAGCATAAACAACACAACTCCTTATCTGTACGTCTCAGATCTAAATACACTGAGATTTCTGAATCTAAATCCTAACTCATATCCTTGTTTCACAGCTTCCCTCTTTGTTTTTCTATCAAGTGACGCCAGGTGCAAACATTCTCAAACTGAGAGGGGAGAATAGACAAAAACTTGATCTGCAGCTGCATAGAGGGATTCAGTATTTGCTCTAGATCTTGTTTTTTCTTCTGAGCAGAGGAAAATAATACTGCTAATCACTTCATTTGAAGTTTTTGGACAGGGCAGATTGGTGTGGAAAAGCTAAAGCCTAAAGCAGTTCCACCTGAGCCCATTTAGATCATAGGTAGCTCAGCAGGTCAGTATGGTACCCTTACCCCATCCACTCTTGTAGATCCCCTGCAAGCCCTAAACATACTTTGTATCACAATTACTATCTGTATCAGAGTGACATCTAAGACATTTGGTTCCTGTGTCTACCTGGCAGGAGATAGAGATAGCTAACTAGACACCAGAGAGCAAAGTGGTATTAAGATAGCTGTGACTGATATGATAAGAAGTGGTCAACAACTCTCTGATATCTACATGGGTCATGACAAGGTCGAGGTAAGGGCAAAGCTTAGGGGAAGGATTTGAAGAAGACACCTGGAGTCTCTTCCAGGCGTGAACACAGAAAAAAAGTCAAAGCCAGTTAACAAGAATCTAAACTAACCAGTGAAAGACAGTTGGTAATTTGGAGTTGGTTTTACAGTCGGTAAGTTGAAGAATTTACATCCCATTGCTTGGGTAATCTGTGAAGGTGTAACTAAAATTGTGATAGTAGTGAAAACACCTGAACAATCCCAGGTGAAAACACTATAGTTGCCTCTGGGTTATTTGCAAGCTTCACCTAAGGAGCAACCATGGGAGCTCTGTGTTATTAAATACGCTGCTGTTTGTTGGCTGGTGATCCTGACAGAGGATTTTTGTAACCCATTTTGGACAGACAGACAAAAACATTTTGGTTGTCCCATCTTGAAGTCACCTTGGGTCCCCAGCAGACACTTGTAAAGCATACATTTATTTCTTGGTATAAAACACCCATGAAGCCTTTACTTATCTCAGAGGGGCTGAGAGTAAAAATGCCTTGGCCTGGTTTATCTGTTACATGTTTAGTTATTCAAACAAGGGAAGCTATCAATTAAGATCTCCTCCCTAGGCAGCAGCAGGAATGAGGAACCTCCAGAAGGTGCAAAGGAGACCACTAACTTTCTAAGCTATCTCTGCAATTATGTTAATTGATATGGTTTAGCTTGGGCATTTCAATGGAGTAGCTGATTTTAGAAGGAAATGAATCAAAGTGAAAATGTAGTATTTGCTCTTTAGTAGTGTCACAGCATCTGCAGGTACTTAAATATGCCATCAGCACCTTTCCTCTACACTGACCTAGACTAAAGAAGTCTGTGATGTGCTAATGATAATTCTGATTAATATTGTCAAATGCCTTACAGAATTGACTAATTTGCAGGTAGGGATTGCTGGTAATTAGGACAGTGCTGGGAATATTTTACCTCCTGCAGTCTTCAGTTGAAAAGCCTTGTAGGGAAGACAAGGCATGTTACATTTTTGGCAGACAAATCATCCTGGAAATGGACTCGATTGTTAAAATAGCCTTGCTTAGATTAGGTTTGTTCAACAAGCCTGGAGGGCTGGAAATAGCTCAGAGAATATATGGCTAAGTATGGGCTGCCATATATTCTATGCTTTAGAGACAGATTTCTCTTCAGGAGTCACAGCATGTGTGCTCTCCAAAAATCTAGCTATACCCTCAGCTGCTCTAAATCAGGCAACTGTCCTGGGGTGTAGTTAGACTGTATATTCAGGCAGTACAGAGGGAATGGGCAGATAGGAATGCTGGACCCTGTGTTTCATGTAAATCCTAACCGTGTTTTCCTGTGAGTTTCTTCAGGCTGCTCAGCACCCCTGTGTTGTATAAACAGGCTAGTGAAACCCCAAGGAGCAGAGAAATATATTCAGGGCCCAAATTTGGAGTTATATACAGCAGAGCTATCAGAAAGGGTGTAAATCTGAGATGGAATCCCCACTTAACCCTGACAAGGAGGTCTAATGAGCAAGTACCCAGCCCTGGCTTGCTTCCATGCAGTGCTCCCCGTGGAGCCCCGTGAGGCCCCCTGCACCCTGCTCTCTCCTCTGCACAGTGCCTTTGTATGGATGCAAACTGTGATTTCTCCACCTTAACAAACAACGTAAGGAGATGTGCAGCAAAAATATCTTGAGAAGAGTTGGGCTTCTCGAGATGGTGGGAGGCAATGGCCAAGCACCTCCGTTCTTCAACACCTCGTGAACGCGTCTCGCTGGTTTCCAGCCCTATGCAAGTTGTCAAATGTGAAGGTGTCAGAGAGGAGCAACACTTGTTATCAGCTGCAAGGGAAGAGAAAGGAGACATGGCAGCGCTGAGTGCCTTGATGAGCTGATGAGCAAACACGGGCAGCAACTGCTGTGTGTCAGCAAGCAGAAGGCCTTGTTTGTCCAGAGCCAGGGCAGGCGGGGATGGGAACTCTGGCTCTGTTGTTATTGTCATGTTGTAAGGAGTAAGCACACTGGATTCTACATGCCTGTGTATTTGATCAGGAGAGCACCACTGACAGAGGATAAATAAACAGAGATAAAAACAAGATTAAGCAGGTCCTTCTCCTTATCACTGCCTCTTTATCCCTATTGATCTCTGCCCAGTCCCTTTTCATCTAGCCTGGAATTCCTCAGATGCTTGAACCCTGAGCTGTCACATCTAATTAAAAATGTGGTATGAGGCTTTGCATACAGCAGTGGGTATTTTCCAGTGCTGGGCAGCTGTGTGTTCATTAGGGCCTTCCTTTGCTTTTCTCTATGGAAATTCATTTTGCCTATGTGAAACCCACCTTAACTGGTAGCCAAGGAATGGCAAAGGTGAGCAGAAGAAAAACAGCCCTCTTTTTGGTCCTCTCTTCCTCAGGACAGATCCAGAAGTGAAGAGCAAATGGTAGCCACCTAGAGTGAGCAATGTAGGACTTTTGCCTTGGAGACAGAAAGTGTGATTTTTACCTCTGCTTGTTAGGGTAAGGATGGTCCTGCCTGCTTGGGAATCTGTTGCAGATGGGCTAACATTGCACATAAATACATCCCCTTCCTGCTTGCAGGCTATCACTCTCCATCCTTTGGGATGTTTCCAAAGAAGGAGTGGTTAGCTGAACAAGAGGTAAAGGCCTCAAATTGCACCAGGGGAGGTTCAGCTTGGATATTATGAAAAACTTAACTGAAGGAGAGGTGAGACATTGGAACAGGCTGCCCCAGTAGGTGGTGGAGTCACTGTCCCTGAAGGTGTTCAAGAAACATGGAGATGTGGCAGTTAGGGACATGGTTAATGAGCTATATTGGTGGTAGGTGGATGATTGGACTGGATGATCTGAGAGGACTTTTCCAACCTTAATGATTCTACTAATCTGTGATTCAATATCTGTCTCATCTCTAGCCCAGCCCTGTTTCTGGGTGCAGCTGATTTTCCTCTGGGGCTCCTCAGTTCTCCAGGTTAGCTACTTTTTTTCACATCTGAATCACTCTGGACTCAATGACTGTGTATTTTGTGCTCAGAATAATTAGAAGATGACACAGGTCAGTATCATTGGGTTGCTGTGTCCTTCACAGAGATGTCTTTCAGGCACTGAGTAGGCCATTCAGAGGTGGGTCCCTAAATGCAAGCCTAAGGTTTGCCTGGATGTCTAACAACACTGAGGACACTGCTCCAGGTTGAAAATGAAGTCATGTGTGCACCTAGCATCGTCAAGACAAACAAGGCTAAAATAGAAGGTTACCAGGGTAAGGATAAACAAGACAAAAAGTGAAACACAAATAGCACTGTTTATTTTCTGCCTGACTTTTTAATCTCTGCATTCTGCCATACTCTATTTAAATTTATTTAAACATTCAATAAAAGATCGCTTGGATGTGGCTTTCCCTCATACTCTCATGTTCTCTGGAAACTATTAGAACTCTGGTTTTGGCTTCAATTTTCAAAATGGACTGGTGGCTTTAGGTGAGGCAAGATTTGTGGAGAGGGCAATGCTATGTGGCAGATTGGCCAAACTAGAGAATAAAACCAGGTGTAGTTATGAGGATGCAGCCCCACCATGTGCTACCGTAACTGTAGCAGAAGCCACCTTCATTTTCCAAGGCTAAAACATGCTAGTAATTTTGAAACTCTGCTGAACAGTTTTCCCTCCCTGAAATCCTGACCCTTGTCTGTGTTTTAGGCTGGGCATCCAAAATCACAGGCATTTTGGAAAAGGTAAATCGTATCCCTCCATTGCTTTTCAAATCTTTTTCCTGTCCCTATGGGCAAGACACTTCCCTGCAGATTTATTATGTGAGCCAACAGGCAATCTGTATGATCAGGGCCTTTATTTATTCTTTCCAATGCCATCATTCAAAACCCTACAGTATATTGCTCACTGTTAAAACAATATCATTAGACATGAAATACATGTTGCCAAGCTCTCCCCCCTCTCAGCTTACTGCCTCTCACTCCCTATCATTTTTTAATTTTTTTTTATTTTTTCTGAGGTGAAAGGAAAGAAAACGTCTTTTCAGGATACATTGTAGGGAGTGCTTATGAACCAGCAATTTATTTTCTCCTGAGTCTGACACTGCCAGGCCCTTAGAGCTTTTATTGACTCTGGCTAAACACAGTGACAACTATTTTTGTTGGTTTCAAATCACCTTCTCCAGCAGAGTGTGAAGTCAGCAGGTTTTTTTGCATGCTGAGCATACCCTCTCAGACACCCTAAGAGGAGAAGAGGGAAAGAGGATGGCTTTTCTGCATTTCTATCCAGCTGCACTTTGGCATCCCCTGAACAGACCTTTTGTTTTAAAGCAAGGGAAAATGAGGAAGAGGCTCATGGCTGAGGTGTGCATTGGTAGTCTGGGGGAAGCAGAGCCAGGACACCCTTATCTGGTAGATCCTGCTGCAGAAACCTGCTCTTCCTCATGTACCCAGTGGGAGCAATGCATCCTTTTGAGCATTGGGATGCTTGGAAAGGGTCTTGTAAGGGGGGTAAACCCTTCTCTCCTTGCTCACACTTGGCCACCCAAGGACCTATTTACATCTATTTCCAGTCCTTCATTTTCCTCCTCCCGGTGCAATCAGGAGCATGGTGTCTCCCAGACCTTCCTGACCCTTTGCTGTGTAGTAAGAGGCCACAGTGGTGAAGAGGTGCTGCTTCTCAGAAAATACATTTCAATGACCCTTGGCAGAGGTCCTCTGGAGCATTTGTGGCTTGTGGGATGTGTATTAACCAAAGCAGTTGTTAAAAGCATTTCATTTTCAGGAATTGGACTCTCTAATCCTTATGGGTTCCTTTGAACTTGGGATATTCCATGATTCTATGATTCTATGATTTTTTCCTTTCTGTGTCCACATTTTTGTTCCTGGCAAGGCTCAGGAAGAGACAAAACTCAGGGAGTGTCAGCACTGTACGTTGAGCCTGGGAAGTGCTCTATAGACTTACCCATGTACCAGTTACAGGCATTTTGAACGTCACAAACCAATAAACATGCTTGGAAGGAAAAACAAAGCCAATCTTTCAGTCTATCACCCGGATGAGCAGGACATGCCTCTTTATTGTTTCATGATGGAGAAATATGTATTTCAGGCACTATAGATCAGTTTTTCTCTGCCTACCCACTCTGTAAAGAGGCTTTGATCATTTTCTGTTTTTTTTTTCTAAGTGATACAAAAAGACAAATGCTTCATTCAGTTGCTGACTGGAAACACTGTAGATTAAGGTAGGTCTTCTCTGGGGAGCAGATGGGGAAAGGTCCAAAAATGATTTTGTTTATATTTCTTCCTCAAACATTTTTGCTGTTTTTAACCCCCCTCTTCTGAGAATTTACAACCGAAACATCCCAAATTTACTTGTAAAATAAACTGTCACAATGAATGCTGCTGCTTACTTGGAAAGAAAATCTTCCTGTCAGTCGAAAAAGCATTTGTTTATGATAATCACCTACATCTAAAGTTGTGATATTGAATGAAATCTGAAGTTTCCATTGCCATATGAGGATTCCTTCCCATTACCGTTGCCTATAAAATAGCTTTATAAAATGCATTGTCTGGAGGAGAGGTTGGGCTGAGGCATCCAGATTTCCTGGCAAACCCACTCATTCCTGCCCCTCTGCACCATTAGCTTGTGTGTCTGGACAGACAGTTGTAGGCAGATGCTGTAGATGCTGTAGACAGGATCCTTGCCTTACAGGAAAGTGATGTTGGGATGAAGGAGTTTTGAAAACAGGATGGATCCTGCCTTCAAGAGGATTGGTTATTTCAACGCTGGAATGGGGAATTTCTATTCACGTACATGAGCAAAGAAATAAACAAATTTTGCTGATTTTATAATCACTCTGCTTTTGCACAGAACCAAAGCACAGGCTGTGCAGAAGTCAGTCCACTCTGTATTCTTGCCTCCTGCTCCTAGTTGCCCCCAAGGAGCCTTCTCTTTGGTCTTGCCCAGCATTTGATGCAAAATAGATTGAGCCAGGGGCATTCATCGCCAGGGGACATTTCTGCTGTCTCTTCACACCCTTCTTTTTGGTAGACCATTCTTTTGGTCTGTCTGCCACCAAACACTATCTATCCCTAGCAGACAGGGATAGCCAGCTGGGCACCTCAGAGGTTTCCAGCACTTCTTGAACTGAGCATTGGGTCATTTTGACTGGACTTATTGTGCCAATTGCAGAAATTAATTAGAGAGACATGCTCCAGCACATGATGCTTCATTATCTAAAACACTTGACATGCCATTGCAGGGACTGTGCTAGGACTGTCAAAACCCACTAAGCTCCAGCGCTTCCTTCTGTGTGAGTTTTGCCAATTTGTGCACCACTTTTCCCTTTTCACTCTTCTCTCCTGCAATACTTATATTCATCATCCAAAACTCTACCATTCCTGAAGATACCAACATCATACCAATTGGCCACCCAGCAAAATTTTGGTTGTCCCATTTCTGGATATGTTCAAAGACAGTTTGAATGGGGCCATGGGCAACCTGACCTAGTGCCTGATTTAGTGGAAGGCAGCCTGTCTGTGGCAGCGGTTTGGAACTTGATGCTCCATGATGTTCCTTACAATCCAAGCCAATCCATGGTTCTACGATTCTATCATCATATCCTTCTGTCCTTCACCTCAATATGACTCTAAATTAGAAAGTGAAATTTCTTTTCCTCATCCTCTCCTTGGCCTTTGGAACCAAAGAGATGATTTTTGGCAGTGTGAGTATTCTGTGTGAACCGAGTGCTCACTACTCCATGAGGTGTTCCTGTAGCTCAGTGCTTTTCTGTCAGCAGTGCCTCTCCCTGGAGGTGGAACAGCATCTCACCTCGCCTGCCTGTTCTTAGAAAAATCCAAATTATATGGGAAACCACTTTTTTAATTTCTAGAATTCCTGAAATTCTACTGTTCAGATTGAAGCCATTCAGGAAGAGACAGAACATTCCCCAGACCAGCTAACCTTTTTTATTTCGGATATCAATAGAATTCTGGATACCTATTCATGAAGTTCGTCCCCTGCCATTTGTATTTGTAGATTTTAAAGATGAAAACTACTGATGGGTTCACTGTGGTTCTGTGCAAAAGCAGAGAGGTGATAAAGTCAGAAAGTTTTATACGTCTTCTTGATCTTTCAAGAACCAGAGCTGAAATAGAAAAGTGAGAAGATCTGACTCCTCTCTGAACCAAATCTACCCTGGCAATGGGAGAGGTAGGATTTTGATTCGAATAATGTTCTGAGGAAACTGGAGGCACCACAGTCCAGCAGAATAGCTCTGGCTGTGGAGGATGCATCTCCTATTTCTGTGTACTTTAGAAATGACAGTCTCAGATTTGGAGCATGGTCATGTGCCTGCATCCACTGAGGGACATGGATTAGAGGGCATGGTTGTGATGGGTTGATGGTTACACTAGATCTTAGTGGTCTTTTCCAACCTTAACAATTTTATGATTCTAAAATCTATACCCAGTCTGGAGTTTCTATGAATGGCAGGTCCTCCAGGTAGAAGAAGTGTGATCCAGATGAAGTGCAGTGTCCTTGCTGCATAAACATAAGACTTCCTGCCTGAAAGAGTGAGCAGACCTTTTTTTTAACATCAGAAATATTTCTGTCATGGTTTTATAGCTAGGGCACGATGCAAAAAGAAGAACTCTTATACCAAAATTCTGAAAGAAAATTGTCAGTAGGATTGCTAAGGGAATTTATTAATTCCATGTTACTGTGAACTGAGCCCTATTACTGCACCTGCTGGAACTATTTCTCCTTAATTTGAGGCAAGGAGAGGTGACAGTATTTGGAATGTAATGTTCTATAGATTAGCAGTGTATGACTTCTGCTGTTTTTGAAGAGCACATATAGATTGGCAAGGAACTGGATAAATACTTGAGATATTTATACTACCTCAGCTTCTAGATATTTTAGTATTAATGACTGGTATAAGCATTTCCAGCAACTGAGCTTTGGGAATTATGATTCTCAGAGAAATCCCATTCATTATCTCAGCCTAATTCACTTGAAATACTGATTTCCAAATGAAAATTCAGGGAGGACAAACACACATTAAAAGAAAAAATAAATAGAAGGATTCCAACAACTGATTTTCATTTGAACATCTTATACTGATTTTCCTCCTTTATAATTATGCAAAATAGAGTGCATCTTTTCTTAATTAAATGGATAATGACTAGTTTGGTAGCCAGCAGAGCAGTGCCTTCAGAGAAAAGATAGTATTTGAAAGGAGAGGTTACGCACAGAGCCCTCTCAAGCAGATCTTTGTGCCAGAGGCTTTGTTTTGATACTAGAAACATTTCCACTACAGCAGCCTCTGATGGCAGTCATGTGCAGGATTAGGAACTGACTCCATTCAAATAACAGACAGCTGTTTGGAGTGAAAACTCGTCTCTGTCAATTTGCACTCAAAGAAGGCAGAGGAAAAGGGAAAAAAAAGACCCTGGGCCTGGGAATCATTGTAGCTTAATCCCTCCTTTGGCAGGAGATGAAACTAGGGCTTTCCAATGCTCTATAATTTCTTGCATTGACCTGGAAAGAGATTTCTCTATTCACTGAGCTGTAAACCTCCTTTTTGATATTTACTACATGATGTTCAAGAACTGAATCTCCAGCAGAGAAAACATGCCATGTTGGGCTAGGAGCCTGGGAAGAAACTTAGTCTCAGTTCAAATAACTGAGTGCAGTGGGGACACACAGTAGCTGCTAAAACCACTTAGGGATTGTTCTTTTAACTTCCAGCTGAAGGTTTTCTCATTTTCTGCAGAAGTAGCTGAGATTTCCAGAAGTGGCTGATGATTTATAGCGGCCATCTCTACGGATACCAAATTTCAAACCCTAGAGGAGGGCTTGATTTTTGAGGTGGGGTACTCTTAAAAAATCCAAATACCTCAAGTCTCATGTCCCCAGCATTTATAGCCATTCATATGGAAAAAAAAGAAAAGAAAAAAAAAAAAGAAAACAAACAAACAAAAACAGGGTCAGTGGAAAAGAAGAACCACTGGAACTAAAAAGATTGGGAAATGCAACTGCAGCACAGCAAAGGGATGAGCTGTACTGTTGCCTTACAGCATGTGGGTATTTCTGATTATTTTTGTGCTTCCTACTGACAGCATGAACAGGATCCTGCAAAAGATATTTATTTTGTTTGCTGTACCAAGGGACATCCCTAAGCTTAATGAAATGAAGAGCAAAGCTGTGATCAGGATTCACATGTGTGTGTACCTATAGCCATTCCTTTTCACTTGTCACCCTTTGGATAACTGCATTCTAAAAATCAAGAGAATGACATTAAATCCATTAGAAATGAATTTCTTAGGAAATGAAACTCCTCTGAGGCTACTTGGGGAAGATTTGATGGAGGTCTTTCATAGTTATGAGTGTCATCTCAAAGGAAAAGTTTCACAAAATGGTTTGAAAAATAGAAGGAAAGCTCTGAGAGTGCTAGGATGTGGTATTTTGACACTTTGGAATTAAATTTGCCTTTACATTTCTTTTGGAAGTAACTTTGGATTTACAGTTTGTCTTTCTTTTGTCACAGGCTTTGTTACCAAAATGATCGTGGTCATCACAAAGCTGGTGGAGAAGAGTTAGGACAGGTGGACAGAGCTGGGTGTTGCACAGAGTTCTCCCATCACCTTACCCACAGCTGACTCCTGTGGCGACACTCAGTGTCTAAATTCTTTGAATTAAAATATTAGGAGCAGTCCAAGACAATTTACTTATGTATTTATCAATTTGTTAATAATCTATGACTTATTTGTTTGAATGAAGTGGGGATGATTTCTTTGGTAGAAAAGGCCAAACTTAATGCCCACGTGGAGCAAAGCCAGATAACAAAATATTGAAATTCTCTGTGAAACAACTTCTGCCCCTGGGGGCTGCAGAAGCCCACATAGAAGGTGTCTGAGCAGCTAGCTCACAGCCAGGAGAAACATCTCCTGTCAACATGACACAAGGAGAAAGAGTGTGAAGGAAGGGGATGGAGAAGTAATTCTGCAAAACATTTTCCCTGCTTTGTTTGGATTGGAAGCCTCTTTCACCATGGCCCAGCAGACAGCCCTCAGATTGCTTGGAAATTGTGCCCAGATCGTTCTTGCACAGAGGCAAAGCTGGGGATGTTTGCTATGGCCAGTGCCAGCGTTCTCAGCGACCTACAGGAAGGAAGGTCTTGCTCTTAAAAAAAAATATCTCCCCAAGCCCCTGTGATCTGAGAAGCAAGAAGACTGAATCTTATCCCAAGCCCAGTGCTCGTTCTGGGTGGCCTTGGACAAGTCACATTGCTGACTCTGTTCAACTATGCCTGAAAAAGAAGGATGAAGTGCAGCAGGGGGGTATCACTCTCTGATAGAAGGAATGCTGCACACCAGGAGCTGCTGGCAAAACCCCTGATGGATAAAATGGACTTTGTAGCTTTGTCTCATTACCCTGCTGTTGTGTCAAAGTCAGTGTATTTGGGATTTTCTGCATGGTTCTTTGAGAGACGTCCCAAGGAGATGGCATGAGATGCTGCCCCACAAACCAACTGTTGCCTTGGGGCAGGCTGGAGGCAGGGAGCTGATGTGTGCACCAAAGTCAGGAGGTCAGCGTGGACACCAAGTTCCAGGGCCATGTGGACAAAGCTGAGAATGTTCTGAGACTCTCAAAGTAAAGGGTGCTCTGATTTCTGCCCAGGCATGAGGACATGAAGTCTCCATTACCTCATCTGAATTTTCCAGTATTTGGTGCCACAGATTGCATCCTGTGTCATCTAGATTGCTCACACTGACAAATAAAATCACTGATCATCTGCCTGCAATTAAATCCTATGGCAGGAAATTCTAAATAGTATCCTTTGTATGGAAGCCGGTATTACAAAAATAGCATTTGGAAAATGTCCAGGCTCCATTAGGGAATCTGGACTCTTCTCATAATGCTTGTGTTTTCTCTGTTGTTTTTAGCTCTGTATACCTTGCTTGAACAAACTCTGTGACTTATCAGTACTAGGTAAAGGAACTTTTCTTTCACGAAGTTCATAATACAGTGATATGATGCAAGTGAGTCACTTCAGCATTAGATTGAAAATGAGACAATCTCAAATCCCACTTTCTTCTTAAAGTCTGAGGTTTTTAATACGGTCTTTACATCGGAAATGCACAGACAAAATTATTTATAACCTGTACTCTGTAAATTCTAACACACTGAGGAAGCTTTGAATATTGACAGTAACAGAGCTGATGTATACTTACTATTTTTTCTTTTTGTTATTTTACCAAGATAAAAGAATTTTTAAGAAAAGCACAGAAGGGAAAAGAAAAAGAAGAAAAAAACAAAAACCCCAGTCATGGATAATGAGTAATTATTGTTTTAACAAGGAAAGATGGGGACAGAGACTAGGGAGAAGAATGGAAACAAAACAAAACAAAACAAAACAACAAAATGTTGATTTTATGAAATGTTTTCCATTAGATTTTGAAACCAGAATGGGAGAACATTGAAATATTGCTTTTGGAATACTGAATTATTTTATATCTACCAGGCATGCACATCCATGCCCTGAAGTGTTACTGGATGCCTCTTCTTCTTCAGCTGCAAAACCATTCATACATCCACAGATGTAATAGGGCAGAGGCAGAGGATATTATTTGGGTGTTCCTCTGTTCTGTACTTGTGCCAGGTGCCTCTCATTGTTTTAGTTGGATAATCTGTATCTGCAAGAAATTATCCCATCAACATTTGATTTGGAGAGAAAGCCTGATCCAATCAGAGAAGAAGTCAAGCTCATCATCTGTACTATATGGCTGTATAAACTGAACTGAGGGGATGCTTTCTTCAAAGAATCATTTATTTATAAGGAACTTTTCTAATCCACATAGTGAGGATCAAAACCTCATTGCAGACTCTTTAAACCACGAGACAAAACAGAGCTCGCCCTCTCTTAGATCATTCGCCTTGGAACTACATGAAGGGGCAACATTTTTGTGAATTTTTTTTCATTCCCCATGAGTCCCCAGTGTTTGTGAGGGGAGAATCTATGAAGATGTATATATAGACTTGAGTTACAGATCATCATACATGTATCCACCTGGAGAAGGAAGAGAGAGCACATATGGCTGGTAGCTCCCCATGTAAGGTTGCTCATGAAGCTCCCAAACACTGCTCTACCAAGCCCTTTGCATGTCTGGTTGTAAAAGCCCAGGACAGCACGTGTTTGCACATGATGGAGCTATCAGAATGTACACAGCTCACCCAGCTTGGCCTTGTGAGCCATGAGGCTCTGCGAGGAAAACTGTGTCAACAGATGGAAAGCAATGGGCTTGGTCTGCAGATCATCATGTATCTGCTGCCTTTGAAACTCTGTGCTTGAGATCAGGCTTGAGATTCAAGGGCTGGGTGGTTCCCACCAGATGTCATCATGCTGCCTTTTGGCTCCAAACTCAATATAAGGATGCCTGTCCCTTCAACTAGAGCATCAGGACATCACTGAATTACACTGATTTTCTCTGGTATTTCCTCTTCCCTGTATTTGTGTCACACAGACTGGGGCTTGGCTGTATAACCTGCTATGATATATCTTATTCTTAACATCACTGCAATATGCTGGAACTGCCCCTCTGGCTTGATGTACCTCTTGAACAATATACGCACAAAAATATACAAGAACAGAGAATTCCCCAGACAGATAACTCCAGAACTCTAGCATTAAAGACAACAACTTATCTTCCAGTTTGACGTTGCAATAGGATTATTTTAAGGTGTTCATAGTTTTCGTATTACCTGCTCAAATCAGATGAGTGAGGACATTTCAGCAGCCTTTCACAATCAATAAAGTTATTTTCCTTCTACACGGTGGTTTTCTGGAGAAAAGTGCATGCATAGTACATAGTTATTGCACTGGGAATGGTGTTTGTTGAGATGGATACTGTTATCTCCATGCTTCATTTTCCATATGGACAAAAACAAGGGTACTGATGCTTTCCAGGTCTGTGAGCTCCTTTGAACTCTACTGCCAAGAAGAACTAGATAACAGTGGATAGCATGGTTACCATGAGCTTTGTTGCTCAAACACATCCCTGGGGGAAGACAAATAAAAACAAACAAACCCCCTGTAAATACATTTCTTACATTAGAAAAAGCAACTTTTTGGCAGCACAGTGCATACTGCCTGATTGCTGAGCAGCTGGCATCTGTGTGCTCTCTGAGGGAAAGAAGTGCAGGAAGGTTTGTTGCCTATTGTAACATTTGTTGTTTGGGTACTAGTACAGGTGGTGCTGCCCTGTGGAGAAGTCAATGCTAAAACCAAGAGCACTGGCTTTATGCTATTTTCTGAAGAAGATAGCACAGAAACAGGTTGCCCAGAGAAGTCATGATGCCCCATCCCTGAAGGTGCTTAAGGACAGATTGGCTGTGGCCCTGGACAGCCTGATATGGTAGGGGGGCTCAGTGATCTTTAAGATCCCTTCCAACCTGAGCCATTCTACAATTCTATAAGATGCATGGGGCCGCCTTGATGGTGCTTATCAACAGACAGCAAAAATAGATGCAAATTCATATTCAACTACTCTGTGAACACAGTGTGTTTTCTATGGAGCTGAGCTTGGAGGTGTATGACAGGAGTCAGGAGCCGAAGTCCCCTATACACCATGTTTTCTGCATGCTCCTTCAGTGCTGCAACTGAGATATTCTGTCCTGCCAGGAGACATGCTGGAAGAAAAAAGGGCAGGCAAGCATAAACTCGATGACAAAGTTTCAAATTTCTAAAACTGTGTGAGTTGACCCCCAAGTAACTGCTGGAATATGAAAAGAAATGCCTGGTGACTAAAGTATTTTTTTCCTCTTGTAGTCATCTATGGACTGACTGTCTTTCAAATGTGCAAATTTTGGCTGGCATAACGAAGTATAGGACATTATTTATTTTCCTTTTATGATCTTTATTTTCCATCTAACAAGCACATTTAGAATCAGAGGGAAGATGTAATCAAATATAAACTAAAACCAAAGTAAAACTTGAGTTTTATTTGTATCAACAGCCTGACAGCCTTAAAATTGAGAAGTGAAGCATATCTTAGTTCATTTACCCTCTGAGTTAATAATTATGGCTCCTAAATAATAAGACATTCTGTAGCCTGAAGTCCTCATTCTGAGTATATATTTATATTAGCAGTTAAGTATACTTTTCATGGGCAATTAAGACATTATTCACTCCTAGCTATTCACAGACATCTCAGGAGGCAATGGGGGCAGAAGGAATTATAAAGTCACAAGGATAATAACAACCAAAGACCCTTTCCTCTTCTTGTGATATTGATTTTCAGAATATAAACAGAGGCACAGAATGCTGGATCTTGGTAATATACCTATTTTAAAAGCCAGTTGTTGAGTAAATAGACCTCTGTGGGGATATGTTTGTTTGAAAAGTCCTGTGGGATTAGAGAATATTAGCCCGGCATTCAGCCTGAGACCTATTTTGTGAGGCGTCTTTGTTACTTTGTCAGCTTTCTAAAGCCCTTTATGATAGGTTTCAGCCCTGGTGATATTTATTCAAGTAAACCTAAGAATCAGAGTTAAGATGCAGCTGTTCCAACATTGTGAACATCTCT
Organism: Callipepla californica brunnescens; assembly: GCA_023055505.1. Taxonomy (NCBI): domain Eukaryota; kingdom Metazoa; phylum Chordata; class Aves; order Galliformes; family Odontophoridae; genus Callipepla; species Callipepla californica. The sequence goes on along the minus strand of JALIRH010000005.1, from coordinate 36,610,377 downwards.
GAGCCTCAGTGCAGAACATCTCAGAACAGACGAATAAAGTATTCACAGTGAAGCCTTCATCATCCCACTTAGCCATTTTCCACAGTCAATACCTTTTACTAATTAATTCTGGCCTTCTATCATTTTTCTCAGACACATGAACTAGAGAGTTATTTGCCTACCAGTGGTTTGCACACAAGGCTCTGATTTTTAACAAGGCTAATCCTGGTGCTCCTGTGTGCAGTGCTGCATTCTGCCCTCCATCTGAGGGGCAGCAGGTTTATATTCTTGTATTTGCCAGCTGAAGAAAACAAAGTTGTATTTTTCCAGCAGGGCTTCCTCTTGGTCCCCAACTCTCAATTTTATCTTTGCTTATGCAACTGGTCATGTGAGAAGAGCATTACATGACACATGAATTAAGTCAGTATGAAAGAATATTTAATATAAGACAGTTGTGTGTTGGGCTTCTCTTTTGTTTTTGCTTTTGGTGGTGGTGTTTGGGTTTGTTGTTTTTTTGTTGTTTTTTTTTTGCTATAGTTCCTGATTCACTTTAAGCATTGAAGTTTATCATCTAATCTGAGTCAAAATGCATTTATTCACTGATTTTTTAATCTTGAATTGGCTAATTCAAACCATAAGAGATGTAAAATCCCATGAACATCCCGACTCAGAGCTAATTGCCACTGAACAGGCTTTTCTTCTTTGTTTAAGTGTTTCTCCAGGCCCTTGAAATGTAAAAGACTTTTATTTGTCATTTGGATGTGCTTGTGGTAGCAGTGGGATAAAAGAAAAAGAAATAATTTAAAACTTTGTGAAGCCTGACTGGATGACTTTAGGCCTTTTCATAGAATCATAGAATCATTAAGGTTGGAAAAGCCCACTAAGATCATCTAGTTCAACACCAGCCCCATCATATCCACTAACTATGCCCCTAAGTACCACATCTCCATGGTCCTTGAACACCTAGAGGGGTGGTGATTCCACCACTTCCCTGGGCACTTCCAGGTAATGAACCTCCCCTTTCTTGTATCATGCACTGGATAAGTAAAATGGCAAAAAATACAGTATCCATTTTTATAATAGAGATCACTATTTGAATGTTACTGCTATGCTGTGTCATGAAGTGACTGCAAATCACATGAGTACAGTGGATAGACATGGACAAACAGAGCAACCTCAGAGTAAAGAAAACATGAGAAAAGGAGTATTCCCATCACAGCTTCTTTTGCAATCTCACACATTGCTCCTGTCCATATCCATTATAAAGGGAAAAAGGAATTCTAAAACCACAGGAGTCTTCAATTTTGAAGTCACTTTCAAATGTAGAAATATACTGAGGCCAAAAAATACTCTTGTAGTGAACACTGGTCACGGTGAAATCACAGGCATAATGGGCAAGGTGGAGGAGACACTGCTGAAGAAATAAGCCAGCTCTTGATTTTTGGGACTCGGTGTGAGGTTGGCATTATGTTCCCAACATTAGAGGAATCTAAGCATAAGCACCTATATAACCCCCAAACTCCATTTTTCCTCTTCCCCACCCATGCTTGTGATGTCTCTCAGGGGTGTGTCTGGTAAATGAGTGCTTGGAAGGCAGGATAGACTCCCTGTGCAGAAGGAACTACCCACCCTGAGTGTTATCACAAACATGCAGCCTCCTGGCCTGTATTTCAGAGAGTGTGGTGTTTCATTTTAATAGCAAACCCACAGCTGCAGTGCTGTTTGTTTCCACAGGTGGATTGAAGTAGATGCTGTTTTAATCACTGAACTCAACCATGAGAAATCATGGACCCCTGTTCCAAAGGCAAGATCTTCCACAAACATGGGTTTGCTCTGGGAAAGCATTTCTCTGGACAGAACACAGATGGATTGTAGGGACAGACAGAAACCCACTGTTATTGAGGCCAAAGAGAAAAACCTGGTCAGAATCCAGAATTTGACTCAGGTAAATAAAAATGTACATTTCTATGAAAATGTTCAAGAATAAGCAAAGATTTTTTTTTAATAAACTCTTTCTGGAACTTGCAACATACGGTATTCTCTTTTGGGAGTGATATTATAAGACACAAACATCACAACTTCTGTATTTTCTCATTAATGACTGGATGTAGAAAATAGATACAACTCAAACCGGGCTGGAGCTGGAATATCTCCAGCCTATTCTGTTCTGAGTGCTAACCAAGTATATGGGTTAATCTTCCTAAACTCAGTTTCCTTTAAAATCAAGTACATACTCCTAGCTGGATCCTTCAGCTTGCTTTGTAGGTATGACAAGAGGCAGAGGGTGACCTTCAGTGTGATGTACTATGGGCAGCTCATCCCTTTCTATTAACAATGCAGGGAGCCTATGAATGCAGAGGCAGAAAATGTTGGGAATTCCATTCAAACTGTACCCTCCCTGGTTCTGGGGCCAGGTCTGTGTTCCTTCATTCAAGAAAAACATATGTAAGTAGCTGTTCAACATGAGCACATACCTGAAACTCAGTGGAAATTAGGTGGATGAGGAAGTGTGCTGCCTCAGTGCACAGTGTATGAATACGCAGGATGAGGGCGGGAGGAAAACCAGACTTCTTACATTCATTTAGATTGAAACATGAATTTGGACTTGACCACAGCCACTTTCTGTGAGTATTCAAGAAATGAACTATATGCGCGTGAAAGATTGTTGACAGCAAACATTCAGCTATTTGGTGAAAGCAAATTTGTGAGTTTAAAATATGGGATGTGTTCAGAATCCATGTTACTTTCAGCAACCAGAGCTGCATGTTTCTTCTTCTTTGTACAGGACTGAGCCCACTGGCAGCACTGCCAGAATGAAAGAACAGTAATTCTTTCATGAGATCACCAAGTAAATATAAGTATCGTATTCATGGACTATTCATATAGCAAAAAACAACAATAATTCAGGCTCAGATCATCTGCAATGTAATTAGAGCTCTGCACCTCCCAGCCAATGTCTGTCAGGTCTGACCATGTTGGCTATCTTTGTGTTGATTTTTAACTGATGTCTACATGAGAGAGAATTCTCTCCTTGCTGGCCAATAGGGAGAGCTAATGAATAAAAATAAATCCAACCTACAGAACCAAAATATGTCTGACAGGAAATTATTCCATTCAACATCCTCATCATTTTGTGCTACAACGAATTCCTGAATGCAGCTCTGAAAAGACTTTGTCTCAGGAACATATCTTAAATGTAGATAAAGGTTTCTTGCACACTGTTAAATTATTTTTGATCCACGTAGAAGTGTCTGCAATAACACAGTAATAATCCCACACTAATATATTAGTAATCCCGGGCTTTCACTACGGTTGATAAAGACAGTGGAGTGCAGAGGATGGATTTGAACATGCCTCTTGATCTCTTCTTTAATTACAGAGGGCCCATGTGGGGCAAACTAAACTCCTAATCACTCCACCAGGCACTTCAGTACAATATATATAGCAGTTTGGGACTTTCCTCATGAAGTTATCAACCTCACATTCCAGAACAAGCCAACCTCCTTCATTTATCTGTTCAGAGTTCCCCAGCTCCCGTAACCCTCAAAGGACAGATTTGCAAGGGCCTGTGTTTGTAGATAAGAGTGTCTTCATCCCTTTCCTAGGACAGAGGCTTTTGGCTTCTAACAGAGTGCATGAAATATCCATTTCCCAGATGAGACCGAGTGACTCTGATGTAATCCTGGAGTAACTTCACTGAAGCCAAAAAAGAAAAGGAATCAAGTTTAGATCAGGCCTCTTTGAAACACAGAAGAAAAATTTATTTCCACTAACACTGAAAAACATTTTCCCTTAGTTTTTTAATTCCTTTTTCAAGATAAGTCTTCATAAGAAGCCTGCTCAAGTAGATTTTTGAGCAAAGCATCATGCTCTAAGTTACAGCTAGAAATGAACAGATGTTCCAGACAGATGCCCAAACCTCTGTACTTGCCAGAAAGGAAGCCATGGGCATAATTCTCCCAATAAAAATATTGAATAATTAGACATGGATATTGCCATGGCACATACACAGACCAAAACTCTGAGCAAAAAAAGTGTAGTAAAATATCAGTAAAATATGTAAAGTGTGCCTCTATATTAATTCAAAAATAACTCCTTATGGTTTTAGAAAATGCTTAGTTCCCTTGCTGTATGCTATTTATCTTACTTCCCTTGCTATACACTATCTCTTACTGTGTTCGGTTTTGGGACCCTCACTGCAAGAAAGTCATTGAGGCCCTGGAGTGTCTCCAGAGAAGAGCAATGAAGCTATGAGGTGCCTGGAGCACAGGTCTTTATGAGGAATGGCTGAAGGAGCTGGGATTGTTCTGTCTGGAGGAGTCTCAAGGGAGACCTCATTGCTCTCCATAACTACCTGAAGGGAGGTTGCAATGAGCTGGGGGTCAGCCTCTTCTCTCTTGTAGCTAGTGATAGGATGAGAGGGAATGGCTTCAAGTTGCACCAGGGGAGATTCAGACTGATGTTAGGAAATACTGCTCCTCTGAAAGAGTGGTCAGGCACTGGAATGAGCTGCTCAGGGAGGTGATGGAGACACCGACCCTGGAGGCATAAAGGAACGTTTAGACACTGTGCTGACGAACTTGATTTAGTGAGAATGATTGGTGATAGGTGGATGGTTGGGCTGGATGATCTTATAGGTCTTTTCCAACCTTCGTGACCCTGTGATACTATGATAACACATTTCCCACAGAGTTGCTGAAAGACATGACAAGTTGGGGTTTCATTTCATGTACAAAGAACCATTATGAGGTGCAATTAGCCCCTGTTGCAAACTTCCTCATCAGAGTGAATTTTTTGCCACATCTTTTTACTACAGAAAGTAGTGACATCTTTTACAAGCAGCACATATATACATATTAAGCACAATTGCCCTGCATCCAGCCAAACCTCTATGTCCAGAAGCACTCATGTCTTTCTAAGTGGTCCTACTAGCTCAGTTCAGCAAGTCTTCCCTTCAAAGCTGCAGGAGGAGACATTCTTGCTCCTGCATGGTCTTAAAGGTATTTGGCTTTGCCTCTGGAGCAGGCTGCATTCCCAAAAGGTCACTTACTGCATCTCTGCTCCAGGCAGCAATTTGCACAGTTGCACTGTTCTCTTTGCTTGAAACTGTGGGAGCACGTTGCCAAAATCATTTTACTTCTGCACCTTATTTCAAAAGCCTTCCACACAGTTTCTTGTGCACTGTACCCAGTTTTTATTAAATCTGCTTTGATTGGAGCTGAACCCATTTTACTTGATCAGGTCAAATCAATAAATTACAGGGCTGTTTCTGACAGCTCAGAAGAACGCATGTGGGAAATGTTGCTTTTTGAAACATTTGGTAGGAAGTATCCCAGACACACAGATGGAGAGCATGTGTCCACTGAAATTAAACGGAGCTGGGGCTATGTACCCAGAGTGAAACTCTCAGCTCTTTGGTAGTGGAAAGCCATTAAAAAAGCTTGGTGATGACACTCATGCAACCTAATATCTCCATTGATGATATACACTTATTTCAACCACCTAATGAAATTGGTTTGTTTTATTTTTTATTACTTTATTGCTTTCTTGAATTTAATAACAAATGAGAGAAAAATAAATGACCATTTTCTCCATGATGAAGTCTCTGTTTTCAATTGGTATCTTGTTTCATTCATTTTCCTCGTGTTTAAATGCTGTTCTACCCCCCTATATTTGCAAAGTTTGAACAAATATACAACCCACAAAAACTTAGGAAAAGGGTTTCTGGTTCCAGTTATAGAACCCAGTAAAAAAGCCATCCTATGGAATGATTCAGGAAATCTCTTAAGCATGGTCATGCATCCATCCTTATTCAGAAAATCCTTAAAGTGCATGCTCAGCTCAGCTTCACTGTGAATTAGGACCATGCTAAAATTGTTTCCTGAAAGAAGCTCTTTCTCATCATTCACTTGGGGGATGCTTGGGGTCTTCATTGCTCAGCCACGTAGGACCGAGTATTGCTATGGCAGATGTCAAAGTGCTAACTGATCAATGCTGGAAGACACAGTAAGGGTACTGGGGTATCTAAATTTTAAAATTGAAATTGTGAAGAGGCTGAGGGTTTACTTCTAAACTGCGTGTCAACTTACCACAAGCAAAAGGAATAGGAAAAAATAAATAAAAAACTATTTGATATACTGAATGTAGCAGAGGTAGCAGGGAATGAGATACTCACTGCCTTTCCTATTTGCCATCATTGATGCTCATAAATGCTCCTGAAAAGAACCACCTTTCCACTTAAGGTGTCCCATAGCAGTGTAAGTCTTCTACGTCACTGTAGTGAGACAAATCCTTGCCATGTCCCATCCCACAGGTGAGGATACCTGACAAATGTAGATCACCCACTACTGTTCATCTCCAGTTGACTAAGAAGCCATCATAAAGTCTAAGAGATGAGAAATGATTCAACATATGTGCTATTTTTGAGCTGCCAGGCTGTGGACCATTCCTCCTTCATTTTACAGTGCTACCTACTTCTCATGACTGCCAGTAGCACCTGAAACTGGGCCCTCAGACCCCTCTGTACCTAAAAGGTCAGATGGGTCATTCCAGGACAAAATACTTGTGTATTCAGCTTCAGGAGAGATGCTGAGTTTCTCTAAGGTCTGGGTATTTTTCCTCACTTACACACCTCAGGGGAACAGTAAATCCATGATTAGTGCCATTGCACATATTTCAACAATAAAGTACTTAATGCACTGCAGTAGCAATGAGAATCTAATAGCGTTAAAATCAGTTTGTCACAGAAGGAACTGGCAGGGTGCCCTGCTTAGTGAAACAACAAATTGACATCAGTTGTACTCACAATTAAATGAGTCCAACAGCCGAGGGCTCCCAGGACTGAGAACAAGGTGCTGCTGTGAACTGGCATGGAAAAGTTATTGATTAATTATCGTGGGAAAAGGACCAAAATAACCAACACCTTGTAATCTTCAGCAGTATTCTGAAAAAATGTGGCTCGTGTCTACTCATAAGATTCTGGATCCATATTTGTAAAGCTGGAGACCAACTTACTCCTGACAGTTGGCGTCCCACAGGGGACCTGATCCACAGGTAGGAAGCACTTACTGACATAAAATAAGCTAAAAAACCCCAAACCCGTATGGGGGATCTGACAGATCTCACTTCTTGGATGCCTCAGGAATCCCACAGTTAAGTCAGACAGTACAAGTGACTGAGGTTAGCTAGGGCAAGGAATTAAAAAAACAAACAGAATGAACAATAATACCAGATGGATACTTACACTAATGGTAACTAGATTGCCCTTACCAACATCTGTGTAATTTAAGTTTGGAAGAATAATATAATAGTGTTCTGAAACAAATGCAAAATACCCCAAAGGACAAATGGGCTCATTGCTTTCATTTCTCTCACTCCACATCTCTGTTTTCTCCTACTTTACAGTCTCAATGAGCAGAGCCAAGCCATAGTAACGAGTGGTGTGTGCCTTCTAAGGTTTTTCATGCTGATAACACATTAAATACTTTGGTTTAGGACTCTTGCCAGGGCTTAAGCTCATGTGTTTTATCTCCTCTTCAGCTGTAGCAGAACAATGTGCACCTGTGGTTAATGATGATGCTCCATGTCTTGGTAACTTCTTACCAGCAATTAAAAATGAAACCCTTAATGTATGCAGCAGCTTTTCAAAACAAACACTGATCAGTGAGATCCTTCATTGCTGAACATTAGAGTATGGGAGTCCCTCAAGATGCCAACTAGTCCATATCTGGTTATCCAGAAGCAGTTATAACTAGGTCATTTGCTACAGGTTTGTCTCACCTGTTCTTAATATCAGAATACATGCATCTTTCCCAAACAGCCCAGATCAGTGTATTCCCATCCCTTTCCTCAGAAAAACCTGAAAATATACATTGCCTTGACCAAATTTAAACCTGCACATTTTCATATTCTTTGCTGTAGTTCTGAAAAAATTATATCATTGTGCAGCACCCATTTCATGTATGCCTTTGCTTCTCCCTTTTGTAAGCAAAGCTGTTCCTTGTCCTTTTATTCTTATTATAATCATATTATTCTTCTGTTTATTATTTTGAGATAAAAGTTATCTTTTATTAGAAGTGGAACCTGTATTCACAGACTGGGAGGCCAATCATGTATGAGAATCCTGGGACTCTCACTTACATAAAAGTTTTTAACTTGGAACTGTAATATCTATTGAAGTTCCCATAGTATCAGACTCACTTGCATGGAAATTATACTAGTGGTCAGATGTTTATGTTTAGTAATTGAATAAAAATCACGTGATCATCTGAGTTGTGTAGGTGTACCTTATTAGAGGCAGTGAAATATACTACTATACTACATTATATATATGGGTGTATTGGTGATAACATAAAGAGGATACTAGCAGGACTATTGCTCCATTTAATGTTACATAACCAAGAAAAGGTGATCTGCTTGTTTCTACAACCAGGGAGTGTTGTCCATTTCCTCATTCTGGTGCCAACTCTGTGTTTGAACTCCAATCATACTGTTACAGTCTGTTAATTTTCATGAACTAAAGCTGTTGCAGTGTCACATAAGGAAAATGCATAACACATAGGTGTTCAAAGTTATGATTTTTTCTCCTTTCTTTTAGAAATATCTGTAATATAAAATAAGAATACTCCAGACAATCTGTAGTCAGACTAAAATTAAATCTGTCTTACTTTTTCCCCAGTGGCAGAGATGTAGCACTAAACTTGGGACTATTTTTGCCACCTACTTGCAATGTAATTAGAGTTCACTTGAAGTCTGATGGAATTTTGCTCCTATTCCAAAGGACGTCAGTTGCAATAAATGACTTTCATGGACTAAAGAAAAGCTATTCAAAAAAATTAAGAAGCAAAGGGCAACTATTCTGCAAAGATCAGAGAGGGGTCTAGCTTGCTCAGCTTTTTATAGCTGGAATGAAACTGCCATTAAAAGCAGCTATGGAGCATTTTCTCAGAGGTACTTTTCCTATAAAGTACTCAACTTGTTGCAGTTAATCTTTCTCTCTGTGTCACTGATTTTTAACAGCAGGATAAAGTCATCTGGAGGACTCTACTTCACCACAGCAGGCACAGAAATATTTATTGCCAGAACAATTCCCTGCATTAGAAGGATGAGTTAAAAAGGCACAGGGCCAGTCTTAGCTTGTAAAATTGGCCCTGATAGTTCACAATTTACATAGAAATTCCGCTGAATCTTGAATGCAATCCCTCTGCCACACAACCTTCCCACCATACCAACGTGAAAGCTATTTTCTGGAATGACACTGCATACCAGCCAGCCTCTGCCATGAATTCCATTGGAATTCATTGAGTCACATCAGAAATTTGTGAATTCTTTTAGGTTCTTCCCAGATCTTGGATGACATTATTACTTTATGTGACTATGATATAGTTTTTACCTGGTCTTGAGCAAGAGAATTTATGAATTAGGCATTAATGGAACGACCTTTGCAAATTTCTGTTCATCCTTCAAGCCAAAAGGGTATTTTCATATAAAAATTAAACATCTCTCACAAACACAGAAACCAGATGTAATCTTCATAGCTTATAACTATCTACAAGGTTATAACAAGCATATGCCTATATAGATATAGCTGCCAGTTAGTACTGAGTTAGTATGGGAACCAGTGGGTAAATACATTTCTTTAAGTAAACAGTAGTATGTTTACTTGACAGCTTTATAAATTTAATATAAAATAATTCATTAGATTCCACCATAGCTAGCTAGCAGACATCAATTAATTGTACCAAAATAAACCACATATGCTTTTCAGATTCCCTGGTGCTCTTGATATCCTTCTTCATATAGTTTCTTTTTCTTTTTCTTTTTTTCTTTTTCTTTTTCTTTTGCGAAACTTCGTTTAATGTAGCATAGCAAGAGTTGTCATCATGGTCCCAACAACTTAATAGGGTGATGACAGTTTGCATCTGAAGAAGATGCGTCCCAGGAGAAACTCCTTTTGTAGCGATGTGCTAGTACGGCCAGGGTTTATCAGGAAATCATAATAAAGTGTAGAGCCTAAACAAGATGTATATATTGCACCAATTTTCCACTTTAGTGAGTGAAATGACTGAGTTCACCAAACACAATCTCTTCTATAGTCTCTGGGTAATACTCAGACATGTCATCAGAAGTAATCTTTTAAAAAATGAACAATTTATCACAGTTATTAAAACTGTTGCATTAAAGCTGAGAGTCTTATGAGGTGATGAAATAACTGGTCACAATTCATTTTAATGAGAAGACGATACAGTGAAGGAGGAGTCAAACTGTTTTTTGACTTCTACATTGGGCAAGAGGCCATGGAAACAGCTTCAAACTGTAGAAAATCCAGGTAGATAATGGTGAAGAAAAGAAAAACAACCAGTGTGAGGGTAGTCAGACATTCCAGTGAGGTTGTGCAATATCCTTCCTCAGGGATATTCAGCACTCAGAGCGGGTCTTGATCCACCTGATTTAAATCAGCCCTGTTTTGCTCAATTGGTCAGGTGACATGATTTGCAAGTCCTTTCCAAAACACAGCTATTCAGCTTCCATGATTCTGCAATAAGATTTACAAAGTTAGCAGGAATAAAGTAGCTTTGCTGTATTCCAAGTTCCAAATCAGACTTCTCCAACGGTGATGAGTAAGCCACAGAAATTCTCTGCTTTTGATTTTGCTTTTTTTTTTTTTTTTTTTTAACCTAAGAAGTGGAGACTAAAATATTCATCTAATCACAGAAATGTGTACATCATTATTTGCCAAGTGACTGGACAGCTTCTGTGCACCTAATGGAGCTTTGGATGTCCCTGTTCATTTCAGAGGAGCTGGACTAGATGGCCTTTAATAGTACCTTCCAACTCAAACAATTCTATGACTAATAGTGCTTCAGGGTTTGAGAGAATTATTATCATTTACATGTCTAAACGTTCTGTGAATAGCCATTAAATGTTGAGAGCAATACTAGAACTTTTAGAAATAATACTCAGCTGTTAGCAAACTGCTTATAATTTCTGCAAAGTACTGCCTGGAGAGCTAGGGAAGCTACAGGTGCCTGTGGCTTGTCTGTGAATTCTGCTTATCCAGAAGAGGTGACTTTCCTGCCTATTCCTGCACTAGCATATTGATCAAGCCCTGACATTAAAAATTTCAGGTGTTAAATGAAGCCAAGACTGTCCTAAGATAAGCAGTAGGGTTCCTACTATTAGGAGTATACAACTGGCCTCTAAGTAAGTTTATTTTGCTTTGGGTCCTTGACCAGAAAGATGTTTTAAAAACTGGTTGTCAGTGAGTGACCAGCAATTAATCCCAAATAGGCAGCAAGAAGGAAGGAAAGCATGAGTTTTCTTGCACAGTTTCACTGTATCACTTCTACAGAACAGGTATTTGCACAGGCTTATCTTCGCCTCACTACAGAAGAGGTGTGGAGAGCCCTTGAGAACTACTTAGACTCTTAAAATAGGGCCTACATGGGACTTAAGGGCTGTTCTGGCCATCTATAGCAGTGGGAACACCACCTACAAAGAGTAGCATGACCCAAACAAAGACCTGTTCATGGGTGAGCCCACAGATAATGAGTAATGAGAGGTTTAAACGTAGCTGAGATATATAGCTGACCAGAATAGGAAAGAGATCTTCAGTGCTCTACAGGACTCTGCATCCAGAGCACTATAAGTGTGCCTGTACATGCATGTGCATACAAGAATACAGAAAGAAAACACTTTAAAAGCATGCATACACACTAATAATCACACTAAGTGATTATTATGATTATCTTAGCATGCTTGGGAAGATTGAATGAAAAATAATGTTAGACTTGTTCTGTGTTCGGCTACGGAGGACAAAAAGCACTGCTACTAATAAAGGCGGATTTGGCAGCTGCAGAGCCTTGGCAAGGGTACAGAGTTCCTCCACAAGCTACTGAAAAGCTCCAGCTGTGCAGAGCTTGAAACGTATCTTGAAAACACTGAAAGACAGCTGTCTTGCTCCACTGCCCCTCTTGCCTGGCAGAGTGAGGACGAGGGGCAGTTAATTGTAAGCTTATGCTGTGCTTTGGGTTCTTCCTCTGCCAATTCTCCCTTTTCCTGGTGCATTGATATGAAGGGAAAGACCTCTCCACGTGACAGCCAGCAGGTGCGGTGTGACATCAATCGACCAAATGCAGGATAAATGTAATTGCAGAATTGATACAGGTCTTGCTGTTGGAAGGTCCTCTGTCTCTAGAAAAAAATGACATTGCTATTTGACAGCAAAACAATCCTAAAATTGATGACTGTATCCTCTACTAGACTATGAAAAGCCCAGAACCATTTCCCAGAAGTCTTTCAGGGTGTGCTCAGCTTGCATGAAGTGCAATCAGGGAATTAACCATATAGTTATATTAAATATGAGCTCAGCTGCTGAGAGGCTAAATTAGGGCTTAACACTTCCTTAGTCAAGTGGCAAATATATTGGCCACCAGTTAAGTTTTTCTTATATTCACTCTTTGTCTGAGTAGGCACAGCCTTCTGCTCTTGTTGCCATCCCATAATATAGCCTCAGTCCAGCAACCTGTGTGCCTTTGCTCTTTCCAACGGGATGCTGTTGAAAAACCTCAAAGGTCAGGTGGTTGGAAGTCTTCTAATTTCCAGACACAAGTTATTTACAGCCATTTTGCACTCTTTTTTTCTTCTGCCAATTTGCTTGAAATACCTCTTTTTCCTTCAAGTATTTCCCTGAAACATTTTATTCAGGTGAGCAAATGCGTGTGCATGAGGGTGTGTGCACATGCACTGAGAGAACCTCATTATTTCTATAGAGCAAATCCAGCCCTTCAGCCTTCCCTTCACTATGCTAAACAAGGCTGTTGAACCTCTGCCCTGTTAGACCTTCCTCTCCTGTATGTGAAGTCAATGAAAAGTTGGCCTTAAGTGGAAAACATCTTGGTGACTCAGTGACTCAAAGAGGTGCATGGATATCTCACACTCTGTGATGGGGACCAAGCAGGACAGCTTTCAATAAGCATTCTGGAACAACTACAGTGGCCCGATGTTTAGCTTAACATAGATCAAAGTGGGAAACTTTAGTTATGTTGTTCATGAGAACTTCTAGTCAGCTTGTCCAGGAAGGAGAGGCAGCATCAATCTCATCAAGCCAAAATATTAGCTATTATTTTCCAAAAAAACCCAACAACAAAAATGTTTTTCTTTTTTTTCTTCTTTCTCACTGAACCTCAGTGAGTTTACTTACTCAGAGAGTAAGGGCAAATGTATTTTTGTGTCCTTTGAGATGATCTTCAAAATCAAAACTAGAGTTTGTTTTTGAGCCAAGCCCAGGTAGATAAGGGTCATGGGATTAGTGTCATGGGGAAGAAAGATGTAGTAAGCTAGAAGCAGTGTTGCTGGAAGATAAAGTGAGGAGATGATAGGAATCCTAAAGAATGGACCAGTTTGATTAGAATTCTAGTGGGGTTGGAAAGAAATGTGTTAACAAGTTGTTCCTTTAGCATTGGGACTTAGGGAATATTTATTGGGCTTCTTGTGGCTCCTTTCCATGTTGATTCTCTCATGTTTAATAACTATGCTGAGCTCACACTGTGACCTTTCCCACTAGTTTCTTTCCTGTACCCCACTGGTGATTTTTCAGAATATTTTAAAACATAATATTGTGTCGCTTTCCCCCTTCCATGAAAATGCACTGAAATCAACTAACAGTCCTAATAAGCATTGAGCAGGGGGTAAACCTGACAAACAAACAACTACAGCACAGCTGCATAATCCTCATTTCCTCAGGAAATTAAGTAAAATATTACAAACAGCGGTCCATGTATTAAAGCTATGTAATATTTTAATAACAAGAATGTACATGTTCTCCCATTGAGACATTATTTGGCTTTAAGGCTGGCCTCTTTGTCTTCCTTTCACCTTCCTCTGAAGATTAAGAGCTTGGTTGCAGCTGGAGAGGGGACACAGAAAATATTTAGCTACATCAAATTACCCCTGAGGATTACAAACACTGGATTAAACTTATTGCCAGGTGCTGGATCCAGGAGGAATTTCTTGAGTTTCTTTGCAAGGTACAGGATTGTGCCTTTCCTTGTTGTATCCATATGTTTTTGTTTAGGGAATTCTCTGATTTTATCAGGGCTCAAGACATGTATTTTGCTCTTCTGTGGCATGTTATTGCTCCAGAGACTTGAAACACCAACACTGAAGCTTCAGCACTGTCAGGGGTTTGTGGGCCGGTTCGGCCTGGCCCCGCAACAACCGAGGAAGGAGACCCACAGGCCCACACCCCGGACAGGGGGAAGGGGGAAACGATGTGGAATACCAGTACCAAAAAATCATAAAACCACGACAAGCACATGGTTTATGTTTGTAGGAACCTCCCAGACCTGCATGTTCCAAGATCACCTGCAAGAGCCAGGAGGAGGACTCAGATTGTTCCTTCAAGGACAAAATTTTTATGAATTTTGCAGGGTAATTTACACTAGTCTCCATGGTTTATCTCTTCGTGCTGTCAAGTTAATGATGATAAAGCATGAGCTCAAACCCTCTTCCCCAGCAAGTGCCAGGGATGTTTCCCTGTAAGTAATTGAAATCAGATGACGGGTTAGGTGAGTAAATTAATTGTAAGGTGACAGTATTTTGTGTTCTCAAATCAGCTCCAAGTCTTTTGAGATGCATTTGGTTGTATGCTAATTAATCATTTAAATTGCAACTAGGCTCTATAAGCTTGTGATGCTTTCTGGAAATTGAGGTAGGTCTTGCAGTAGAAGACTTGTTCTGAAAGAGATGTGGTGGAGAGGAAAAAAACATAGCATGTAAGTGTCCTAGTAGGTTATAAATAGAGATCCCAATTAGCAGTGTCATGGCAGATTATGGGAGCTACAGCAGTGTCATGAAATGCAGGCAATGCTTTTAATCCATTTGATGCTTTATCAAGAATGAGATCAGCATAGGAGGCATCGTGTCTTGCTTGATGGGCTTATATCTACACATGGAATACAGCCTAATGGGAAATGGACTGCTGACATGGACATGAGAGTGTACATGACTGGTTGGTGTGTGGAACAGTAGGTGCTATTAACATAGCTGGTCACTTATTCTTGGTTACCTGTTTTAAAGATGATGTCATGATGGTAACTACCAACTCTTCACTTACATTAAGGTAGGAGTCTGGTGTCCTTGGCAGGCTATGAACAAGTTGTTTCCTAAGAAAAATTTGAATCTACTCATTTTAGCATAAATGTGGCTTTCAAACTTCTCAACAAGTTATCTACAGGTTCTATTTTATGTAACATTTCAGTGTTCAAGTCTGTGTGAGTTAGAAACCAAAATGTTGTCACTAAATGCAACATTCATCAGACTTGCTGAGAGGCCAGAACAGCATTTTCCAGCATCAGATGATGGGCAGCCTGCAAATATAGCCAGCAGTCCTAATTGCTGAACAGTCATAATTTCAAAATGATGTTGAGTTGGACTGAGAGAGATAACATCTTAGCTGGGACACCCAGATCCCATGTCTACAGTGCATAGTAATGCATCAGTGTGCAGTCATAGCCTCCTCCTTTCTCTTAAGGAGTTCAATACACACTGTATCTGTCTATGTAGAACACTTAAAACAGAGGGGAGAGGATTCAACTCATCTGCTTTAGTCATCAAACTTTAACTCTTCTTAATTCAGACACATTACCCATGGGGCAAATGTTGCAGATGAGAGAAGTGAAGTCCTCCAGAGATTCCTTCAGAGGGGTGGCCTATATCAGCTGCTCTGAAACACTCTCTAGAAGTGTCTGAAGTGTCTTTCCTCTATATTGGAAGAAGATAAATGCTAAGGAGCTCAGCATATTCACTCAGGCACACAAAATAAAGGAGGGCAACAGATAGTGTGAACATCTGCCAGGGGAGGTAATTTGGAGTGTGTCTGGAGTCAGAAGGCAGGTTTTGACTGGGTACCGTGGCAGTCTTGACCTTCCACTGTGTACATGCTGCAAACATCAACCTATGCAAAATTCTGCATAATTCTTCTTGTTCCACACAGGTAAAAACTGATTGTTTTCTGGTTCTTTACAAAAGCTCTTTACAATGCATGGATTTTTAATCCCCTTGATCTTGGAGGACTGACAACACACAAAACCAGGACTCTCATAGAGGCACTGTACTTGTCTCTCTTCTTGCACAAGAGGTGTAGGACGTGCAGAGATACATATCTCATCAATTAAGTTTTAATACATGGAAGTGTAGAAATAAAGTTTAAAGATGCGTTGGAAAGTGTTGGTAAATTCACGTGATGTTCAGTCCTAGAACACTGAAATGGTAGAACATGAGTAAATGCACATCATTTGGCATAAGCTGAAGCTTTCCTATTCTCAGACTACCTGCTGTCTTTTCAGAGTAAGCCAATCCCAGGTTCACCTGACCCAGGACAAAGAACTGTTTCTAGCCAGTGCTGACTGCTACTTTAACTATAAAACCAGGAAATGACAACAGGCAAGAAACAAAAGGCAAGCTGAAGGTGAGACCGAAGCAAAGTACTGGGTCATCAGCAGCAGGAAGAAGTCCATTTTTGTGTGAAATGACTGTGCATTTTGGGTTCTCTGTTGTTCCAGCTGCTTAGTTATTTTTATTGGGTGACTTCACACTCTACCTATTTTGTAGAAACACAGGTAAGCTGCAAAATCTGTGATGCTGTGACATGACAGCAAGCTCTCTCTTTGTGCAGTCACTCCATAGCACTAAGATGTCAGAAAACTGTGACCTCATGACAAGCTTTGTGAAGCATCTAGTCAGCCAGAAACCAGTAATAAGAGTGGTATCAAAACCACCAAAAAAGAATAATTCAAGGCAGGAAAACTCATACTGCTTGTGAAGAACTCTAATTAAGCCAATTCATAAAGCTAGACATTCTTATTAAACAGCCTGAACTAACACATCTAGCTATTTCTAGTATTCCAGTACAGCATATATATCCTGAACCACAAGGCATAAAGGATGGTGTTTCTAACCTCATTGGCAGCATGTTTTTTATAACGCCATACAGTTCATAAAAAGCTTGGCATGCATTGCTGAATTCATTTATATCCATTAGAGAAGACCAGATGAACTTGACAGTTTTATTTTCACTTTGAGATCTCTGGTACTGTAAGTTGTCCTGACGGCATCAGGCCCCGAGTGACAACTGAATTATTGCCCTCAAAGAGGAATCAAAAGGAGCACTGACCAAAATGGCTGGAAGCAATGGTGTAACATTGCATGGAATTTGCATGGAAAGAATGTGCAAACTAAAGCTACAACTTCTCTGTCCTTGGACCTGAGCCAGGGGCCCAGAAGAATAAAGGAAGAAGTTCCCACCCAATTTCAACAACTCCTGGCTTGAGCTTTAGTCATGCTTGTCCTCCCAGGATCTCCAGTGTCACTTCTTCAACCCACAGTAGTGGTCCTGGTTTATAGCAAATGCTCTTTGTTCTCCCCCTGCTGTCTGCAGACCCCTCCAGGACAGCTCTGAACAGTAACTGTGTGTTAAGTGTGAGATGGCTCAGTGCAATTACTTTATTGCTCTTATCTCTAGTTTAATTCTGAGACCTTTAGAAATCTCTTAAAATGCCTCCTGATAATGCTGGAATAAAGGGAAGAATGCAAAATGAACTTTATTGTATGAGAGGAGAATACTATACTTCTTGAAAGAATATATTCAGTTGCTAAAGGGATGCATTAGAAAGTGATATAAAGGACATGTTTAAAGATGCAAGGTGCAACAAGGTCACGACTTGCAGTCCTGCTGATTCCATTGTGAGTCTGTGGAGTAAGGTCTCTTCGATGAAAATATCAGAACCTGATAATTCAGACATAGTCTGTGGTCATTAAGGATAGTATTAAAATTAAAAAAGAAAACCTCTTTTTGAGGGGCTGAGATCATTATTAGATTTGGAATTAAACTTTATTCCGTAAATCTAGGATCTTCTGTCCTCTATTATTCTTCACAGTGAGGGTGATGGAGCTCTGGAACAGGATGTCCAGAGGGATGGTTGAGTCTCCTTCTCTGGAGATATTCAAGACCCTCCTGGACACCTACCTGTGCAACCTGGTTTAGGGAGCTCCTTTGGCAGGGGGGTTGGACTTGATGATCTCTAGAGGTCTCTTCCAACCTCTACAATTCTGTGATTCTTTGATTCTCATTCCAAGAAAAAGAGTTAAATGAATAGATTTTTAGGAATTGAACTAGATGACTCTTATGGGTCCCTTCCAACATATTTTGTGATTTTACCTTACAGAACTGTTGAGCAATGACAGTGGCAGAGCTGCTTTGTAGTCAGGCTAGAAAATAAATCCAATTCTGAGTTGCTATAAGTGAACATTGTTGAGACAAAGTCAATTATAGCCCAATGCAGCTCTGGACAAAGTACTGTTATTTCCTTTGGGTAGGTGATTTCCAGTGTTAAAATGGTTATGAGCTGTTTGCCTATCGACTTCAGTGACTTCTGGATTCTATCTTCTTTCTTAAAAAACACATCTTTCAGGTAGACTTTAATAATTAGTATATTATAGAACTGCTGTGATTGTGTTTGGAAAGGAATTCACAAGCTCACATAGTCCATTCCCAAGAGAGGATCGGTCCTATATAGAGTTAGCCTAATATTTGTTTATCCAACCTGTTTTTAAAGACTTCCATTACTACAGATTCCACAATATTAAGGTGAATGGTAATAAATAAAACTGGCCTGTAAAAGTGGAGGGAGAAGATTTTATCTTAAAAAATCATGAATTTTCCAGATTTTTTCCACTCTAAAGTTCTCATTAATTTGTGGGTTTCACTCTGGCTCTCCAGAAAGCATCACGCATCCTCAACCCATACTCATTATCTTGATAATTTATGATTCTCTCCTAGAGTTTCTACCACAAAACCACAGACAAATTCAAAGCCCTTCTTTGCTTTTGAACATAGTATGTTGATTAGCAGGCAGGACAAGGCCATAGATCTTCATAGCAATGAATTTTTAAAAGAAAAGAAAAACGTGAAAAAGGCCAGAGAAACTTATTCCAGGATGACTACACAGGCTATGGTGAAGAAAATAATGCATATGAATTTCATGCCAAAGGGTCTTGAAGGTCTCAGAGCTGTAGAGGAAACAAAAGGAAAGTAGGTGCTCAGACAGCTTGAATGCTCCTGTAAATCCTATCCACAGTTACATACATCTAGAAGCTAAATGAACTGCCTGTCAGGAAGGGATATTTGCTGGCAGAAGGCAGTGGATTGGGAAAAAGTGGTAAACATTTTCCTCTCCTGTTCTCGTTCTACTCCTTGTAAAAGTTTTTGTACCCCAAGCTGCTCACTTAAACACAGGAGTCTTCTGAGTTACTGTGGCTGAAAATTGAAGGTATTCTAAAATAAAAGCATCTTCAGGCATTCACAGACAAAACTAAGCTGGGACTTAACAGACTGAGATCATACCAGCAAAAACAAGGCTGAGCCAGACTCTGTTGGTGCATATTTTGGGCAGTCCCACTGACCACCAGGGAGCCCTATAAATGTCAACAGCTAGGGTTTATCCAGAGCATACCAGCCTGCAGCTCACTGGCAATGCCAGGAGCTTCAGAAGATTAGCATCAAAGGCACATCTTCCCATGGTTTCTCTTTGAATTAAGAACTGATTGTTCTCTTTGTAATCTCTGTTTTTACAAAGCTGCCTCTCCCCAAAGAGCTTTAAAATATTTTGCAAGCCAAAGGCCTCGTTCAGATCTCTCTTATATTGATATAAAAGAAAATTAACCTGATGGTAGATCAGAATCAAGCCCTTTGTGTAAACAGCATTCTTGAAACTCAGCCTTCTCTTGGGCAGAAATCAATCAGCATGCTTGTTTGGCTTTAACCTTGCTGTCATAAGCAATAAACTTCTTGCAGTGGGAATTGAATGTGCATCCAGTAATGACTGTACATGTTTGACGCTCCAGGGTTGACTGGGCTGATGGGTAGAATTCCTCAGGACAGGAATGGCCTCTCACTGGAGGTCAGAAATTGCAGACACCATAAACACAATACGGCAGAGGGGTGTCAGCCCTAGGGTCTCTCCTCAGTTTCAGTGTAGGTGACCTTGTTAAGTCACACCTTGCTATTGAGGAAACCCAGCATTTTGATCTACGGATCCCTATGGATTATCTCACAGAGGTGCAGGCCTGTGTATCAGAAATTTATTCCTCTTGAACATAGGCTTCCAGTCTTTTTTGAGCAGCTCACAAGTCCAGAGGGTAGTACTGACTTGTAGCATGAAAACTGTGGCTTCAAGGGATATGGTGGAGTCATTGTGCTGGAGGTGTTCAAGAAATGTGGCAAAGTGGCACTGTGGGATGGAGGTGTTCAAGAAATGTGGCAAAGTGGCACTGTGGGACCTGAGTTAATGGACATGGTGGGGATGGGTTAATGGTTGGGCTACATGATCTTAGAGGTCTTTTCCAAGCTTGACAATATTATGATTCTAAACCACCAGTCAGCAGTTGAAGCTTCTAAGTGCTGCTGTGATGAAAAGCAAGTAAGTAACTTGTATGGGGAAAGGAGATTAACCACCTGACATGGCTACCACTGAACTTTTTTGCGTTGGCTTTCACTGGTGCTTGGTTTCTGTGTGCTGCCACTTCAGAAGCCATTCGAGGACAAGGGCAGTCTCTAGTTGCATTTTTTCTTTAGATAACTGCAAATGTAAAAAAAAGAAGGGGGAGGGGGAAAAAACCCTAGAAACAGGTAGTGGCCTTTTCTGCCCTTCACACTTTTCCCACTTCACATAACCCTTAAATTGCTCCATAAAGATCACTTCCCATGGGATGTCCTGGGGCATCAAAAGGCCTCATTTTCATTTGTCAATGTTTCTCTGCTAAGGTAGAAAACAAGCAAGGATGTATGTGCACACGTGGGAGGATTTGTAAACAAGAGAAATAACCTGAGGAGACTCCAGAGAACAAACTAAACAAATAAATAAATAACAACCTGGTTTTGTATTCAAGGTGGGAGCACTGCCAAGGAGAGAAAGTTTGCTTACAGTTATCTGTGGGGTCTTGTTGGATTTTTGCTCTAGAGGAACTCGGCACATGGAAAACAGCGAGAGAAACAGGCTCTCACCCTGCGTTTGCATTCTTCTTCCTCTGTAAAACTTTCAATTAAAATACCCCCACCTTGGAAGCACAGAGCTCATTTTGAGGCCCTCAATGGTGAGCTCAGATCTCTCTTTGCTTTCTCCCCAAAAAGGGTTTCTTTAAACAAATAATGATGTGCTGTAAATAAATCCAGGACTGTTTTCCCTGGAAAGATTTCTGAGGAGCCTGGGCAGAAGCAGAATGAATGTGGAGGAGTGTTTCAAACCAGAAGGAAAAGATATGCAGAGTTCTAGCTAACTTGCACTACTAAATCAAAAGGGCAAACCTGAAAAGTCCTTTTAGATCTGTAGTAGTGCGTGCAAAAGAAGTAGTTCTCTTTGTAGGTGTCATTCCCACCAGTTGCTCCATTGCTAGCCTCCCCTCCTGACGCCTGAGTGAGCCTTGTGACATGAGGCTAAACCCGGAGTTATCGGGACTTGTGTTCATTTAATAGCATCGACCGTTTTTAATTATCTGGCTGCTGTTAGGCAGCTCTGCCTTCGTGTCAGACAGTCCCTGGAGAGGAACGCTGACGCCTTGCAGCCCCATCAGCCGAAGCCGCATCCCCCCAGTGCTGGTGGCAATGACACAACTACCAGAGGAACTCAGACCCGACTACATCTGAAAGCAATAATGCAAATGAAAACTGCGGGGAAGCTTAAGTGGCAGGCGTCCGGGCGGGAGCAGCCAATGTGTTTGGTTATATGGAGAGCAGTCATTAGCAGCCATTTTTATTCCAGAAGACATCCTGGTCTTGGAGATAAGGTTCCTGTTGAGATATTTCCTTGTCACTATTAGCTTTTGATCTCTAATTTTCATCCTCATTTCTATTTGATTGGGTTCACATGCCAGACTCCTCTCTTCTCCCTCTCACCAAATGACTTCGCTGCAGCAAGCTTGCTGGGGAACCAGTTTCTACCACTACAAGGAACATGCATATCCACTCCAAGTACCTCCATTCCAGCAGCAAAAGGTCTTGTATTTTCCTCCTACCAGTGCACAGGCTTCTCCATAGAATCCCCACTCAAAGCACATCCTGGAAGAGAAGCATTCATGTGTCCTATTGCTTCTTACCAATTGCTGCAGGGGTAGCCAGCTGTCCTGAATGCACAGGTCTCTTTTGTGTTTGGCCAAGGAGATTGAAAGAAGGTGTTCAGTGATGCCACTTCTCCTTTGCTGCAGGAGATAGGCCAAGAATGGGATGGATGTGCTTGACTCAGGAGATGCTCAAAGGGAATTCATATTCAAGGGAGTGTGGGCTTTGTTAAAATAAAAGCAAACCCCTCTCTTCAGAATTTAACACAGGTTGAAAGTCCTCCATACACTTCAAGGCTTTCTTCTTAATTCCCAGGGATGCTTTGCATGCATGTCCACCCTAATTAAATCATTCCCAGTAATTACATTGCTTTTGAAGACTATCTGTCAAATACATGTATATGTATATAATTTGTAACACAGTAATACATCTAGTTCGTGAAAGTCATCAAGTCCTGCATCAATTGCCTTCAGTCCAAATTGTTTTATTCTGTTCAATTGGGTTATAAAACCTTGGCCACCTAGTGAATCTGGTAGTGGCTATAAATCTCTGCAGCTGGGAAACTGGAAGGCAGCCCTGCCTACCTTACAATGAGAAGAAACCCTGCTTCCCATTCCAATTCAGTCGTGCCGTATAAAGACCATTCTAAGCAAAATCCTTCAAAAATAGTAATAAAGAACAGAGGGTAGCCCAGGGAAGAACACATAATTATAGATGTTGTTTGGAGGGCTTCGATGCATTTTGAAGGACATTTTGAAAAAGCCACAGCATTAATAGAATGAGATTTTGCTCTGCATATGCAGGCATCCTGCTGCAAGGCACATTGACGGAACACATGCACTACCATCATACTGCTGCCCAGCTATATCACTTCGTTGTACCCACTGTTTGCAAGGCCCCTAGAAACCGAGTTACTGTGAATGTTGCTGAACATCCATTTCCCAAGGCTATTGAAGTGGGATTTTTTTTTTTTTTTTTTTTTTTTTTGGTGAGTGGCCAATGAGTAGAACAATTCTGACGGAAGAAATCCAGCCAATTCCTGGCCTCTGTGTCAGGACTGAATAAAGAGGATCAGATCAGCTCACACAGTAGGCAAGAAGGATACAACACAGTTGTGATAAACTGATTGCCTTTTATCCATTTTCTATTAACATCCATGTTTTTATTTTATCTTCCTTCATGAAATTACTATAAAGCCCTTTATAACATTTAGGTAAAGCTAATGTCTCTATAGTTCAAACATCTTGTCCTCTCGCTGCTTTTCTTACTTAACCATTGAGATCAAATCCTATTTTCCAATTACATGAGCTACCCATGACTGAATGAATGCAACATTACTGCTGGACTAGCCAATTCACATGCTTCTTCTTCCAGATTCTGGGGACAGAGACTATCTGTCCCAAAGTCTCCCTTCCTCCTCCTATGTGGTCCATTTCTATAGCTTCATCCTCATTTGCTTTCACTTGCAAATTCACCCATGTCCTTAATCAAAATGAAGGTGGTGCTTTCACAAGCAGCTGAGTCACTCCAACACCACACAAGCTGCAAGGGGAAGATGCTGCTTCTTTCCTCCCTTGTCTCCCCATGGTTCCATTCAGCCCTTGAACCAACTTGGGTACTCTAAAAGCAGTTTCCTGAGCTGAATCAACTTGCTAAAATGACAGAAATACTGTCCCTGTGGATAGCTGGGGTAGTTTTTTAATGAGTGGAGCTGGCACAAGGCATGGGTAAGAATGTTTGACTGTGATGGGGAGATGGAAAAACATAGCAGGGCCTCTTCTTGCTAGAAGAGGTAAGAAATCTCTTAAGACATCTCACTCCATTTCGCAGAACTGTACCCTGAGGCAAAGAATTTGCTCACTTTTGGTGCCATATTTTTAATCTGTTTGCTCTTGTGGAATTTTTCTTATTTATTCTTCTTCTGCTTTGGTTTTAATTTCCTTTTTAAGATTTAACTCAGTTCAACTGTTTGTGGTTCTCGTAAGCCTTCTACACACTGTGACCTCTAATACACAGTTTCTTTTGCTGGTGAGATCTGGCCTTCACTTTGCTCACTCCAAATATCCTTTTTGAAGTGGATTCAGTCTTCACAGTACTGGTCCCTACCCTGAGCAGGGCACAAGAGCAAAAGCTGTCCCCTCCTAGTCAGAATGTTATTCTGCAAATCTACACACCAGACCCAGAACTCTACGTACCTGTTGATTTTATAGTTAATTCCTCTAATTCCTTTACATCCACCTTTTTGAGTTTGATTTGAAGACCCCTTTTATGCTTTTAGTTAAACTGATTTATCTTATGATCACAGATTCAAAGTTCTTTTCTTATCTAGAGATCTCACAGTTTACAAATTCAAACAAAAAATCTCATATTTATTCTGTATCCAAACAGTGAATGTGTCAGCTCACACCCAGGACTATCTAGGCTGGAATTTCTTGGTAGCATTTTTTTTTTTTTCCCAATACACATGTCCAAAACTAAAGCTTCCCATAATGGCACAGTTCTCAGTTATAGATATACTGCTCCACCTATGTAAGAAATATTTAGATTCCCTACAATCCAGCCCAGGAACCTATATAAGATTCCTAGTATGACTCAGCTTGAACATTTTCTCTTCCTGTCTTTGTTTCTGTCTCTTCTGACCAGCATCTATCCCTCATTTCCCACGTTCCAGATATAATGACTATTCCACCACATTTTCGTTATGATATCCTATCCTAAATCCTGCATTGGTAACTCATTTTTTCCATTTTATTGCTAACATCTTTAGTTAGTAGACAAATGTTACAGAGCTTTTTAATGGCCAATATCAGCTTTCCACCTGTATTAGGCAAAGACTATTTGTTATCAAATTGCCTGTTTGATTATTGCTTGCAGCCATAAATTTTCATTTCACAGAATACATTCCATCATCTCACATCCTAGTATGCATCATTTTTTCCCTAATGCACTGAATCTGGTCTTCTTCTGTGCTGAATCCAGGTGTGAGGATTACAGATGTCTCTCAAAATTACTCTATTCTTTCACATTTTCAGTTTCTCATGAGAAGTTCATATATGCTGGATTTAATCCTACAGTTCCACACTCTTTACTGAAATCAATCCATTGAGTCTCTTTTTCTAGTAATTCCCCATAATCAAATGTCCCATAACCATCCTTTCTAATGAGTATTTCATGTTCTTTTTGGCCTTCATATGATAACTTCACCTACATTTTCCAAAGGCTGAAAGAATCATTCAAGACTTGCTTCTTTGAAATCTCTCCTAAATGGGCCTATATTTTCTTGATTTCCTTTAGTGATTCACATTCATTTCCATAATGTCATTAAATTCCTCACTCTGGTTCCTTTCCAATGACAAATCAACTAGTTTTCCTTGGGAAGGACCTTCCCACCTCCTGCAATTTTGAGGCTGATATGAACCAGTGTTGTTCTTTTGTGTGCCTGGAGACAAGTGGATGAATGGATACTCATCCATTCTTTCTTCTTTTTTTATCCTTTTGCATCTTTGAAGCCTGTTGTGTAGTCTCCAATGTAGCTCCTGGATAACTCAATCTGCTCTTATTTTCTTTTACTTCCCTTTTTTGCAGATTTCTCCTCTCCATCCTCACTATTTTACAATGGAGTGGACTTCTTCCCCAGTCCTGCTGCTCTTCTGCTGGTCCCCAGACCTAGATAGCTGTGGAGGCTCCATTCATCAGCAGCAAGCTTTTAGATCCCTTGCAGATCTTCACTGTTTTTTCCATTGATAGCTAGATTTTGTATGTCCTCTATTTTGTGTAAGCACAAATGTCCCACTAATTCTAAACCAAGATACATCCAGCATCTTTCGCATTCATCAATCTCACCTCTTCTTTGGTTCACTTCTGTTTCAGTGATTCTCACCATTCCCATTATTAATGATGAAGGGATAGCTATGCTCAGCTCTTTATTAAATTCTCCCTTGCTTATGGCCCCTACTATGACAAAATTTCTGCAGGGCAAGGTAATTTCACCCAGCACTGTGTGTTTAATGTGATCTTCTGCCTCCTGATCTGAGGCAATCATTGCAAAATTTCAGGAAGATCCAGCAAGAACATAGTTGAGAATCTACTAGGAGATGGCCTTCAGTATGAGCAAGCAACCTCATTGTGTGCATGGAGAAGCAGCATGGAGAGATTAATCCTTCAATGTGTGTGCCATGTGGGGATAACTGGCCAAGCTCACTTCCTCCTTCTTGTAATTGAGGGAACTAGGGATGACACTGTGGTTTTTTGAATGAAAATCTTTTTTTAATCCACATTGGTTAAACAGCAAAATAAAACACTACTCCTATCTATGGACTTGCATTAGAACCACAGTGTTGGGAGAAAAGGTGCCTCTGAACAGCAGACATCTGGTTTCTAGGTATTCTAATTCTGTGTTTTGAATTTGGTATTTATAGGGTGAGTTACTGTGCAGTTTCTAGTGTTTAGCAAGGTTTCTGATCAAACTGTGTTTTCTTTGTGATTACTATCTCTCTGTGACAGGCAACAGTTTTCAAAAGACTTGTGGGGCCTTAATATCTTAATTAGTTAAAACTGGTTATGGGCCTGAGTACTTATTTAGGAAAAGCAGCAAAGACACACACACATGCATACAAATTCAGAGACACATACAAGTCTCAAGCACATTAGAAAACCAGGCAAGAAAAGGTATTAATATTTATTCATCTTTAGCTAAGCACCGACAGCAGGGCAATGTATTATCATTGCCAATCTTATTTTCACTTGAATGGTTTTCCTTTTATCCCCTGTGGTGTTTAAGGTCTTCCAAACGAAATACAAATGATCATTGGAAATGAATAGCTGGTTGTGCATGGCTGTTGGGAGAGTGCTGAAAATGGTCTTTCACTCTGCATTCAGTGAGAAAGTGAATCACTCTCACACAAAGATTGAGCCCCGAATGCAAGGGGAGAGAATGAAAGCAGGATGTGATTCGGAGGTGACATTTGGTGCTGTTTATCTAGTGGAATAGTGCATAGATGTGGTGTAGAGGAAACACAGCATCTCACTACTGGGGAGCTGTTGCATTCATTTTGAAGTGATCTATTAGCTCTCAGGTCCATTAAGAAAATGGTGAATAACATGAGAAGAGGAAGAAAGGCGGGGAGGGGGAGGAGGGGGTGTGGGGAGGGGAGTAGAAGGAGCAATAGGGCCAGTCTGAAGTCTTTGGGAATCTGTGGAGGATCAGAAATCTGGGTTTAGCAGCTGCTATCTACCCCAGCCATGCCTATACAGACAGTTTAATTAATTCCTGAACTTGACAGAAATCTCAACCTTGCAAAAAAGTAGAGTTCCAGAGCTGGAGATGAGGGATATAGGAGCTAGCCAGAAGCTTTGAGGCCACATGGGGTTAAAACCTAACCCATTCTTCTACTTTCAGCAAGAATGGGCTTAAAACATTGTCATCTGTGTGGGGTGTGCATGTGTATAAATTTACTATGCTTGAAAACTGAAAGTGAGTTCAAATGCTGCACAGCAGATGTTCAGGATGTAATTGCTTCCCTTCTTCCTACCCATCCTCCACCCAACTTCTCCAGCTCAGGCCAGTGTCCGCCCCTACAGACTGCTGGTGCCTCCAACATCCATCAACTGGACAAGAAGGACCTTATGTCTTTCATGGAATCTGCTCATCAGCTGCTCAGAAGCTAATATTTTGTGTACATGAAGTCTCATTTCACAGGGATTCAAACCTCAGATGATGCAGATCTGTGAAATTTCATTGATTTCAGCTCAGCAAAGGTAGTTCCAAGAGACATGAACATCATTTGGCTTCTTTATCTCATTAATTTCACCGTAGTCTTCTCAGGGAAAAGTCTTGATGTTCCTGCATTGAAGGAACAATATGAAAACAATCAAACAAAAGCCAGAGAAATGTGACCTTGAGGCAACACCTTTTGGTAACTGCAAAGAGGAGCAGATTCAGAGAAGCACTGGAACATATTGCCGGGAGAGGCGGTCGTTGCCTCTTCCTTGGAGACTTTCAAGATCAGTCTGGACAGAATTCTGAGAACCTGATGGAGCTGTAGGTGTCATGGTTCATTGCAGGGAGGTTGGACTAGTTGGCCTTTAAAAGTCCCTTCTGACTCAAACAATTCTACATTTCTATCATCCTCAGTTTATAGGAGCAGAAAGAGATGAAGAGTAGAGTGATGTCTACCCACATTTCCTGATCTCCCCAACCAGGGCAATGAGTGGACTGTGCACTTCTGAGATGGTGCTCAGTAGAGGGAGTGCTAGGTTGTTTAGAAAGAAACTGTCCAGGGCTGGGCACATATCAGCACATTCATTTTGAAGTGATTTATTTCAGTGGAGTCTGAGTCTACTTGAGTCGCTCATGCTGACTGCCTTTCACATAATCAAGCAAATCATAGCCACAGAGATCCTGGCTCCAGCACTCCAGCGAGGCCTATTTAAATTAAGCACTTACTTTAATTTGTAGGAGATCTGTAGACTTTAATTACTGTTGAAGTTTTGTAGAACACAATTACTACTTTCTCGGTCCCTTTATCACTGATACAATGAACGGTTATTGGCATTTTGTCAAAGTTATGTGCAGCATCTGTCCTGGACCATCCAGTGAGAAAAAAATCCAGCAGCCTGCTTTGTAAAGCAGTGATTTAACGACTGTCAAAGGTGCTTTTGCCGGGTCAGAGTAGGAACGATCACAAAGGCATCTCACTTTTACTCTTTTTGGTGTCAGTTTCTGGGTGGTGGCTCATTATCAATTGTAAATTAGAGGAGGGTGGAGAAAGGGACATGAATGACAAAGTTCAGAAACAGCATCTGCTGAAGAAAAACAAGTGAGGTGGGGGGCAAAGCAGGAAAAAACAGATGAAACACTGTAATTGCTTGGCAACAAGTTGCTATTGTAATTTAGAAAATTGGAAGCATCCGTTCTCAAACAGTTCAAGCTTTATTTCGTTTCTTCTTTATTTTTGACTGCAGCCCTTATTTTGTGATCAGCTGTGTCCTCCTGTAGGATTACTGGCTCTCCTCACATGCAGCAATAATGGACCTCTAGTGTTTGGTTATGGGCCATCGAAGAAAGCATTTTGCGATTGTTTCACAGTGCAGTCATTTAACAAGATTAGAGATAATTTACCCTTGGAATGCAAAACTGTTTCTACAGGTGCTTAAGCTTCCTGGCTTTTGGATTAGAGGCCTCATTTTGTTTTGTGCCATTGCATTCAGTGAGGTCTCCAAGGACTGTAAATAAATGAACAGCTACCCTCTGCAGCTGTGAAACTAATTTTCCAGACCGAGCTACAAGAGTTGCAGCTTACAAAGCTCCGTGGATGCAGATAAATATGTGCATGCTAATGTATTAAACGTGCTGATTAACTGACTTTGCCTGAATGCAAGCTGTTTGTAAAGTGGGAAACACCAGAGAAACAAGGCTGCCTAGGGAGGGAGAGGGCTGCTGGAGGCAAGCAGGGCCATGGGAGATTCTTGGGGTGGCAAAAAAGGTAATGACCACTCGCTCTGGTCAGACCTGACTTCCATCCCACTTCCCTACCTCTTTCTTTCCTGGGGAAGAGAGCAAGCCCTGAGCTTTGGCTGCATCCAGGACGGGAAGTCTGGTAGACATACACTGAGGTGGGGAACCTCAAGGATGTAGGGATGCCATGGACTCCGTCCAATGGAAAGGATAGCCAGTGCATGCTCCCACAGGGATCCCATGCTTTACATCCAGCTCTGGTCTTGCCAAATAGATGCGGTCTCTGGAGCAATTTGAGAAGGTTTATGGATCCTTGGATGAAGTTGGTTAGTATGTTTCTTTCTGGGAATTGGAGGAAACCTCATTCATTTGTCTTCTTTCATTTCTGTCTTTGTCCATTTCTTTTTCTTTAAATATACTTCTTTGTGTACAATTTGTATATTTGAGCTGTGAGGTAACCTTGATTCATGATTTCAAAAACTGTTGTGTGTTTTTTTCTTGTTTTTATTTTCAGAAGTTGTTTTTAGTTCAGATATAGGATGAAAATCAAACCTTCTGAAATTCATCACAAGAACAAATGCCTTTTTTGTGCTCAATTCTGTGACAATTGTCAGTTTGGGGACAATCTAAGGGAAGATGAGACAGGAGCTCTTCTGCTTCAGGCACACCTGCTGGCCCCTGCAGTCTCATTCCATGGGAAACTCAGGAGGAATATGTTGCTGTGACTTCTGGACCTGGCAGGTCCAGGGTGCCCAGCACCCAGCCAACCTATCAGCTGAGGACACTGAAAAGGGTTGAACCCTGTCTGTCAAGTGCAGCTTCATCAGGAGAATGTTTACTGGCTGGCAAAGGCCTTCTGAAGCTCAGCCACCTCCATGGCATCCTTTAATCTGGATGATCTGTACCATAAGGGGCAATATTTTGTCATGATGAGCTTTAATTTCTCATTTGCAGATTATTACTAGCAAACCCCTGCATACAATAGAGGATTACCTGCTGCAGGTGAGATGGGCAAAAAAAGCCTTTTGCATTATTTCAGATCATGGTTATCCACAAGGAACTGATGACAAGGAGATATAGAATTTGTTGTCATTGTAAAGCCAGTGTCTGTTCAACCTGATGCAAAGGGTGGTAAGAGTTAAGCTGAGGATGTATGAGTTCAGTGGTTTTCAAGACAAACTCAAGTAAAGGATCTTCTTTTGCTTAGGTACCTCCTGCATCTCTATTAAAAGATCACTGACAAAAATGAACAATCATCTTTTAAAAGTAACATAATGTTTAACAAATAGCAAAAAAAAAAAAAAAAAAAATGCAACTCTCCCTTCTAACGAAGTATTTCTGAAAAAAGGTTTTGATTATGGGCAGAATACAAAAGAGATGTCATGAATATAGGTTCATTCCTGTTTTCCTGCGCTATTTAACTTCTTTAAAGACACTCTGAGTCTATGGACATTGGGAGTCTGACAGGGAGGAAAGACGGTCAGTGATTGGGGTTTAATACAACAATTAGATGATCATTGCTTAAAAACTCGCTGTACTAAAGGACTTCTGAGTATTCGGAACAAAATTCTGAGACTTACTTAGGTGCCTGGGGAGCAGAGGTCTTGAACTTCCTCTGGGTCTGTATAATGGAAGAAGTGACGTAGGTGAGATCTTAAGACTTCAGCTGTTTTCAGGCAAGAAAAAATGAAAAAGAAAGATCTTGTTAGAGCAATCAAAACTCTAACAAGCTGTAAGACACCACCAGGAGGGACTATTCTATTCCAGCTTCACCATTTTTTCTTGTTTCTACCTTCCCCAAAACATACAGTAGTGGTAAAACTTTGCTAGGGTCAGTACTTTGGGGTAGGACCTTACAGTGAGGTCAAATGGGCACTGTCACCAGATAAGAGAAGCAACAAGATTTAGCGGACATAGGTGAACGTGACCATCCTTTTTGGCAATGGGTGGTCCAGTTATCTCAGTTGGATGGTAGAAAAACTCCTAAAAGTTCATTTTGGCTGTTCTTTTTTTTTTTTTCTTGGCTCAAGACATTATTCACCACTAATCCAAGAGATTTAAGAGAACAGGCAGCTTCAGTTGATCAGAAATGCATTTTTGGCAAACAAAATATTTGCACAGAAAAATTTGCCCAGCTGTATTCAGAGGAGTTATTGAAGGCTTTTCTCACAGTTCTTCATCTATTAAAGCAGCAGACTAGGATGTCCTTACCCGACACAGAGATTGCAAGAATAAATGTGCTAAGAAATGTGATTCTCACACAGCAGGAGCCAAAAAGACAGGCTACGTAAATTGTATCCCTGAAGAAATCATAATAATAAACAGTTTCAGAGCCTGACATGGTATCCTATGAAAATAGCAATTTCCACCTAGTTCACTGCTTCAGACAGCTGGAGCCCTGAACTTACTGATGTGCAGTTTGGTACCTGTCTTTTGTGATGCTCCCAGCTCACAGCTGTGAGAGCAGATTTTGCAGAGGAGGCATTTCTACAATGACATCGAAATTTCCTACAAATCTCCTATAAGCCACCAGGCAGTCGCTTGACAAGCAGCAAAGTTCAAGCAGTAGCAAGGCAAAAAAGGAAAGTAAAAGGCAAAGGTAGTACTAAGAAATCTGTCCAGAAACCACAATCAAACAACCAGCCCTACTAACTAGACAGCCTCATGGAGAGCACGTATACCTTCAGAGCAAGGTGATGCCAGCAGGGATTGGCCAGGAATAGACTTTCCAGATGGCTGCATATATTGCTCAAACGTTGTGCAAATATCATTTATGTGATTTTAACTGCTTGTGTACAGACATCCTAGTCATCACCCATATGAATGCCCAGGGAAAATAAAAAGGAAAAATATGATTGGCAGCACACAAGTAAATATACAGCTTTTTGTGACCCAGAGCTTGTGGATATCTGATAGCAGGCATCAGCAATGTCTATTCTGAGCAGATCAGATGCCAGATTATTTGTACTCTCAGGAAAAGCAATCTTTTCTGTCCCAGCTCAGCCAGCTGCAATTGCTTATAGGTGAGAATGTGTCTAGGTAGCGTACCTTACTAGGGTTTAGCCTAATGTATTCCTAATCTCTAGGCTAACCCATTTGCCAAATTGTTAATGCAACTGCATACATCCCTGAGAATCTATAAAATAATCCTATAAAATGCAGCAAACTAGCATACGACCAGGTGGATGTACAAACACTTAAAATGCAGCATCTGAATGCTATGCAATGATTTGGCCCACATCAAGTCATCTCGTCTCAGAGGGAATTTTTCCTGAAGCTCTGTCCCACACATCACCAATTGCATCCAAACCCTTAGCTTTAAGTGCGTCCACATGGATTCAGGGGCTGAGACTTCAGGACCATCTTCAGTATTTCCCAGTGTAATTCATGTTGTGAACTCTGAGACTGTGCATGCCCTGGCATCAAGGGGCTTCTCCATCCCTGTTCGTGGCTGGGTGCTAAGTACATCAGTACTCAGTCACTATTTCAGAGGTTTATATTGCAATAACACCTCATATCCCAATCCTGTTTCTCCAGCTTTACAAGCTGCCACCAACCTCCATATAAATCCATAGTATGGGCAGATGAAATGTAAGAGAGCAGAGAAGGAAGGACATGGTGAATCAGAGAGGTTCTCCCCTGTAGGCATTGCTGTCTGCTGCTAGAAGCACTTTGCAAATACAGTGATGGTTGGACTAGATAATCTTAGTGGTCTTTTCCAACATTAATTATTCTATGATTCTATGACATTACTTGAATGGCAAAGAGTGGGAATCCTAAAGGTTGCTCTGCATCCTGGGAAGGACATCTATATCAAATGACTCATTTCACCAGCAGGAATTATGCCTTTCATCCACTGATGCATTTCATAATCTTAGGAAGGTCTAAAGGCAAACCTGTGTCTTGTCATTGTTTTTGCTCTGCACTGTATTCACCAGAGAGGCAGAGGTACTTTAGCAAGACCTGTCCTCAGGGGAGACACCTTGATGCACCTGATTTCAGGGGCACACTGAGGCATCTGTTTCAGGATACTCTTTCTCCTAACATCTCACTGTCACTGCTGGAAAGGAAGCCCATCCCCTCCAGAGAGTTTTCTGTACCGATTGTATAGGGGCAAGACATTTCAGCATATTGGTGGGTACCAGATTTGACTGGGCTGCCCTCCCCAAATCCCCCAGAGCAAGGGACTTGCTTCCTCCAAGTACCATGACCAAGTCATTTAGGGCAGGTTATTCTTCCTGGGAGTAGCAAGCAGCCCTTATTGCCCAGAAGGCCTGAAGAGCATAAGTGAGCATTGTTTCCCCTGCATTGTTCCCTGGCTCTCCACTTTTCCCAACTCCTTCTTACCTCATCCTCCCCTTGCTGGCTAGAGAGCTCTAAGCTGCTGATTAGCACTTCATTTGACAAACAGGAAGTCGGGAAGAAAAGCATCATTTTCAGAATTAGAGCCTCGGAATGAATTGAAGAAAGAAAGGGGGAAGAAGGAAAAAAAAGAAAGCGAGCACTGCACACTTTCCTAATTGCTCGTTAGAACCAATGGCCTTTGTGGTTCCTTCCCCCTGTGTCTTCTTTATAAAAGCATTTGCACAAGACATTGCTATTGTCTGCCAGACAGCCTCAGGGTAGGACAAAATGAACTAATTGATTTGCAGTTATGTCGCAGTGAATAGTGTTAAACATCCATCTGCGGATTCCTTGTGAGGAGTGATTAATAATTTGTACTCCTGGGCAGGGAAGCCTGAATACCCTTTTTTCATGTAAAACTGAAGCGTTTCATTCTCTCAGCATCACAGATATCTCATCTACATTGTGAGTTACAAGGACGAGGTCAGGAATGGCTTTGCTAGCAGTGTTGCATAGACAGTTGTCTTCCTATGGGTGAAACCCAGCACAGTCGTGGAATTAATGGGAATTTGTAAAGCTGATACATGGTACTGTACAGCACGTCTGCTATGGCCATTCTCATTGCAGATGTTACCGATTCCCTGTAGTTGTTTCAGGGATGGAGGATTTCACGTGTGTTTTCAGAGGGAGCACTGGGAGTGTTAAAATTGATTTCAAACACAGAACCCAAATCTAGATGGAGAATGTGGATTCAAATTTCAAGATTTCTTGTTAACACCATTTCTGTAACACAGGAGTGCCAAAGTCACTTAAGCAGTGAGGAGTTTAAAAGGTCATTCCAAAATAGTTCACTCAAATATCACCTACATGCTGAGTTACATGCAAAATAACCTTACTGACCAGTAAGAGAGGGTCTGTGAGGCCTCTCCACAGGAGTTTCTGCTCATTGGTCTGCTTTATTAGGGCTTCAGAGGCATTGCACTGTCCCTACAAACTTGCACCACTGCAAGAACTACCCATTGAAATGGCTTAAATGGTGGAACTGAGGCTGTAGGTACATTGTTCCTGCCTGAGCAATGTCAGCTGTGACCACCTGCCGCATCTCATCATATTTGTGATTATGTCCGCACCACCACCACTCAGTCATCTCAGTCATCTCCACCTCCACCTGGACTGAAAAGCTTGTAGCTGCTCTCCAAGCCATTTCCTGCTTCCTAATGAAATCTATTGGCCTCCTGGGGAAAAAAAAACACTGACTCAGCCAACTCTTAATGAAGTCATCTGTTTTCATGGTGTTACTGGTACCCTATACTCTCCCAGCTCTTTAAAAAAAAAAAAAAACTTTTGGATGCATCTAAATATCCAAAGATGAGATCTATCTGATCAGCATGCATTACATTCTTTTATGACCCATTTTTAGGTATTCTTACAGGATGTTACCTTCATTCTATCTCACACATTGAGCATTTTTTCTGGGTGTATCTACATTGATCAGCAGATGCCTATGAAGCCTTGATGTGTTCTTAGCTTGTTCCCCTGTCATGTTTAGATTATTCCAGACACCTGCCTCTAAGATCAGTGTTCTCCTGGAAATGACTCTCCAGGAACTGGTCCAGTGCCACTGACTATATCATGTCTTGTGTTAGAAGAGACGTTAAAGACCATCCAGTTCCAACTCCCTGCTGTGGGCTGGTTGCACCCCACTAGCTCAGGCTGCCCAGGGCTGCATTCAACCTAGCCTTGAGCACCTCCAGTGATGGGGCACATACACTTCTCTGGGCAGCCTGTGCCAGGACTTCACCACCCTCTGAGTGAAAAATTTCCTCCTGATATCTAATCTAAATGTCTCCTCTTTTAGTTTAAATCTGTTCCTTTTAAACTATCCCTTCCAGACTGTGTAAGAAATTGGCCTTCCTCCTGTCTACCAGCTCCCTTCTTTGAAGTACTGGAAAGCTGCAATGATTTCTCCTCAGAGCCTTCTCTTCTCCAGACTGGACAAGTCCAGCTCCCTCAGCCTTCTTAAATGAAGATCTCTCTGATCATATTCATGGCACTCTTCTGGACCCACACCAGCAGCTCCTCTTCCTGGATTGCTGCCACTACCTTTTTGATGCAGCCCAGGATACCATTGGTCTTCCAGGTTGCAAGAGCACACTGCAGGCTCATGTCCAGCTTTTCATCCACCAGGACCTCCAAGTTCTTCTCTGGAGGGCTGCTCTCAATTAGTTCTTCTCCCAACCTCTACACTTATCTGGAATTGTCCTTACCCAAGCGCAATACCTCACACTTGTCTTTGTTGAACTCCATTTGCTTCATGTAGTTAAGGTGTAGCAAACTCTGCTTTTAACAGTCCTGTAGACCTCTCTCAGCAGGTTTTGCAGCCTTAAAGGCTCTCTGCTACTCTTCTGTGTGTTAATCGCTGATTCTATTTATGTCCCATGTTATAGAAGCCATTCTGTTGGGCTGCCCATTTCACTTAGGACTGACTGCTGTCCTTCAAGACTAGCGTGGACACAGCTTACCTGTCCAAGGCAGGTAGGCATGAGGTATAAGAGAAACATGTCTGATTGTGCCACATCTGAGTCTGGTTGCCTTCTTGGAAGACTTGGATGAAGTCTTTGCAAGCAATTCTCACCTGCAGTAACCATAAGGATGCAAGCAGACAGAGGTTTTTAAAAGAGCACACCTACTCAAAATATTTCAATGTTGAATGAGCCAAGAACATTTAATTAGTCAATTTTATCAGCCTCCAACAGTCAGCATGGCAAAGCCTGGTTGTTTTCCTCTGCTGATAGATAAGAGCAGCTAGAGAAATGAGCTTTTCTGAGTGCTACACCGCAGTGTATTAGGTAAAAGTAATTACTGTAAGTGCTTTGCAAGAATATCTTCAGGTAATGTATTTGATATAGCTCTGAAAATTATTGTGTGAGGAAATAATGAGCTAGGAGAATAGAAAGCACCTCTTTCAGATAACTTCCTTATGACCTCCTGTGGGTCACAGACTCTGGACACTCATTAAATATAGTGGGAAAGATTTATAAATGTATGGTTCCATAAGTATAGTGAGATTAGATTGGATGAATCTTTAAATGAAATAAATATCCATTTAGGAGAATGTTTAGAGATTCAAGATTGATGATGGTCCTGGGGATTTTTGCAGATAAAGGGAAAGAGTAAGACTATGGGTATATTGCAATTTTCTGTCTTCTTTTTCTTTCTGGAAGGCTGGGGGTAATTTAGCATACTGTAGCACAATTACCTGAGCATAAACAGATAGAGTAGAGAGGTTTGGGTGCTTCCTGGTAATGTGCTTCTCATAATCCTTGGTCTTGAACAAAAGTATCAGACCTTGTTGTTCCATCTCTGAATTTCTAGGGGTAATAGGTGATCAACTGCTGAGCTGATCAGTAAAATTCATTACTACAGTAGGTTACCAAGGCCAGAAGTATAATTCCATAAAGTAAAATAAGTAGGAATGTAACAAAAATTGTGACATTAATTTATGCAAAGTCATACAGCACCCACTTCCTGAATACTGTAAGAGCTTTGGTGCTCAAGAAAAGATAGAGAAGATGCAAAGTTTGTGTGAAGAAGGAGGACAAAGCAGGTCAAAGGTATATAATGGCTTTTCTCCAAGGGTTAAGAGTACAAAAAGCCTTACAGGCTTACTTAGATCAAAACAAGCTAAAGGAGACAGCCCTTCACCCTGTGTGTGGTTCAGCTGTGGAACCCTCTGCTGCAGGCACGGTGGGTGAAGGAGGTGAGTTTAAACAGCGTTTAGTGGGAAAAAAGTTTCCAAGGACAATTCAAGAAGAACATATATAAACAATAAAAAGGAGATTTCAAAGTGCCATGTCTCTAGTTACTGGAGTGCATCAGGATATTGTGGGATAACATCACTACATGTTTCATTATACGTATGCTCCTCTCTATGCACTCCCGTTAGCAGCTGACAAAGGAGGTGTCTGTGGCAGAAGCAGGACCACAATCCACATTTTTAGTCCTTCCTAATAAACTCTTAATGCAGAATTGGTACACAAAGTCTGGGCAATGTTTAGTGAAACAAAAGACACCAAAAATCTAGAGGGTCCGTAATTGGAAGGAGAGTGGACAAGTGTCCCATCTCTGTGGGGACCTAACTTGGTTAACCCACTGGGAGAGTTCCCTGCATCAAAACCACGAGTGTGGGTTGTGCACCAAAAATGCCATGGGACAGCACAGGAAGCCCACCAGCAGCTATTAGCTGAAAACTCTCTCATTTCCCCCAGCTTTCCCGTGGCTCAATGACACTCGGGAGAGAGGAGGAAGGTGGTGGCCCTCTCTCCATGAAAGCCCTGGCGTCTCTGGCCACTTCAGACAGAGCCATTGAGCTGTGCATTGTGCCCTTTTCCAGAGGGCTGCCTCCTCTCCATTTGTTTACCACACATCCTGTCTTCCTTTCTGTTTGCTTCACACATCATCGCATTCATTAATCGTCCCCCCCTCCCAATCTCCCCATTTGGGTCTTTGGATTTTCAGCTCACCATGGGTAATTCTAATTACCTCAAGCATAAAAAAATAAAATAAAATAGGAGCTTAAGTAGGTGCACTTCATTCTTCAGCCGCCTTTTACAAGCAGTTCAGTGCTGGCTACCAAGGGAATCTGATTAAACTAATTACCCTGATTGGCTTGTTTAATCAACTGCTTGGTTTAATTGGGCCTCGCTAATGCGGAGTGGTGGAGTCCGTGGTGCGTAATGTGAGAACCAGGAGACCCGCAGCACCGGCGGTGACACCACTACAGAAACCAGCCCACATTCCCAGCTTAACGGGTGGATTTTAATAAATGCAGACCTCAGCTGAGAGCCCAACTGTATTCTCAGGAGCCTGAATGGGCTGGAGGTTTTAGTGATAATTAAAATTGCTAGCAAAAAAAAAAAAAAAAAGAAAGAAAAAACCCTTTTCTCATTAAAGGACTTGTCCTTTCCCCCTTCCCCTCCCCCTCCTGGCGCTGCCCTCCAAACTTGAAGCAATATCGGGAATCCTGTCTGCCTCTTTCAAACAACACTTCAATTCATCAGGGCAAAGAATCCCTCCTCCTCCGTCTCCCCTCACCCTTGAGGTTTTTCAGCCCCATTTAGAGCATGTACAGCCCAAAGTAAATGCACAGACAAGGGGGTTACAAATTACCTTGCACTAGGTAAATCCATTCTGAGTAGCTGGGGAGGTTTGTGGAATACAAACAGCTTCTGTGTAAGCATCCTGGGAATAATGGGAATTACTATAGCTCTAATTACTGGAACAATAATAACCTGGAGAGCTCTGTCTTGCCTCGTCCTGTCTCAGCTCTGACCTCTCTCTCCTTTCCGTGCCCTCCACTTGCTCTCGCAGCGTGTGGGATGGGGACGATGAGATGAACACACGCCTCATTTTGCAAAGTTCCACTCATCTGGAGGCAATGTATTTTATGGTGACACGTCGACTGAATTTGTTACTCTCTGAGGATTTTCTTGAAGCCAATGACAGACTAGCAGCCCAATGCATGTGGGCATGAGTGCTGACTCCCTGAATTCAATGTTTTCTTCCAGCACCAAGATTCTTCATTCCACAGTGCGGGCCACTTGGGCACAAACAAATTCATACCCCACTGTCATGTCTTTCATCTGCAAAAGGGAGACAATAGAGCTGTTATACTTTGAGGCTGAAAAAGTGTGGGACCCTTGTTAAGGATGTGGTAGACACAGGTGCAACTGTCCACAGCCACGTTAGCAATCCTTGAGTTCTCCTAGCTCAGGTTTTGGAGTTAGTATTACCAGCTTAAAAATGGAGGGTCCAACAAGCTGGCAACATCCAAAACATGAACATTCATTTGGAATTGTTCACAAAATCGACTCTCTTCACTGTAAGAGTGGACAATGTGCTGATTCAAAAGTTATTTTGCAGGGAAAATGCTTCAAATTTTCCTAGTTCAGGTATCCTCCATACTCCATATTGTGACAATGTGAGACACTATATGTATCTCCCAGGTATCTACCCATGACATCTGCACCCACCTATCCATGCACTGGACTGTGCTCTGCATCAGGAGTCATTGCCTACTGACGTAGATATGTAAAGCAAGTAGGACCAAGCCATGGAGAGGAGCTTCTACCGTATACCTCAGCTCTGTGCTGTCATCCAAGCACAGGAGCTTCAGATATGTCACAGACAGACTGTTCAGCATTCTGGAGGTGCTGCTCTTCTGTCTCTCCATCTCCCAGACTGCCTGTCTACATCCAGTGGAGCTAAATCTGGCTAAAAGTGGGCCAATCCTACTATTAATTTCCCTACTTTGACTCCACTTGAGGGATGTATATAGCTGTCTTGTTGAGGGGTTAGTTGAATCAATGGATATCTAAGAGAAGAAGAAGAAAATAAATTCTTTTGGGGCTTAGGCATCTACTTAAATTTCAGCTGCTTCAATCCTTTATCAGACTGAGGCACCGGAGAGAGATTTGTCACCCCTAACTTTAGCCATGGAAAATATATATTACTTGAAGTAAATATTACTTGCAGTAATGGCTATAGTCAGCCTTTGTAGGAGTACAGTTCCTGCTTTAGCCCATGTACTCTCTAGTTACTGTCATACTGCATCCCAGTACCACACAGGTTGCTTTACTACACACACCTCCCAACTGTTGCATTTTCATTCTGATCAAAACTGTGATCATCTAGTAAAAAATGTGTTTGAATTCTGTAAAAATTTCAATGCTTTGTTGGTTTTGGATCTTACATTGTGGACTTTTCCTTTGCATTGTCTCACCCATCATCCACAGTAAGTGAACACTGTGGTACACAAACCCAGCTATAATTGCTCCAGAGAAATCTCTCCTTTTAATTTTGTGGTTTGCTCTGGGCTGAGAGACATCCATATAACTAAGTAGGTGAAAGCATTTCAAAACTGCAGGGAGTTCCAGTGTTGAGTTGGAAATGAAATAAAAACTTATCTTTTTCATGAACTGGGTATGTTTTATGTCCCAACTGGCCCTAGAGAAAAGAACATGAGGCAACACCCATCTGGGGTTATCACAGCAACTGTCCCCAAAGAACCAGCTGTTGGATACCTAAACTACAGTGACAACAAAAATCATTAATGTTTTTTACAAGAGAGAGTGTGGCATTTTTCACTGGAGTATAACTGGCCAGATATAAAACAAAGGAAAAAAAATCAACAATGATTTGCTAATATTTCTGCTCATTTAGGATCAGATGGGATAATGGTAGGGTGATCTCCCTCCCCATCCTTCTGCCTGGAGGCATCCATCTGGGACTCTTTATGAATGATTGGTAAACATAACTTTTCCCACTAAGACAAAATCTGTTTCTGACTCATGACCTCCTGACACTCGTTCATTATGTAGCCTTCTTCTGAGAGACAGGCTGTTTAGGAAAACTATTGACCATCTACATGCTCCATAAAGCCATCCCCTAATTACCAGAGAATCCCTACTGGTAACTGTGTGATCCTAAAGGGCTGCCGAGCAGATGTTAAGAATAGACTATCAGGGACACTCAGTGCACAGCTCAGGAAAGTGCTTCTTCCAGGTGATATGGTTCTAGAGATCTGTTGCAGAGACTGTGAAACTGGAGAAGATACTCACGCTGGCTGTCATCACAGCTGCAAAGGGGCTATATTTCACCAGCATCTGCCCCTCCTATTGAAAGGGACAGATGCCTCTGAAGACTGACAGAAACTTTTTCGTTCCTTTTTGTCTAGACTGGGGATAGGAATTATTTGAAATATTTTGATATATATCATCTCTTGGTAAGTGTTCATAGCCCCTGATATTGTCCTTTACTCAGGTGCACTGGAAAGTCAGGAACAGAGTTTTCAGGGACCTCCCTTCCTTGAAGGTGCTGTCCCAGGCTCAGTTAAACATGCCATTGGCATGCAGCAGTATGCAGTGTTGTTCCCCTGATGCACAAAGATGAGGCTGTAAAGAAGAAGCTAAAGAAAATATTCATCTAAAGCTGATCACTTCAGCTAGATATTCCTTCCTGATGGAATGAATGGCAGCACAGAGAGAAGAGCTGTTAAACAGATATTTTCATTTCCCACTCTACCCACTGAACTCTCAGGGATTGATGCAAGATAGAGAAAATGCTTGTTTTTCTCTCCTCAGAGAGCTGTGGTTCACCTGATGATGGATCACCTCATCACTCTTTCTAGGTTTAGCTAGGATCTAAGAAATTTGAAGATACTACAAGTTTTAAATATATTTTTTTTCCAACAACAGGTTATATACCAGTTTTTAATTTATTTATTTTTTCAGTTTCAGGGATTTGAATTAAATACCTTATTATCAGTAAGTGTATAACAGCAGAATATCTCTATACCATTGGAATGATTCCAAGCTATCATTATGTTCTGACTGCATTTTAACAGCCTTCACA
Organism: Callipepla californica brunnescens; assembly: GCA_023055505.1. Classification (NCBI taxonomy): domain Eukaryota; kingdom Metazoa; phylum Chordata; class Aves; order Galliformes; family Odontophoridae; genus Callipepla; species Callipepla californica. Next base: position 36,568,075 of record JALIRH010000005.1, on the reverse strand, counting down.
CTTCCAGGGCTTTCCACCTTTGCATTAGTAAACACTCAAAATCCAAGAACTGTTGAAGTTCACACCAATCCCTGTGAACCTTGTGTCTCAATACCAATTTCCTAGCAGCATGAAAGCAAAGTGGATTTGACCAAGGTCAAATTGAATCAAAACAGTGGAAATGCAGACAGTTGGCTCTAGAGCTTTGGCAGTGCCATAAGTAAATAAAACTGCTCTGTGTTTATCATTTCATTCAGCCCAGATGGGTTGTTTTCCCTATGCAGCAGTCATCATCCTGTATCAATACAAAGTCCTGAATGATATTTCTGAAGCATGTTGCTTCAATGAAGTTGTCCTAGATTGGCTGTACCAGTAGTTTTGAAGTTGCATCTGGATGTCTCATGTGGTTAGGCTTACAGATGTCTTCTGTGGTCCCTCTTTCTCTATCACAGTCTCATTCTCATGCCTTCCAGATTTCCAGATACCTCCTGCCTATGTCTGCTTGAAGGAAGGCTCCCTGTAAAGCCCTCCCATGTATTACAAAAAGATCTGCTTCTGGTTTTGCTTCGCATAGCGCAATGTATGTTTTGTGAAAACCTAGGAACTGACAACCAGATTATTGATCACAGCCAGCAACTCTGGCTCCGCTGTGTCTAATCCTACACCCTCCTGGAAAGCAGTTTTAGATTTGTTGAATGAATCTGCAGCTGATGAAATGCGAAGGTCAATTGTGGAAGCCTAAACAAGGCAATGTACAGAGAGGAACGGATGTTATTTGCCCATCTAATTAGACTCAGTCACAGCTTGAATCCTTCCCGCAGCTCAAGTGATCAGATTGTCCAAAGAGAAGTTCTGAAGCTTTCATCTGCCCAGTGTTTGGCACCTAAAGACAGGTTTGGCTCACTTGCAAACCTGGCCCACATTCTACACATAGGAAATTCAGAGCAGTAAGCACTCTCTGTATATTTTGGATCCATGAGAGGTCCAAGAGGACCTAAGTTGCACATATATGGTGAGATTTCAGCCTGGTTCTGCTCCCAGGTAGCATTCTACACATTAGTGATAAGCATATCAACAACTGGCTTCACTGTTATTGACAGATACAGAACTGTTGCTGGTACGTCTAGACACAGGTTGAAACCAAGCAAAGACCTGTGGCTCAGCATTCTGCTCCTAAAACAAGCCCTTTGTGCCATTTCTGCCATTCACGGAATCATGGATTTACAGAAGTGTAGGAGTTGAGAGGAATCTCTATAGATCATCAAGTCTAAGCCCTATGCTAAAGCAGGTTCCTACAGTAGATTACACAGGAAAGTGTCCAGACCAGTCTTGAACAGAAAATGAAACTCCACAACCTTTCTGGGCAGCCTGTTCCAGTGCTCTGTCACTCTCACAGTAAAGAAGTTCTTCCTTGTGTTTTTATGGAACTTCCTTTGTCCCAGTTTCTGCCTTACATACCACTTACATACCAGTTGCCCCTTACATACCACTGAAAATAGTCTGGCCTCAAGGATTTGACTCAGTAACAAGTCTTTTACAGATAATAGACTTTGCAGTTGCTTTTTAAAGCAGACCTAGTTATCCAACCACTCTAAAGAGCTAGCAGAACACAAAACTAATGGATAAATTCATAAAACCCCACAGTGCATAAGGGGAACCCAGTAGCATCATCCTCCTGGAGTCTCTGATCCCACAAGGGAACCTACCTCACAAGCTGGTTTCAAGGTGTTTCCTCTCCAAAACCCCTTTTAAAGAGCTGAGTAACCTCATGGGCTCTTCACGGGGCCCTGTACTGGTGTGAGCAGGGCAGCCAGGGTATAATTCAGTACAAAATATGACCCTGGCTTAACACAGTCGGGCTCTGGCAGAGCTGTGCACAAAGCCACAGAGCCTGTGTGAAAATGCCCTCAGTCAGGCTCATAAAATGTTGTAGTTTGCAGCTGAGAAGGGATAAATTAAACTAACAAGCATGACAGCTATTTAAAAATAAGAAATCATGTTTCATAGAGTAAAACAACATCTGAGGCCCCAGAGAGTCTGTACTTTGTATTTTTAATAGTCCTTTTGCAGAAACAACACTCTCCCCTCCACTTAGCTGGGCTGAAGGCCCCAAGTTCAAACGCTTCCTCACTGCTCTATCCCTGTTTTCCTGCAGCTCTCATCTTTACTATCAGTTTGGATAAATTTCTTTGCTGAGGACCAGGGCTCATTAGCTAGGAATCGATAAACAAAGGAGAGGGTGGAAGTGGAGGACCTGGCTCTGCTGAGCAGGCTGTGACAGCCCATCTGAGGCCAGGCCTCCCACCCAGTATGGTTCTGCGCAGACCCCAAGCCCCCAGCTGTGGCCTGTCTGCAAATGTGTCAGTGGATGGGGCTGTCAGAGGACTTAGCCATCACACGTTGGTCCTGTGGGGGAACTGTGGGCTGAGGGTATGAAAATTCTCTATTTCAAATGGTTCACAAAGGAAGAGAGTGGCTGGTCTTGCAGGGACAGAATCTAGTGTGTTTTGGCACCCAAGGTGCCACTGAGGTACCGTCGGGTTTTAGTGGTGGCAAAGGCTCAAATCCTTAATGGGGATGTGGGGACTTACCTTGTACAGAAATCTGTGTCTTTTTGAAAAAACCACGAGAACTTGCTGTTCTGAGATAGAATTAAGCACTACTGGAGTCATGGGTCTTCCATACAACTGAGTTTTGATCTTGAGATTGTCCTGATCTTGCACTTCAGGAAAGAACAGTAGGATAGGATGAGAGGTAATGATTTCAAGTTGTGACAGGGGATGTTCAGGTTGAGAATTAAGAAAAAAAAATCTTCTGCACTTCTTTCAAAGTGGTCAAGAATGGGAACAGGCTGCCCTGGCAGGTGATAGTCACAGTCTCTGGAGGTGTTCAAGAAATGTGGAGATATGTCTGCCACTAAGGGACTTGGTTTATCAGCCATGGTGAGGATGGAATGATGTTTGGACTTGATGATCTCAGAGGTCTTTTCCAACCTTAATAATTCTATCATTATGTGATTCTATGATACCATATCCATCTGTGCTGCCTGTATGCTTTCAGCACTTTGGTATTTAAAGGAGAATTAAAAGTAACTGAGTGAGAATGCAAATGAAGTTAAAAGTAGCTTTGAAGTAATTGGGCAATTTTTGTTAATGGATACCTTCTTCAAAGAAAGATAAATTTCAGGATAAATTCCCAGTGCAAGCAGTTAATCTATAGCAGGCTTGCATCAAGGAAAAGAAACGATCATAGAATCATAGAATCATTAAGGTTGGAAAAGACCACTAAGATTATCTAATCCAGTGATGAACTCATCACCACCATGGCCGATAAACCATGTCCCTCAGTACCACATCTCCACGGTTCTTGAACATCTTCAGGGACAGTGACTCCAGGTCCTTGGGCAGCCTGTTCCTATGCAGGCTGAAATCCAACCTGAACTTCCCCAGTTACAACTTAAAGCCATTACCTCTTGTCCTATCATGAAACAACTCTTTATACATGTTCATTCAGCTGCTATTTCTCCAGATGCTCAAATAATTTTATTTAATGTATTCCTTAGAGCTGGTAAAGGCAAAGGATAGTAATGGTATTTAAGTCAAAACAGAAACTGTTCAGCATAATTTTTCACACGATGATGAACAAATGGATGGGAAAGCTGAGGTGGGGAAGTGCAAGGAAAAATAAGAAACTATTTACAGTGAAGGCCATGATTTATTCATATGCCTAAAACTCTCAGGTGGGTTTATGATTTGAAGCTATCCAAACTGAAAGCTAATAATCATTGAAGTTCTAGTGGAGTATTTGAAGTTGAGTATTTCTCTGTGACCTTTCTGTCAATTCACAGAGCCTCAAATACATGGTTAAAATCAAGGTTTGGATGATTACACTGCTTACCTTACTCTAAATAATAAAAAGGTTTAGAATGTTGATCTAAAGAGACAAATTATTCATCAGCTTGTTTGGTATTGCAGCTCTCCCACAGGACAACAGGAACAGCAGATTCTGAGTGCCCAGAACCATTGGATTTGGCCTCAAATAAAGTGGGTGGGTTTCCAGAGGGAAGTACTTGGTGAAGCTGAGCAGAAATAGAACTTATCCACAGCTCTCTGCTTTCTGCAAATACCCTCACACTGCCCATGGATTAGGAAGTAAATTTTCAGGTGTAAAGACTGATTTTTGGTCTGATGACAATCTCCATGTGAGTCACGGTGAAATGGAGCTAAGCTGTGTGCTGAAAGTGTAAGCTAACAGCAGCACAGCTTTCTGTAGAGCTCAGTGGAACAATTTTCATAAGCAGTGTCTGTTTCTGATGAAAAATTAGTTCACAACTGTGACAGGGTTTTTCATGGGAAATGTACCCTTTTTTTCTGTTTCTCAGATTAAAAAATAAATAAAAATGATGTGAAACCAAAGTTCTTTATTTGTTTCCTCCTTTACCTTCTTTTCCTCTAAGGAAGGACACATTTCCCTTGGATTTTCTGCCTTGCAATGTCTTGTCATTTCTCTTTATCTGATAAGAGGAAAAAGAGGTTGCAAATGGAGAAACAGCAGACAGACATCTTATATTTTCCAAAAAATTATAATGAAGCAAAATGGTCTATCCAGTTTTCAGATTACTCCTTCTTTCCCCCATTTTATTTGAATGTTAAGAAGTTAAATTTTCTCATGCATTTTGAAGATGTTTACTCATTATATCTCTTTAGGACTGATCTGACTCCTAAACCGTACATTTGAAGAAACATTTTCATTAGCTGACAGGGGACTGATCAAAGTAAATCCTACTTCATAATGTAGCACAGGACTAGGAAGCTTAGATGCAGCTCAGATGCTGCTTCTGCCAACGTGCAAGGGCTGACCAACACACTGACATGGCCACTTTAAAATGACTCAAATCGATTCATCCATTCCAGCAATAGAGAGGATGCTCAGGTGATATTTACTCATGTCAGCAAAATCCTGGACTTTATTAGCAGCCTCCTCCTGCAAAAGAAGATGCCCCTCTTCCTGCAGAGCTCAGTGATCACCACTTAGTGAACTTATGAATCTCACACTTTCAGTTTGTAATAAATTAATAATAATGACTGTGGAGTACACTATTTAGGTTGTTTATGACACTCTTCTTCCTGCTTTAATATGGAAGCGTACTTTCTCAGAAATGCATCAGTAACCATGGAGTTAAAAGTGCATTACTTATCTGAGTTGTGAAGTCAGCTTCAAATGTTGCTAAAAAGTAGCAGTCGGGAATATGATCCCACAGGGCTCTATCAATGGGAATTGCTATTCTGTTTGTGAGACAGACGCAGTGGGAGTTCCCCTTATCAAAATGAGTTAACATGCTTTTATTGAAAGTTGGCCAGACTGAATGATTAAAAAGGTGGAAAAATGACTGTGATCCCTCTGCTATTTATCATTGAAAAAACTGAATTCTGAACCAAAGGAAAACCTGATACTCACAAAGGATGGGGCAGCTTTATATTCTTCCTAGTTCTCAGTTCCCCTAAACTTTCTGTAGAATCCACACTGTACTGGAGACATACCGGTGTTCAGGAGCTGGATAAAAATTTTAGTGTCCCTGATACAAGGCAAAGCCAGGATATCCTTCTGTCTTAAAAATATCTCCTGCTTGATAACTTTCTGAGGCCATTTGCATCCAGGTCATATTTGAGCAGTTCTTGGGCTACTCCATTTCATGCCTGCAACTAAACCATTATGGAAATGAAAAAGCATGAAATTATCTTTCAGACACTAAGCAAAATGATGAATAATCCCCAGCCCTGAATCTTCAATGGGCTCAGTATTTAGGCTTTAATTTTCCCCTCTGCTTCTGGAACAAGACATGTCAGAAACATCATAGAACAATTCTGAATTTCTAGGAGTTACCAGCGGTGATTTACTTTGCACAGACATCTCAACCTTCAGTAAATATTCTAGCCCACCCCAAGCCCAAATCTTTCTAGATTCATCACTGATGTCATAGAGAACAGAGGACTTCAAACACTTCAGCTCAGCTAAAAGTGGTTTTAAGCCCAGTATAACATATAACATATAACATAACTCCAGCCAGGATGGTTACTGCTTGCAGATGCTGAGATTTGATTGACCGAGAGCCAGTGCTGATGTGACCCATCCAGTTTGATCCCTCAGGAATCAGCCTTTCCTCCTCAGTGTCATTACTGAGACACAGTGAGGCACATTCCCCATGGGCTATGGCAGAGCTGCTTCCCAAAACCATCCCAAAACAGACTGACAGAGCAAGGCACACATGCAGAACAGCAGTGCACACGTACATGTACACAGGCACATGCACAACCCATGAATTACGAAGCGTTAAACCCCTCACAGAACTCCAGCGACTTCCTAAACCACAAAAATGTCAAAATTATTTCCGCATAATGAGAAATGTTTCCATCTTTTAACTGTGTATGTGGACCAGGAAACCTTGATATTTTTTCTGATTTCCTCTTCGGAGGTTTCCAGTTTTTCTCCTCTTCTCTCTCATGTGCAGTTTGTCTCACACAGTTTCCAATTTTTCTGGTACTTTCACATGAATCAAGATTCCCTCGTTGTCACCAGAACCCACAGATGCATCTACATCTGTTCCTGAACAAGCCTCTCCAGGAGAAAGGTTACAGCAAAGAGAATTTCATTCCTTGATATTGCCCATGGTACTTCCTCATCTTCTGGTAATCCTCATGAAGAGGAATTGCACATTAAAATGAAATTAAAACTGAGGAAAGAAACATTTACTATGCCTAAACTTGTCTTCATGTGGTTCCTTGCTTAGAGCCAACAGCCAAGAGTTTGGTTGCTGTATTAATTTCAGAAAGAGATCAGGTCTTGGGAACACAGGATTTGCCACAATTGTTAGGAATCTATCCCAATATCTAATTATGCTTATCATAAAAAAAATTACATTTTATTTCATATTCAGCTTTTTTTTTCCTCACTTCACCTTGCAACCACTGGACCCTGTCATGCTTACATCTGTGTAATTAAAGGGGACTGAACCTTCGCATATCCATTGCTCTTTCAGGAAGCTGTGGTTCATGATCAAGGCACCTCCTAATCAACAGGCTGGAATAATTTAACATATTCTAGAAATGCATAAATTAGACAGAAAAATCAAACCACAGGGAATTTGGAACTGGATTGCTGAGATAGCTTAACACTGGATCTCAAATATTCAATGTATATATAAATATGTATATTTTTAAAGTTTAGGCAATTAAAATACCACACAGACAGACACTGCAAATTACATTTAACAGCATGGGCTTTTGTTTAGCTATGCTACGACTCATTTTGTTATGAACTTTTTGCTGGTGTCATTTTGTTTTGTTTGGACATTTCCTTAAACCCTAAAAACTTAATTTCTGTCAGTGCTGCTGGATGAACCATAACCACACAGAAGCTTGGGTTCTTCATCAACAGCACGTGCCCACACTGCATAGGGCAGGAAAAATCCTGCAGCAAAAGCACAATTTTACATTTCAACTGGTCACTTCTTCAGGGTAGTGGTCAGTAAACTGAGCACAGAGACATGAACACTGTGAGTCACCTGCTCCATCATTGCCACCAATCCCTAAGGACCCATGTCACTTTGGTATGAAGGTATGAAGGGCTATCCATCATGAGTAACTCTAATTCCATGCCAGTTATTCAAAGACTGGATTTCTCTGCCAAGATCAACAGATTGCAACAAAATGTAGTTCACAGAACATATTGTTTCAAAAGGACAAAGAGCCTGAAGGAACACAGTGTTTCATAACTGAAGTCAGTTTAGATTTCAGACTTAGATACTCTCACTAAGAACCCTCCATGCTTTTTGCAGTTTACAGTCCAGTTTTCTTTTATTCTAGTTCGATCTAAAACTGCCAATTTCAAGTGTGTCCAGTTTGAATTGCACAAAGCAAGGAGCAAAGGCTAAAATGCAAGTAGGTCCCTCATTAGACACAAAAGTGACTGGGCTGCATGTTGGCATAAAATGATACCTATTCATCAGCTTTCACAGCAGTGCAAGAATACAAATTTACAACTAATGGGAAGGAAAAAATAAAAAATAAAACCATGACTCGGAATGCAAGTGTCAGTTCTAGATCTACTACTTTTAGAACTCAAGATTCCCAGAAGTGAGCAGATTGTTCTTACATTACTCCTCAGTATCATCTGAGGGCTTGAGGTTTCTTGTAAGATTTGCCATGTGTTCAACACAGTAATTGGTTAATTGCATTTCTTTATTGGTTATTCCACAAACCACATTTAGAAGTCCTAATGCCAGAAGTAGTAAGGTCATGTCCAAGTAAATTCTGGGAAGCGAAGGGCAAAAATTGAAACAAACCCTTAAAAAACATACAAGTCTAGTACCATATACTTTGAAGCACTATGATTTTCCTTACAGTTATTGCTGTGTTCTGAAAAAATAAAAATAAAAAAAATCATTAGGATGTTGCAACACTTCTCTACGTGACATAATTCCTATTTGTGACATAAGTTGGATATGTATTAAAATCAATGAACAAACTTCAAACCCAAGTCATGCACTTGTCAACGTGTCTGTATTTTAGTAAAAATCCCTTGAGTGACAGGAATGTGATAGTCCTTTTGAACTCATTTCCAGTTATTTTTGTTTGTAAATAAACTGAGGTCATTAATCAGTGTAGCTTCCTTGAACCATTAACAGAACCACTGCTTTGCTTGGCTGTTTCTCTTTGAAGGGGATTACAAAACTATTTGCTCTAGTTTCAATTCACATGACTTCCCCCTCTGAACTGCATGCTAAGTTTTGGGACTGAATAAATTCTTCATCTGAGTCCATGTCAAAACCATCTGAAGTCACAGAACTCTGCACTAAATCAAGGCAGAAACATAATGCGTCCAACTTTGCTACAGATTAGCTCGATTATATTTGCCAGAGAAGGGTGGAAGCTGGAGGAAATCCTTGAAGGAAAATAAGCTATGTTTTAAACAAAACTTAAAACCAGGCAAATCTTACACCATTTTATGTTTCACAGCCAGCACATTTAGAATATTTTTCCCTATATATATTATCATCCAGAAAATGGGACCATGCCCGTATTGCTCCTCAGAAGGAGCAGAAGAACATCAGCTGAGACAGAGAAATGCATCCATTTTCTCTTGTAACTGCACAAAGTTCTACATTTTTGAATACACGTTAGTCATGTTGCTTTGTGTCTGCTTTCCTAAGCAGACACACATGCAGATTGGTGGACCTGATGCGTCACTTCCCACATTAAGATATTCAAGCTGGATATAATTGCAAGTAGATACAGAAAACAAAGGAGGATATCATGATTTGTGTCGACAAGCCCAAAGCTAGCTAATGTGCTGAGGATCAGCATATGAGATACATTAAGATTTAATTTATCAATATTAACAACTGTATATTATATTAACAATTTCTCAAAAATTTCCCTGAAAAAGAAAAGAAAAACTTAAAAATAAAGTTGATATTCATCAAAGGAGTACATCTGAGGAAACCACAATCTGATTTTGCTAGCAGGAGAAAAAAAGAAAACTTGAAGTATTTATCATTGTTGGATAAATCTGCTTTGTCAAATTCTCACTTATCCAATAAATGTTCAGCCTGGTTAGAGCTAAAATTGTAGAAATCCTCAATTATTTTAAAGAAAGTGTTATTCTTGAGAATAGACTATTCCTTACTCTTATGAGTTCCTTCCTTTTCAGTCATTCAATTGCAATGCATGAGGATGTTGTTAGAGACAATGTTGTCATCTTCCTGAGCTGCTCCTCGTGGATGAAGTATAACTGTCCTTTCCATTCACTGTAAGCATTTTTTTTTAGTTGTATCTCCTCCTGGAATAATTTGTATAACTGTAAAACAAAACAAACAGACAAACAAACAAACAAATAGCTTATGATAGATGTTACAGACAGGAGTTCTGAGTATCAAAAAAAACATTTAACATTTCAGTTGTTAAAGCGCATTACTGACCAGTTTGTTCTCTTTTAATTTATCAAAGCACCATCAATCTTAAAAACTTCTGTGTAACACTGCCATCATTGCTTGCTGTAGCTTGCCCCTACAGAGGTGCTATGAAGATCCTGAAAACTGTGTCCAAGACTGGGTTGCCTGAACACAGTCCTCCAGTGCTATTTTAGGCACCAACATGGGCTTGGCCAGTGTTACATGGGACCTACTGCTCTTCTGGAAGGGCAAATAGGGCAATGTGGGCCAAAAGCACTAGATTATCACATGCAGCAGTCGGATCCCACACGTGCATCACAGCAAAGGCCGTTGAAACTGGAGTGAAAAGTCTGTAAAAAAAAGAGGCATATAAATATGGACATTTGCATACATTAATCCAGATTGATTTCATCTCGGAAAAAAATGTAAAATGCCACCAGAAGAGTGATGTAAAACACTCTTCCTTTCCACCCAAACCTTTAATAAAGGAACATGTTATTGAGGTGTTGGCAATGTGATATTAAAGGTTGAGATTCCTAGACAGAGATATGTGCAGGGCAGTGTGTAACTCCAGTTATTATTGTGCCAAACCAACTGGAACTTAATTTGAAAGAAAGCTGAAATCTTCTAAGTGTTGAGATCCAAACCCAATAGAGAGCTTGGGCTTCTAATGCTTATTTGGGCACCTAACTTCACACTGAGACAAACAGGAACAAACTGCTGGTTCCATGCCCATACGATCTCTGGATACCACAAGTATGTCTGGATGTCTTCACTCAGTATGGATAGTCACTCAACAAGTGACAGTTCCAAATTTTTTTTTCAAAACCTCATCTAAACTCTGAAACTTCCAGGAACAGGAAATGTGATCAGCATATTCTGCAGTTTGTAACTGCCTGAGTTAGTCGTGACGACAGTATTGGTCTTCCTCATGCTTCTTCAGAACAAAACTATGGTTCTGGGGTACTTCTCCACAGTGTGAAATCTTAAAAGTCTTTGTGGATTTCCAGTTCTTGAGTTTGGTTTGGAGAGCTGGATCTGAAGCAAGTCTCTGCCCAGCGACAGCTGCGGTTGCTGTCAAAACTGTGCAAAACCCCATAAGGTTTTGCATGGTATTCATGGAAATCATGGTACCTGCTGCCTGCTTGAGTCTTGACAAACCTAAGGGAAGTTTTGGACTTACACCAAATTCACTTTTGCTGGGTCTGATTTTCTTTAAAGCTCTCCTGCAACTAAATCTGAGCTCCATCCATGCACACCTGCATGTCTCCTGCTGGGTGATTGTCAGTATCATGCAGTATTAAATTAGCCTTGGCCTTTTACAGTCTTCACTAATTATAAGCATACCTCTTCAAGAGCTGTTACAGCTGTTTTGTAGAGGGATGAATCTCTGAATGTCAATGTGTTTGATGCATGTGTTTGTTTCCTCTCAGAGTGAGGATGGGATAAACACTACTTCAGAAATCTGTAATCTTCATTTCTCTTCCAAACAAATGTAAATGCTTCCTCAACTCCCCTGGAGAACATAGCTGGGATATAGAAAACTCTCACGAAAGAGGAGCAAGCCTGAAGGTGAACTTTCTTGTGAATCTCTTCTTGCTTGTTAAAACATTTAAAATAAAATGAAATTTGGGCAATGACTTGCAGAGGTCCATGCAGAGGTCTTGCACCTGGGATAGATAGGAAATAGCTGTTCCTACAGCATCAGCAGTATCTGAATGTGTATATCCCTTCACACTTTGTATGGTTGGAGGCCATGTGTGACTGTAGATGGTGCCTTTTTTTACCTCTTGAACTCTGACTTGAATCCAGCCTGATGTCTCTGGCACTGTGAGAGAACTGCCTTCTCAGAAACAAGTTCATGAGAAGTATGTAGCTGTTTATCTATTTTAGCAAAGAAAGCATTGAGAGTAGGCAGGTTTCCATTTCATTTATACAATTTTCTTCTTTCACAGTAGACAGTCTTAGCAATAAGATCTCTTATTCACTGAATGGTTTTAAAGTGCAAACAAATATCACATTACCACACACAGTGATATATAACTACTCGGTGGTCTGAAATCCTGCGCCCCGAACCTTTGTATTAACATAGATAAGGACTAATGTTCACAGAGTCTGTAGGGCTGTGCTGGTGTCACAGTCAGCTGATATGGGGATACTTTGTGTGTTTGAACATCAGACTGTCACAGCATCTCTGCTGTGCTTCACAATAGTCACTCCTTGACCCAAATAATTCTTGTCTCTCATTCCTGCTAATGTCTAGACCTGCAGACCATATCCTTAGAGGCCATGATGCAATTTATTCAGAGAAGGAAGAAAAAACTATTTGGATAAAAGCTTCCTACTTGTACCCATGCTCCACTCCCTCATGAAAGTGTTTTTTGCATAGGACTGCATCACAGTAATAATATGCACTTCTTCAATAAAAAAGCATGAGTCATGCCTCTGCTCAGGAGATAAAAGAAACCATAAAAACACTAATCCAGCATGCAAACCATGCCGAGTTGCCTATCTTTGAGGAATATTTTATGTTTGACTTGTTCTTCCAGGAAAGATGTGAAACCATTTACACCTTTAAATAGCCTCAGCCTGTAAAAAGGTATCTACAACATCTTTCATAAGGATGGTTGTGAAAAACAACTTTAAAAGAAGACTTGATACAGGATTTAATAGAGAATGCTCGGCTTTAGCACCCTTCACGTTCTGTTGGCCATATCTTCCTCATGCCTGAATATAATGGTATGCAGGCAGAAGGAACTGCAGTCAGAGAGATGCCGACAGGCTGTATCTCTTCATCAGTGTGAGTTCCAAAGAATTAGTGATCTCACAAGTACACCAGCTAAAACCAAGCTTCTGGCTCTTATCTGTCTCACCTCATCAAGATGAGTCCCTTCAGGCCCCATGTCTGTCTGGAGGCACAAGCCATTACCTAGCCAGCTCCCCATGCTCAAATGCCTTGGAGCGTCATGTTAGGGGATAAGTATGGTGGTCCAGGATTGCAGTACCACAGCCACTTGTTCTCATCTTCTGATTGTCTCCCAAGCCAGACATCTCTCTTATCCTCAGGTCCAAATGAGATGGGACTTCTGGAAAGGACATCTCAGTGTTTTTTGGAACCATTTGAGGTGACAAAACAGGAGTGGGAGAGCCAGCGGGGGCTGCAGTGAATGGGAAGAGGAATGTGACGATCCATTCGGTGGAATACATTATGGATTGGAGCACTTGGGGCTCTAATTCTTCAAAAGATTAAGCCTTCAGAGAATGCAGGCGTGTATCTAACCATGCATATATCCTCACACACGCGCACACACACACACACACACACACTCTCACATATACACAGTTACAACATTTGCTACTCTTCAGTGATTGACACATTGTGTTGGGGTTAATCTCTATTAAAGGGCATCCTTGTAATGTTCGGGGATCCAGGGAGTGGCCAAGGTCTGTGGACCCTGATGACATTCATTACAGTCATCTATACAGCAGACAGAGAGCTTTTATTAATCTTAGCCTGTAGCACTCTTAATTGCATATCTTGTTTTGCAGATATATGTCTTTTGCAGATACAAAATATGTGTATTACTGCTTGCACCATCCTCTCATTAAGTGATCTTGGTCATTTTTACCAATGGAGCTTTCTACTTTCTATTTAGTCACCAGATCCTCCTCACCCAGCAGTCTGAGATTCACTAGATATCATATAATCTTTTTCTTTTTTTAAATAACAGCTATATTTTCTGGTGTCATCCCCAAACTGACCATGAAGCTGAATCTGCAAGAGAAGGAAAGAAGGTAATTTACTGTGAAGGGACTCCTGTAGATCTGGCCAGCAGTAACTCAATACGAGTGTGGAACTGAGGAAAACAATGAGCATTTAGGGGAGGCACCCCCTCTTCCTTGAGTGTTCTGCAAAAATGTAAAGCTCATATCCATCCAACCAAGATTGTGAGAATACATCTCTGTTGTACATTGTTCTAGTTATGGAGCTGCTCCAGGCTTGAAATAATTAGAGAGATATATGCAACACTGGTCAAAAGTGCCTAAGGCTGCAAAAGATCTCACGCCAATGGCAAAAAGTGGATGTCTTGTGCAGGTCATTTAGGATGTTGAGTTAGGATGACCAGGACGGTAGCAAATGCAAAAAAAAAATTAGGAACCCCATAACTGAGTTAGGCAGCCCACATGAGCTGCCCACTCCGCTGCCAAGAACTCTTACAGACCTCCAAACACCAGTGTTTGATCAGGACTATGCAGAAAGAGAAAGTTTATTCTCTCACAGTTAAACTGTCTTCTTCAGAGTTTGGACTTATTATTTGTTGGCACCCTAGAAACAGTCCACATAGTTGTAGAGGGAGACTCATATTAGCCTTCAAAACAGCTCTGCCAGTCTGTGGTTTTTCAGGGACCCCTTGGAAAACTGAAGTAGGAGCCCTAATTTAAAATCAAGTTGACACAGATGGTTGAAGGAAGTTCTGTCTCCTTATGGGCTTTGGTGTGGTCTCCTCCCATGTTTCATTGCAATGTACTCTCTTCTTCAGGGAAAGACAAACGTTAATTGGATCACAAAATGGCTTGTGTACATCTAATGGTACATGGAGTACAGTTTGGGAATTTCTCCATGGCAGATTTGTAGAAGCAATACAAGTGGTTTAGTATGTGGTTAATAATGTTATTTGTTGCATTATCATTTACTGATGCTGAATAGTAATTTCATCAATCTGTTGATACTGTTGTGCAACACCTATAAAATCTGCAGTATTACATAGAGAAGGAAACCAAAGACAGCTCAGTGGACCATAACATTAATCAAGGGTCAAATTATATAAAATCATATGGCAGTCCTTGTCTGCATTAGAACTCCAGTGTGATTAAAGCCATTTCTGCATAGCATGGTGCTTCAACATATTAAGACATTTAAGCACATGTTCTTGATGAGTCAGATATTGTTCTGAATTGCACAGCAAATGAAACATGGAGGAAGTCAAGCCCTATGGAGAAGGGAAAATTTTGAAGACTACGTTCTACTTCTTGGACCTCCAGCATAAAATCTGCTATGAAAATCTGCTACTCATAGGTACATTCATGTCAATTCTGTTGAGAGACTCCTTTAAATTAGGTATTAATTTCCCCACTTGAATAAACTTTCCTCCTTTGCCATAATGCCGAAGAAACTACACTTAATGTATTCAGGAAATGAGTCATCACTGTCAGGCTATGACACGCACATACCCGTTGAGTTATTCTTTTTCAAATTCAGTTTCTGTGTTCAGCATGTGGATTCTGGAGGAGGAGGTGAGACCCACAAAAACTGGCCTTTATTCTGACCCTGGGGGGACAGTCTGGCACCTCACAGAATCTGGCAAGACTTATGATGCCTTGGCATCATTTTCCCTTGTTACAGATATCTTTCCACCCATCCATCCATCTTTCTTTCTATCTGGTCTATCTTTCTTTTCCTTTTCTAACTTCCATTCTTTTTTTTCCTTTCTTTGTTTTTTCTGCCCTAGTATCTTGGCTTGCCTAATCACCTTCCTAATTCAAAGCTACTCAACTTCCATAGTTTATATATGTGAACAACATCTTCACATGCACAAAGAAAGTCACTTTCAAGCTTCGGTGCTTGCAGGAGTTGAGCCTGAAGTGTTAAAGTACAAACACTTTCTGCTCAGCCATTCTCCTGATAACAGATGGCCCAATCTATGCTCCAAGATTGTCTTTAACTCTGTCTGACCCAACATATAACCAAATGTTCATAAACTGCAGTTCCCCGTATCCCAAGATGTCCATTTTTGGCTGTAAATCTGGAGTGCATGCTGTTATCTGAGATTTCTAGCAGTCATGTGTGATACCGGGAGGTGTGTTAGCTAACTTGAGGGGAATCTAATCAACACAGGCAAATCAGTGCTCTCTCCAGCAACTTTAGCTTCCTAGAAATTGTTTCTAACAATGTTTTCAATGTCATACAGTTAATTTTGGGTTTCCCGAGTAGTACCTCACCTTACATCTGGATTAATGTACCAAACTTAGCCATATGAATCAAATGCATTAAAGGCTTTGGGAATGACACTGCCCTTGTGTGGTAAGGTACAGCTTGTATGACACTAAAATTTGGGTACAGGATCTGCAGAGATGAATGCTGCCTCTTTATGTTGGCATTAATTTTGCATCAAGGGCAGGAGAGCACAAAAAAAAATGCCAGATTCAGTGCCCATAGAAGATACCTTGGTGTTAATGAATTACAAATAACCAAATCACAGCTCAGATGTCTGGCTGAAACCATGCTTCCCCAGCACTCATTCAGGGTTCTCCTAACGGTCTGTAGTTGTGCACTGCTGCTGTGAGAGAACTGTGAGACAGCTCTGACTGGATACTTGGCACACGCTCATTTCAGGAGGAAAAGGGCTGGATTTCCTACTTTTTTTTTTTTTTATAAAGTCATGAATGCTGTTAATCAAGAGTAGAAATTACCTTTTCTATATCCCATGAAATTTTTTTCTCCTGCTTCAAAATAGGAGATAATTTGTTCTTAAAGAGTTCATTAAATAGACAGGTGTTCAGGTTCCACTGATGCAAAAAAAAAGGTCTTTTCACAGGCATTACAGTTTGTGGGGCAAGGAGAAGGGGAGCTCCTAATCTGTTTATACTAGGATTAATATTAGGAGTGAGTTAGTTTTTCCAAGGTGCAGTAGAGCATGAGGGTGAAAACAAAACAAAACATATTTTCAGGAATGTTTACCAATGGGTTCTGGTCATAACTTGTGTTTTGAATCTTGGGAGGCCAGTTTTTGAGCCTCACTGTTAGTGTTTAACTTTAGGATTAGGAATTATTGAGTTAGGTTCATTAAAATAGCCAGGTTTTGTCCATTGAAAATTTAAGAAAACATGGTGTAAGCCTTGGAAGCAAGATCTCTTTCTGAATAACAACAGACTCATTCAGCTCCAAACATATGGCAGTCTTTGTCTTAGAAATCTGTGTGAAAATGAGGGTAACACTACTCATTCCAGCAGAGTCATCAGCTCTGTTCTCAGGAATTCACATCGCTGTCAATAACTCCGTTTTAAAGCCTTGAGAAATCAACTGAGATCCTAACATATTAAAAGTACTGTAAGGGTCGTGGGGATCAGTTCTTCCCAAAATTTCACGTTCAGTTTTCAGTTTGAAGAGACAAAAATAAAAAATAAAGTTTTTTTGTTTTTTTTTTAAAGCCGGAACTACAGACGGGATAAAGCTGGCAAAAGGCTTCTCTGAACTCTCTGAGCTGTGTGATGGATAAGGATACTGAAAAATCTGTTAAAAAAAAAAAAAAAAAAAAAAAAAAAAAGGATTCCCAAATGTCAGTGTGAAGACACCCTGTGGAAGCACATGAAGAGGCCAAAACCAGTTAGACTGCTGTGACAGGCTATTCTGCAAAGGACAGATTGCAATCTTGTGCCTGGCACAGGACAAAGGCTCCTCTGGGGCAGACCTTGAGCTGTGTAGTCCCTGTGGCTTTGTTCCCACTGCATGGTAGGATCTCTGCATTTTCATCCTCTGTGGGCCCAGTGATGTCTTCAGACACTTTAATGTAGCTGAATTCAAAGCAGCTGCCCCACTACAGCGGACTGGGGCTAGCCCCGGCTTGTCTATGTGTGGTTGCACTCACAAATGTCCCATTAATTGAGAACAGTCCCCAGCGGGTTTTCATTTCAAGAAGAGTTTTAGAAGTTTGGGTCACTGCAAACAAAATCGTGCTTTCCTCTGTTTTGGGTGTTTTACAGCAATGCTTGTTTTAATCTGCAGCCCAACCAGCTGACTGGAGCTGGCAGGAAGACAACAGATCCATTTTATGATGACTTTCAAGGTTTCAAAATGTGTTTTGGATCTGCCTTGCAGTAAAACCCAAACCTTCTGAATTTTTTCATACAGTGAAGTGATGTCAAGGCCATTTTTGCCTGGGAAGGCTCTGAGGTGGCCTCCATGGTGTAGCCTGTGAAGAC
This sequence comes from Callipepla californica brunnescens, assembly GCA_023055505.1. Classification (NCBI taxonomy): domain Eukaryota; kingdom Metazoa; phylum Chordata; class Aves; order Galliformes; family Odontophoridae; genus Callipepla; species Callipepla californica. Next base: position 36,550,167 of record JALIRH010000005.1, on the reverse strand, counting down.
AGACTTGTTTTTGTCACTGTATGTCAGGTGGCTGCTTATTACTCTGAAAACGGCAGCTCAGCACTGTAGAAAAATCCTGATGCCTTCATCTGGATAGTAGACCATTCCATTCCTACTCTGGATGGTTTCTCATGGAGGGATATCTCCTGTGTTGGTTATTTTTTTGTTGTTTTTTTTTCTTCTTGGGAATGTTGTGGTTCTTCCTGATTTTATGAGGTCTTTTGCCCTTAAATTTCTGTTACGGTGAATAAACCATGAGCAGAATGTGTTAGGACCTTGATTCCCAGCTTCGCATATCACTTCTACAGATACCACCAGCTTGGAGATGCAGATAACACTCTTCTCATGTTTCTTCACTTAATAGGGCAAGATATGACACAGTTCAAGATATCAAATAATGAAGAAATAAAAACAAGAAAGAAATTGCCTTATCAGTCTTAAAGCCACCTCTACTTCCTTCCTTGTTCTTTTCCTTCTTCCAACCTGCGCCTCATTCGCTGATTAAAACAGATAAGCTCACTAACAAATGCAAGCCCTGGTCAAGAATCTACCAATTCTCTAACCATAGTAGGTGACCTTGACTATGTTGTAGTAAATGCCTTATTAGTGCTCAGTGGTATATATAACCTCTCATATAGATTCAGACCTGCCTGGCATTACACCACTGTGGGATTATGGCATACTACTTTCTGAAGAACAGGAGAAACTTTGCTACTGTAATTGTTTAAACCATACCTTCTTGCTTTGTGGGACGGCAAGATTTCTTTCACATGTAGTAGCACATCATGTACAGACTTGGTTGTTGTTTTTTTTCCAGATGAATTACTCATTTTTTTTTTGCATGAAAAAAATGCTTTAAAAGCATGCTTTCAGCTAGAAAGAAGGCAAAAGAAAATTGTGACTTCTATTCATTAATCTTTAGAGCATGGAGGTTTCCTGTGAATCATGACTTAGATGTAAAACGCTGTGAAGCCACAAAGCTTCTTCCTGAAAAACTTTCACCTGAGCTGAAAACAGTAAGAAGAAACATATTTTTGATGCATTTCATTATTTTACTGATGGAAAAACAGTGAGCGAGTGTTTTACCAGCAATATAGGTGGTTGAAAAGAAACTCTACGTGAAGACAGTCAGGTTGTCTAAACGTAAGCTTATCTTTCTCAGTTATTTTCTTCCGAAAGATTTCACATGACAATTTTTGCCATTTTGGATGAAATCACGTTAACTGGAAGAAGCAACCTACTTATAAGGATAGTTAAAAGGGCAGACCTGTCATGAGTTATTCATTAGATTGCATTGCCTTTTTTTTAATCCTTGATGACAATGACATTCATGAAGCCAACGTGGTTCAGCCATTCTTTACTTCTACACAGTTGTTACTAGCTCCTTGTGCTTCACATACTGATTATTTCCATATGCTGCTGTAGAGCTCATCTTACTATATCAGATAAGGTAATATATATTCAGATAAACTAGGTCTGTAGATTTGGATGCAAACCTGGTACCCAAACAACTGGACATTAAGGCGTTGTCCAAAAAGCTGTCTTTGAAGCGAGCACTCAGTTCTTCCACACCTTATGATTTCTTGGGCACAGAGTACATGGTTTATATTTGAAGAAAGACGTTTGTAACAAAAGATGACGGACTCATGTAAGCATCCAGTGAACTCGTACAGTTTTCTTCAGTGTTTATATTCACTTATTGTGCCCTACTGTTCTCAAATAATTACATAACTATCCACAGCCATTTTAAACAGCCTTCAACCCACATCAGCCTAGCATATAAACACTGGTGCTTTATACAGTCATTCTGTATGAAATTTGTCTGCAGGGCAACAGTTTGCTGTACTGTATTCAGTTTGTGAGATGAATCATGCGGCAGTTAAGACTCAAAGTGCTTTTGATTTCCTTGCAAACAGTCTGTCCGCCTTCCCATCCATCTGTAGCCCAAGATCTAGGAAGGAGTTGCCCAGTATGGTCTGTGTCCAGAGTCCTGCTACTAAATCACTGCAAATAATAGGCACAAACAGATCCCAGGCATCTGGATCCCTCACTCTATAACTGCAGGCATAGGTCTTCCATCATTTCTTTCAAACAGGTCCAATTTCACCAATTGAGCTCAAGCTCAATGCTAATGGGTCAGACACAGTGAGGCTGTATTTTTATGGTTCTGTGCCAAAGACGTATGAATTTGTATCTCATTTTGGATCATTAGCTTGGGCTCAGCTGTGCTCTGATCATAAATGAAAGAGGTCTGAGTCTGCCGACAAAGGTTTGCTTGCATTCTGTCCTGTGAGGAGCAGACTCATGCAGTAAAACAAAATGTGAAAACCAGGTTGCTCCAGAAAATGGTGCAGGGCATCCTAGCTCTCATAGGGAAAGAGTTGGAAGGGACCTTTAGAGGACATCTTGTCCAACTCTCTTGCAATGAACAGAGATATCTACAGCTAGATGAGGTGCTCAGAGCCCCATCCAGACTGACCTTGAGTGTCTTTAAAGACAGGGCATCCAGCACCTCTTCAGGCAACCTTCAGATCTGTTCAAAAGCAGGAGTTTGACTGGAGTAGCGTGGACCAAATAAGTCAGGATCCAACTCCCATATGGCTTTTGGACAGGGAGGATGGTGGAAATGTTGAACACTAAATAAGAAATACTTATCTTCCTGTCAAGTTTGTTCACCTCACACAGCAGAAATGTCAAGGAGACAACGGATGCCGTTGCTGTGAGCATTTAGGTACCATGGGTAAGGAACAGCAGAAGGCATAAGTGCCATATAATTCCATTTTAAGCTCTTTTAGAGCACAGATAAAGAGACATGTTAACAAATGACTTTGACATGGAAGTAGATTCACATCTCTCCACCTTCATTTGGAAGAGTGCAGCTGAATCTGAAAGGAAAGAGGATATTTCACAGCTCCAACACATATTCTTGCTTGAAGTGAAAGCAAAAGGAAAAAGGTCCCAGAAGTTGCACATGTCTGCAGTAGTTGCTTCTGCCTTTTTTTTCCCTTTCAGGAGGGCTGTACTCTATTTTTTGAAAGGGAGAAAGATGAAAGCCTCTAACTTGGGTGAAGAATAATTTTTTAGAGGATGTCTCTTTTTCAGTGACACATACCCTTATTGCACACGCACACACACATGCACACACACACATTTTCTATTTCATTAAAAAACATTCTGGTAACAATCAAAGGCAGCTCATAAATGTCATATTTTGAAAACCATAATGCGCGATCCCCTCTATAGAGCAGCTTTTATGACAAACAGTATACCCATGTTTGTGTATCATTCCTGCGACTGTAAAATAACTTTTTATGGCTCTTAGGCTGATATCTGAAAAGCCTGGTACATTTTTTGTATGAAATTTCTTCACAGTACTCAAAACACAATACTCCTTGTCAGTCCAGCCTCCCTCCTCTCCTCCTTTCTCTTTTTATGCAAAATCATGTGACAAAAAGCTTTAAAGCTTTTATGAAACGTACCTTTGGCATAGAGCCAATATGTTTTTCTTCTTTTCTTTTCCTTTTTCTTTTTTTTTTTTTCGGTTTTACCCGCTGAAGCTGACAGATATCTATAGCAAACAGTTAACATATATAAACACGTCAGATATAAAACAAATATACTTTGAAAGAAAACAGATAGCTGGAACAGTTCATGCTGCAAGACAGCATCGGTGCAATTAGAGGGAGCAGGGTGTGGGGTCTTCAGGGTGCGTTTGGCAGAGCTGCCCAAGGTAGAAGTACCTTTCTTCTTCCCTCTGTCAAGGTCTTTGTGGATGGCATGGAAATAAGACAGACCCCAGTGTCACAGCCACCATCTGGTATGGATGAAATGAAAGCATAGGCAGTTTTTCATGGTGATCGGTAAGGCAATGCATGCGCGAGACATCTGCAGCTGTGTGTTTCTGGAATACGTTTCGCAAGCTGAGTAAACTGGATGGTAGCAGAAATGCAGCCACTCAGAGACTTCATCCTGCCAAGCTTCTGTCGGATGCTGAGCCCTCTGCCCCTGTGAGACTTCCCTGTGATGTTTGTTAGAGAGAAGCACTTAATGCGATCATTAAATGATGGAGGCTGAATTAATTAGTTAGGGAAGAAAATCCAAGCAGCGGTGTATTCTGATGCTGTGCCCTGTGAGCCTGTCTTGCTGGTACACCTCGTATGCCCACTCTGCCAGCAAGGAGCACCGCACCAGTGTAGTTATCTTTAAGACCTTGGGATGTTGCATCAAACTGGGGCTGAAATTACTAAAGGGGAAAGGAGATGCACCTTGCTTGGGTCTGCTCTTTGTGAGGAAATAGCCAATTTATTCTGACTATAGATTCAGTGAGTAGGACTGGCCCCTTAGATGACAGTTCAGGGTGGGCTATGGTGTCCAAAATGTCACAGGACAAATCTCTGCTTCTGTTCAGGGTCTCCTTCTTGGTGGATCCTATACAGCAGTCCTGCACAGATCAGATGCCAGGGTAGTTCTTGGCCACTGAACCCTAACAGTAGGTTAAGAACAGACTAAACAAATAATTAAACAGATTAATTCAGCTCTCAAACAGCCTAGCAGCACAACTAAATGGACTCACACACTTCATGTGGCGAAAGACGCTGCTGAAGGGGATGTGATAGAGAACATGATTAGGCTGGAAAAAATGAATAGAAATGACAGTTTGCTATCTGACATGGGAGCTGGGGGACGTCGGATGAAACCAGTTAGTGGCAAGTTCAGAGAAAAAAAAGAAACAAAAGAAGAGCCATTTTCCCCAGGGAGTAGTGAAGAGGGAAGAACTTTGCCACAGGATTACCAATCACATTCATGGAAAAAACATTATTTTGAGGTGACTGAAGACAAAGATGCCCCCCTGGGTTCTGGGTATCACTGAGAGAGGGCTCTCGTGGAATCTCTGCTCCTGGCCCAGCAAAACAAGATGAAGTTCTGAACTGGGATGCAGGATCTTGAGGACACATCAATCCCCCTGAAACAGTTTAAATCTGCATTTTAATCAAGTTGAAAAGGCTAACACAGCGTGGAGGGGAAGGCATACACTACCAAGTGCTCAGAGGCCTTTAGAAAGTGCAGACAGAAATACCTGAGTGTTTTGGGAGCTGGATCCCAATAAAAGTTGGGATAAATAGGGATTTGTCAGTCTGGTGCTTGCCAGGGCCACAGACTGACATCATTCTTTTGTGAGAGATCAGCAGCTGCTATGGGTGAAATACAAACACTTTGTAGGTTTTGGTTAGTTTGGGTAAGTCTAAGACAAGTCTGGGTTGGCACTGAAGTGTTATACAGATTTCATAAAATACCTTCCATCAGAGGGATCTCCCATGCTGGCAAAATCTGTTCATGACAGAGGGCTGGAGCTGAATGATCTTTAAGGTCCCTTCCAACCCAAACCATTCTCTGATTGTATGATTTTAGGTCTCAGATCACTTCTATGTTATGTGCAACTAAATAAGGATAGTAACAATGCTCCTGGCTACACAAATACTTTAGATGTGATTCACAAAAGTGAAATATTTTGCAGAAAAATATTTTTGCTATGGTTTTGATTTTTACAAAAAAAAAAAAAAAGGGAAGTTTTTAAAAGCTCTTTTTAAATTAGTTAGCCTTTTCCTTAGCTTTTTACTTTTCTTTCTTCCTTTCAAATTGCTACATTTTTTTCTGCTCATTACTTCCTACTCCTTCTGTTATTGAAAAAAAAGACAAAAAAGATTTTTAAATCCTTAGAGAAAACTGCTGTTCATTTAAAACTACTGAAAAAAAAATAGAAAAAAGAAATTTAAAGTGTGAAACTACATGGAAGGAAAAACAAAGATGTTTTTTAATGCCTTTGTACTAGAAATAAGCAGAAAAAGCACACACAGAAATACTTTGAAAACTGAGATGCTTCTGCTTTTGCCTTCTTCACTCAGGCATGGGAGATCTGGTAACTCTGACTGAGGGGAAACTGAGACATCTTCTCCTAAAGGATAACATCAGAAGTGCCTTATTCCTTGGCTAGATCTGCTTTTACAGACATACAGGAAGTGTGCAGCAGGAGAGGGATTAGGAACAAGACTTAAATGAGTGACCTCTCCCACCCCCATATCAGCTTCTCCCATTTCTTTCTTTTTCCCAGCAGCGTTGACAGGAATGGTCAGGAAAAGCGGGGACAGATCCACAAGCCTCCAAACTGTTTTGGGAAGATGAAGCAGATGCCCATTTGGCAGGAAAAAAAAAAAAGCATAGATGGTTTTATTCACCTCCACTGTGTAACATAAGTTCACTCTCTTGTTTTAATTAATGAGAAAATCACCCTCCAAATAATGAAAATAACCTTCTGTCACTTCAGCATAGCAGTCTGCATGCGCTGTGTGAGAGCTGCTTGTAAAGAGCACCTTGAGAAGAGGCTTCAACCCCAAGGCAAACATGTGGAATTTTTATGAGAACCTAGACCAACAAAAAAGCCAGTATCAGACAGTTGTAGGCTTCTTTTGGACCAAAGACAAGAGATCCCACTGTTTATTGCATGAGGAAAGATTGATGGACTTCATGGGATAGTGGGGAGGTCCTCCCACAGCTCCCTTAGTACAATTACAGTTGGTCAAGGCTTCTGCTTCTTCCAGGTTCATCATATTCCTGCAAAAAATGTCCTCAAATAAGGGGATGATCAACCTAAAAATAGGCAAGCTTGTCAACATTTTTATTTACCTGAGTCTTAATGCACTGGGTCTTAGCAATATTGTGTTGGTGACAGCTGAACTGAACTGTTCATTTAACACCCACATAAACCAGGACACTATTCAGAATTGCAGATCCATGTCTTACATCTAACCTTTATCTGAAAACCATATGACTCCACCACTTCCTTGGGTGGCCTGTTCCAATACCTCACCACTCTCTTGGAGAAGAAATTTTTCCCAATATCTAACCTGTGAAAATATCAGTTTGATTTTGCCTCAGTTGTATGGGGCAAATCCACTGCCTTCAGGACTGAGCCCTGCGATGCCAAGATCACAGTCATTTCTGGTGCCACAACATAGGAATTTGTCCATGAACTAGTGGTTGGCACATGCTGAATGGGTTGTAAGAGTTCTGGCTTGTTCAGAAGGCAGGATGATTAATGAAAGGGAGAGAAAAGAGACATGTGGTTGGGATGGGACTACTGGGGCCACCAGGCAGAACGGTTCAGGCTTCTGAGGAGCAACCACCCCTGAGAAACCCCAAGAAATTGAACACCATGTGGATGTCCTGTCCTTGGACCAAAAAAAAATCAAGCAGGCTAGAACATAAGTGCAGACTGTGCTGTGCTTTTGTTTAGTTTACAAGCATATATGGTGACCAAAACATCTAAACACAGCCATGAACTCCTATTCAACTGAGCTGGAGCCTGCAACAGCTGGGGGAGAGGAAATGAGGTTGCACAGATATTCAACTGCTGGCGTCTTTTTTCAGCTAAAATTAATGTCAATGATTGTTGATACTACAGGTCATTTCCTGTCTCCCTCGTTAAATCTAGAACTTCAGTGGATTTCCCAATGGTAAAGAGAGGGCTGGCCAACTTTTCATCCAGCTTTTCAGTCTTAGTTCTCTTCTTGTGAACTTTGGAGTGTATTCATGAAGCATACTGTAATCCATGTCATGCAGAAAGTTCAGAAAATAGATTTAGAGGGCTAGGAGAATGTGCTGCTATTTGTGTGGAGTGTTTCCTATGCAGCAAATAGCAAATGTCATCCATGAGCAGGCAAAACAAAAGTTGCTGGTGTTATTCTTGGATACGAGAACAAAATGCCTCTACTTGAAAATCTTAATGCCAGGTATGATGCCTGATTGTTGAAAAAGGCAACAAATCATTTGATGCTGTTACCTTAGAAGCTGTGATTAGCCTCTGAATTATCTTCCAAAGCTGTTCAGGACACGATCCGCACTACTTCCTAGGTGAGTGATGCCTGCGGCCTTTCCACTGTTCTTACCATTCTTCATATACTTTCCATGGGTATATTGAGAAACCTTGCCTGAGGTACCTGGCTGAGATGGTTGATCCTGTGGCTCCCTAGGTAACTGGGATGAGGTTCTGTCACACATTATGTTATAGCTTCTGTCCCAAACACTTTCTCTGGGGAAGAAATTTCTCCAGAGATATATTTTTTCCTGTGAAGAAGATCTCTGGAAAGCAGAGGCTGAGTTCAGTTCCTAAATTTGGATGGGTTGAAAGCTGCTGTCCTGCAGATGTCAAAAAGACTGAAGTTTACATGGGACTGGGAGGCACATGTGAAAAGCCAACCCTTTCTGCTGCTTCCTTTGTTCCCTGTGCCATGACCATACAATGAAGGCTGAGCTCTTTCTGTGCCAGGCACCACTTAAAAAATTGAGCAGGGAAAGTTTTCTCACCCTGGATTTGGCAGTCTGAACAGACAAAGGAACACTGCAGAAGATTGAGCAGAGTTTGGCTTGAAAATATTATGTTAACTCCCCGATTTCTTCATGGTTGGTTGGGCAGCAGATGTACTGCTTTCTTTGTATGGCCTGGGAGGGGGACTCTGCACTTCTGAGAGGGGAACAGGATCTTGTCTTTATGGTGAATTTGGCATGAGGAGATGTTCCCAATTAAGTCTGGGCATAATCAGATGAGCTCTCAATCCTAGCAGAATGTTTTCAAACTGAATTGGTTTAATTTGCTACATACAAAAGATCGTGTTCATTGGAAAACCCTTTTATTCCAGTATTAGGGCATCTCAACATGGAGTTTTTCAGGGAAAGATATTCTTTCTCAAAATCACCCCTTCCCTTAATCTAAATTAACTTCCCTGAATAGAATAGTGTGTGTATGTGTAGCACAGAAGGGGCCAGAGAAAAGTGGGAAGGGAGTAGCTGAAAGGAAAAACAAAGGAAAGGAAAAATATGGAGGAGAGGGAGAAAATTCAGCTGGTGGGATGGAAGGAAAACGAGGAGCATCTGGAGGGAAGAGCCTAAGAAGGCCAGGACTTAGGCAGAAAGACTCTTGGGCAACATAGAGGGAACTTATTGTCCCCATTAGCCTGTTCCCCATGGAGTTATGGCTTCTGGGGACCTTTTTCTTGGGAGCTTGGCTCTGGGGTGGTGGTCATTTATTATCTTTAAGAAAATGAAAAATCTCAAATGAAGGAAAACAGTTTTTTTAGTGAATGTTAGAGTTATAGAACGGCTTAAGTTTGAAGGGACTCAAAGATCAAGAAGCTCCAACTCCCCTGCTGTGGGCAGGGTTAAACAACCACAATGCATTTGATGCGCCACAGCAAACTGTTGCTTATTACACATTTGGAGTCAAGGGCAATTAAGTTAAAAAGTTTCTTAAAACTTAAATTAAAAAAAGAGGAGGAGGTGACCTATTTCTTCTTTGTTCTGCCAACTTCATAAACTACATAGGGAAGGAGGAGAGGATAAGCTCACTCCGAATCCTGGTCTATACCAAGCCAACTATGCTGCACATCACCTGCAAGAGCCACTTTCCTCATATAATGCTGTGCCACAGGGCCTACGCAGGGGAGACACTCAGTTCTGCCCTTATTTACAGTGATTCTATTGAACATGACAGTTTTTCAGGTCTCATGATAAATCTGATACCTCAATACCATCTTCACTTCAGCCACCTCATTATCTGATGTAGTACAGCTACAGCAGTCTGAGAGAGTGAAGACAGAAGCCCACACTTGTGGGTCCACATCTCTGCCTCAGCACAGGCTGTCTAGATGACATTTGGCAAGTCTTTTAGCCTTGAGCAATCCAGGCTCATGCTTATCTGCTGGTCCAAACACTTTCTTCCTTCGTGGGTGTATCTCAAGGAGGTCAGCACTACCATAAGAAGTCCAGTCCCATTGCCATAGGATTTGTGAATATTCCTCGGGTGAGCCTAGGCTGTAACAATCATAGTGGCGTTTTCATTCTTATCTCTGTATTTCTCCAACCGTGCTTGTTAAAGAATAAACAGGAAGATGTGATGCTTGCCCAAGCCTGTAACACCTTATATCCAGGGCTTTGTCTAAATTAACAATGCCACTTGCCAGATTGCATTTCCTGCAAATGGAAACTGCTTGGTGTGGTGCAAAGCACAAAGTTCAGTGAAAAAAAAAAAAAAAAGAAAAAGAAAAAAAAGAGAGAAGGAAACGAAAAATAGCATATTACATATGACTTCACTGAAATATAAAATGAGGCACAGAGCTGCTGAGTGGTTTAAACAGGAACATAGAACGTTTAACATTGAAATACTGAAGCCAGAAGTACCAATCTGACAATCTCATCTGGCTTCAAACGATAGCAAAGACTGTTCTTTCATATTTTCTTTTGCTACTTTTTATCCAAAGAGAATATTTTTCTCAATAATCTGATTTTGGAAATGTGTAATATTTGCAAAGGAAAGGAACTGAAAATTTTCAAAGAAAGTAGGCATCAAGAGAGTTCAAAGACAAGAGCAAAACTGCAGTGAAAATATCTCTCTATTCATGCATCAAAAACTTCCTTAGTCAGTAGCCCAAAGAAGACAGTGCCTGATATGGCTGATATGCATATTTCTGGGAGCATTAATAACAGGTCAGAAAGATCCTTCCTTTCCTCCCTCCCTTTGAAAAAAGATTCTTCTGATCAAGGAAGCAGTGTTCATGGTTGTTCAGACCCAAGTGTCAGCACCTTCCAACTGCACTAAAGATTTTCAACTTTTTTCCAGAACTGTTCAACATAAGAACACTAAAACAGCCCTTGAAAGCCCTTGGAAGGTGAGTAATGTGACTGTTTACTAGAAGACCTTGTTGTTTCTAGAGTCATGTTTTGGTGTGGTGGGACACACATATATACATAACACACACACACACACATATATATATATATATTTATATAAAGATGAATACATTTTTATGCATAAGTAAAATACACTTTTACACATATACACTTCTCTCCATACAAAGGTTTCACATTCTTTCACCAATGAAATCAAATACTGTCCCACAATCATATGAATGCAGAAACTAAGACCTCCAAAACAACAACATCTACAAAACACACTGTGACTACTTTGATCCACCTCTACGTTGGATATTCTGAATGCACAGTATTCTGAACCCCGTGCACTGTTGTTGCTTAGACTATGAGATGACAAAAAGTCAGCAGTGCAACTGTGGTGCATGTTTACTTACAGAGTCAGCTTTGCAAATTGGGTAAGGGAAAACTCAGAGGTGGTGGTGACCCACTCGCATTGTTCAGCTCAAGGGAGGGGTGATGCTCTAGACTTGCTCCAAGAATGCAGAGGACCGTATCCACAGCCAGGACTTCCTCCCACGGTGGCAGGAGATGTTAAATCTCACAGGTTTCATGTCACATATAAAAGAAGGTTTATGTTTTTCTACGGAGTAGTTCTCATGCTCCTGAGAGCTCAGGTAGTGCATGTTCTGCTGGAGGTCCTAAGGCACTGTGTTACGTCCAGATGAAGCTCTTTGAACTTGATCTCACATTCAGCAAATCTGAGCTTCCTTCAGTTCTCTTGAGGGCTTCCTGTGTGGCAATTGGCAATGTGTTTATCCATCCCGCAACTGAGTTCTCCTTGCATGAAAAAATGGGAATTGTATTTTTATCTCCCAAGGGACTGGGAGGTTAAATTCTTACCGACTGGGAAATGCTAAATCTGAGTGCAAGTGAAGTAAAAAGACATTCTTCATCTCTCTCTGTCATGAGAGCTTGTTGTATGTAAGTCAGCTGCTCCTGTCTGTGTAATAGAAAAACAGATGTGTGAGATGTGCAGATAAATTTTTTATGTTACTTTTTACGGTGCCTGCATTTTTCTTTTCTTTGTGTAAAATTATGACCTTTTAAATATCAAATAGATTACATATTATTACAGAACAGTTACTCGGTTTCTTACAAGAAACAAATATGTTTTTCATTATATTCGCCAGGTGCATTCTATAAAGAGGGCGTTTATGGTAGAACCATATATATTTCAATAAAGGCTTAGTAGTTTTATGTCAGAGAGAGGTAGCTCTTAAACCAAAACCATACATTTCAGCTTCATTGAAATTGCTTTTTTTCTTTTTTTCTTTTTTTTTTGTCTGAAATAAGGTAAACCCTTAAATGAGAACAAAACATATTGGGCATTATACAGGTTTTAGAGTGAGTCACTTAAGAGTTAGGCTGAGAAAAAAAAAGGGGGGGGGATCATTTAGATTGAATTAAGGAAAGTTGGAAAACGTAATAAATAAAAATGTAAACATAATAAATAAATAATAATAACCTGCAAAAATAGGCAGAGTTGAATAAAGCTACAAAACTTGGAAGTTGATATCCCTAGCCTACACTGTTACTACTTGGAATCTTCTTTGGGAAAATGGCTAATTAAAATGAAACCATTGAAAAGGTAATGTACAGCACTGTCTGGAGCAGAAGCCTGAAACAGTAAATTCTGGAGCAAGGCAAAATTTTGGAGAGCTACAGCATAAAACTACCATACAGACACCGCTGGAAAAGCTCAGCTTCTGCTGTCTTGCATCTATTAATCTAGCATCTCTGTGTATACAATTCAAACCATTTTACAAATATTTATCATTTGTAGGAGGAGCTGTTGCCAAGACCTATCTTAATACTGTGACCATAAATAAAACATCTCAACACAGAGCTCTGAATGTAAAACAAACCGTTTGGAGAAGGCGGGGACAAACAATCTCTTGTGAAATATGAGCTAGGCTTCATTAAGCTGTACACAGAAGGAATCTTTGGCATTGAAAAATCTAAATGACTCGTGAAGATTTTAGTTTCCAGCTATTATCCATGACTCCTGCAAGTGTTTTTCATCCTCTTAGCTTTATTCAAATATCTTTTTTTCATCAAGTTCTTACACCAGCCTTATCCTCTGTATCTCCATGCTTTCCAGGAGAAAAGAGGTGGTTAACATGTGCCAGGGGTGTTTTGTACTCACACTTCCCCAGCATGAGAAACAGGTTAGACCATCTGATTTCAGGCAAACTCCAAGAAGACTTATTCATAACTTACTGGGAGCATCCACAGCATAAAATCATAGTGTCCACAACTCTCAACATTTGAGAGTAGATCTTAGAATAAATTACTCCCTCAGACACACCCTGATACATATATATATATATATATATATAGGTATCTTAGTGCTGGAAAATGAGGAAAACTTCTCCAAGTAGGAGTCCAGAAGAAGACACCATGTGTATGGTGTAAACAGTCAGAAAGCAGAGCCCTGGAGCAAATGAAACGAAAGGAATATATGTCTTCTCTTTCTTTCACGAGTGGGCTATGTTTTGCCTTCTGATGCTGTTCTGTGCTCGTTTTTTTCTGCTGACTTCAATCTCCGCTGAACTGAGCATCGTTTTTGGGAATAGTTTGTTTTTTGCACATCTGCAGAAATGTTGCACAATATTAACTTTCAGCAGCCTTGGGCCAACATGCCCTTTGTGCGTCTCGTGCATTCTGATGGCCTTGAACCACTACTGAAAATAATGAAGCTATGTTGACTCAGGGTTTATTTCTGATAAATCTCAGATAAATCTCAGCCCTCAACCCCCAACCCCTTTTAATGCCTCATACCTAAATATTTTCTCAAACTCTTCCACCAAAGCACATCCAAACAAAATGTCTCCATGGTGTTAAAAGTGCACCAGCCCTGAGGAGAGCAGTCACAAATTTGTACCATTGTAATAGGTAGGAAGTCTGGTGTGTCAGGTATATTTCAGGTATGCACTTCACCTGTGCTCTTTTCCTGATTTGTTCAGATCCTGTTGAAATTGGTGCAGTGGTCACTTCAAAGCCATGACTGGGACATTCTGACCACTGGCAACTGGTGAGATTCAGGAGCAGAGGGACTCCCTCCTCATCCCACAGTGTGCTTTGTGCTGGGGAGGCTGACTCACCAAAGGATAGATGCTGATACCCTTTGCCCATGTTCTCACTATCCTTGCAAAATAAAGGGTGTGAATCAAGCCTGTGCTATGTTGGACCCACTCCACTGCCTGAAATAGTCAGAGCTATCTCAGCTCCTTGAGTTTCTAACCTTTCTTTTCTTTTATCCCCATGAAAAGGGCTGTTCCTTCCATGAGATAGAGGAAAAGATCCCGAGCCCAGCACAGCTCCACACTGCCATGATTTATGTCCAGCGCTGCAGATGCACTTTTTAAAGTAGACTTAAAAATTACTCCCCTTAATAGAGATTAAATATTGATTACCTAAGTAATAGCTCTGTCTGCAATAGAAAATAGATGTGCAACAACCCCCATGCATCAATCACATGTGAACTGAGGAAATTTCATACCAGAGGAAAGGCAGATTTTTGCAGTTTGAATTTGAGTTCACAGATTTTTCTCTAAGACAGTCTTCCTCTTCCATACAGATGCATACTAATGTATATATACACATACATATGCATACACACTCATCCTTTTCCTGGAGAGCTAGCTCATTTCACTTCCTAGTGATTACTTAACATTTTTAATCACACTATTACTACATCTTTCTTCGTTGCCTTGCACACTACGTGTCCTTCCCAATTTGGAAAACTTGTCAGCCTCTAACATGGAGAAGTGAGGCTTGCCCACAGCCTGCCATCCATGTGATGTGAGCGTGTCCCTGCATCATGTGGTGGGGCAATGTCATTGGTATCAGGTCATGCAAAGATAGGGAGATGTGGTGGGCAGTGACAAAGGACAAATAGTGCTAGGGTTCAGAACAACAAGCCCTAAGCCTGCTCTGTGGCCCCAAAAAACAGGAAGGAAACCACCAAGTCCCTTAGGGAGATGTAGACCCTTTCCATCCCTCTTCCCATTTGCATTTCTCTGATTCATGAGTATGGGAGTCTTCAGTGCTTATAGAATCATAAAAGTTGGAAAAGATTTCTTGGATCATCTAGCCCAGCCATCAACACAACTCCACCATGCCTGCTAAACCATGATTTCCAGTGTCACATCTCCACAGTTCTTTATTTTGTCGTTCCCAGATTGACCCCAAGTCTCAAGTTCTATAATTGCTCATAATCTGCATGCAAAAATGGCCTTCAGCCTCACATGGCTGCCTATGAACCACACACCTCTCAGTCCAGACACCACAAGGTTTACACCTGCAGAACTATCAGAGCCAGTGGCCAATCTGTACTTCTGCAGGAAGCTGACTATAAAGAGGTAGTTTTCTTTGCCAACTAGTATTGCAGCACTTTGCTAATCTGCTCAATTTGTTGGGAAAAGATAGCAATTTTCCCTGACCTTTCCCTTCTGAGATAGCATCAAAGCAAGGTCAGATGTTAGATAAACATGTGTCATCTATTCTGTTTTGCAGCAGTGTCCTGTCAGCAGAATGTACAGCATCTTTGGAACACATAAACATTTAAGAGAAATTGGACAAATTTCTGTAATAGCAGTAATGCTCTAGTTACTCAGTTCATATTTCACAAATCATGAGGGCATAAGAGCGTTTTTTCTCCTCTCTTTTAGCTTGAAACAGTTTCCCCTTGTCCTGTCACAGCAGACGATGCTAAAGAGTCAGTCCCCTTCCTTCTTACAGCTCCCCTTCAGATACTGAAAGGCCACCATCTGGTCTCCCCGGAGCTGCCTTCTCTCCAGGCTGAACACCCCCAGCTCTCAGCCTGTCCTTGTAGGGAAGGTTCCATCCCTTGAAACATATCTGTCGCTCTCCTTTGGATAGATTTCTGGTTGATAAGGCTGTTGCATAGGCATAAATTTCTCAGACATTATTTTTCTCATGCTGATGTTTTTGTTTTACGTCAGAGGCAGTGGAACCCAGGCTGAAGAAACAGTTTCTCAAGCCCATAGAGAGAACACAAATGGCTGCACCAGGAATAGCCTTTTTTAGTGGAGCTGCACCTTTTCTAAGGATGTAAAGATGCATCTACAAAACTGCCAGAGTGGACAGAGATCTTAAAATACCTCATTGGTTAAACAAAAAGTTTTGAGGCTATTGCTGCAAGAGTAAAAATGATCATAGCAGCACCAATTGATCCAAAGGTCTTTTATTCCAGACACAGGTGACCAGGTTCAGATCTCCATCTTCTACAGAGCCAATGTGGGTAACTGTGACTGTGGCCACAGAAGAACAAAGGACTACAGAGACTGCAAAGTGATGCAAAAATCTATGTATGCCCAACCTTGTACATAATGAATGTTTTTCCAAAAGCCAGGCAAGGAGTATGAGCTCAAGATGAAATAACAGTCTTTCAGCTTAACATGTTTGCGCATATGTTGACTCGCTGTGACTCTGGCAGTACAATGTGGCAGCATTTGTACTAATGTGCATTTATGTTGAATAAATTTTTATTTTCTTCACACCCTTCAGAGCCATTGCAGGCCTCCTAGTAGAGCTCTGAGCACAAAAAAACACCAGCCCCAGAGCTCCCAGAGTATGTGCTGAGGTCAGTGGTCTGCAAGAAAACCTCACTGCTCCAAATAAATGCATGGCAATGTTTACCAAGAGGTTCTCCTCTTACTATCTAATATAATCCGTGTGAAGAACACCTGTGGTTTAACTTTGATCTAAACTTCAGCAGGAAAAAGAAACTTCATTATGGTCAGACGTCTATAACTGGTGTTTCATTAGCATATCATCTCCATCCTAACTCATTAAAAGTATATTGTATTAATCCTGTCTGTGGCATCACAGCTAGGTTATGAATCTATCATTTGATCCGTCCATTTCCTCGCCTTTAATATTTCAAAACCATCATTAAAAATGAATATGGGCAGAAATTTCCATCTCAGATAATTATCACTAACCATTAATTAGTTTTCAGCTGGTAAATTATATGCAAGGTGAAAGAGTCATAGAGAGATTCCTTCAAACACAGTTACTAAAAATAATCCTGATATTTTCAATAGAATGTAATGATCAGGTTTATCCACTGTTACACTTCTAGCTGTAGTATTTGCTTTTCAACTAAATTCAGTAGAATAGAGATTTCTGTGGAAAGTCGGAACCACTGTGTAAAAGTGCTCTACCAAAAACCTAATGTTCTACTGAGGGAAATACGTTCAGTACAATTTTTAAACAAGCCTTTTATCCTCACAACAATGTGCTATCTGCTAGCAGAACTGATGAAAATAATAGAATGAAAATAAGTAGTTACATTGTGCATCCTGATTTAAAGTGAGACAGGGTGAGAATATAGCCTGAAAAGGAAGCTCAGCACCAGAAAGAAACCGAGCCTGCTTGATATTTCACGTGCATTTAAATAGCATCAAACACAAGCAAACATAAACCATAAGGAGTGAACAGAAGTTTGTCTTTTCAGAAGTATGGAAATTAATCAGTAGGAGGAAAACTGAAATTGTGACCAACCCTCAGTTGCTAGGGATGCTTTTTATTCTCACGTGTGTTTATCGGGTGCCCCGGTTCTCCTTTCACTGACACGGTTGTGAATTGAAAGTCAGTTATAGGGGAGATTGCCTGTTACAGCCTGAGAACAAGACTCAGAAACTTGAACAGATTGCACCAATGTATTACAGAACAGATCTTTTTTGCATGAACACTCAGAGAAATTGTCTGAATGCACTTAGTTTTGAAGTAAATCTGCATAATCAAAAACTTAGATTAGGCATTATGCAATTGGATTCTATGAAGCCCAGGTGCCTTCTTATGCTGTGCATCTTTCCAAGGGCCATCCAGTGAGAGTTGCCCAAAGCAATCAAGCTTGGCACAGCATATATCTGCAAGAAGACAACAAGCATTCAGCAGAAAAATGCAAAGTGAAAAATGCATAAGGGGAATTTAACTTTTCCTGAGGATTTGTCAAATTCACAGACAAAGGGCTTGGCTGCAAGGGAATATGGAGACAGACAGTGAGATCTCTTCTGAATGCAGTGGTCCTGTCTGCATTTATAGCCACAGAGAATTTGGTCTTTCTGCGTATTGATTTTGGGCCCAGCCCTCTGAAGGCAATGCTCTGCTCCTTAAATCACGGCAGTGATGAGTAGGAGCAGATTAAAGCCGTCAGGATTTGGCCCTTTGTAGATTAATAAAGGCATGCTGAATGGGAATTTTGTCTTTGTGATTTTCTTGGAAGTGGACGAATAAAGTGCTTTGATCTATAAGGCGAGTGTGAAAGGTCACTGGCTAAGCATGTGTGCTGAAGTGCCCTGAGCCATCCAACATGATCAGCATAAATTAGAATCTGACTGCCCAGCTTTATTCATCTTTATTGATGTCTATATAGCTGCAAAAGCAGACTATATAGCAATTCCGGCCAGTGCAGGGAACTAACTGGGGCATGCAAAAATCCATAAAATGTTTAGTATTTCCCAATGGAAGTAAATATAGGAGTATTTATAATAATTTTACCGTTTGGGTTTTGCTTGGACCTGGATCTAAACCTTTGGAAGCTTATCTGAAATTTCCAAAACTACTTGTGCTTGCAAAATTGCAGACAAGTTTAGAGAGCTTATCATGAGATTTTTCCACTGTTTTGAGCCCTGGCTGAACCAGTAGTAGTCATTGCCATCAGTGCCTAACTAAAATCTACCAATATAATATGGGTGCATTCCCCAAGGCAAACTGGCACACTGATTGCAGCTCCGGGGAACAAAACACTACATACAACTGGGCAATGCAGTTGCAGAAGGAAAGGCTTATGATGCCCAGAATCTCTGCTTCAAGGTCACTTTTGGAAGCAGAGATATTCTACCCGAAAAAAACACTAGATGTATAGATTTGCCACCATTCAGTATAGCAGGAAGACGCAGGTTCAGCTTTGCTGTTGTTTTGAGCACTCATCTCAGTCGTGCAGTCAGTCATTCAGCAAGTACAAAATCCTCCATTACTGCCCCTATATCCACAGAAGGCCTCTGCACCACCAAACTGTCAGGATTTCTTGCTTCAGACCCCAGAAACATAAGCATTTGGGTTTGGAGGTCCTCAGTATGGCGAAAGTCATGTCACTCCCTTGGTGAATGAAACTTGCATCTTTCAGAACCATTGCATCAGTAACAAGAGACAACCTTTCATTTCTGATTACCTGATCTCCTCTTAAGATGAAAAGGAGATGATTGGGGCTCAGTGATCGGTAGAAAAATGTAATCTATTGAAAGCAGAATGTGTACAGAACATCATCAAAATAACATACTTCTGCTGAAAGGTTCTCATGGTCAAGGCCCAGCAGTCATGTCTCAAAAAAGAGTCCCTTCGCTAAAAATCCTATGATCAAAATGATCATTTTGATCATTTAGTCTGAAACAAAATTTAACAAGCAATTCTTGCCTCAGGCCTGTAATGTTTGTCATATACAGAAAAGCTACAGTGCTGAGTTAAAATATCAAATAATGGGAGAATCCAACTTTTGCATTGGCATTTTTTTTCCTAATGTCTAGTAATTGATATTGCTTAAAACAAGAATTTTCTTTTTCTAGTTGTACCACCAGGGAGAAAATACTGTCACCATTATATAGAGCTGGAAACAAGAACTCAGTTAACTAGCGGCCAATTATTCAGCTGTACTGATTTTCACCTTCCCACCAGAGAAATATTTCCTAAACAGGCAGTGAAATAGCATAGTTACTATAGATGCTGAATAGAGCATGAACAAAGCACTCAGATGGATTTTTGTTTTTAAAATTTGTGAAAAAAAGAGCTTATATTTACAACACATGCCTTTGTTTCCCTTTAAGCTGGAAACACAGTATATAATTTTCAGTAACCACAGTGCCTCTATTTTTTCCGACCACAAATTAACCGTAATTCAGTGCAGTGAAATGCAGTAAGACTGATGGAATGCTTCTGCCTAAGGGATGACTTACCCCTAACAAAAATTATGCTTTGCTTCCTATTTGTTGTGTTCAATAATATTGCCTCTCTAAATACTTTTGGTTCAGTACTGACACCAAATGAAGAGGAAAGCCTCCAGAATGTACAGACGTGCAGGATTATGTTTCGTTTGTCTTTGCTCGTTGCCCTAATTCAAACCAGTCACCCAACCACTAGCTTATGACTCTAGGAGGCATATTGTGGGGTTTTTAAAAACCACCCAAACTCAAAGGGTGACATTCTGTCCTCAGCTACACCCCTGAAAGAGCTGCAAAGTTTATACATCTGCACATGTACAACAGAAACTTAAACCTAAAAAGAATCCAACCCATTGCCTTTTTAGTTTGTTATGTTTGAAAATACAAATGATTTACTCCAGACATGCATGACCAGTTTCTAAAAGGGGCCAATAAACAAAATGCAGGTACTTTGTATATCTACCAGAAGATTAGCATGTTCTGTTGGTGGTTACTGGAAGTCCACTGTTTGAGGATTTGTTTTCTCATCCACTTGTTTCAAGAGACGAAAGTGTCCCACTAAACATAGTGGAAGGAAATAAAATTCAACCTTTTTTCTGCACACTCCTAGACTGCATACCTGTCATGAGAAATAGCTCAAACTGCTCTCCAAATGTTAATTAAAAGTCACACTATCCATTATCTTTTGGTAAGTATTTAAATGTAGCCTTGTAGCTGGTGAATGCATGTAAGAACACATTCCTGATCTAAAAAAAATCCACACTGAAATCCAACACTGAAAAAAATCTCCATCAGAAGACCTGTCCAAATCTCCCTTTGCAGAATTAGTGGCTGAATGTATCCAATGCCTGCCATGTTTCTGAAGGCTGTTGTGAACCTGTGATGCTTTTGCAGGTATCCAATGAGATTAATGGGAACATTCAAGCAAGCAACTGCTATGCACACTGGGTGGTGTGCATATACACTGGTATATGTGCTAACTACAGGCCATGTAGCAAATATCCTCATGGTTACAGCTACTTCTTTTTCAGATTTAGCATCTGTGACTATTTTGGAGTTTCCATTAAATTTTACCCCTTCTGTCCCATTAGAACGAAGACTTAATGATACAATAACAATAATTAAGAAGAGCTTATGAAAAATAAGCTCTACTATATGCAATGCCCCATAATTTGTGAAATAGCAACCGTCATCATTTTATTACTGTTGGGTTTTAGCCACTTTATTTGAAATTTGATTGAAATTTGAATATGGATTTGCTGTACAAATCCTTATCTGCTTGAGTCCCCACTAAGTTAGAACAGTGAAGTTTTTTTCCTTAACCTGTATAGAAGAGAAACCTTGTAGAGAATTGTTTGAGCTGTCCACAAAAGATTTGAAGGAATAATTAAAATTCAAGAACCCTTGTAAGGAATGGATGTCATCTAATTTTAATCATCTGTAAGTGAGAGTCTCATGTAAACTTGTTGTCTCAAGTATCTCTGTGTCCATTTCAAAACAACTGTCAAATATAGGTGAAATCAGTCATTCCCTGGAAATGCTTCTTTCTTCCTGTAGAAAGCTCCAGGTGAGTAGGTATGACCAGGCACCTACATTTTAGACAACTAACATGCAGTAAAAGTAAACTCTCTCGTGACATCCCTTTGGTACCTTGAATCTTTCCTGGATTTTGACAAAAAATGACAAAAATAGCTCTATTAGCAAGCAGGGCAATTTCCATCAGCAACTTGGCTTGGTATGCCATGCTGATACCTATCTCCCATGCCTGTTCTATGGTAACTACCCACATGGTCAAGATCCCAGGCACTGCGGTCTGAATCTGTCAAGTTTATTAGACTTAATGACATGTATGTATTTGCGATGAAATCTGATATTCAGCTTTCCTTATAATCTCAGAGATTGGGGCTGATTCTTGCTCACAAACAGCTTGTGTTCATAATGCTTCAGCTGCAAACCTGGCCAGTTTCCAAGTAACAACGTGGTGGTTGGCTTCACCCTGATGAAGGCTCCAGTCCATAATGCTCCATGCTGCATGAAGAGCTGGACTCACAGCCCTAAAACACATTACATAATCTCAGGAACGAACTTCAGAAGAATTTCTGTTTAAACTTTAAAATGTGCATCCTTCCCAATGCTTCTGCCAGTGCCCAGGTCCTAGACAACATGGTCATACGTAGTCCAGGCATCACATGATCCTCAGAAGAATGCACAGAATTACTGCTACAGATTTTATTTAAACACCAGGCTGATGCCCTGAAAACATCTGGAGACACTGTCTTCAGCAGACAGACTTGGTGTACTTTTGTGTTCATATAGAACAATTCATACAGAATGTTTTTTTACCGTGTTTTCTACCAGCTTGACTTCATGGGAGTTGGACTAGATGTTCCAACCCCTACAATTCTGTGATCCATTCACCAGACACTTATCCCTTCCAACCCCTACAATTCTGTGATCCATTCACCAGACACTTATTTTTCTGAAACACAAGAGATCATCTCAATTTCCTTATTCCTTTGTACCTGGGATTCTACCTACTTCCAACAGGACTCAACATTTCTTTCTTTGCTTCTTTTTTAATGATTAAAAAAAATGAAAAATAAAAAATGAAACTGAAGTTCAGGCAGAGGTGTAATAGGAACAAGAGATGTGACTGCACTCTGCACAAGTAATTCTACAAATATCTGTGATCTGATGCAAGGACCGTGCTACCAGTCAGATCAAAGATCAGCCTGGCAGAATATCCTGGATTGGACAACAAAAGATTGGGAAGAAGTAAAAGAAGAAATGAGAAGACAGCAGTATGTTCCTCCAAACACTTTCCAAGCACCCAGTGATTTGTGGTTCCTGAATCCACAGTTGGTCTCCTGGTATTTAACAGTCCTCAATAAATTTCTCTTCTGTGGTCCTCCATAGTAAAGAACTGACCAATGGACTCGAGCCCACATAGTACCCCAGCACCCAGGGTCTTCTCACAAGAAACTCCAGAAGTTCATTACTAAGTGCAGGACCAACATCTCAGTTTGCTACCAGTGTGATCCATCGGGTTGCATGTTTAAATGTTGGACTAAGGGACATTGTTTAGTAGGGAAATATTGGTGGAAGGTGAACAGCTGAACTAGATTATCCTGGAGGTCTTTACCAACCTTGATAATTCTATGTGGTCCCCTTTGATGGATGGATGATGAATAGGTGCCCCCTTCACATCTTTCTCATCATGCTCTTGACTCTATAACCTGTCTTCATATTTTTTTATTCTAGATAAAGAGTTTTACTCAAATTGTTCTTTGTACAGACACTTGTCCAGTTATTAGATAATATATTGACAAAGGTGCTGGCACACTATAGATTTATCATGGAAAAATAATAGTTTCTGTTATTCTCTCTATTTCTTCCTTAACCATTTGTAATATCAGTTTTTCCCCCTGTCAAGCACTGAACTGATATTTCTCACTGAGCTACCTGTGTGGTAAGTCAGTTTTGACATCACAGAATACACGATACTGAGCCTGTGGACAACAGCCTATACTACCCAGTGTTATTTAAGAATGGGAAATGTAGATGGGACATTTTCTTGCCTTTAATTGCTCTCCATGAGTACTAAGGACAGCTGCAGACTTCTGCATTCTGAAGTGCAAGCAAAGGAAAACTTTTCTGGAAAAAATATTTCATAGGAGTAAGCTAGAAGTGAATTGCAATCTCCATGCCTTTCACAGTTCTCAGGTTGGATCTGAGGAAAAATATCTTCTGGGAATGAGAGATGAGGCACTGGCATGGGCTGCCCAGGGTGGTGGTGGAGTCACCACCCCTGGAGGTGTCCAGAAACCATGGAGATGTGGAACTGTGGGACATGGATTAGTGGGCATGGTGGGGGATGATTCAGTGGTTGGACTGGATGAGCTTAGCAGTCTTTTCCAGTCCTAATGGTACTGTGATTCTATGATGTGTCATCAGTTCCTCTGACCTCCATCAAGACTTGTGTCGCAGTAGATCCAGAAGCTGCTGAGCCCAGGAAGGCAACCAGAGTCTTAGCTTCATCCTCATCCAACTCTGGTCCCTACAGACCAGAGACAAATTTATGCACTTCAGGACAATCTGTTGTCTGAGGTAGAAGCACTTTCTCATCCTCTCCTTACTGCAGTCTGAATCTTCTTCAGTACTGCCACAGGCTCTTATACTCTGCTTCCAGCAGCCTCTGCTGCAGTGCACTTCTGCTTGAGCTGAGGAAAGGGGTAGGAGGATGAAAGAGAACAGAATATCCATGCTCTTCTGTTTTTACTGGATGTCTTTCCACTTGTTCCCCAATCAAATTGACTTGCATTCTTTGGGGCACGTTTCTCCTCACAAGTCTCACAAGTTGAAGAAGCGGAAGTGCTGCAGAGCTTGCTGCCTCACTAAAAAGTATATTATTCCAAGGCTAAGATCTTATTACAATTCCCTTACTACAGCAACACATTTTTTCCACTCCTTTTCTAAACCTCAAATGCTGTTATGGCGTCAATGGTAAAGAAGTTTAGGCTTGCTTGGATTTCAGTCTTCTGGCCTTGGATGAAGAGGAAACATTTATCTAAATACATGAACCCTTATACATACACTTACACGTCCCAAGACCCCAATCTCACAACAGGATTGACTCATGCACAGCCTTGTGCCTCTCTGGTGTTATGCTGAAAGCAGATCAGGCACATCTGACAGCTTGGACTCTTGTAATGCAGTGCTTCAGTGACACTGCTGCTAATGCACTCCTGGAAAGCAGCAGTGTGCTTCAAAACAAGCCAGGCAATGGTTACAGTTAAGACAAAGTTAATATAGAGCTAAATGATGTTGACTCTGCACCTCTGCCTTCAGACTGGTGGGAGAAAGTATGGTTCATGCTCTTCATTGCAAGGCAGAAACAGGAGAAGAGTCACTGAGTTCAGGAGAGGCAAAGCTCCTTCACCACGGCGTAATGGTAGTGAAATTCCCACTTCCATCTTTCCCCAGTCCTTTGGGTTTCTTCTTCTAAATATCTTCTATGACGGCTTTGGGTGGCAAGGAGATTGGGGCTGGTTTCTGGAAGATGTCTTGAGACCATTGTTGTCTTCTTGGCTCTGCTTTGGAATTCACATGCAGCCCCCTGCTTTGGGACACAGACTAGGGCAAATAGGTGAGTCTGTCTCATTTCTGAGATCAGTGAAGAAACCCATCCATCCACGCTGACTTCCTCAGTACCCAAGGCATCTGAGCACTCTCTGGTCCTCAGCCCCAGGGTAGGATCCTCTATTTAGCACATACAAATCATAGAATCATAAAATTACAGAATCATTCAGGTTGGAAAAGGCCAGTAAGGCCATCTAGTCCAATCATCAACCCATCCCCACCATGCCTACCAACCATTTCCCTCAGTGCCACATCTCCACATTTCTTGAACATCTCCAGGGATGGTGACTCCACCTTAAGATTAGGTATGGAGGGAAGCACAGGAAAGATATTATAGATATGTAAATAGATAGATAAATAAAGATATTATATCAGAAGATGCAGATATTCATCTGATGGAATTTGGAAACACACAGAGGCATTTCCCTCTCACTGAGCTTGATCCAGATCCTACCATTGGTCTGAACGTATGGGGAATTCAGCAGCATATCTAACAAGCTTTTTCTGCCGATTAAATTGTCAAACTTCCCCTATACACTCCAAGAATAGCTCGTTCTCTATCACTGAAAACTGTTATTCTTGCACTGTGGTTTCCCAAGTTCTGTTTCCAATAATGCTTGATCACAGATAATACAAATGTAATCTTAATATGCACATCTTAGGCTTTGTTTATACAGGACCAGCTAGGCATTGTGGTGTGAAAAACAACATTTCAATTCTTCCTCCAGCAGCTCCTCCCTTTCTCACCTTACTGATTTTCTTTGACTCCATCCTGACTTCAAAACAGCACCGAACACCACTGGAGCAGGGTTAGATAATCCCCCAAACTGTAATCAGTGAGGCAGGTGTAAACTGTCCACTAGTAAATCCAGACAGCCTCTGTGTTCTCCTCCCCATCAACGAAAGGAGCCTGAGAAAAGGCAGTGTGGTGCAAAGGACAAAACTCAAGTTTTACTTACCTTGAAGGAAAGTCCGAGCAGTAATTGTTTAACGCAGCCTCTTGACCTGATTTCTGACAATTAGAAAAAAAGCCCTGTGAAAGCTGATATCGCTTTTATCTTGAAGACAGAGACACATTATTGCTTCTCTGATTTTAAGTGTTGCAAGCAGAAGGAGCTGGGAAGAAAGCAGCCTTTGCTCAGCCACACATTGCGAATGTCAGCCACAGCCAGCAGCTGTGCATCTCCCACCCAAACATCCCCCAGCTATCTGCCTCCATGACAGTGTGAATTTAGCCCTGGACTAAGCCATAAACTTGGCAATCTGGAGAGCAGTAATGGTTCTCAGAGATCAGATGCCCATGTGCATAAGCCAAACTTCTGCATAGGCAGAACAGGACGTGAGAACCCGGGAAAGAGAGGAAAGAAATGGAGACCTAAGGAGAAAAAGTGTGTTTAAGGATTCATAAATGATATTCCCCCTCATCCACTTTTTAGTTGACTGCAATGTCCTCTTAGCAGCCAGATCGCTTCTTCCATGCTCATGCCTCAGCACTGGTGTGCACCATCTGGCCATTTGCTTTGACTGAGCTTCTGGCATGCAGAACACCACTTTCCAAGCAAAGGAAACAAGATCTGCTATCCCACCAGTCACATCCTAAAAAATCCAGCTTGTTAGAGGATACCTCCTTACACCATGTAATATACCTGAGATGTTTCTGAGTCTCAAAAGACATCATCACAGAGGGAGAGTGGAGAGGGGACACCAGCAGACGCTGACACAAAGGTTCAGTGTTTCCCTCAGCTCCCACCTCTTATCTGCTGCAGTATTTGAATGTGAATAGCATGCGCTCATCAGCTGAGAAAGTGGCATTAATCACTGGAGCTGGAGATCCTGCAGTTTCCATGCTCTCCATGGGAGCTGCTCAAGAGCAACGATTGGAAGGTGTACTCAGATGCCAGCTCTTGGCACAATAGAGGTAGTCAAAGCGTGTGTATGTGGCTGTAATCATTGGCAGAGAGGAATCTGAAACAGAATTATAGAACGGGCTGAGTTAGAAGGGACCTCGAAGATCAAAGGTTTGCAGGAGATCGAAGACCTTCAGGTCTTTTGCTTATTGTTGTCTCCAGCAGGTTTGATAAAGCACCCCAGAAAAACCACCAAGCTGCTATTAGCAGATGTCAGTCCACCTAATACCATCTTTGGCCTTGGGTGAATGAGGTCACCTTGATCACACAAATGAAACATACACCAAGAACACAAGTTTTTTGAGGAACTAAAAACAGGCAACAGGCCATGTTTGAGGAACACTGACTCACAGCACTGATGCATATCAGACCTGGTTTTCACTGGATGGTCTTGGACAGGATTTCAAGTAAACAAAAATCAGCATAGCTCCACTAAAACAAATGATTTTCCACACCAGATGGAGATGCAGCCAAGATACCAGAGATGGCTTCATCCATCACTGCTTCTGGCTACATCCTGTGGGCTTCAAATGCTGCTGGGGAAAGCAGAAACAACCTGATAACCATACCCAAAGCACCAAATTAACAGAGCCCTCTTGGTCCTGGATGAGAGTGAACTCCCAGGTTTCATTCCCCTCAGAAGAGCTGTCATCAACTGTCCTACTTCAGAGAGAACCACTGGTCCCCTGTCACTGCCTCTTCACCATGGTCACATTACTGACTTGCATTTGGTCTTTCTGGTAGAGACCACAGCTGCTTCCATTTTGGAAAGCTCAGCTGAGCTCATCTGTGTCACTGGAAAACAAGCAGGTGGGCTAAGAGCTTGAAGTGATTTAGCAGCTCAGTAGCAAATGTTACTAAGTCTCCATTAAAAATAGGTGACTCGTGTATGGTAAGGAAGCCCAGCTCCTACTAAAGCAGGTTTTTATTAGAAGCAGACTTAAAGCATAAGTCTTTAATAAGGCTGGATACAAAGCGAAGACTAATACAGTCGTGTCTCAATGGAGCTGCTTCCCAGATGCTAACAAATCAGACAACTTCTTCTTTGGCTCAGAGATCGTATCAAGTAGTAAAACTGCTTCCACATGTTCATTATGCACAATTGCTTTTGTGGTTATTAATGCACATACTGTGCAGAGCAGAGACCCTGACCTGCTTAAAACATGGGTCTCCTCTCACTTTTAAAGTGTCTGTCTTCAGCAGTGTGTCCTCTGATGTGGAGAGAAAGCAAAGACTCAATTTTCTACTCCATGAAATGAGCAATAACTCAG
This sequence comes from Callipepla californica brunnescens, assembly GCA_023055505.1. Classification (NCBI taxonomy): domain Eukaryota; kingdom Metazoa; phylum Chordata; class Aves; order Galliformes; family Odontophoridae; genus Callipepla; species Callipepla californica. Next base: position 36,522,123 of record JALIRH010000005.1, on the reverse strand, counting down.
ATTCTTAAATCACTTCCAAACATTTTGTAATCCTTAGATTTAGGGCACACAATATTCCAACTTAGCCAGAAAAAGTCTGCAAAGTTTAGAGACAATAAATCAGACAGTGGGAAGAAGGATAAAAAATGAATTAGAAATGTAATATAGGATTTGAAATAATCAATTGATGTCTCAGAGCAGAGAGAATTTGGTGACAGTTTGACAGAGAAAAGCTTGAAGTAAAAACGTGCATCTAAATCCACTTGTTCCTTCCTTTTCAGGTGTAGAATTCTGCATTAGAAAAGTTGTCATAACTCACAAGCAAATGTGCCTCCAGCAGTGACAATAACTCAGCCCCAGCTTATGGCTGGCAAACTATGGGCAGGGCTCATGATAAAAAAAAATGTATACTCAGCTGCTGACAAGAAAGCCAGCTTCAATTGTTCATACATATAATTGCAACTTTGCTCATCAGCCTGGCTGCTCCTCAGCTCCTCTATGTGCTGTGCCCCTGTGACAATAATAGTGTTTTAATTCAGACCAAAGAGAAATATGAGCATGGAGGGGCAGGGGGATGGAATTTAGTAATCTTTGAGACCCCTTGCAACTCAAGTCATTCCATGATTCTGTGATTCCATGACCCTATGACCCTACAATTCTGTGATTCTATGATTCTGTGAAAGGTGGCAAAAGCATGGTTCAGGCCCAGGAAAGCTTTAAAAGGTAAAAGTATGCCAGACACTTGTAATGCTGGTGGCAGTGTTTGTCTCACCAGGGTGTGGGAGGAGGGGTGCAGCTGAGGAAGAAGCCTGCTGCCCAAGAGGTTGGATCTGTTCCTGCAGGTTCACACATCCCTGTTCAAGCAGTAATTTCTAAAAAGGGTGAAGCACAGAGGAGCCATGCAGAAAATCAACAAATCAAAGATCTGAACCTCCATACCACACAGCGGCGTTTGTGTGGAGGTGTGTTTACAGAAGCCTCAGAGAAACACCTTATTGCCATCACACAAAGCAAAGGTGCAGCTTTCAGAGTAGTGGTTCTGGGAAGAGTACACCAGAACCAATGGAAAGACTCCTACTATATTCAGCAGAATTTGGTTTGGATTGTAAAAGTGTCATGTTCACAGTTCCCTTTCACCTCTCCATTTAGAGCAATACCTCGGCTAGGAATGGTGTCCATGCTTCACCGCTGGTTGTGAGAGGGAAGGTTGTATGTGGCCGCACACAGGAATTTATTAGGAGGGCACAAAAGTGTTTCTATCTGTTTTAGGTAGCCGTATTTGCAACTACTATTGTCAATTCAGTAGCTATGTCTGGGAAAAAAAAAAAAAGCAATTTGAAAAATAGTTGTTCATATTGCAAAACATTTAATTTGAAAATGAAAAAATAGATTATTACCTGCATTTTTTGTGTTATTATTCGATTTTAAAGGATAAATACAATGTCAGGAAATGAACATTTAGTCTGGGGTGGTTGGTTTCTGAATCTTTTGACTCTGCTTTGGGTGAATTTTGACCAAATATTCTCTTTCTTTTAATTTCAATCTGAAAACAACGAAGCCAAGCCTGTTTCAAGACAACTGTAACTTACATTTTATATTTCGAGTTTTTAGTTCTGTGACCACATCAGAGAAGCAACTTTTCAGGTGATTTTAATTATAGTTGTAACTGTAGCCTTTTCAGCATCAGTAATAAGAAAATAATTTCTTGGACTGCACTGACTGGCAGTGCAGAAGGAAACTGGAACTGAGTATTTCAGATTTAGTTAATGTTACTTCTGTAAATCCATTTTGCCTGCTTCTCTGCTGTTTTCCCAAATGTGACCATAGTGACCCATCAGAGCAGCACAGTTGGGCATGGCAGGACCAAGGGAGTTCTGGAGACACAGCACATACGGGCCACTCCAGGCTCAAAGTGGAACCCAAAGAAGCACTGACTGAGCAAATTTATGCAGGAATCCTTACTTAAAACATCTCAATAGCGAACCAAAGTTTCTCATTTCCCAGCCATCATATGCTTAATTCAGAGTTTATATTAACATATTCATACACACACAAATCCTAGGAGGAAAAAGAGATGCAATTGACTTACAGACCTTATACCCCTACATTCAGCTTCAACACTATAGTTTGTATTTAAAGGTTTTCCAGGCACAGCAGTCAGCAGTAGTGATACACACATTAGGCATCTCCATCCAGAGTTATCTCCTCGGTTCCTGAAACACTGTGTGAAGGTAGAATCCCAGCAAATCCACTAGAAATCATGTCCATAAAGACTCAGAGCTATCTCACAAAGACAGGATGGGATTTCAGCTCTCCTTTTTTTGTGTAAAACAGTCATGTTTAATATATATATATATTCTGTTGATGGAGAGTGAAAGAACATTATCCAGAGGTGACTCAGCTTCATCTAAAGTGGGCAACAAGTCACTCCAAGCTGCTTGGCCCACAGGAACTTTCCTCTCTGATGACCCTCTGTACGTGATGCTTCAGCTTCCAGCAAACCCGGGAGCAGTGTGCATCTGCCTGATGTGAATGACAGAAGCTGTAGCCTAGAAGTGTTGCAGGATCCCCTTGGTGGTGCAGACCACTGCCCACAGCCATGGGTCAGTTTCAAAAAACAGCACAAAAAGTAATGTCAGAAGTTGGGCATTTGGGGTCACTCTTCATGCCCAAGGATGGGCAGAAGAATCCTTGGGAATTCTAAGTCTGTTCACACAATGAAAATTTCAGTATAGGGGAGTTTAAGTTAAAAAAAAAATTTTACATTTCAGTGCAGCATTACAAAACCTGAGCCAAACTTGTTTTCCTCTTTTTGTTTTGTTTTTATTTTTGTGCATTTTTTTTGTTTGTGTGTTTGTTTGTTTGTTTTTAATTCAATTAGGTGTAGCAGAATAAAGTCTTTCACTTCTCACGTATATTTGAGCTTTTAAATGCCATGACTGCCAGTCAGTTAAGGTGTTAAGGAATGAGATATTTATTTGACTGTGAAACTGCTGCCATGTGAAATCCCTGACAGCAAGATCTATGCGGTGTTAAGTGTATTTATGTATGTCTGTGTATATATTGGACATGGCTGTTCTCATCCATAACTGCTGGATGCACAACAGCTTTTGGAAGAGACACAAACCTTCATGATTCCAGGCTCTCTCCAGTTACTCAGTTGAGGACTTTTTCCAAAGGCAGGCAGTCCACAGTAGCTTTCTTCAGGAGCAGTCAGTGCTGGTTGCCTTTGGACCTAATGGCCAGAAAACCTGATCACCAATTGAGCAGAAATAGGTCTGATAGTTTGGCAATGCTTCTGTTGCATATGGTAATGTTTTTTGGAGCAGAGTATCCTTTTTAATGTGTTGCTTTTTTTCTCTAAACATCTTATTGTGGGAGTCTCTTGGGGGGCAGAATTACTCTTGTTTTGGATGTTGCAGCAGAAATCCAAACCCACGCTTTCAATCAGTTTTTAATACTTCACTAAGAACATAATTGGCACCTTCCTATACTAAAATTTTGCGAGAGATTTTTAATGTCATGGAGACCCAGGATAACAGCAAAATGTAATCACTATTTTAATTGTGCTATTTTCCTGTGCAGGGTGATTTCCCATCATCCTAACTGGCTTGACATCCACAGGCTTGAAGCATTGATGATGGAATTTCCTGGAAACAAATGAATGTGGAAGTACTGAGACACTGCAGTAATAATGCACTGAAGGAATGTGTCTTCCACTACATCCCTCATCATATTGATGTAAAGCCAAAATGCAAATATATAATGTGTACTGTGTGTATTAACGTGTACCATGCTGTGTCCTGTGTTTTCCTGGTCTCTCTGAAGCCAAAGTGGGAAGCACCACCCTATGTCAGTGACTTATGGACTTGGTTCTTCAGTGCTTTCCCACAGAGGCATGAGTCCCACTGCTTTCCAGGAGGACATGTACAAGTGAGGGCTGAGGGATCTGTCCCTGACATGATAAAAACTGTTACTTGCTTGTTTTCATTAAAAGGGGGAGAAGGGGAGCATTATATAACAGCAGGGCTTTTTAGGGGAGAACTGTTTTATTTAAAACCTCCTGCTTTCCCTGATAGGAATTTGCTCCACAGAAGGGCACGAAAGCTGGGCTCTTGCCATTGCTGGAGAGTTGCGCTCTTTTCTTTATTAGCAGACAATAAGCCACATTCAAGACATGCTAAGGAGCTGGGAGAGGAGCAGCCAAAGCAGATAAATTCAAAGTGAGGGCTGGAGCTTGGGAGCTGGGTGTTTGCATATGCCTGCAAGGGAGAATCAGACACAACTGGAGATGCGGCAGCTCTGTGCCAGTGCTCTCTCCCTGAGCCTGTGGGGATTTGGAGACAGAAATGCTTTAATTGCTACCTATGCTAATTGCTTGCCCCTAGCAGGCAGAAGTCCTACAGGGCTGGGGCAACTGTCCCTCATACCCAACATTCAGGTCTCAACTACTCAAATGAGAAGGCTAAAAAAGCACTTTCTGTCTCTGCCTGAGGCCAGGAGAAAATGTCTGCAGAGGATGAAAAACGGTCTTGTCTAGTGTGCCTCCATCTCCAGAACATCTCCTGGCTGTTTTGGTGTCTCCTGTCCTGTGCCTCTGCAGGAGAGGCATGGAAATGCCACAATTCCCACCTGAAGCTTCACACCAGAGTCCCTTGTGCTGCAGTAGAGAGTGGGACTGTAGAGTAGGGTATGATGCCAGGGCTCTGATGGCACTGTGCTAGCTGTCCTCAAAAGGCCTCAGACTAAAGCACTTCACATTGTGCATGTGTTTATCCAAAGCCCAGTTTTCCTATTGTTTTCAGTGGCATTTTTTTGAGGCCACAAGACCCTGAATCAACACAGTACTGAGCCGAGTAAATCAGAGAGAATAAAGCACCTGATTAGCACGAATAATTTAATTAAATTATACCCTGCCTGGGGTCTTCCATGAAGTGTAGGGTTAGGGTCAGGAGGACAAAGCACAGTCACTTCTGTGTGACTGCAGCAATTCCTGAAGTGCTGTGCAGAGTACCTGGGTGTAGACCCTAATGATAAGACTCCATTCCAAATGAAATGCAGGATATTCTCTCTGGGAACTCACCAGTCGTCCCTCAAATCGTTTTTAATGGATACTGGGGTTCACAACATGCAAAGGCAGAGGGAAGTGGCAGAGTCCTGGCTGAAGGCCATATGAAAAGCCTTCTTTCATAACGGACACTGAAAAAAAAAAATACAGCAACCTTACAAAAATGTATTTCAGCACTGACACATTAATTGTCAACATTGAGCCAAGGACTATTTCTCACATGTAGTTTAAAAAAAAAAAATTAAATGCTGGCACAACCTTTGCTGCAGTGGTTCCAGAGGAGTAATTAAACAGGAGCCACTAGGAGCCAGCTCCAGGAAAAGCATACGCTGCGATCTCAGAGGGGGAAGGACTGTGTGCCTGCATGTGTGCATGTGTACAGACACTGTTTTCTGATTCTTCTCAGTCATATCTGTGCAACATTTTACTGTATGTCCATGGCACCTTGCTCCAACAAACAGTTTGGAAGGCATATGCTGTTGAGCAAGAGGGAGGGAAACTCTCTTCATTTCGTTCTCTTATCGCAGGGCAGTTTTTTTGTGTCATTCATTTTGGCATTTTATGACTATCCTTTACACTTGGCTGGTTTAATTCATGAATATTCTATTGAATATTCTACTGCAGGCTTTGCAAAGGTGACCAAGATGTTAAGGAGACAGATGTCTTGAGTAACTCCCTAAGGTAAATACTTGACTTTTGCTCTATACCAGGTCTTGGCACTGTGGCTGAGCCACTGGGACATTTATATTTGCTCCTTTTTCAGATGGTCTGGATGAATGCTAATCATCATTTCATCACTTTCTCTTGATACTGGAGAAGATGCTTTGCTTTTCTTTGATCCTCATATATGAGGTATATCCAGCAAAAGGCAAGGAAAGGGGAGCAGTGACGTTGCTCAGAGAGTACAAGAGCACTTGAGCTTTGAGGCTGACCCTAGTGGTACCATTTCAAGTGGAAAAACACTAGCTTGGGCCTAAAGGGTATCAGAGCACATAAAAGTGTATAGAAGCATCTCTAAAGCAACTGAAAAATCTTGGGGATTTATTTTTCATTCAGTTTTGCACAAGAATGGAGGAAGACTCACAATACATAACAGTGTTTAGGCAATGAGTGACCATCACTGCAGTGTGGATAGGAGGGAAAGATGGTGAATGATGTTGCCTCAGCATGGATGGAGATTGTTAGAGTTTACCATGAGTAAACTTAGGATCACAGAATAGAATCACTAAGGTGACTGGAAAAGACTTCTAAGGTCATCCAATCCAACCATCCACCTATCACCAATAAGTTTAAGCTCTTCCTCTGCATAGAAATGATGGAAAGCAAGGACAGGAGGAAATCTCTGTAGTTCACTTCCCTGCAAGCTGCTTACTAGTTTGAATCCCAGCAAAACTGCCCATATCCATTCCCCGTGAGAGACTGAACATCCAGCCCAGATCCAGCTACACACATGGTCCCAGGGCAGGACACAGTTCAGATGTGTGTGCAAGGTGTATACTATGGGTCTGCTCTGTGCTGAGCACACTGCATTTCTCCTCCCAGACGAAGCTCCATATCCATGCAGGCTGTGTCATATTTACCCCTGTGAGACTGTCTCAGGAAGATTGTTTCATCTTTGGAAAACTCTCTTTAGCAAACGGGCATTGTGCTGGGCTCATCTCTCCTTTCACCCTCCTTCCCAAGGCAGTTACTTGTCTGCTGTAATTTACTCTTTAATGCAGCGCTTTCCTATTCTGTGAGACAACAATCATGAAGCATTTAAATTCCAATTGAGTCGGGCTGGAGTGCAGAGGGGCTGCGGCTTGCACAGCCAGGATAATGGGAACCTGAGACAGAGGACACCAGTTCAAGGCCCCCCAGGAAGGAAGACTACAAGCTTCTCCCTCACATTCCCATCTCCCTAGAGATGTAAATCAAGAAAATGAAGGGAGGGGAAGAGGAGGAGGGGGTGTTTATAGAAAGAAAAGGGAAAATGGATTGAGTTGTGCTGAATTCTAAGACAAGGATCAGCTACACAAGAGAACTATTGAATAGCTGTGAAATCTGGAATTGAGCCATCAAAAAAAGCTGCTGAGCTGCATGTGAATCAGGTTGATTGTTTTTGAGAAGCACCTGATTTTTTTTTACACCCCCCCCCCCCCCCCTCCCTCCCCGGCTTCGTGCTTAGCCTTGGAATTTGAACATGACTATCGATGTGCTAAACTGCTTTTCCTCCAGATAGAGACATTTTAGGGAGCAGGAGAGGAGGGAGAGCGGGGGCTCATCTCCCTGAATGGGAAGGTCCCTGCTAGACTTGGTAAAATGAATAGCAAAGCCCCAGTTTAGCACTGCACTTATAGCCACAGTGCTTGTTTCTTCCAGTGTGCATCGGTGGGGTTATTACTTTCTCTGCTGCTTTCACTAGTGAGGGAAGCAGAGCAGAGAACTGCTAAGCTGCTGTTATCCCAAAGAGCACTGTGATTCCAGAGAGCCTTAAAAAGGCACACTGGGAAAAAAAAAAAAAATAAGAGCAACTCTGCTTCTACAAACCCAGCAGTTTGCCTAGGGTTATGGAATGAGTTGGTATTGCAAGAATGAAACCTTGCCTTTCCTCATTTGGTATGGCTGAGAACCATCTCTGTTCTAATTTATTATTATTGTATTGCATTATTGTGTAATTTTATTGCATTAAAAATCATGTGAATAGCACCATGGTGCTCTACAAACAGAGAGCAACAGTCGCTGTTCCAAGGAGCTTTATTAAACTGCCTCCAGATTTGACTCAAGAGACCTATACTCTATTACCTTATGCAGAAAACATCCACATTGTTTTTTGTTTGTTTGTTTATTGAACAGGAAGGGTAACTAGTGCCACGGCAAACTTGCACAGTCAGGATAGATCTGTCAAACTTCACATCCTCTACATGGGATGTGCTCTTGTGGCCCCTTCCTCCTCTTCTGTTGCAGTGCCATCTCCAATGAACTGGGACCCTACAATGAATGGAGAGCCACACCAGTCCTTGGAGAGCTGTTCAGACCACCTCTGCCCTGAACTCCATGCCAAGAGATGAGAGGATCCTGGGTTCTCTCCCCAGTGCCACGTCCACCCAAATCTCCAGCTGTTGCCACCCTTCCCTGTGCAACAACATTAGGACGGGCTTTAAAGCTGTTGGCTATCACAGCAACTCAAAGCAACTGGACTGCTGCTATGCAATCTGTAGCAACACCAGATATTCCTGAGCACACATGCGTGGGCACCAGGCTCAGTCCTGATGGAGTTATTTTTTTCCTTTCAGTTGAGAGGATGTAATATGCTCACTGCTGGGAGCTGAGGAAGGAAATGCCCCACTGTTCCCTCTTAGCTCCAGATTTGATTTTTTTTTTCACATGGTCTCTGAGCAGTGAGGGTCTGACACAGGCTGCCCAGAGAGCTGTGGGTATCCCATCCTGCATAGGAAGATCTGCACAAATGTGCATGGGAACTTCTTCACAGTGCAGTGACGGAGCACTGGCACAGGTTGCACAGAGAGATGGTGGGGTCTCCTTCTCTGGAGACATTCAAGACCCACCTGGACGCCTACCTGTGCAACCTGGGCAGGGAAGCTGCTTTGGTGGGGGGGGGGAGGGGTGGACTCGATGATCTCTAGGGGTCCCTTCCAACCCTTACAAATAATCTGTGATTCTGTGATCCCTGGAGGTACTCAAGGCCAGGTTGGATGGCGTCCTGGGTAGCCTTATCTGGTGGGCACATCAAGCTCACAGTAAGGGGTTGGGCTGGGTGGGCTTCAGGTCCCTTCTAACCTGAACCATTCTATGATTCTATAGTTCTATGATGACTGTATGATTGATGGACTTTGGTTTGGACCCTCAAAAGCAGCTTCACATCCCCTAATGAAACAGTCCCATAAGCTGCAGAAGTGCTGAGCTACTCAGGCTGAGCAGCCCTGGAATACATGCATCCTCCAATGGCAGTTACTAAAGCACCTTGGAGTTTGGCAAGCACTTATTATTATTATTATTATTATTATTATTATTATTATTATTATTATTATATTTTTTAGGAGAAAAAAATAATTAACCTTCAATTCAGGTCCCAGCTCGCATAACCACAAATAGATTCAACAAATAATTTGATTGCTTAAGTGACTCATAATAAACACTGTGCGTTTACTTTTGCTTTGAGAGCAGCTGATCTTTGGAACAAACTGCCACGGGCATAAAATCATGTCACCCATCTGCTGGTTTAACCCTCTGAGTGAACATGTGTCGCCTGGCTCTGCTAAACTGCTTCTTGTGGGAAAGCATGGAGTCTGGGAGGTTACAGCAATAGACGTTAAATAATATCCAGGGAGGGTGGGACTTAATCTCTTTCAGGTTAGGATGTTTTCATCAGGTCAGTGCCTCCACATACGGGTGCAAGGAAGTGGCTGAAGGCTGATGACCCCACCCAAAACTGCTGACCAGCTATTCCTGCCTTTTCTGTGGTGACATTTTTTTCTGATTACAAGTTCTTCTGAGAATCCTTTTACCCATTAATTATAGATGAGCACACTCTGTCATAGTTCCCGTACATGCTTGCCTGAGCCCCTGCAGTGCTAGAACAGAGTGTGAAGGGCACTGAAACCCAGCACCATGGCCTCAGGAAGGACACCACAAGGCACTAAGCTGATGCCAGTGTCAGGAGGACACATTGCTGCTTCCCAGATACAGACTGGGAGAAGAACTCACTGAGAGCAGCCTCGCAGAGAAGGACCTGGGAGTTCTGGTGGGTGAAAAGCTGTGTGTGAGCCAGCAGTGTTTGCATGAAGCCAAGAAGGACAACTATACCCTGGGATGCATCAAAAGAGGGGTGGCAGCAGGGAAAGGGGGTGGTTGTCCCCCTCTACTGTGTCCTTGTGAGGCCCAACTGGAGTACTGAACCCAGGGGTTTGGTCCCCAGCCTGGGAAAGACATAGAGCTGTTGGAGCGTGACCTGAGGAGAACCACAAAGACACTCAGAAGGCTAGAGTCCCTCTCCTATGAAGAAGGGCTGAGGGAATTAGACTTGTTCAATCTGGAGAAGTCTTAGAGAAAACTTCATTGCAGCCTTCCAGTACCTGAAGGGAGCTTACAAGCAGAAGGGGACCGATTTTTTACACCATCTGGTAGTGATAGGACAAGAGGGAATGGCTTTAAACTAAATGGCTATAAACAACCCTGGAGGCATTTAAGGCCAGGCTGGATGTGGCTCTGGGCAGCCTGGTCTGGTGGTTGGCAACCCTGCCCACAGCAGGAGGGTTGAAACTAGATGATCTTTGAGGTCTTTTTCAACTCAGGCCATTCTATGTTTCTATGAAAAGAGGGGAAATTTAGGTTAGATGTTAGAGATCAAAGGTTGGTGAGGCGTAGGAGTCTATGATTCTATGAATCTATTAATCTGTGAATCTATGCTCAATAAAAGAGCCAGGAGCTGCTTCATAGAGCGAAACTTTCCACCTCCAGTGCTTCATAGAGCCTTAGTTCCACACTCATGCCCATGGTGTGCAGACAGGAGGAGTCATGCTGCAGAGACAAAAGGCACACCAATGTGGCACACCCTCCCAGCAGCCCATCTGCTAAACATAAAGTGGGAACGCCTTGCACAACACCTACAGCATGGCCCTGCAGGTGGAGATAACGGAGGCTGAACTGTTTCCCCAGGGCCATACAAGAAAATCATGCCACTGCCTACCATGCAACATAATTCAAGCATCAAAACTCAGTTTACTGGGCATGAAATATCTCCCCTCCTTTGCATATGTTTTTCACTGAGCATTCAGTGCTCAGTGCAAAGAAGGTTTGCAAGTGCAGCAAGTCGGCTGCAGGCAGCTGAACAGCACAGCAGCCTTCTGTGGGGTCATTAGACTAACCCATTTTTGGAAGAGAATTTTATTTCTGTCCATCCCCAGCTTATGGTTTCAGCAAGTAAAAACCTGCTTGACCTAATTTCCCCACCTTGTTGATCAAAGGTCATGTTTTACCAGGATTATTTCTGGCTTCATTGTAGGCACAGCTGGTAAACAACATGCAGATTTTACAGTATTTAACTTTCTGATAGATTTATGGAGGCTCCCTGCCTGACTTCTTTTGCTTCTTTCAAAGCTTTTGCACTCACCCTCCAGATGATGCCATGTACTGTGCACCTTCAGGCCAAAAACCCATGTTGAGCCAGAGAAAAGAGTCACGTGTCAAAGATTAGCCACCAGCCTTTCCCTCCTCATCACCTGCTTCCAACAGAGTGCTTGCATTGGATTAACAATAGCTGAGACCTGCTCAGCTGCAGAGATGGCATCACCAGGCTGCTAATCACAAGAAAAACAGTGAAGAAGCACTGCCACCTTAACTCAACTGGAAGAGTGTATAGACTGGTGCACAATCTGGTCCCTTTGCACATGATGGTTGGGAGAGGGTCACCTACTGGCCTTCTGGCCTCCATCTCACAAGCTCAAGGAAGAGAAGGAGATTTAGGGGTCCAGCATATAACTAAAGCTGTAGCACACTGCTTGGTAGAAAATTAGAAACTGTCTCCATCCAACACCAAGCCTCCTCACATTGAATTGATGACAAAAATGGTGAAGGCTAGATTTCCCAAGATACAAAGCCTCCCACTGTTCGGATTTCAAGGACAACGTAAGGGTAGTGAAGCACTAGCACAGGTTTCCTAGAGATGTGGTAGATAACTTGTCCCTCGAGACATTCAAAGCAGGCTGGATAGGGCTCTGAGCACCCCAACTGATCTGTAGATGTCCCTGTTCCTTTCAGGGGAGTTGAACCAGATGGCCTTTAAGGGTCCCTTCCATCTCAGAGGATGCTCTGATCCTACGATTTAAGCGGCTATAGTAGAGATAACAACTGAGGGCAACCCCTGCATGTGCTGGGGTAACACAAGGTGGCAGAAGTAGTGGAAGGGATCCCAGTGAAATAGATCCTCTATTTCCAGCTTCCTACTATGCCTTCCTTAAAACAGATTTCACATCACAAAGCATGATTTGGGAACTCCTGCTTTTGCCAGTATGTTTGTGCCAGCAAAGAGATTATTCAAATCCTCTCTTCTGAGGAGTCAATCAAGGGGAAGCTGTGCTACGTGCAAGTTAGAGCCTCAGCATGTCAGTATTGATCTACAAGCAAAGTCAATGACTCACAAGGAAATTCTATTTCATCTACAAAACAATAGTCTAAATATATAGTATTTAGCATATTTTATCTTCTTCCCATCAGCCTCCACTGAGCAACATGTCTTATTCAAACATTATGAAGTCATTCTTCCCTGGTACAATCATGTTCAATTATTTATTAAACAATGGAGCTCGGAATGGGCTGAGTCCTGCTATGGTCAAACATTTTCTAATCGAGTCAGCAAAATGTAGCACAGGTGTCCAGAGTTAACAATGCATTCTCTGGTTCTGGAAATGTTTCAAAACAGGATCTCAAAATAATGGCACTGCCATTTTCAAAGGCATTCGTACTACCCTTGGTAAAAACAAAATATGTGAGGTTCTGCTTGCCTTCTTATCTCAGAGAAAAGATGCATGTTTGTGATATTTTACCTAAATTCACCCCTAATAATTAAGAGTTCTCCTCCTCGGAGATCTTCAAAAGCCACCTGGACATGGTCCTAACTCTAACTGGAGCACCACACAAAGCCCATATCCACCTGTGAGTCTATCTCCATAATCCTCTCTCATAAGCTGAGTATAACCTCTGCACTTCCCTAGACAGCCCTGACAGCTGCCCGTAGACTCACAGAATTATTAAGGTTGGAAAAGACCTCTAAGATCATCTAGACCAACAATTCACCTACCACCAGTATTGTCCACTAAGCCATAGAATCACAGAATCCTCAGAGTTGGAAGGGACCTTGAAAAGTCCAACTCCTCCTATCCCAACCATGTCTCTAAGTAGTACATTCACCCTTTCCTTAAGCACTTCCGGGGATGATGACTCCACCACCTCCCTTGGCATTCTGCTCCAATGCATTATCACTCTTTCTGAGAAGAAATTTCTCCTTATATCCGATCTGAACTTTCCCTGTTGCAACTTGGGGCCGTGTGCCCATACATCCCCCAGAACATAGGTAATAGCTGCACCAACAGAGCAGATGGGAGATATGTACATGACCCCCCTGTCTGGCTTCAGAGTGAAAAAAGTGAGGTAGATAGGGAAAAAAAAAATCTTATGAAAGTTTCCCCCTTTGAAAATTCTGGCCACTGATGAATAAACAGTTCTATTTTCTGAAGTGTTTCGCAACCAAAAAGCATGTCAAGCTAAGATATTTATAAATATGGGTTAAATAATCTACTGATTGCAATAGTATGAGTAGAGATGGGGACTATTGACTTCAGGAGACTGCCCTGATTTTCACCAGGAAATGGTGTGAATGAAGCTAAGATGTAATTTGTGGATAATTGAGTGATCAGTGACAAATGTTCCTGTGACACACAACAAGCTGTCATGGAAAAAGTATGCTGCTTCGGTGATGTGTCACATGTGGTTTTAAACTGATTATTCTAAATAATCCAGTGTCTCAGCTTGGGTTTTGTTAAAAAAAGATCCCCTAAAATTGACCTTTGTGAAGTTTAAATTAAAAAAAAATGCAGCAGGAGGTAATTCAGAGGAGGTTTTGCTGTGAACTCTGACCAGGATGCTGAGAGAAGTATGTATGGGTAAGACGAGATACCCTCCTCACTTAAAGAAATATCACGCAAACAAACATTTTCAGGTCAAAAAAATCCAAGATGTGCTGGTTACCCAAGTGTAAGATAATAACCTGGTGTTAGAGCTAGTGTCGCAGCTCCTATTTGCACAGATAGGCTAAGGGTAGCCTAGAATCACAAACCTGAGCCTCCCCAAACATACTCTGTTTAGAACATTGTGCCACCGAAAATTAATTGCATTCCAGCTCCAGGGAGCATTAGCACTTTTCTGAATTCAGGGCCAGCCAGAGGAATAGCCATGCCCTAGGCAAAGAATTCAGCCCCCTCCGGCCTTTGCCCCTTCCTCCAAGAGACTGAAAAGGAAAACTTATAATAAATCACAGCCTTTAGAGACCCTTACTAACTGGAATATAAATGTATAAATAGGAACAAAATGCATTCATCTCAGCACTGTGCCTTTTCTTCCCATCTCACTTTCATTTCTTCATCCCTTTCTTTCCCCTTTGTCCAGCACATTCTCTTCCCTCCACCCCCTCCCCCTTGCCTTCCTCTGTTTTCTCCCTTTGTTGTCTTTTCCTTTCTAGCCCCTTTCCAAGACTCTCCTTTCTCACCCTTTCTATTTCACCATTCCCTACTGGCTGTTAGATCTCTTTCCCTCTTTCTCAGCACTATTTTTCACTCTTTTCTCTTTCCCAAGAATGTTCTGAAGATAAGAAAATAGTCCTCTACTGAGCAATCTGTATCTTCCACAGATTGCACCCTTATCACTCTTTACTTTACAAACAGCAGTTTCCATACAAGATACCTTATAAGTTTTCTCAGGACAGACATTTAAATATAAAAGAATCTGGAATCGCTGGTTTCCTTTGGAAAGTTTAGTGTATATGCACTGCTTGCCAGTAGATGATGCATTACTCAGAAGAAAACTTTTTATCTCTGTATGTGATTTTCGGGTTGAGGAAGGTTTGAGCACTCAGGTAGTTAAAAACTGATCTGCACCAGCAATGACACATAGTCCTGCCCAATTTACATTCTGTTATTCTTACAAGTTTGACTTACTTTGAGTCGTGTAGAGCATCAAAAGTAAAAAAAAAAAATAAAAAAAAAGAAAAAAGAAAAATCAAGATCCTACTAGCTTCTGTATTCATACGTTGTATCACATTAACCACCTAAATCTCTCTAACACGATATAACACCCTCAATGAGGATAAATTACACCAGTATAAAGTTGCTTATGCTGCTATAGTTACTACGTTGAGGGAAAGTAATGAAATATGGTTCCTATATGTTGTGATACCTGATTCTGCCCAAGCAGCTGCAGGTATGAAAAGTCTCACACATCTTCTCAGCAGAGCTCTGTCAGTACAAAAACTGTCTGCAATAATCTGATAAAGAGTAGTTCAGCTGTAGAGAAGCTGTGCAGGATTTCCTAGCGCTTGCGGTTTGCTGTTGACATCTGAAGCACTGTGCCTTTGTCATATCAGTGGTTACACATCTTCCAAAGGGAACCATTTAGCTTACTCTTTTTCCCATGAACTCCCTCTCCCCTCTGTCCCTATCTCACCTGCTAACACCAGGTTGATGAGGCAAAGGTATGATCCTGTAGCCATGAATCTCATAATGATGTGTTCCATAACAATGACCCCTGAATGCTGGCTTGGGGATCTGGACAGCATGCACTGTGTTTCCTTCCAGCCCCATGGACAGTCTGGAATACAGTAGTGGGCATTAATACATATTCACAGCTCATCCCACCAGGCAAGTGTGGGTATTCCTGGTCATGGAAACTGAGAAGCATTTCTAAGTCATACTGCTGGAGACACCACAGAGGTCACAGGAGAAGAAATAAGGGCTTTAAACTTCACATTTGGGTATTGGTCAGGATGGTAGAAGTACCATATAGTAGTGCCAGCAATGGCACGAAGCTCAGTGCAAACTGACTGACTTTGCCATGTAAGTGTTGCTACTAAGCTATGAATGCACATCTGTGGCTTCAACTAGATGTATTCAGCTGTATGCAAAGGTGTGCATAGTCGTTTTTCAAATAAGGATAATTCTTTTTTATTCAAAACCTGGCGGACCCTATGTTCCTCCTTCCCTCCTCTCTGTAGAATGTGCTCCCTGGCTCCCACTGAACTTCATGATGGAGCATCTCCAAAAGCCTACCAGGAAGACTGGTCATGCACTTAGACAAAAAGCAATACAAAATCACCTTGCACACAGAAAAGGTAGATGATTCAGACATATTAGAGATAAAAAACTTGATCTTACTGACTTCTTTTTTTGGGGAGCTTCCCTGTTCTCTTTATTCCTGTTCCATTAGAGTCAATAGGATGCTTTGCCTTCCTCTGCAGTGAACAGAGCTGGGACTAAGACTTCTCACCAGAGTAAAATCAAAACACAGCACTGCTACTAAAAACAAGGAGTCCTGTTTAAAATATTGAAAACATCTTTATTTCTCATCTTTGCTCCTTACATGGCAATGTATTAATGATTCTAATGTTCTGAGTAAAGGTGCATTTTTCCCACAAGATGAATTAACTTAATTGATCCTTTCATTTTTAACTGCCCGGTGGCAATTGGTCACCTCTCCGCAATAATATCTGCAAAGAAAATAATCTTTCCAAGATCAGATGAAAAGGTGGAGAAAGAGTCACAGAATTAACTGGCAGAGCAATCTGGTTGTTGCCTTAACATATGGGAATAATAAGTGCCAGCCAGATAAAGCCTGAATGCTGAGCTTTCATTTTGTTATTCTAAGCAGAAAAATAAATATTTTTATGACTACATGTAAAGAGTAAAAGCAAATAGAGTTAATATGTAAAAATATACATTTTTCTTCATTATGTGTAATAATACATATTGATTTCATTATGCTATTTTTTTAAAGATCAGTTTCCCTGGGAATAGTGTTCTATTCCTAAAATGAAGCCTGCTTTTTTCTTTATAAGGTGTTGTCCTAGTGTAGAATGAAAGAGAAATTTTAACTAGGCTGTGTTATGAAGTTATATATTGTTTGGGGAAAATATATATATACATATCTATATATTTGAAAAATGTGGAGTAACAATATTTTTATTTTTACAGTTGAAAGTGTCTGTTTTACTCTCAGTCACAGACCACTACAGGCATAAAAGATATACAGAGAGAGAGAACTAACAGTAGTGCTCCAATTGTAAAACTTTTCAAAGGTTAATGCACCAGGCAGCTTTGTACCTGTATCCTGCTAGAATCTCTACACAGAGGGGAAGGGTGCTGCTGCAAACCAGGAACTTAGAAACTGAGACAAAGGGGCAGAACATTTTGCAGCTCTGTCCAGATAAAGTGAGAAGTTGCTCATTTTTGGGTCCAATGTTAGACCAGTTCTGATGGTTCCCAAACACTGGGGCTCTCACCTTTAGCCTGTGTATCTCAAATGATGGTTGAAGGCCATAAAGACTTGTTATAGTGGGCATGATGGTGATGGGTTGATTGTTTGACAAGATGATCTTAGTGGTCTTTTCCAATCTTAATGATTCTATGATTCTATGATTTGGCAGCAGCTGTCCATGTCCCTGCATACTGGTCTGTCACCAGGAGCCCCATTCAATCTCACCTCCTGAGTTAATTCAGAGCACAGACTGGCAGGTCTGCAAAATCAGCAAGTGAGAAAATGCCAGCTCTGAATTTCTAACTGTGTTTCATACACTGCATGGGATGTGCTGGGAGAAAACAGTTAGGATAGGACAATGAAGTTTACAGACACCACTGCTGTTTTATTATTCATGAGCTAGTTTAGTCCAAGAGAGAGTCATAGAATCACAGAATATCCCAAGTTGGAGGGGACCTAGATGAGTCATTGAATTAAGCTCCTGAGAGAGTTATATTTATGTGGATCTTGGGGGAATTGGTGCAATAAAGACAGATAATAGCAAAGCCCAAAGGCAGACAACCATCTCACCATGCCTCCAGGCACAAAGTTTACAGCATCTTCCATGGTTTTACTGATGCTGAAACTGTACACACCTCCCTCTGAGCCATGTTCCTTCATTTCACGCTCCAAAAAAAATAAAAAAGAATTTACCGACTCCACATTTCTTTGGCCCTAAGTTCATGCAACAGCCCATCTGTCTGTTTGAACTAGTATGAGCAAGTGGTCTCACCAGTGCCATATCCCTCTATTGATTTTGGTCTGGGTTATGACACAGAGGTTAAAGATCAGCGTATAAGTACACTATGCAGACTCCAAGGAGTGCTGACATGTGGTGCTTGCAACAGCGAGAAAGTCAAACTGGAGAGTACATTCAAAATGTTAAACAGCACATCTTGGCTTTGCAAACATTAGTGCTGGTTACATATGAGAAACTTAAGCTTTTATATCCAGCTTGTCTATTCTATCAAGTATCACTTAGTCTGTGGGCTGATTTACCGCACTGCTATACAAGTGATTTAGCAGATACGGATTCTTTTTAAGAAATGTGCTTATTTGTTTAAAATCCTGTTATCGTGTTGTGGATTTGGACTGCAATGGATGTTTTTTTTTTATCTAGCGAGTGGGTGAGTTTGGAGGATTTTTTAAAAATTTAATGAGTAGGTGTATATATTGCAAAATATTTCTGAATGTAGGCAAAAAAAAAAAAAAAGGTTACCACAGATTTCAGTGTTCCAAACTCTGAATAAATGAAGTGATATGTCAGCATTTGTTTTCTTATGGAAGCAAGTCAATTATGCCTCCTAAAAGAGTAAAACAACATGTAGGTTTCCATTCATTACAGTCCCATAACTAGTCAGAGAAACCCTTCATAAGCAATGCATATCCCTGAGAAAAAGTGTGATATTCCCAGAGAGGGTTGAAGTGGTTAAAAGGAGAGCCAGAAAGGGAATGGGTTGACTCTGAAAACGAGGAAATTTGGGTTGACCCTAAAAACAGAAACCCATGGCTAAAGTGCTGAGCCCATGGGGCTGGGAAGAGATTCGGCATCGAACTCACTGCAGCTTTAGTTTCATACTGAAGTTTTTTTAAGAGATCTACCTGAATGCCTGGAATCTGCCAAACAGGTTTGAGAACCATGAATGAGTGCTCTAAACTGTCTTTTCATCTCAGCTAGAATTCCACTTGGGTTGTGCTGGCTTTTTCTTCCAATTTGAGAATAAACAAAGCATAACCAAACATTTTAAGAATTTCCAAAAGGGCTGGTTCAAATGCAATTTTAAGAATGGGCAAAAACGTGATGTGGTTGTTTTGTGTAGAGAGTACTCTTACAAATCTCTGAATTGCTGATGGCCTCAAAGAAACTTTATCAGTTGGATCCCGGTGATTAATTTTGGCCTTTTTTTTGGTTGCTATAGTTGGAAGAATTAGATTTTAATTCAGATGGGAACGAGTTGCTCACAAAATGTATTGCTGAGACAAACATTTCTTTGAATTTAATACTGAAAACACAGTGTAAGCTTTCTGATTATTCCTATTGCTAAGGACTTGTCCAATAAGAGAGCCTAGAAGACAAGAGAGCAATGCAGGACTCCACTGGCCTCTATCCATCCTTGTTTCTCCTTTATGAACAATTTATTTTTATTTTTTTTTTTAAGTTTTCCTTGCTTTTGAAGCTCTTTTTGTTCCTACTTTGCTCCTTCCTACAGCTTCTTCCTGGCCTCTCTGCTCTGGCTAGCTCACCTCTGAGCAACACACAGGTACTCTATGGTCTTCATTTACACCATGTCCTGGGTTATTTCATGATGTATCACATCTTTCTCTAAGATCTGCCCTAAAGCGACATCATTGTGAAAGATTTAGGTTTTGTTAAAAGCCACGCTAAAGAAAAAAAAAAGAAAATAACTTCCGAGAACGATAAGGAACCTGAATTATTTTCAATCTCATGATCTTCACATTGACTACATCACTTCCAAATGTCTATTTGAAATAATGTGAGAGAACTGGGGCAGGATTTTGGCTCTTCTTTCTTGTTCTGCTCTAGTTTTATGATTTCTTTCATACCATCTTATCCACTGTCTCCCCACAAGATACCTCTTTTGGAAACATTCAGCTTCATGGCCTTGTGCCATGGTTTGTTTACTTCACATTATACTACTCTCATGCAAACTTTGGTGCAGGGATTTGCTAGCCATCAGGAAAGCTCTGCTTCTGCATGACTTCGACAACAAAGAAATTTTGCAAGTAAGTAATGGCAGGCACCTTTGCAAATAGTGAGATGGATAACACCCTTAAGAGCATCTGATGTAAGGGTCGCAGTTCTGTGCCAGAGAATGTTGAAGTTAATGGAGGTGCATCCATTAATAGTAGCCATGAGACAGATGTGTTATCTAGGTGCTACATCTTCTCTCAGCTAGACAGGGGATGAACTAGCTAAAGGCTATCTCCCTTTGTTCTGGATTTTATCAGCCTCTGTGAGCCTTCTTTGAGGAGACATGAAGGGTTTTATTCTTGAATTTTACTAGTTCACATGTGCATTTTTGCCTAGGGAAGATAGCATTCATCCAATCATATCCTCAACTGGAATCAATCAGGCCCAGCAAACAGCAAAGTTTTTACACTAGTAGAGACACTGGACAATGGACATCAGAAGAGAGATGCAGTAGTCTACACAGTGGGGGCCAATGGCAAATATTTCATTGGTTTTCCCAGAGCCCATACTTCTCCAGAATGTGTGTATGCCCTCCTTTTAGGGCCACAGATACCCTACAGCTGTTATTAGGTTAATGAAAGCACTATCCTTAAGTTCCCATAAAACACATTTGTGGTCATGCATGCAGCTCTTGGGACAGGTTTTATCTGTTCTCATTGTTTGCTGTGTGTTTCAGCACAAAGCCTCGGGACACAGTTTGGCTGCAGTACAGCATTTTGTATAAAGCTGACCCTTAAGCCAACCACAGCTAAGACGCTATAATTTTCATAGAGACATCATGTACTTTTTATGCTCCTTAACTCAGCTGCAGTCACAAATCCCTCTTTGTATTGGCAGCTCCTGTGAAAATAAGCTTTAGGAGCTACTTGAAAAAAAGGTACCTCTGTGACATTTAGTTGCATTGCCTGATCTTCCCTCCTTGTTAAGTGCAGTCCTGCACAGCCTTCCTTAAATACTTGCAACATTATGTAGCACACCGTGGAGCCTGTAATTCTAATGAAAGATATATCAACCTGCTAAAAACAATCAAAGTTCTTTTCTGAGTGCAGTCTGCCCATATACCAGCAGCTGATAATCCTTACCCCTTGCGCAGCTCCTCAGCATGTGATTTGACCAGCTACCTTAGAAAAAAAAGGTGATTTAAAGTACCTTCTGCAGACAAATGATTAGGCCAAACACGCTATTCATCTTGGGTTAAATTTGAGTAAAATTTACTACTTTCACAAAACCTCCAAAATTTATACTAGGATGATCTAAAGCAACTTCAAAGCCATGCTCTCAGCCTTGAGGAGCCTTCAAGCAGACAGAAGCCCAGAAGGTGAGGCACTGGGGCAATCAAGGAGGCAAAGGGCAGTTGTGTGCCACCAGGAGCTTCCAGTATCATGGGGCAAGTCTTCATATACATATGTGTTGGTCCAGCTAATGGAGCTCACTGAATAGATTCATTGACCAACCTGGGTAATTTACTGTGGGCTAGATATATTAGATGCAAGATTAACGAACCAGTTTGCTAGTTCTTACAAAATTATTACCTAAATTTGTTCTGATGTCTTGCAAGTAATGCTCAAATAATGTTCAATTATGTTATAGCAGGATGCTAGCAGAATGAACCTGACTCCTGGTTGTACAAAGGCCGCTTCATGCTGCTCCAAGAGTCTAAAAGCAAGCACAACTTGATTTCTGCCCTCTGAGGCTGCTCTATAGCACCAGCATGCAAGGATTCACTGTGAGTCAGCATCTCAGTCTGCAAAGGCCGTGACTTGAACAGCTGCCAAGAAATGGGGATCAAAGGAGCTGGCCTCATTGACTCCCATTGGCCTGCCATTATAGGGAGAGCCCCAGGCCAGGCAGTTGGTGTTGGTGTACACAACCAACCAGAGCAAGTGAGGGTCGAGGGTTTTTTTTTTTTTCCAGTCTTAATTATTGTGCTGATTTTCCCTGCATTTCTCCTTTCCAGTTCTTGCTCTGTTGTCTGCTGCCCTCTGCAAGCCTGGAGCAGAGCAAACCAAGTGTGAATCAGAAATGGGTCTGGGGCTCAGAATAGAAATTATGAATTATCATCAGGAGCTGGATTCCTCCAGGCAAGGGGAATGCTAGATGCTGATGCGCACAGGAGGAGCAGCAACCTAGACTAGAGCAAAGAAAAGTGATCTGAAAGACCTGAACTACAAGTCCTGTGGGGCATCCTGATGGCAGTTTAGGTC
This sequence comes from Callipepla californica brunnescens, assembly GCA_023055505.1. Taxonomy (NCBI): domain Eukaryota; kingdom Metazoa; phylum Chordata; class Aves; order Galliformes; family Odontophoridae; genus Callipepla; species Callipepla californica. Next base: position 36,500,099 of record JALIRH010000005.1, on the reverse strand, counting down.
AAAACACTTCTGGTTGAAGCTGTGTCAGGCTTTAAGTAAAAGCTTTCACTGTATGGGTGTGCTGGTTTTCTTTCTCTCCTTTTTTTGTCCATTTAAAACTGGACCCTTAATGGAAGGAGATATCAGTACTAAACCTCCTGTGTTCTGCTGAAAATGCAAGCTTGCATGGAAACCTGTGATTCACCCAGGAATGTTTAATCTTCCTTAAGTCTTGTGCCATACCCAATTTGGATTGGTTTTAAGAAGCCTGAAGATGTTTCAAGTTCCACTTTGTTTGCTCAGTTACCTCCTGAGGAAGTAAAAGGCAGCAAACACACTTTCCTAGAGAGTAACAGAAAATGCAGTGCTGACCAGTCCCCCAGGAGTCCCTTCAGCTCAATGGGTTTTCTATCTCAGCACAACAATGTGTAAAAAAGTAATACTCTACACCAGAAGGTACAACTTGCTCTCTGCTCTATTGTTACTCATTAGATTGTCATACTATTTTTCCAAAATATTTTTTTAGAAAAGAGAAAATGTGCAAACATCTTCACCTGCAGCTCTGGAATCAAAAAATCTGTCCCAGATGTACTGAATGTCTTCGGGTTTTTCACTTCACCGGGCAGTCTGAATCTTTGACCATGATCCCGAGTGCTAAAAGAATGACAAAAATGATCATTTTGATTCCTTGGTCTCTGAAATGCTCCCCCATCACCTAACTGCTGAGCATGTCTGGATGCCCGTTCACATCTGTACACAGCTAAAGAGAGGAAATTCCCTTGCACACCCTGAACCTCAGTTGATGCTTCTTTGGGTTTGAATTTATGACATGGTCTAATGCCTGAGTATTGGGTTCAGTGAAAACAACACTGGATAAGGATATGTTGTAGTCCTGGCAATCCTTGTTTGGATAGGACCTATATCCCAGGCTTATGTTTTGGGGTATGGAAAAAGAGTCATGTTTCCCAGAAGCATAGCAGAGCTAAGTATTTATGTCACTGGGGTAAAGATAAAGGCCTCAGTGTGCTCCTGATGAGTGAGTCTGGGTAGCTTGAGCAGAGCTAAGAGCATCTGCTGCAAGCTCCAATCTGGGGAATAAGTCTTATTCTCCATCTCCAGTCATGCTCACAGGAGGGACTGTTAACTCCATCAGCGCCACCTTTTTTAAGGGATTTTGCTGAAAAATCTGTCTCTAAAATTATCTTGACTGTCTGCCACACATATAGACTTTTTAAAGGGAAATAAAACGAATTTTCTCTCTATCTATCCCCTTGTGAAATATAAACAATTCCTGATAGATTTGCAGCTTACACTAGGAACTGACAGTTTGCTAGTTGCTGGCATGATTGCTTACAGTCTGGCAAGCACCAGGCAGCTGTGATGCCTACAGTGTGCAATCCCAGAAACATGGTGTTTTTCATTGCTTGCTGAAGACTACATCATTTGATCTGCTCGGCAGCAAAATAACTGTCCAGGATTGAGAGCCAGCAAACCAGAGACTGATCCCTACAGAAAATCTGTCTTGAACTGTTATAATTAGGGGGTGCAGAACTCTTCTGAAAAGTTGCCCTAAGCCAAGGGTGCTGAGCACTTGGAAAGCTACCCCTGAATTTGCACTTGAGCAACCTGGGCTTTTTGTATATGAACAGTTAAGCTGACCCTGCCTGCGGCCCATTTTGGGGGAGTTGGATGCCTCCATAGGATTCTTTCTGAGTGAGAAGCTAAATCACAAATAGATTGAGGACTGACTGGGCACAGCAAATAAAATTCCTTATTTGCTCACATAAAGGCTGCATTCAAAAAGGACGGCACCGCTATTATGTACACCTATTCCCATCTAATTAACAAGCTGGAGTTCAGCTCCCAGCCAGATAACAACTTGGGAACCTGCTCAATTTTAAAGCAGGAAAAGCCTGTGTGGAACTGAAGGCACCCATTTGCAGCAGCCAAATGGGGAACAGCCCCACTTCAAATAGCTTTTTCCAAAATGAAGGTGATTTTAGCATACAGGTGCACGTCTCCCACAGAGACACAGCTTACACCAAACCTTCACCTAGGTAGCATCCACCTCTTTGGGTCCACACAACATGAGTTCAGTAGTGATGCAGGAAAGCAGAAGAGAATGAGACTCCTTCACCTGATGAGCTTTGTGGCTGCCAGGCCAAACACCAGCAGAACACCAGAATTTGACTGCTCATGGTAACTTGATCTAGCTGCAGATACACCTGCTCATTGCAGGACAGTTAGACTAGATGACCTTTAAAAATCCCTTCCAACTCAGTTCTATGATTCTGTTGCTGTGCACATCAAAGTCTGTTGCTGGAAAGCTCCAGCCAGAGAGACAAGAGGGCCACTGCCTGAGGACCCTTGCACCTCATGGAGCTGAGGTGATGTGTTCTTCTATCAACTGGGCACAAAAGGCCAGGCAGCCTTCCAGCTGGCTGTCACCACCACCTCTGGGGATAGCTTGCTTCATTGTTTACGGGGAAAAAAGCACAAAGGACACTCTTGATGAAAAGAAAAGCACGTTTATGTCATGGGGCAGTCTGGGCCTTCTGCCCCCACCCTGCCTGGAAAAGGTTGCAGGCCTCACTCCAAGCTCAGCCTGGCAGCTCTGTATATAACAAAGCAAACTGTTAAGAAAACCTATGGGAGATGAAGCTTGAGAAAAAGAGATGATGGGGTATGTGGAGTGGGAATAAACACTCTCCTCTCTCTTCTGATGGAAGATGGAAAAGAAGATTGTCCTTACTATGAAGCTCTGCAGACTGGAATTAAAAACAAGATCATAAAATCATAGAATAACTTGATTTGGAAAGAACCTAAAAGATACCCAAGTTCCAACACCTTTGCACAGGGATCAGTGATGGCAACTGGCTTTTCTTCTCAAAGTAACTGATCTTGAGGTATCTGTGCTAAAAGTCTGTTATAGAGAAAAAACTTCCAGAGGCAGATCTGGGCAGAGGCTGTGGGTACCAGGACCTACCCAGGAGATGCCACTTTAGCAGGAGGTCCATGAGCTAAAGAAAACAGCTCCCAGAGGGAACCATCTATAGAGCACTTGTAGAAGAGTTCCCTGCAAAGTTCCTACTGCCCCATGACTGTGACATACCACTCACAATCAAAAGGATTTATTTTCCATACATTTCCATTTTTTGTTGATACATGATATATTTTAAACAGAGTGCATGCCAGCTCGCAAAACTTGCTTAAGCAGACTGTGAGTCATCTGAATCTTTTCTGTGTGCCTGTGTCATCTTCACACACCGAATGTCTTTTGAGCAATATTGTACATGCATACCAGGAGGTAATGCCAGCCTGGTCATCTTTCCTTTCCAACAACTGTATTTCACTGTGGCTTTGGAGAAAGGAACAAAGGAACAATAAACACCACAAGTGGACTATCTAGGAATAGTTAATCCATGAAAGAATTTTCTTTCCTATGCTGTTGGCTTGCACTTGGCCTGCATCCTGAAACACGAGCATTTTGACTCCTGATTCTCTCCAGGCAGAGAATCCAGCTTGCCATGGGGTTATTGTTACCAATCAGCAGGGTAGGCTCTGTCCCAAGGTGTCAGCTTGAATTTGGGTACTAGCACAAGCCATTTAAGGCTGGTTGGGAGAACGCCACTTGTTGGTAAGGACCCAGTGGAACGATTGCATGCCAAGCTCTGAGGATGCAATTCTCTCCTAAATCTCAGTCCTTTTGTAATCATAAGTGATTTCTGTACTGGAAACTTTCAAAACAACTGCCTAGTTCATGTGGCATTACAAAATTTGAATAATTATTGAAATCATGGGATCCTAGAAACTAAGGGAAGTACAACACACTGTGAAATCTCCCTGCATCACTGACAAATAAGTACAACCTGTTCCAGAGAGGGAGATGTCATAAACCAGTTTCTTCTAATATGTAAGCATACTTAAACTTTTCCTAATATCCACACTAAATGACTGGGAAAAAATGACTGTAGTCCATTACAGTTCTCTGGTGTTCAACTTAAATTATTTTTCTTTTACCAACCTGGGCAAACAGGAGTAAGTTTGGTCTCAGTTAGGAAAATTAAGGGATGGTAGGTGTGTTTCCTTCAGGGCCCATCCACAGGGATCACACTGTCCTCCATTACCCACGTCCATGGGCTGTATCATCTTTTCCAGCTTTATAATCTAGAGTTATTTTGTGTCCTTTCCATGTTTTCTAAAATTGGGCATCACCATTTCTAAGCAACATGGTTTATATAACTAAGGTACGTGAACTTGGTTAATGGCCTTTTCAATATTCTTTCCTCTTTATGGAGAGGAATAATGAGCAAAGCTTTTAATCCTGGAGCACAGGGTTTTTTTTGACCGTGCAAGAAAACTGATTTCCTGATAAAAGTCTTTAATGGATTCCCATGGCAGTCTGAACACTTGACTGGGTCTCACTTCTGGCTCTGAGCTGACTTATTAATTTTGGCCTGGGCAAAAAGCAAAACAAAACATTAAAAAAAAAAACTTCAAAATTACTAATCCTCATTTGTGCTGAGAGTAAAAAAATAGTGTTGTTTTAGCTCCAGCTGATGTTAGTTACATCCTTTCACATTATCCACACATAAGAAGTACCATTTTGAGGGGCAATGCTAAAACACCAAAGTGTTTGGTGTCTTTTCAACTTTCAGGTTTGATAGCGCCCTCCAATACCTCTGCCTACACTTTTCCAAGAGTCTCTTATTGTGTCCTCCCCCCTCCTATTTCAGAGTTGGAATCCAGAATATTTGTTAGTGTAATTGAGCTACTAAGAGGTAGAGGCCATTTCATTTCCTGCTGATGTTTTGTCCTTGCTCTTTCCCTTCCATTTGTGTCAACCACATGATTTCAATGTAAATTCTTTGAAATAACTGTAATATAGGTCTCAAATAGTGCATTTCACAGTTGGATCTTGGTTTGTGGATAAAATTATGGTAATTCAAGTAATGTGTTACAAGCCCTTATCAGCCTTATAAAGGAGAAACAACAAAGTTGAGTGCAGTTTTTCAGATAAATGTGCCATTCCAGCATCACTTTGTCTAGCAAACTGTCAATTTGCAACCATTGAGAGTACCCTTCTAGCCTGTAATTTCTAACAGCTCAAGCAGTGTGCTGGAGAACTTCATCTTGTCATTATTCTGTGCTTTTGTTTTGTAATCTTAATCTCACCCTCTCCAGCTACAACTGTCCTCATCAACAAAAGAAAGGTTGCTCACACTCCTGCCTGCTCTCCAGGACCACTGAGCCCCACTTGGGAAGCCACCCACTAGACTGTTCCCATCTGAGAGCAGCTTAGCACAGCAGTGCAGAAACCTTCCCCATCACTTCCACAATAGCTTAAAGTTGTGTTAAACACGGTGCACGAAAGACCGGTTGCAGTGCTACTAGAGGGTGTTTTGGTATGTCCTCTATGAGTTCATCTTTGTTTGTGGTTTCTTAAATTTGCCATGACCCTATAAAACTGGGGAGAAATTTGACACTTTGGCACCAGTACAAAATGACAATGAGGTCTGCATACACCAGAGCCCAGGAGCTTTGGTGAGTAACGGCTGTCAAGCTCTATTGATTGTTTTCATGGAGAAGTATTGTCCTTCGGTCTTTTTGAATGTAGTGGTCAAAGCTGTTTTGGCATTGCTTATTGCTGGGGCTGCCAGGCACAAGTGCAGAAATGTTGCAGACACAAGCCAGGCGGTGTGATCACATCGAGCCTGCAAGCAACCTTGTTCCTTCATGGGCCCTTGCAAAAGTAGAGATGCATTTATTGTCTTGGCACTCAAAATACACCTGGTTGATTGAGAGGGGAGGGAGAAGGAAAGGAGAAAGTAGTAGC